>VDFB02058242.1:627200411-627449934 GCA_007258455.2 Sequoia sempervirens
GAGTATGAAAAGATAGAGGTTCGAGTACCCATAGATGTTTGTTCTATTTTGCAATGGTAGTTTGATTGATCAATTTGATGTCATATTTCTAGGTTGCACTTGGCACTTGCTCCTATCTATATTTAAGAGAGAAATGAAGTTCTCTTAAAGCTACCATTTTGGTACAAGTAGGGAGGATGTTGTTAAAGGTTGTGTATTTTAGCTTTACACCCACCAATTATGTTTACTAGAAGTTTTTTAAGCCTTTTCAATATATCCAAATTGTGAATATCCGACAAGCATTGCAGTCCATTAGAGTAGATTCCTTTGAGTCATTTTGTTTGACATTTTACATGTGTGTATCCTTCTTTGGTAGGTTGTGACACCAATTGGAAACACCTTGGTGGAAGATTTGACTGAAAGTAGAGCCCAGTTCTAATCTTCTTATCACTTGTAAGCACCATGTAAAATACTATCCTATCGACTTTTATTGTTTTATAACTTTTGACATCAACTTTCCACCTCTCATTAATCATAAATTACTTATGATTGAAGAATGGGTCCTATATTCCTATGGAGTATCAGTAAATGTGTACTCTATTTATATGTTAGGTTGATAGTCTTATAAAAGGGGCATGAGTCTAGCAAGCACTTCTAGGTCTGTTCAGGTATGTAGCCACATTTCTTTTCTTTTCATAAAAGATTCTTCTAATCTACAGCACTGAGAGAAGGCGTATTTGCTTAGGTGTTTAGTTTGGAGGTGCTTGGAAGTAAGTATGTGATAGTGCTAAGTTGCGAAGCTGGTGGCTGAGTTTTTTTCCTCATAATGAATACTGCTGTGAAAGTGAGGTAAAGGACTGTACTTAATGTGTGCAGTAGAAACCAAGTTGTTACTTGGTATAGTGCTAGCAACCTTTGATACTGGGGAAATATTTTCATTGTGGGCAGAGCTGGATTAGAGCACCTAATAATGACCTATCATATTATTCTTAGCGTACATACTTCTCATTTTTTATCCAATAATACCAGGTGGCTTTTAGAAACTTTGCCAAATTTTTTTGTTCTAGGGTATGTTAACCTAGGTAGGCATATTTAACCTTTTTTTAGAAAAGAAAATAACCCACAAGCCATGTTTTCTATTGGTACAAATCCCCTTTTGGCTTGTGTCAATGGTCTAAGTATTTGTTCAAGATAAATGTGCCAAGCATGATCACCAAACATGGAAAGCCTCACAGATATGGGCTAGGTATGTGAGTTAATCTCAGAGATTACATATCCATCTCCTTATACATTATGGTGTTGATCCCCTTGCAAATACGACCAATAGACATACTCCTGAAGGTTTAGAATTATTTTGGCCTCTTCAAAAATGACCAACAACTTGTGAGGTATGTGCTTCTCTTATGAACAACAATCTCCATTCTTTTTTTATAATTAGATTTAGCCTCAAATCTGTCATGCATACCATAAGTTGTTGATTTATATGCTTCCCCAAAATCTTCATCATGGACATAATCAACAATATATACCTCTTTGCAAAATGGTTGAATAAATACCAATGTGCCATCTATTGAATTGATGGCAAGATAGAAAACACACACTTATATCTTATCACTAGATGGAAATCAACAACAGTCACCTTGCCTATTAAATAATTCTTCCATTTTTAAACTGCTGAAAATAATGCATATAATTTTTTATTGTATGTCCTGTAATTTAATACTGCCCATTTAAACTTTTTAGGTGACAGCATAATAATCTTCATCCTTGAAGAAAAACAATAGCCATGGAGTAATCACTTGCATTCACCTCCACTTTGAAAGATTGTTGCAGATTTAGCAATGTTAATACCAGTGCCAAGTTGATTATCTTTAAATAATCAAAAGTTGCTTATTCCCCAAGTTGAATTTCTTGCCATTAGCCATGATTGCATGTAATGGGGAAACCACACAACTTCACATATATTTCTAGATTTATTGTGGTTGTTAATAGCAAGCCCAAGCCCAATTTGTGCATATACAATTAGATATGCAGAGCATGAGGCCACAGTTCATTAGGGAATTTTGTCAAAAAAATTATGCCCCATCTGTAAGTCCCTAGTCATATGTGTGTCTATCATGGCAGACACCACTACGATAGTTAGAGATCCAAGGAAATTGTGTTTTATCAATTCAATCCAACAAATCAAAGTACCAAATGCTTTTCTTGTAATTTTCTTTGTTAACAATAAACACGAAAATTAGGTTTTGCAATATGGAAAAATTCATAGATGTCAAGGATATTTGCAATTTTATGAAGTTGAAATACATAATTCAAAAGTGTGCAATATCCCCTTTATGTATTGAAGTTGGATACTCCAATTACAAGTAGCCTAATGATAATAACTAGCAAAATGTCACCTAGCTAGTTGCAGAGCCATGTGCCTTAGCTGCAGAAGACATCCAAGTTTTGAAAATGATATTTGATAAACATAAAATTGTAGCAAGCTTAAGAAATCAAGCCTACTCTATTTGACAAACTTGATAGTAATTATATATCCGACTAAAGCAGGTGTAGACTTACTTTTGGAATGCCATGATACACTAGGCCAGAACCTTATGCTCATCATACAGTATTAACCTGTCCATATGGCAATAGTCCATTAATAGTTTCATATTTCAGTGCTTAAAAGTTAAAGTAACTATAGATTTTTATTCTCCACAATGACTTTTGTTATAATACACTTAATTTACACCAAACAACAATATGCAAAAAATGGAGTATTAAAAAAAGAAATTATAGAACTCGAAGACAACATACTCTATGTAGGTTGTGTCTATCTTTTTGCAAGCAACAAATCTTAACCTTTGCAATTCCAAGCTTCAAATGAATGTGCAAAATAATTGTCAAACCTGCATCTCATCAAGCATAGCTCCTTCAATTAACTTTCACCATCTCTCCCATATCTTTGTATTGCTGATATCTCTCTTAAGTTTGGAAGGAGGGTAGAACAATGCTCTAGATAGTTTCTCATCATTACAAATGTTAGGGAGTGCCCTTTACTATTTTTGTATGGTTCTTGTTTTCTTCTATTTTTACCTGACATGTTTGTAATTTTATTGTTGAGTTCAATAACTCTCTTATTTTTACCACTGGTACAGATCTTGTTAGAATAAATGAGTAAAACATATGTTGTTAGAGTGTTGACAGTAGGCATTTGAGAGGTGGAGAAGCTATATTTGTCATGTAATTTTCTTTAGCGAATATATAGATTGTTCTATCTCTGTTTATCTCTAACTTTTCACTACTATGATATCTCTAAATTTTAACATGATATCAAAGCCTGTTCACTTTGACCTCCTAGTATAGCGAGGATGGATCACATAGGATTTTACCATGTGTGAATGTTTTGAGTGGTGTATCTTGAGGGGGCTCTATGATCATGCAGTTGACAACCTTTCTAGCCATCTATTTTCAAATGGAAGGAAGTTGGTTTACTAGACCACATAATGGACCATATGATATCCAAAACCTTCTTGTGTCTGTTCCACTTAATGGCCTCTGGCAGCCCAAAGTGAATTGAGATGTACTTGAAGAGGAGGTTCCTAGTCTTTTGTTGAGATGCCTTTCTTACATGGAGTTCTAATTGGCATGTTGGTGAACCCATCGACAACATAGATACAATTAGGACCATGATTTATTGAAATGCATTGAGATTGATCCCCAAGGTTTGCTATTCATCGAAAATGTGTAAAAATCATATATCCCCAAGATTGCAAAATACAAAAGGATACTTTAAATTGCGATTTTTTAAATTTATGATAGTGCTGAATATTTTATATGATTTCTTGAACTTGTTAATTTCCTAAACACACAATGACGATCCTTCTCTACCATTTACATTACAGGTGTGAGTGGCAAATATTGCTTGGTTGAGAATCTTATGCCTTTTATGAAATTGTCTTCTAGGTCAAAGTATCTGCATGAAAAACACATTTATGTGAGAAGGTTTTGGGTTTAAAGTATTTCATAATGTTGGTTGATCGACATAGGGTTATTGGCCATTTGATATACTTATAAAATAGTAGGTCTAAAGTGACTTTTATTGAACATCTACTTTCAAGAGGAGAAATTTGAAAAACTTGGAACAGTTTTGACTCCTGAACAATTCAGTCACATGACAATTTGCAATTAATATGATCATCGTAGCAACAATAGGTAAAATTATATCACTCTATGTATGAGAGATTAAATTATGTAATTTTGTTGGTGAAATACATGCCTGCGGAATTTACCGTTGGTATGTTCTTAATTTTCATTGGAAATATTTGCAATTTTAAAATAAAGAAGGTATAGATTGTCTAGTCGATAGAAATTAGCCACTGACCATGTGCATACATTAAACTACAAATACAAATTGTTTCATCATAAATAATGCAATGCTAGCTTCACATTTACTTGTGATCAATATAGGAAAATTGACATAATTTATTTTAATTTAAGTTTGTTCAGCATATTGTGAAGTTTTTTGTATGAAAACTTTGGCTGAAGGTTAATGCTTGAGACCACTTATTCTACTGTGTTGATATGGATTCCTCAATAATTTAATTTAGACCCTCACTCAATTTAGATGTTATCAGATGTAATCAAGTTGATTATAGTTGTCATTTGATGGCCAGAGACTTTCCTGTCATTGATAAATCAAGTTTACTGTCTTTATGTGCACTGTAATTCTAGCCTCTATAATTTTTACTTTAGCAATCTTCTAATTTGATTTCACATTGTTCAACTTATTAGGTCCCTTTTGTGTAATGAATTGCTAAAATATTATGTGAATATTGAAGCACATAGAGAGATTCTGGTGTGGAATAATAAAATCTTACTTACAGTCACTGTGAGTTGATTGTTGCAAGACTATCTAGTTCAACATTGATGAACAAACTCTTTTCAAAACCTTTTTCATGGTAAATGAATAAAACTCTATTTTAATACAAGATTATGTAGGTACTTTCCATAAACCCGTCTAGCAGTATGTCTTGTATGACAGAGGCAACTCAAATATTGGTGTCACCCATCTAAACAATCCTCAAAAAAAATGAGGAAGGCAATTGTTTTTTTTTCCAATTTTTAAATTCAAAAGTTCAATTTTATATAATTTTTTAAATTGAAAATTTTAATTTTATATAATTTTAGTTGTTGTCCCCAAAATTTGGGAAAAAAATTGCCATTCTTTTATTCAATTCCCAATTTGTGTAGCTTAGTTCTGATTAACTTGAGATGATTCTTGTTTCTTTGCATTGCACATAAAGAATAGTTCTTAATATAACAGCCAGAGAAAGCACAAGTTTTACCTTTTTATAATGTTCTATTTGGTGGGTTCACAGAAATATCTTGAGCAATTTCATATTATGTATTGTGAGTTTAAACTTGATGTTGGACAAAGACATTTAAATTTATTGGAATGTAAAATTTACTATGATCATGTACCATTAGTTTGTCAAGATACTTGCAATGTTTTTGTTTCACATTCCTTCCCATCCTTGCCCCGTTTGGCCCCCTTCGCCCTCACAAGATGTACATGCATTTCTTACTACATCAAGATATATTGATGATCTATTTAAATATTCGTGTCATTTTTAACTCATTTTTTTTTTTTTATTCAAGGGGTAAACGCTTTTGACCGGAGCTATGAACCGGATACAACCATTCAACAATAACACCCCAACGGGGTTTGAACCTTGGTGGCAAGAACAACAATGCCACCTATAAACCATCACACCATGCCAATACCGGCAGTTTTTAACTCATTTCAAATGGCATAAACTTTTAAATTTAGTTGCATATGTAGGTGTAATATTTTGTGTTGGAGTTGCTACAAATATGATCAAAGAAGATAATTCCATTCAATTGAAAACCTCTCCAATAGAGGGATTCGCATGCATTGCTTGTAGCTTTTATGTGGTGTGGCAATAGCAGTTGACTCCCCTACATATGTTGCACCATCAAATCCAGTAGTTTATTTCTCTAAAATAAGTTATTTTTGAAACTCTTACAATCACTTTATGATTAGTTATTGACTTAAATTACGTTTGTCTTCTTTTCTTTTTGCAGAGGTTGCCACCATTGTCAAATGATCCAAATAGATGTGAAAAGTGTTGATGTTTTGCAGCCACGGGACTCATACCTTCCAGGCGCGAATTATTATGAAGGAATAAATTAAATATAGCCAATGGCTATTTAATTTATTCAAGTTCGATCTGAGATAATGAGGAGGCGCCTCATTCATGATTTATATATTTAATTAATATTTAATAATTAACATTTAATTATTATTAAAAGGCCGACTTGTGTGAGGTGCGATTTTCTGAAAGAGACGTCTTTTGTTTGTATGAGGCCGACTTCATACATATTATATTTGATCTTCTCTCCTTGGGCAATCTCCAATATTATTCTTGTTGGCCGACTTCATCCTAGAAGACAATTTATTTGGTCTAGCCGACTTGTAGTTAATATACTCGCACCTCTTGAGATTGTATATATAGAGGTTCACCTTATCATTTGTGATCATCCAGTTCAGTTCGATTATTCACATAAGTTCAATATCATCTAGTGCGCATTATCATCAAGGGCGAAGTTCCATTCAAGTGCGAATATCCTATTAGGAGACTGCGAATCATTAAAGAACAAGAGATTGCAAACTCTGTCAAATCAGAACTCTATCAAGAGCGAATTCTTGTTAGCAGATTGTGAACTTCATACAGTGCAGATATCATACAGGGCGAATAACATACAAGTGCGAACATCCTACAGTGCAAAGATCTTACAGTGCATAGTATCTTCCAGGTGCGAATTCTGTAGGCCTCCATTCAGTTAATTCAAATATTGCCAAGTGCAAATTTTTGTAGGTCTGTTCTCTGTCAAAGTGTGAAGTCTTTCCAGTTCTACAAGATCAGATTGTGGATTGATCTTAGGCCAGGTTGTGAACTATCCTAGAACAAAATTTGAAGAGCCAACTTGTTATCTATCATTGCATATTACCTGGTACTGAATATTGGTCTTGTGTTAGACCTAATTGTAACAAGATTTGTAGCCACTGTTATTTTAATATAAGAGAGATCTTTGTTGTTGGATTTTTCTCCCTCAAGAGGAGGGTTTTCCTAGGGTATTTGTTGTGTTATTTTGTCTGATTTTGAATTATTTTTTGTGCATTTAATCTGTTCACCTAAACTTAACAAAAAGAAATTTGTAGGAAATACTATTGGTTAGGATTGACCTTCGCTTTTGTGACTTGGCAAATGAAAAAACTAATTTGAGGGGCAAATCACTATCCAAAATTACATTTACAATAACCTTAAATTTTGGATGTCAAAATTAAAAGTGGCATAAATAGACAATAATGATGTTTCCAACTTTTATTTTAGAAGGTTCTCCACAACAAAAGAACTCCCTCATCTTTTTCAACATGATACATTTCATATCAACTCAAACACTAAAGTGATAAGATATTCATGTTATGTGTGCGAGCTCATGTTTAAATCCCACCTTTTCCCATTTTTACACAAATTATGCACTAAGGGGTAGTAAAAGATTGCATGTACATGTATTTTATATCGAAAATCACAATAATATAGAATTTATGCTTATAAATTTACATCCTTGAGAACACAATTAATTTAAAATAATATAAAAAAGTAATACACTTTTAATTAAAAGATAATGTATCGATAGTAAAATCTTGATGTCAGAACTAGACGTTGTTTTTTGACCGCGAACCCTTGAACCAGAGGGCGTTGCTGCTGCAACGTATGGGTCTTGACGTTGCGCTCTCAGTGGGGGGGTTGGCACACTCCCCCATGCAGGTTTGATCGTTGCTTGTTTTCTTCCCTCATTCTCCCTTAATTTTTGTGTTTCTCGCCTTCCGTTTGTGCCGTTTGCGTTCGCTGGTTGGTGTCGGTTTTTTTCCTTAGGGTTTTCTGGACAGGGCCGGTTTGGCGTGGTGCGGGATCTGGACCCCTCCATCCAGTGATGGAGGGTGGTTCGGGCATCCCTGACCTTGAATCGAGTAATTCTAGAATTCCTCGCCTGGCAGTGGTTGTGGAAGGCCCGACTAAGTCTTTCAAGGAGGCGCTCGCTTCCGGCCATGGAGAGGTCCCTACAGAGGCCAAGTTTGAAATTGAGGAGATTGATATGCGTAGCCAGACAGAAGGTAAGTTGCTCTCTTCTGCTCCTAGTAACCTTGTCATTTCTCCTAACCAAGCTCTTAAATCTATTATTTCAAATCAGAGGGGTAGATTAAAAGACTCTGCCTTATTCTTTGCGGTCGTCGACTCCTCCAAAGTCCCAGCAAGAAAATTCATAGATAATTGGCTTATAAAAATTTGGGCAAATAAATTTGGGATTCTCGTAAAATTTTGTAGAATGATCCAACAAGGATTATTTGTTATTTTCCTTGCTAATCATGAGATGCAAAAGAAATCCATTGAAAAACCCTTCTGGAACCTCAGAGGATGCACTTTTAGGGCATTTCCGTGGTCTCCGTCTGCCATTGCGGAAGAAATTATGGCCCTCTCTACCCCCAGGTGGGTTGTCCTTAAAAATTTGCAGCCCAAGTTTTGGGCGATCATCCCTCAGATTTTGGCTCCCATAGGCTCTGTTGTGCGGATTGATGAGGCGAAAGCCACACTTCCGCACCTTGATGCATGGGTTCTGGTAACGCTAAACCCAGGCATCAAAATTCCAGAGAATATTGTCATTAATGAGGATGGATGCCTCACAGTTTGTCTTGTTGAAATTCTTAGGAGTTTGAATGCTTGCTTCCTCTGTCGTCGCGAAGGACATGTTTGGAAAAATTGCCCGGTGATCAGGAAAAATGGTCCTAAGGCTAAAGGTAGCGAACCCTCTGTGTCTGACTCAATTCCTCCCCATTTTGATTCTGGTTCACAGCTTATGTCGGAGGAAAACTCGAGGGCTAGTGGATCGGATGTGGGGAAGGAGGGTAAGGATGGCCCCATTTCTCAGGAGTCATCTCTGACCTGCCCTTCGATGTCGAAGGGTGTTAGCGAATTTGTGGGGGTCTCGCAAGATGGGAGAAGTCATGAAAAGATGCCTCCTCCCCCTTTGAAGCGCCCGAGTGACATGGTCCTCCGCAACTCATTCGAGGCCCTTTCTAGGGACAAGGTTGAGGATGACCTTGGATCGGGTGATGTTGGTTCTTCAAATTCTCTCGAGTTGGCCCGCAGCATTGCCAACAACCCGAACCTTGTTGAAAAGCTAAACGCCCAGCAGCTGGCAATGAGAGGGATTAGACAAAGAATTGAAGAAAACTTAGCTAGGTGATATGATTATGTTCCTGGCATCCAAGTTTCCAATTTTCAAATCAATAAAGACATTAATCGGTGTAGTCCTGATCCAATTGAATATTCTATGCAGGAGGTTAGGGTTGATAGTTTTCCTTCGACAGGGGAAGGGCTCGCAGTTGGTGTTGTTGATTCCCTGCTTAGGTCGAGTAGCACTAGCTTTGGGCCTGATGGCGTGGCTCTCCCTAAGCAGGAAATGACTTCAGTAACTGAGAACCCGATCCCCCCTCAGGAACAAACTACCATCCTGGTTCCTTCCGCCACTATTGACTGGACTGGTAATCAATCTGAGTAGGGATGTGGTAAACCAAATGAATTAAACAAGCTAAACACAGAAGTCTTTCATGAGAATATTAATAAAACCCACCCTACCAAAGTGTGCAAAAATGAGGAGGATGGAACTGTGAGATAGGACCATTAGATTTTAAAACCTGAACAAGGCCTAGGGAGGCCAAGAAAGAATAGTATACTAGCTGGAGGAAATAAAAAAGTTGGGTTATCCAAGATTAAAAGGAAAAAAGTTAGTACTATTTTGCAGTCTCCGGCTGCGAAGAAGCTTGAGACTGATGAGACTTTACCCAAATACTTTGAACAACTCAAAGGCGACCAGAGTGACATTAACATGATCTTGGCCAATGAAGCTTAAATGCATTTCTTGGAACGTCAAGGGGTTGGAATCCCCTGACAGGAAATATATTATTAGGAGGTTTCTTAACCTTGAGAGGTTAAAATATTTTGTGTTCCTTCAAGAAATTAAAGCTATTGGGTTCATTCTGGATACGAACCTCAAATTTATCTGGAATTCTTCCATGGCCTACTATACTACTCATGAGAAGGGGAGAGGTGGGGATGCCCTGCTGGTGGCTAATCACTGGATCCTGTACATTTCTAGGAGTGGTGCCTCACCTTGTAACAGGGCTGTTTGGGTGAGAATCAAAAAAGATGGTGCTTGTTTTGGGATATGCTCTGTGTATGCCCCCAATGATCATAGGGAAAGATGCAGTCTTTGGCAATGGCTTGCTGATTTGGAGGACATTCCTTGGACTTTTGGTGGTGACTTCAATATGGTGGAGCAAAAAGAAGACATATGAGGAGGTTCCATCTGGAATTGGAAAAGAAATGAAAAGTTTTTTTGGATGCGATGTAAAGGTAAGCTGAAGCTTTTCGACCCTATGGAAGGATGCAAAAGCCAGTCCAAAGGGATTTGGTTCTCCTGGTGCAACGCCCAGAAAGGGGAAGAAAGGATTTATTACAGGCTGGACCGGTTCTATGCTAATAAAGATGTGTTCAGTTTCCTCCCAAGTGACACTGAGAACAGGGTGCAGATCTACCCCTATACCCTATCGGATCACCACCCAATCATTACCACCATCATCAGTAGCTTCACTCCTTTCTTGGAGATGAAAAGAGATAAAAGCTTCATCCTTAACACCCAGCTCCTGGAAGACAGTGACTACAGGGAAGCAATTGCCTCTCTAAGGGAAATCAAGAAATGGATGTTGAAGGATGTCTCTGCCATTGAGCAATGGAATGCCAACGTTAAAGGTTGGCGGGCCCTTTTCCAAATTGTTGGAAAAAAGTGGGCTCTAGACCAAAGGAAGAGCGAAAAAGATCTGTAAGATTGCCTTCTTGAAACTAAGATCAATCTTCAAGCTAATCCTAAAGACAGGGATCTTTGTGAGAGGTTGACTCTTGCTAAAGATAGTTTGCGGAAAATTCAGTCCCACAAGCTAGCTGAGCAAAAAGTTAGAGCTAAGCTAAATTAGCTAAAATGTGGGGATAAGGGGTCTAAATTTTTCTTTAATTTTCTTAAGGAGAAGAAAGCGAAGGAGCAGGTGGGTCAGATTCAGGATGGGGATCGGCTCTGCTCCGCTCAGGAGGATGTGCTGGAGTGCTTTCACTGTTTCTTCAAAGAGATTTTCACCTCGGAATGTGGGGATGGTCAGGGTTTGAGGGCCAGGGCCATCATACAAGGTCTTATTCCCAAGATGATTGGGGAAGCTGACTGCCGCCAACTCGAAAAAGAGATCACCAGAAGTGAAGTTGCCTCTCCAATCTCCTCCATGTGTAATGATAAGTCCCCAGGAGGGGATGGCCTCCTTGTGGAATTCTATAAAGAATTTTCTGACTGGGTGTGTGATGACCTCCTGCAAGTCTATGTGGAAGCCTTGGAAAAAGGTTCATTGGGTGAGGACATCAACATGGGGATCATTAAGCTGCTCCCCAAAGGTGGAGACAAGACCTCTCTTAAGAACTGGAGGCCGATAACGTTGTTGAATGTCTCTTATAAGATTCTGGCCAAGATTGCTGCTTCCAGATTGGTCAATATCTTACCTAAGTTTATAAGCAGTACTCAGACTGGCTTTATAAAAGGCAGGTATATCCTCAAAAATCTAATAACCAGCTGGGAAGCCTTGGAGTGGGCCAAATGCACTAATCAAAATGTTGCAATGCTCCTTTTAGACTTCAAGAAGGCGTATGATAGGGTGGAGTGGGTCTTTCTAAAAACTATCCTCTAGGCCTTTGGATTCCCCACTAAGTTCTGTAATATGGTTGATACTCTCCTGAAAGATGCTTCGGCCCAAGTTGAGGTTAATGGTAAGCTCTCTAAAAAAATCCCTCTTGGGCGCTCCATCAGACAAGGTTTCCCGCTTGCTCCTGCCCTGTTTGTCATTGCATCTGATGCCCTTCATTATCTGCTTAGGGACAATGCATTTTCTCCCAATATTAAGGGTATTTGCCTCCCTGATCATAATGATCTAATCAATGTTCAGTTCGCTGACGATACTTCCATATTTGTGGAACTTGAGCTGAGCAATGTGGAATCCTTAATGAAGAAGCTCGATCTTTTCTATCTTGCCTCGGGAGCCAAGCTTTCTAGAGACAAGTCCACCTTTCTTGGGTGGAAAGAGGAGCCGCCTGATTGGCTGTACAGGTTTGGTTTTCAGTGGGGAGGTCCCCATAAGATTGTGAGGTACTTGGGAATTCCTTTTGCCGTTAGCCCTGACCTAAAGGATATGTGGAATTGGGTAAGCTCTAAAATTGAGAAAAAAATTTGTGGTTGGAATAGGCACTACCTCTCACTGGCAGGCAGAAGGCAAGTTTGTCAAAAGGTGTTTGCTTCTTACAACGTTTATTATGCATATGTCTGGTTGGCCAGTAGTTACCAAGTGAATGACATTTAAAAGAAAATAAGAAGGTTCCTCTGGTCGGATGGTAAGGGTGCTAAAAAGAAGCACTCTGTTAAGTGGGAGTGGTGTTGCTTAAGTAAGATGCAAGGGGGGTTTGATCTGAAGGACCTTAGGTTGCAAGGGGTGGCTCTTGCTGCTAAGTGGGTTCTAAGGTCGCTGGAAGGTAATGAACCTTGGAAAGTCTTGGTAAGAAGGAATATTGAACAAGCTGTGCCGAAGCAGGCTAAGTCTTGGAAGTCTCTACCCTTAAATGACATTCTCCTTGGTGATCATTCAATGGTCCCTGCGGGGTCTGCTGTCTTCAAAATCCTATGGAAGGCATGGGAATTTTCCAAGCACACTGTTTTTCTTAAGAATACTAGCATAAATCTTAGCACGAATAGAAAATGCAACCCTCATAGTTCAATATGGTGAAACATTGATCATAAAGGTAAAAAGCTTGCCCTCCTTCAGGGTTGCTCTGCTAAAACATGACATAACAAAGGAATTAAAACCTTTACTGATATCCTTTCAGATGGGGAGCTGATAAGCTGGGATAGCATCATAAATCAATTTGATATTCCTGATTCCCATTTCAGAACCTATTCTACTTTGGTGGAAGCTTGTAGGAATGTATGCTTTCCCAGGTCTATTGATCAAGATTATAATATTGCGAGTAATGTCTCTTGGAAAGATGGTTCTCCTATTAACTGTATCAAAGCTAAATTGATCTATACCAAATTGACAATCTAATTTTGTTCTGGAGCATGTTAATAAATGTTGGGATATCTTGTTGAACCATAAGGAGTGGCAGAATATCCTTTCTTTCGTCTGGCATGATTCAATGGAGCCCAAACAGGCTTGCTTTAGATGGTTGGTCATTTTACATAGATTACCTTTTAAAACTAACTGTATGGATCTGGATATTTGCAGTATTTGTAGAACGCCTGAGTCTATTAATCACATTTTTTTTGAATGTTTATATGCTACTAAAATATGGAATCTCTTTTGTCATGGCTTGAATATTTGGAATAAGGATGGTAAAATAAGTTGGCATGATATTTTGTTTTGTAATCTCAAAGTTGATTATGATTGCAAGTTGTTCTGGAATTTACTCACTAATGAGGTTTTATGGCACATTTGGAAGGTGAGGAACAATGACAAGTTTATGGGAGTAAAGAGGGCGCTTACTGAGTTTGAAAGAAGACTCACATATGCATTTGTTTCTTCGCAGGTCTCACTTCATGCGGCGAAGTCTATGGAAAAGTTCAAGGATTTGCTTAGTGAAGGATCTTCATTCAACACAAAGGAACCTAAAGTTTTTAAAAGAGCCTTGGAGGAGCTTCAGAAGGAGATGAATAAGGCAATCAGAATTACTAGACAAAGCGGTCCCCAACAGTCTTGCCTGTAGAAGCTGAGCAAAATGAATTTTTTGAATATCAAATGCAGCTGATCTTGGCTCAGATGGTAAACCAAAAAGGGCAAAGGAAACTCATGGTGTTAGACTCTGTGAACAAAAGTGATAATATAGTAATTGAAAATGTTAGATCCAATGAGGAACTCGCAGTTAGAAGTTGGCAGTAGACAGTTTGATCAGTAATGGTACACAAGCTACAGAAACGGAGGCAGTTTGTTTGTTTTTGATGTGTAGAATGACCAATTTTGTATTTATGGCAGCGTTGTACATGACATATACAGCAGCTAATTGTATGTATGTAAAACTTTTAAATGCTGTAGCAGCTTTCTGATACTCTAATCTGGAAGCAATGTATAACTGTTTCTAAACTATTATTAATACAAAAAAAAGATTGCATGTACATCTAAGGGCTTATTTATATGGGTTAGATTATTTTTTAGTGTGGAGCAAAATTGTACCCTTTTTTCTAACCCACTTCCCTTCATTATTTTTGCATTGGTTTCTATTTATTGAACCAATGTGCTTTCTAATTTATTGTCACATTTTGAGAATTCTGCCAGCGGCTCCTAGCAAGCTTATGGGTCCCTGATTATATTATTCAGAGGCAAAGAATGGAGAAAGGTTCTCTGACCAATGGGGTGAGGATTTATAAAGGGAGATGAGAAGGAACCTATCAATTCAACTAAGAAAACAACTTGGCTTGATAAATCTGATATGGTTGTTAAGTATATTGGTCTTAATGAAGGATGGTTAGTCTGAGAATACTTTCCTACTCCTGTTTTTTCCAATTTGTGAGAAAAATTTTGTTCAGAACAAAAACACGTACCAACCATTGTAATCACTTATTTAAAGTTACCCACCATTGTTATAATTTTCAAATGTCTTTCTCCAAATCGTAAATCAACCTTGATTGTTTTAATTTCCTAGAATACGAGCAAGACCAAAGTAAACACAATATACTATAAAAAAATCCAAGTTGACTCGTGGAAAGGAGAAGTATGAAATATTAGAATGCAAGGAAAATGCACATTTTCCACCAACATTGAATATCTGAAAAACAAAATGATAAGAAACATTTTTTTCAAAGATATGAAGACGTGTAACAAGTAGCACCATAAACTTTTAAACCCCCAAGTATATCTTCTCGTGTATTATCATACAAAGAAAATCTCCAAAGATAAATCAATCACTATTGTGGATCATCAAAATACTTGCTCAGGACACCCTATGTACTATTGATCTCACTATCACTTGCAGGTTTCTAGTCTTTACTAGAATAATCAATTCTAGCTTGGCTTAAAGCACAACGCGATCACCAAGATGACCTTTAGTTGGAAAGATTACTTTTACAAATTCATTTTTCTGTTAAGAGGGCATGGATGCAAGCTTGTTAAGTAATTGGTACAACAAAATCTGCATGACCATGACTACTGATACAAAAGAATTTTCCCTTGCTCTAAAGAATTTTGTAAGTGATGCCCTGAACCAAGCCCAATCATTGTAGTTCTATGTCAAAAAATGATAAATTCTTTTAATAAAGCTAAGGGAATAATTGATGGCACTTCTATTTTCAACAAATTGATCTATTCACTTGTTGATTCACTTTCATTATTAGGAGGTAAAGAAGTCTCTGAACCACTGTCATCAGCAACAAGATTTTAAATTTGAGATACTGCCAGTGATACTTCCATTATCACTGGCTGAAACAATTGTAGAAGTCTCTTAACTGGCTTGTTTTATGAGACTCCAAAGCATAATGCTTGCAGTCAGAGTAAGTATCATTTTTGGATTAACAATTTAAACTGTATGCTCATAGAAGCAACCAAAATAATGATTTAGTAATAATTGATAGAATAGTGATACCTGTGGGAGTGTTTACATTCATTAAAATTTTAATACCATTTCTAAAAAAATGGTAAACAGCTCCAACAATATACCCGAGCAATGTCTTCGGGTAGAGGAATATTGAGCACCCAAGCTACCTTGCCACACTAATTATGTAGGTTGCATTTAACTTCTTCTTGTCATCTAAAAAATGGCATTGCATTTAGCACTTAGAATTATAAGAATCTTCCCTAATTTTGGACCTTTAAATTTTGTTTCATATAAGGCTGAGATCTTTAAAAATCACATCACTGTAATTTTCCATTGCTTTGTTACTCTTTTTTTTTGGCAAACACATCATTTATTTAAGTAAAAACAGAAGATCCCAATCTTTGTGTTTCATTACCTCATAGTTGATTTGGAGGTGATTTGATTGGAAGCTAGGAAGAGCAAAAGGTCTAATTTCCTAAAATTATTTGTCATATGGAATCCAACATCATTGTTTTTTCTTTGTGTTCTTTAACTGGGCTTGCTTTGATTGTTGCAAACAAGGATTGGGCCTTGGTAACTACATTTATATTTAATATATCTGCAACCTTATTCATTAACTCACCAATCCTAATTTTAGTGGCATCTCTATCCATGTTGCAATGCCCATACCCCATGTCTCCAGGTAACTATTGCTGTAACTGATCCGAAATTCTCCAACTTTTTAGAGTCTGTTGGGACTATTCTATTATGTGTCAGCATTGTAAATTTGAAATTTCATTAACAATTTCATGGCTTGTTTGTGCTGTTCAGAATTGATGCAGGAGCATGCTTTTGAGATTAGTCTAGATTTCTGGCCTTTGAAATTCCCCATGTTGGTACAGTTTTGCAAAAAGTATAGATTTGAATATCAACAATTAGTACTAAGGTCAAACCTCTTTATTTCAACTATACATGAATTATTTGTTAAAATTTATCATCGCAATCTTGACCATTCATTAGCACATTGAAGTTTGGGACCTTTATTTTCGTTACTTTGTAAAAGACTCTTGCTCAACTCTGCAATCCTCAGTGTGCTGATGAATGGTCTTGGGGATTATGATGATCGAGAAAAGTTTTATGCATGTCAGGATGAACTCAGAAAGTGTAGTCATTCTTGAAAAAATGAGTCATGTTTCATGATCTCTACAAGTCAAGTATACTTGATGAAGCACTCTACTTCCTTAATGGTTTTCCACTTTTAATTTCCACTGTCTATTGTCTTCTATAGTGTTTTGGTTACATACTTGTCTTCATTACTAACCGACCAACTGCAATTGGATGGTGTAGAGTGTAGACTATAATATTTTTGGCAGAGAGTTGTGGCTCTTGGAACAACTTAACCATATTTTCCTTGAGAAGCAAGGCAATCATGTGCAAGAGCACTGCAAAGCTAATGTTATAAACAATATTTTAGGAGTTTTCATAAGAAAATGTTCGTTTGGAAACTGTAAAGCATTAGTAATTTAAATTGATTTTATACTTGATTTGATATGAACATTCAGTAAATTTTTTATAGGTTATCTATTGGGTGCATCTTTTGAGGAGAAACAATTAGCTAGCTAGCTTACTGGCTGTCAAATTTTTTTGTAGAATCACAAGCTACAGAAAATATGTTTGTCGTATGTATTTACAAGGAATCATTTTTATGTATTAATGTTTTAAGAAATGATTTTATTGGGTATGCACTGTTATCTCAATTATTGTTGTGTTGTACCCAAAATAAACTTTTGCTTCAAAGAGACATTTTTGTTAAAATGATCTAAATCATGTAAAAATGTTGTCAAAAGTATGTTTTAGGTCAAACCAAACATAGGATTTTTGTGGGTTTGTGTCAAGGAACATATGTGCAAAATTCTAAAAATTTGAAAATTAGGGTTTCATGCCCCTATTTTTAGAGAAATCCCTGAAAATAGGACCTTGCCAGAATTCATTGAAAATGATTTTGATAGGATGAATTGACTTCACGATCACACTGGTCAAGTCAAAATCACCAAAAAGTTAGTTTTACTCTAGTGGGTCTATTTTCATTTTTTAGGAAGAAAGTTAGGACCTCCGCAGCCATTAATGGCAGATTGGCCAGTACTAGGTGTTGAAATCTAAGCTTCAAAAGCTTCAACGAAGAAACCATGGAAAAAATACTCCAAAAGGATGCTATCACACAGAGGGGATTCTCAAAATCAGAAAATTCCAAAAATTGACTAACTCTAGAGAAAGTACGCCTTACTACCAAGGAAGATATGTAGTTACACTTGGAAAAAGTGCCCTTACTGAGAAAAGGCACCCTTGAATCTAAGCCACCTGATGGAGTTTTCAACAATTGCTTTCTACAAGGCATCTGCTCAGCTCTCTCTCAACTTCATGATCAATCTAGCTGCACGTCCATAGAACCTGTCAAGCAATCATAGGTAGAGATCAAGCAGAAGACACCTAAAGGTGAAAGTTGAAGGAAGAATTTGAAGAAATTAACTAAGTGTTAAAGAAAAGCACCCCTGCCGAAGAAAGGCGCCCATCTTTTTTGGGTAGTCAAATGTTGTCTGCAAGCTTGATGACCTCCAACATGACCTCCATTTTGATCAATCTCAACAATGACATCGTCAGCGAAGACAACAGACAAATTAGACACCTGACGACATAGATCAAACTAGGACCATCCTTGAAGGTTTGCAACATGAAAATCATGAGTCAAAAAGCCAAAGGCACCCTTGCTAAAGAAAGGCGCCCATGCTGAAGAAGGACATAAACTAACTTTCAAGAGCTGTGAAACCAATCATCCTTTCCAGAATTGGGTTGGTTTCCCATCCCACGTTTCAGCGAGATCATCAGACTCATCAGTCAACAATGATCTCAAATCAGAGCACAGAGGATCAAAATGGTAAAATTGTAGAATAGTTAAGAAATTGACTAAGTCTAAGGCCAAAAGCCCCTGTTGAGGAAAGGCGCCCTTCAATCTAAGGCATCAAATTCAGTCTTTGAGATTTTCAACTCCTAGGAACACTTAATCAGGTTTGTCCCATCTCAATAGTGCATCTATCAACAACTTAAGATCAATGAAGCAACCGGAAACGAAGATCCAACAAAGGAACTTCGGCATGAAAAAAGTGTTCAACACTCAAAAAGGATGCCTAAAAGGTCAAAGCAAGATTTGTTGACTTGAGTTAGATATTTTGAAGGCTTCTCATGTTTAAACATCCCGCAATCAGTGGAAATCAGGGTTGGGAACTCTAGATCAAGCCAATTTACTCCTTAATCATGAGTTGGTGCCCATACTTGATGCATTCAAGCATCAATCATTATATAATCAAGCATAGGCATCCCATTTCATTATTCTTCTTTGCAGGTTGAAGGATAAAACAAAAAATTGCTCTCCAAGATGTCTTTTCAAGATTTGATAGAGGGTTTTGACCGTTCTTCATTATTTTTTGAAGATCAATGGCACAAAAGGATAATTTCTCAGAGGTTGGGTCCAGAGGCATATTTTTATAGAAGGGCGATGAATAACTTCCAATATTCCTCTTGTCTTCCTCTCTTTTGTCTTAAACTTCATGCATGTCACATAAAACAACAGGCTATCACAGATCTGACCAATTGGGTATGATCAACACAATTTTCCAGCAAAACCCATTTGTTGAAATTTTCTAGAAACAACAAACTTGTTGCCCCTATTTTTAGGGATTTTTTTCTTCGAAAAAGTCCAGATTTCAAAAATCCAACGATCTAGGTTTGTTCAGCATTGAAGCACAGACAAAACCCATGTGTTAGATTTTTCCCAGAAAAAGAATTCTTGGCAAGCACTATTTTTAAGGGTTTTCAGAAGTTGTCTGAACAGGGTCGTGTGCACTATTGATCTTTAAGTTTTTCAGGATGCAGTTCTCCCAAGTACAATACAAGACCAAAATGGTCTTGTACAATGATTTCCTTAAAACAATAGACACACACTTGCATCAAGTGCACCCAGAGGTCAATTCAGAAGATTTGGAGGGCACAGACCAGATCACGCTACAAAACATCGAGCAATCTGGATTGCTTAAGGCTACGTCAATCCCCATCACATTACAAAGCGTGGAGTTTGTAATTGCTTGCATTAAGCATTACAACCCTACCACACAAGAAATATGATCAATGGATGGGTGGGTGATTTGTAGCCTTAAACCAAAGGATGTCAAACGATGTTTTGCTATTCCACCATGTCCAACCAATGTAGTCATATATGTGAAAGAATCTGAAAGAGCATTTGAAGTGGCAAAGGATAAGTGCTAGTAGAGAATGGCAGAAAAATGGCTAAAAGTGAAAAAGGCCAACTTTCCCAAGAATGTTGGGTGAGGAGAATTCTGAGATGAGTATGCAGTGATGATCACTCTACTCAACTGGATCACTAGATAGGAGGATGGGAACCAATTTCAGTTGTGGATGTACTACATCATCACTAAGATTGTCAGCAACAACGAGCATTACGACTAGCCCACCCTCATCAGTGATATACTCCACCAGTAAATGACCGGGTTCTTAGAGGCTCACAGGTTCCACATGTGCATGTACATTGTATACCTAATTTCCTTCCAAGGCTAGTTCAGAGCATTAAACACTGTGGGAACCTTAGGTGTGTAGAAGGTCCACAAACATTTTTCGTGACTTGAGTTTACACAAGCAGAACAATATTTTGAGCGGATAAATGATCTTTTCATTATGCACACCGTAAGGGACCTTGACCACGAGATGCATGTACATATATCACCAGCAGCCAAGGAGGCAATGGTGGACTAGGCGGATTGGTTCATCCAATTCCCCACCTTGACCTATATACGTGTATATGGATACAACGATCACCTTGCCATGTTACCATGCTACCCTTCAGATAGGGTAGTCTTCATGGAGTTCTTGCAGCAATTGGCCAAAGTTCATTCTGATCTATGCCTTGAGAAGAAGACAGTTGTGAGCTTTCCTATCCAGATGGGACTCTACAAGTGTAAAACAATGGCTGATGCCAAAATGATGTGCCAAGAGATGGTGAGACTTAATCTCAAATATCTCATTGAGAGGTGGTTGTATGATCCAAGAGGCCTTTATGCGACACACCTTGAGCAATACTCATCACATGATTCTTCCATGGAAGACTATTGGGTCAACTGTGATGATGAGTTTGATGTACAAAGATGAAACTATAGCTGGTTTAGGCTCCTACAAATTGTTGAATTCATGTTAGAAGACATGGAGGGCCTATCTGATGACAACAGGGAGGTTATTCTCCCTACATTCTTCGTGGATCAAGTAGATTCACAACCACTTGGAAAAGTGGATTGGTATGCAAAGGAGAACACATGTATACAGGAAAGAAGAAGTAGGGTTGTCAGACATAGTCAACTCTATTTGGACAGTAAGAAGACAAGGAAGGTAGTAATTCCCCATACAAAGCCACCACCGGTTCAATCTTCACTACCTTCCACATCAAGGAAGAAGCCTAGACAGAAGTAGTGGAGTAATCATCCCAAAGGGATGAGAATTTCAAGGTACACAAGGGGAAGAGCACAAGAGGCATATGTGGAGACAACCACAAACATACTTGAGATAGTCATGGAAACCACTGCGATTGAGCCAATGATTGAGATAATCACAGCTGAGATAGAGCCCGTGATGGAAGCAGTTGCAGCGGATACAGTGCCTACAATAGAGACAAAACCTCCTACTTCACCACCATTGTGGCAGTCACAAGTCCCCATTGACTTGGACTCTCCACCATGAGACATCACTATAGCACAATCTCATTCATTAGGCATTCAGGGGCCTAACATTCCTCCTTCCAGCGAGGCTAGTTAGGATTCATCTTGGCTTGTGAGATTCCTTGGAAGGAAGAGAGAAAGGCCATCCTACTAGCTTAACTTCACGAAATTCAACCATGTCCCTCAAGACATGCCGGTAAAGAAGCAAGTTCACATAGGAAGGAATAATGATAATGAATTTTTCATAGAGACAGATGCCCCACCTGAGGACAAAAATATACATGAGGTAGAGGTTGAGAACTTCACATTGTCAAAGGTCAAACTTGAGAAAACCACTCGTCCGGTGGAGGCAGATCTTCTTGGAATTGCCTCGGTAAGTGTTCAAGAGAAAATGGTTAAGGATGACTGAGACAAAGTAGCCTTAAAGGTTGAAAACCAATAGTTGAGGATGTACATATCTAGCTTGATGCACGGTACTCCAAACCTCTTTGCTTTGTCGTGAGAGTCGCTAGACCTCCACGTGGAGCAAAACCATCACCAACTGATTTCATATGGAAAACACTTGAGAAATCAAGTGGAGGAATTAGTTGTTAGAGGACAGTGTATACAGGCATAACTATACCAGTTGAGGGACAGAGCACATGGACTCTGCGCAGAGATCCACCAGTCAGAACTAGGGACAATAGAGAAGAGGCTTGGGGATGAAGTCACGATCACAAATTTATAATTAGCATACCAATCAGTTACCACTGTAGAAAACAAGCAACATCTCTTTACTTGGAAAGAACAGCTCGCATACAAGGTGAAAACCTATGATGTTAATTATGTGGAATTGATCGAGTACAGACATATTATGGTAGGTATTATCTGTTGAAAATGAAGGTAATATTGTAGCTTAAAACTTGTAAAACTATAAGACTATAGATCTAATTAAGTGTTCTTTGTCACAATTCTTTGTGTGTGATTATCTGTTTAGATCAATTTTACCAATTATATAAAGAGACAGAAGATTGTAGAAGAATGAGACAAGAAAATAGAAGTGACACAACATATATATGGAGAAACCCTTTTGGGAAAAAAAATCCACTAGAATCAATAGTGCTTGTATTATTTAACCTTAGAACAAGATTACAATAATATTGTATCAATCCTTGATTGATATCCTTGCATTCAACAATCCTTCTTCACAACCCGCAATAAACTCTCATCATACTCTCATACACTTGTTGCAATTACAAGCTATCCATGCATTCCATGTGACCAAGCATGAATCCACACATCCCATGCCATGCTTCAAACCCTCACACATGCACAAGCTCAACATACAAACCTGCTCTAAACTCTGATGCAATTGCTGCAATAAATAGACAATTAATAAGCATGTAAACTCATAAGAGTTATTAAATACAAAAGTATCCTCAAATTAAGTGCCCCAAATTGAACACTTAACTAAATGTTGGTTAAGAAAATATCTTGCAAGCTTCACCTCAAAGTTGGTGCCCAAGATTGGGCCCACTTAACTGAGCCTTGTAAATATCTTCTCATGCAAAAGGTGTTAACTCAAAGATGCCACCTTGGGCGCCCAAGGTGGGTCCAAGTCAATCTTAGTTAACTGAAACATATCTCTCCAC
This sequence comes from Sequoia sempervirens, assembly GCA_007258455.2. Classification (NCBI taxonomy): domain Eukaryota; kingdom Viridiplantae; phylum Streptophyta; class Pinopsida; order Cupressales; family Cupressaceae; genus Sequoia; species Sequoia sempervirens. The sequence continues at coordinate 627,223,512 of VDFB02058242.1, forward strand.
CAATTCATGCAAACATTATGCATGATTGATCATCCCCACTTAATTGAATTTATCCACCAGTTATCTATGATGCAACTGAATTCAATTGAAGTCAACTAGCATTCAACTCAAACTAACTACATGCAACCGAATATAACTGAACCATAACTGAACTGAACTGAACTCCACTCATGTAAATATCAATCCCTAACTTGTAGGATCTTTACATGCTTTACTGAAGTGTTATCAGTCCTTCAAACAGTTAACTTAAGCAAGGTGGGTTCCACCTTCCATGTGGGCGCCCCATGTGCTCCTATCTTGTAGGAGCTCTTCTTGGACATCCCTACATGTTCCTATCATTTATGAATAATTACAAATGTCAATTTACATGTTCATTTAATTCAAATTTATCTCTTTCTAATCCTAGTGTTGGGGAACACTTTCCAAGGACTTGGGAGATGCATGAAATATGTTTAGGATTGCAATTAAATGGAATCCTATTCCCAACATTCTCCACTTGACATTATACATTGCAATTATTCTAAACAAGGAATCATTATTATAAATCAAATATAGGACTCAAGGCCAATGACCTTCCTGCACCAAGAGAACTTATCTGTAGGAACTGGTTTCGTAAGATAATCTGTAACATTGATCAAAGTGTCAACTTTCTCAATCAATACCTTCCCACTCTCAACCATTTCTTGCACAAAGTGATACTGAACATCAACATGCTTAGTACGAGCATGATACATAGGATTTTTGGCTAAACAAATAGCACTCTGACTATCACATTCAAGTCTAATTTGCTTGCAATTAAAACCAATACCTTTCCCAAGTCTCTGTAACCAAACTGCCTCTTTAGATGCATGTCTAGCAGCCATGTACTCTACTTTTTTGGTGGACAAAGCAATCATGGGATGCCTCTTACTCATTCAACTAACCACAGCTCCAAACAAAGTAAACACATAGCCACTTGTCAACCTCTAACTGTCCAAGTCTCCTGCCCAATCTGAATCAACAAAACCCTGTATGTCCAATGATCTGTGCATAATGTCAATATCATTAACACCATGATAAACCAAACAGTAATCAAAAGTACCTCGTAAATATCTAAACACCCTCTTAACATAAGTCCAATGTTCTTTACCAGGGTTAGATATAAACCTACTTAGAACTCCCACTACTTGGGCTATATCTGGTCTTGTATAGACCATTGCATACATTAAACTACCAACTGCACTAGCATATGGAATTTTAGACATTTCCTCATGATCAAAATCAAATTTAGGACTCATGTCTAAACTTAACTTCGTGCCAATTGGTAAAGGAATATTAATTGGTTTACTCTCCTGCATGTTAAACTGTTTCAAAATAGTATCAACATAATTGTTCTGACTTAAGCAAAGCTTTTTGTTACCTCTATCTCTGCTGATCTCCATACCAAGGATATATTTTTTAATCCCTAGATCTTTCATCTCAAATGTGCTTAAGAGTTGTGCTTTCAATTCTTTAATCATACACAAAGAATTTGTAACAAATAAAACTTAATTAGATCTACAATCTCATAGTTTTACAAGTTTTAAAGCTACATAATTATCTCCATTTTCAACATTATCAACTTCGCAAGAACGTTGGTAATATCCATCCCTTGGCTTTATCAACATGAGGAAGGTGCGTACATTGAGCTAGGCGCAGTACAAAAACAATTCCAAGATGTCATTCGTAACACATTTCTCAATGACCCTGATGGTTGCAAGTTGAGTAAAGTTGCATCCATGTCCACCAAGTTGGATGACATAGCTGCCAAGTGCTTAGAATATCAGTAGAAGCTTGTGATTGGTGAAGAGATGCTGAAACACCACATCATCATCCTAAGGAGCATTGATTGTCTAGAGGTTGAAGAAGTCAACGAATGGATAGAAGGGTTGTTGACCAGTGGAGAAAAGGTGTAAAGCACCCACAAAGGATGACCTACCCTCGATAATAGCATTAATGGTGAACAAAAGTTAACTTGATGCCCCTTTCCAAGTTAACTCACTGTCCCACAGATCATGCATGTCAGATCCCATTAATTGTGGATGTCTAGTTTGACTTCCATGAATTATGGATCTTAGATCTCCACTAAATGTGGATGTTTATTTTGGAGACACATTTTGTAATTAAAGTTCACTTTTAGTTTAGTTTCAGTAAATCGAAGTAGACTTTTGGTTGACTCTTTGTTTAGTTTCAGTTAACTGAAGTAGATTTCCAGTTAATTGTTTGCTCACCTACTTTTAGACATAGGAATAAATCTTGTTGATTGGTAGGAAATGATTGTTAACTCAAGGAGATTTTAGGGTTGCCTACTCCTTTGAGTTTCTATAAATAAGATCCTTGGGCTCATTATTTGTTAACCTTTATTTACTATGCAAAATTATTGTTCCATTGTTTCCAATAAGTTTGAAAGTGCATATTTGTTCACTCTTGGATGAGAGTTAAATTGGTTTGATGAGCAATTGTGTATGATTTCATACCTTTGCATGTCCCAATTCTTTGCAATTTGTTGAGAAAGCTTGAAGAAGGAAATCAAAAGGCACATGCAATTTGATCTAAAGATTTGAGTCCTTTCAAAAACGTCTTGTTCTTATAACTTATTGTTTCAATCTCCTCCTTGGACAGGGGTTCCTCCTCCTTGGATATTTTTATGTTAATAGTTATCATTTGATGTTGTGTAATGAGTTGTCTTTCAACCTACACTTTGGACAAGTGTCGTCACCTCCTCAAAAATATTGTTAGCCAAGTCATTGCGATTTGTTGTTTCTAGTGAGTTGTTTCCCAACCTATACCTCGGGCAGGGGTTCCTCCTCGGAAAGTCTGAGATCCATCTTACCATAAAGAGTGATTTCTTGCATAAAGCCTTATTCCAACATAGATCTGAGAGTTCAAAGCCTCGAACTCATTTTAGCGAGACGGTCGACCCAAGTGATCCAACCATCCATTTCCACTCCTATGCCCTCATGCTTTGTTCATCTTGAGGAGATAGGATAGATTAAAAGCTAGTTTAGTTGTAGTTAAGATCTGTAGAAACCAAAGAAAACCTTAGCTGCAATGCATTGTTTTTATGCACCCTTGTGTCCTATCGCTAAGTAAAAAAAGATAGGAACATTAGTTTATTGTACTTTTTACGCAAAACATTAGCAAAGAGGGATCTTCCTCTCTATAATTCGAAGAGCAGTTACTAAAACACTTGCAATAGCTATCTATTTCCAATAAGCACTCCAGAGGTACTAATTGAAACACCAACATGTTGGATAAGTCACTTTCTAGCCAATTAAAAAAATTTGTATCCTCCATAGAGAAAAGTCCTTTTCCCCTGCCACCCTAACAAGGATCTCTTCGTATCTCTCTTGAAGCCCTAAAATCATGCATACATGCTTGATGAATACCATTAAATAGGATATATCTCATCTTTTACTATTAATTAATTTCCTTGTATTTTCTCCTATTACAGAGTTTTGAATTTTCATCCATGTGCATTTCCAAATTGTGTTACTGTATTCTCCTTTAAATTTTTGTGCCAATGTAAATTGTTTCCTGCAAGACTAATACAATAATATGATATATTTCAAGGTATCAACTATGTCAAGCTTGCCAGTTTTCCTCTGATCATTGGCTTATGTGGGTGCTTTATGTTGTGATCTGTGAGCTAGTCCTTTATGATTTTACCAGATATCTATTTTCATCATGGAATTATTTGATCGTTTTGGCATATTCAAATTGTAAGTGTCAAACAACAATACAACTTCATTATTTTATGTGGGTAATTTTTTAACATAATATTTGATATATTAAATCTGGTTTTCCTATCTCTGCAGATTATTCACTTGTAGAAAGGAAGGAAATGTGGAAGTGAGAAGTTTGCAGTCCCTAAGTTAGTCATGGTCACAACTGAACATTGGTCTATGCCTATTCTATTTCACATTTAAAGTCGATCATAAATTAGTCTCTTAATATCTTTCCACAGGGTTTTTTAATTCTTCTTTTCTGATCTTTTAATTCATATATCCATTGAACATTTCTGGAGTCCTTATTGGTGCAGTAGATTCTATAAGTTGGTCCATTGATTACTTTATCTTAAAAGGGTGTAGATAGAATTAAAATACAAAAATGGATTGAATGTTTTGCAAAGGTTTCAATTTTTTTGCATTTGTTTTCAGTGTATTCTGATTTTTAAAACAAGTAATGTATGGTATTAAAATTTCATCTACTTTTGTGTCTACCTTGTTTTGCTTAGTTTTAGGATGAAGGGTAACAAATCTAAATAAATTAAAGAGGATGCCCGATAGTTGGAGAAAAGCTTTAACTTGGTCAAAGCTCCTCGTGTCATGCAAGAAGATCCTGGACTTACCTTGCCAAAGAAAACAAAGAAGATAAAAGTTAAAGTTTCCATTTCCAAACAACAGAAAGAACCATCCATGGAAGAGTAATGGTTGCGCCATGTTAATCAAAAGCAGTTATTTACTTTGTAATATAAATTATCTTCTTAATGAATTTGAGTTACAAATGTGATGCTTGGGAAAATTTTGATTTTGTTTTGATGCACTTGGTTTGTTTGAGTCTTTCTACTTTGAAGGCATGTGGCTATGTCGTCTCAAGATTGTTTCTAAACTTACAACCTGCCTCTGATTACATATATCTCTTTTAATTTTAGCATATGATGGTGACATATTGTTTTGATTAGAGGGAAAAACAGGTTTTGAATGGACTCGAAACCATTTACAATAGGTTTTGAATGGACTCGAAACCATCAAGTTTTGAAAGGACTTGAAACCTAGACAAGGACAATCATGCTACCCAAAGAAAAAGTCAAGAGCAACCAACATGAAAACAAAAATAAAATCTCAACCCAAACCAGCAGCCAAATCAATTTGCCAAACACATAACCAAGATTTTACATGGATCTCGAACCCATAGGTTTTGAAGGGACCATCAACCCTTTACAACCAGGTTTTGGTAGGGCCCTTAAACCCAAATAAATCACCTATAACAGCTAGACAATAGCTCACCAGTCAATCAAGAAAATCAAACTCTTCAAACCACTAGTAGAAACAACCACCTCACAGACATCCATAGTAGTAGAAAAAATAGAGCCCAACAACACTCCCTCTCCACCTCTATAGGAGAAGTCACCACAAACATTCAAGGCTCCAACATTGTCCCATAAAATCCAACAATTCTCTCCATCTCTATAGGAGAAAAAAACAAGCTCATCCTTGCCACAACAACCACAAAACACGTGCAAACCAACACTCCACCTAAATAGGAATGGGATCCGCTTCAATGGGAGATGCAAGAGAGAGCCTTCAGCCATAGAATACACCTCACCCACAAAGGAGAGGACTCCACCTTCATAGGAGAGGTCTCCACCTCGAAAGAAGACCCGATATTAAGAGAGAAGGAAAAGACTACATCAGAAAGAATGAACTTAGCAAACACCAACAACAAAAACATTTGGGTCTTCAAAATAAGCTCTGAATACCACCCAGTCCACCATCCTGCCAAAGAAACCACAAACAACTTCAATAGAAGGAGCTCCACTGAGGAACGCTAAACCAACACCATCACAACACCCAAGAACTTATCCATAGAAAAAGCAGAGACAACCTTAAGCTTAGTGAAAATCTGGGTCCTGAAATACAACATGGAAAGCCACCCAGCCAAGAGAGTCCATTCACAAAAAATGACCTCTGAGAAAGCCACACACCCCTTTCAAAAGGCCCAGAAGGGGAACCAAACCTTCCAAACTAAAAGGAATCTTTCACTACCTTCCAGACACATACTTCTAGCAGTAGCAGGGAGGGAGGAAAACCACTCCACAACAGCCCCCAAATCAAAAGAAACATTGAAGAACAACCTCTTGAGGCACACTCAACCCAAACCCCAATAGGAAGTTGATGAAAGCAAAGCACTAGAGGGAAAAAAGACTACCCACAACCAATGAGAATACTCCCAACAGGGGAACCAAAAACCCACACTCACAGAGTGGTCAAAACAAGACACCAGCCCCCATTCATAGAAGAAATACAACATTAAACAATGGGGAAAACCAGGAACAAAAGAAAGAATGAGACATTTGCTCTCACAACATGAACCACCAGTGCACACCAGAGTAGACTCACACCCCAACCATCAAGGCCAATAGAGGAAAAAATCCCAACCCAAGTAGCATTGTCACACCACAACAGGGGCCAAAGGTCCAAAATAGGTTCCAAACCATAAAAATAAGCGTGAAAGACCACTTACCATTTGGAAACGACAAACTGGTCGACAAAGACAACATCAGGACGAGAAACCTCCAAGGAGTATCCAGAAGAAACAACCACCCTAAACGCCAAGAGGAACCAAGAAAAGGGCCACAAAATAGAGTCATTGCCAAGAATAGCACCCTCATCCCCCCACAGACAGCAAGAGGGGCCACCCAAATTCACCAAAAGAAGCCCATCACTTAGAAATACTAAACCACCCACAGACCAAACCAGCGATAGAAAACAAATCTTTGATAGCACCAAAAAGCCTTGAGATTCGATAACCGTCACAACTGAAACATCCTCCAACTCGCCCAAGACACAAGGCCACAGTAATCCAGACAGACCACATAGGCCATCTGGGTCATTGCCATCCGAAGATTTGAAAGTGCCTCTCCCGCCCAGCCCGCTCTGCCCGCTCATTGCCATGATGGTGACATATTGTTACTCTTAAAAGTATAGAGCATTTTGTTTAACTTAAAACCTCAAAATAAAAAGAAATCTAGATATGTTATCATTTTTTTATATAATTATTAATACTTTATTTCTTGTCTTCTTTAAATGCATTTTTAAGTCTGAAGTAGATATAAAATCTGTTGTAACAATGTAATTTAATATACTTGGAAATAATTATAAAAATTGTAATTTTTCATCTCTAGAAGTTTTATACCAAGGTTACCAAGATTTGTGAAGGGCTAGTGTTGGTATGTCTATGCAAGTTTTGAAATTAGTGTTAAAATTAGTGTTTGAATCAGTATGTCATATGTTGTAGTTGCAACTGCCGTGGTAGACATGTATAGAAAATGTGGAGGCATAGACAAAGTATTTGAACTATATATTTTTCCTTTGAACTACATGCATAATAGTTTTTCCATGCTATATGCTTGTTGTTTGAACTGATCATTCTGTTTGCTGCGGCTTATACTTTGTCATTCCTTTATGGAAGGGAACTGGGTATACATCAATATTTGTTCAAGGTTTGCCATATCATTATGTTTGAGATAAAAAAATGTCTGAATTTCTTAGCGAAACAATTTTTTATCTTATTATCTCTTTTTCTTTTTATGCTTTGTATAGTAATCAACATTTATTCCTTTTTGGGTATAAATTTTCCCTCAATTCACATAATAAATGGACCCTGATAGAGTAGCAAGGGTTTCAGAAATGTTAACGAATTACTTTGTATTGTCTTTTGAATGGATATGCAATTTTTATAATCTTCTGAATGAATATGCAGTTTTTATAATCGCCTTTTTAGATTATTTATCTGCATGGATAATACGTTGTTTATGTTCTAGTTTGTAGGCACTATTATTTATTTTCCAGCATAGCCATCATGTCTCTAGGTGCCAACAACATGTTTGAATTTTAGATTGTTTAATTCAAGCAACGCCAAGAATCATGCTACACAGCTTGACAAACAAAGCAAATTCCCAAACACCCAATATTACAAAAGGCAGGGACTCCAGCTGGTGCACAACTCTTGTTTTGTATAACATCACCACTCGCCTTCACAAGCCTCTCTTTCTTATCATTCAATTGGTTGAGATGATTGCAATACTTTTTTAAATTCATGCCAAAATGGGTTTGGATTTTTAGTTGCTATTGTTGTTTTAAAGCATTTAGCACAGAGCTCTGTGATCATATCAAAAAAGAGAAAAAACCACTCACGTGTCTGCTAAATTCAATAGTTGCCTTAAAAAACCATCGTCGGTGGCTTCTCTACAACATTTTCACTTTTTCTCTCCATACTCAAGAGGAGCTCATATTAGCTCGGTAATGCTACAATTTTGAGCCTTCCACTTGAAAGAGTACAAGAAAAGTGAGAATGAGAATGGAAGATGTGAATACAACCGTCAAGGGACCCGCCTGACATTCTTTCTCTACAGTCATTCCATGCATTGCAGTGAACACTGCCCACTATTGATATTAATGCCTTTACCATTTTACACAGCTTACAAATGAATTTCGGACTAGGGAGTTTGGGATCAATTCTAATACCAATTTTGAATGAAACAAAACTTGCGTACAAATTCCAAAAAAAACTTACAAAAACTATGGCAAGTGATTTAACTCAAGATTCTATGCATACAATCAATGTTGCCGATGAGGAAAAATGGTCAAGGTTTGCAAGAAAAATATTACAGAACCCTTATTGACTAAGTGAAATACAACTTCCATGAATGAAAATCTTGCCGCATGATGTTTTCCATCTATCCAACCAACAATCCCAATCAAGCAGCATATTTTTCCCTCAAATTCAAATTTTGGTAAAACATAAAATCCTTCAAATTCAAACTTGGATATGAATAAAATCCTTCAAACTCAAACTTTGGTATGCTTAAAATCATGCAAATTCAAACTTGTGCACAGAATCCTTCAAATTCTAATTTTGCTATGCATGAAACTATTCAATGAGTAGATTGAAGAAGAAATCCTCCTCTATCTTTCAAAGCTTGGAGAATTTATTTTACAACTAAACACCTATAACAACATTCATTCATCTAATGTGTGAGTACACCCATTCAAAGAGTCTACTGTATGTTTAGTTAAACAAAACCACAGTAATCTAATTTTAATCGACAAATCTTCTTTGCATAGGATATTGGATACAACAAAATATTCTAATGATCATCTTAACACTCTTGATATCATAAATAAATATGTAACCTTGGACTATAAGAATCATTCTCTATTTAAGAACATCTTTGCATAGGATATTGGATGCAACAAATTAATCTAATGATCATCTTAACATTCTTGATATCATAAATAAATATGTAACCTTGGGCTACAATAATCATTTTCTCTATTTAAGAACATTAGAGATCAATAGATTTATTTACAACACATGAGCTTCGTAGACTCCAACCCCAAAGGTAAAATTCTCTTTTCTTTTATTTGTTTTTTCAACAAAAAATATACTTTTTAAATTGTTAAATCACTTATAAAAAAATTAAAATGGATAAAGATAATATACAATAACAAATATATTAGTTAATATTTTATATAAGGTAATTATTAAATAAAATAAATCTTAAAAAAAAGAGTTATTCTTATTTTGAAAATGATCATTCTCCTTGTTTTGAATATTAATCTAATTATATAATTAATTAAATTAATTTCTAAAATGACTTCAAATTATAAAATTATTTAATTATAAATTACTATTAATTATCTAGATTAATTAACTATTTGCTATCCACATCTAAGAACATACTTATTATTACTATCACGCTTATACAATCATCAAAACAAATGTCATGTAAATTTAGTATATGTGTGTGATGGTTTTCAATATGTTCAAACCTCCACATGCTGTCATGATCTACTTCCCTCTCTTGTATGATGCTCTCCCTCTAGAAATTATGAGGGTTAGAATAACAATATTACATTTACCTCAAGCCAATATGCGGTAGTTAATCATATGTAATATTACAAAGAAAAATCAACTTTTCCTTACTAAATTGAAATCATACCAAATAGAATGAAACCATGCCTAGTTTTCACTTTAGATCATGTTGCATGTATATAATGTTCAATTTGATGAGACTATCATTCATGGAAATTTCAATTAAACATGATTATTAGTTTCAAAGAGTAATAGATAAACTACAAGATGTGACATGAGATCTCTTAAAACAACTAAACTTGAGGTCACTCATTCTAAATCAAATTATCTCATTTAAGCACATAGGTTGGCATACACAAGGACATTTAACTATGTTTATAGTTTAGAATATTGGGACCCAAGATAAGATTGTTTATATTTTTAGACATGACAATTCTAATTTTGTTTGGTTGGTAATACTCATGGGTTCATTGTTCATGAATGCAATTATCTTGGAAATATTTGTATACCCATATTTTTTGTTTTCACTTGTACCTAAACATTTTGAATTGTGTAGATTTCACAAATAGTTAAGTTGTTGATAGTCTCATGAGAAGTTATCCCTAAGAGAATTACATGCCACTAATTTATTAAATGAAATATGAAGGCAACCTAGGTGGTGAACTTAAAGAAAAGGGTTGAATCTAGACCTATATTTTGTGTGATGAATTGAGGACTAGTAGTGATTAGTTCAAAAATATGAATTAAGTAAGCTAGTTGTGTCATAAGAAAAAATATATGTAGCATGTCATAGTATAGAACAAATGAATTTCCATGAACCCAAAAGGAATGAAATTTGGAATAAAAATGACTTAATTATTGACCCAATGAATTGAGCTCTCACATATGGGTTTTAATATTATTATACGTGTCTTGTATAAAATTATACTCATTTGTCTTAATGTGGTGGATAGATAGGATATTTCATATTGTATTTATATATTTTATGATTGTATTGTTGATTGTAAATATGTGATTTAATATTGAATTTTATAAATGCACTCAAGATACATGTGAAACTCAATATTCAAGTTATGTGATGTTACTTTAAAAAATTAGAACACGTTTTGAACTTTTTTTGGTAAAGTTAATATGAAAGAAAATGGCTTGTTACATTTCAAATTCATCTATTAGTAAAAAACATAACAAATGTGATCATAATATATGTTCAAATATAAATGATCTAGCATGTAATATTACATCTTAATTCCCACTAACTACATCTAACAATAGTTCTTTGAGAATGCTTGCATTGGAAATATCACAAACCATACTATCATCAAACATCGAAGTATAAAATGATTTAAGGAATCCCCACAAGTTGCTTAAGAAGCGTCATCATCGGGTGTGACAATATCATGTGAAATGGAAAATATAAAATGTTTATCACCAAGGAAAGCATCTTGGTATTCCTCATTAGGTATAACATGAAAAGATGAAAATTTACTTGAAATGACAAATCACCAGATCAATAGTCATGAAAGAAGTATATATATAATTAACATTAAGCTAGTCACTATTACTAGTTATAGAAAAAAACATAATCAATCTTAATCTCATCACTATTACTATTTATAGAAAAGAGTATAATCAACATGGAGTTTATGAACATCACTATCATTAGTTATAGAAAGAGTACAATCATTGTGAATCCTTTGAACATGTGAAACTTGAAGATATCCACAATTAAAGGAAAGGTGATGACAAGCACCATGAAAGATGAAAATCATATACATATTGGAACAATTCATTTCATAGAGAATGTACAATGATTCGTTTGATGTAAGGACTTTTGAAGGCCATAAATTTTGACCTAGGAGTTCATTTGACTTTGTTGTACCCAAAATAAATTTTTGGCATTCTGCTTAAATTGAGCTAAATCATGTAAAAATGTCATCAAAAGTCTATTTTAGGTCAAACCAAACATAGGGTCTTTGTGGGTTTTTGTCAAGGAACATATGTGCAAATTTTCAAAAAATTGAAAATTAGGGTTTCATACCCCTATCTTTTAAGAAACCCTTGAAAATATGACCTTCCCAGAAATGATTGAAAATGATTTTGATAGGATTAATCAACTTCACGATCACACTGGTCAAGTCAGAATCATCAAAAGACATGTTTTACTCTGGTGGGTCTATTTCTATTTTTTAGGAACAAAGTTAGGAGCTCCACAACCATTAATGGCAGATTGGCCAGTACCAGGTGCTAAAAGCTAAGCTTTAATGACGCAACCATGGCGAAAAAGGATGAAAAATATGTTGTTTGATGAGGGAGATTCTTGAAACTGGAAAAGGCCAAAATTTGGCTAACTTTGGAAACACTACCAAGGAGAAACCGACTCAAGATGCTAAAAGCTCCATTTCTAGAGAAAGGCGCCCTTGAATCTCAGGGGCCAAATACAGTCTCTTGATTCCTCCAAGGCAGTCATCCTCGGCATTCTCCTGCTGACTCAACAACAAAAAATTCAACAAGATCATCTGATAAAATGATCACTGGCAATTGTCAACAGAAGGCAAAGAGGCTGTTATAAAGAACATCCAAAAATGACAGCTTAATTGGAGAAAGGCACCCTTGCTAAAGAAAGGTGCCCTTGAATGGGGTAATGAAGATGTCATTTATTGAGAAATGTTGTCTTCATGAATTATATCCAGCTTTGATCCAGTTTCGCGATGAAACCATCTACGAACCTACGAGCTGAATCAAACAATTGCAATGATTGATCAACTGAGGAGGCAATCAAGTAGAAAATGTCAGGAAAGCAAGAACGAAAGAAGAACAATGAAAAAGTGCCAAGTATCTTGAAAAAGGCACCCTTGCTGAAGAAAGGTGCCCTTTCTTTTGAGAATTTAGATGTCGACAAAAGGTTGAAGGACTTCCAAGATGATCTTCGTTTGGATTCTCCTTGACAATGAAACCATTTATGAAGGATTCTGGAAAAGCAATCATTTGATGATGAAGATCAATGTGAAAAAATTTTCAACAAGAAATAACTGACTAAAAAGAGCAAAAGCGCCCCTACTGAAGAAAGGCGCCCTTGCTCACTGAGGCCTTAAACTGACTTTCAGAAACTGAGACACCAACCATCCTTTTCAGGACTGAGCTAGTCACCTGATGGATCATCAAGCGAGATTGTTTGACTTATCAGTCAACAAAGAGATCAAATAAGAGCACATGAGGTCTAAATGAAGAAGTTGAAGAACAAACATTGAAAAATGACTAAGGCGAGTGCAAAAGCACCCTTGCTGAAGAAAGGCGCCTAGTCTTCTGGAGCCTCAAACTCAGTTTTCCAGCTTAACACCTCCCAGGCACATCTCTTCAGCATGGATCCTGCTCAACAATGAATCTATCGGCAACTGCTTAGGATCAACTGATCAATCTAGAGCGAGGATCAAACAAAGCTCATTCAACATGAAAAAATGATGAAAAAGCACTCAAACTCAAAAGGGACGCCTAATAAAGGTCAAAGGAAAGTTTGTTGACTTCAGTTAAGATATTTTGGAGGAAAACTTGGCCAATTCATCCCATGATCAATGGAAATCAACCTTTTGAACTCCAGATCAAGCCAAATCAGGCTTAGATCATGAGTTAGGCGTCCAAACTTCAAGGATTCAGGCTTGAGTCTATATAAAGCAGATCTAGGCATCCTTCTTTATTATTTCTTTGTAGGTTAAAGATCAAAAACAATAATAATTTCTCAAGGACGTCCTTTCAAGATTTGGCAAGGCTTTTTGACAGTTCTTCAATAATTTTTGAAGATCAAAGGCAGAGGAAGATTTCTTATCAGAGGCTAGATTCAGAGACAGATTTCCTCAGGGAGACAGCTAAAAAAACTTCCAATCCATCTTCTGTCTACTTCCTCTTTTCTTGTCTTAGGTATTCTTGCATGTCACACAAATCAGTAGGCTACCACATATCTGATCAACTGGGCAGAATCAAAATAATTTTCCAATGGAACCCATCTCGTTAGATTTTCAAGAAATGACAAACTTGCTGGCCCTATTTTTTGGGGATTTTTCCAAAAAAGTTTTAGAATCAAAATTCTGAGGAACTGGGTTTGTTCAACATTGAAGCACGAACAAAACCCATGTGCCAGATTTTTTTCCAAAAAAATACTTCTCGGTAGGCGCTACTTTTAGGGGTTTTTAGAAAGTGTCAGAACAAGGTCATCTGCACAGTCAATCTTTGAGTTATTCAGGATGCAGTAATCTCAGGTACAATACAAGACCAAGATGACCTTGTATCATGATTACCCGAAAATGACTGACATAGACTTATTTCAAAAGAATCCAATGGTTGATCTAGAAGACTTGGAGGGCATGAATTAGATCACATTGCAAAACATAGAAGAATCTGCGTTGCTTCAACCTGCGTCCATCCCCATCACATTACAGAGTGTGGAACTTGTAATTGCTTGCATTAAGCATTACAATCCTACCATGAGAGAAATCAGATCAATGGATGGGAGGGTAATTCGCAATTTGAAACCCAAGGACATTGAAAAATGTTTTGGGATTCCATCATGCCCTACCAACGTGGTTATATCAGTGACATAATGCGACAAAGCATTCAAGGCAGCCAAGAATAAATGCCAAGGAATAATGGCTGAAAAATGGCCGAAAGTGAAAAAGGCTAGCTTGCCTAAGATAGTTGGACGAGGAGAATTCAAAAATGAGTATGCAGTGTTGATCACTCTACTCAGTAAAATTATTGGATAGGAGGAGGGCAATTAGTTTTAGTTGTGGATGTACTACGTCATTTCCAAAATCATCAGCAAGAGGGAACATTATGACTGGGCCACTCTGATCAGTGATACACTCCACCAATAGATTATCGGGTTTCTAGAAGCTCATAGGTTCCACATGTGTTCTTACCTGGTATACCTGATTTCCTTCCAAGGAAAATTCAGGATATATAAATAATGTGGGGACCTTAGGTGTGCAGAAGGTCCATGAACACTTTACATGTCTTGAGTTTACTCAAGTAGAGTGACACTTCAAAAGGACAAGTGACCTCTTCACCATGCACACTATACGAGAACTAGACCATGAGATGCACGTACATGTTTCACAAGCAACCAAGGAGGCAATGGTGGACTGGGCGGATTGGTTTATCCAATTCCCTACCTTCACCTACATACGTGTGTATGGCTACATTGGACACCCTGCCATGATGCCACACTACCCTGTAGATAAGGTAGTTTTCATGGAATTCCTAAGGCAGTTGGTCGAAGTTCACACTCACTTGAGATTGAAGAAGAAGCCAGAAGAAGAAGCCAGCTATGAACTTTCCCGTTGAGATGGGACTCTATAGATGCAGGTCAGCAACAAATGCCAAGTTGATGAGCTAGGAAATGGTGAGGCTTAATCTCAAGTACCTCATTAAGAGAAGGTCATATGATCCCAGAGGTCTCTATGCGACACATCTTGAGCAATGCTCATCACATGAATCTTCTATGGAAGATTATTGGGTCAATTGTGATGATGAGTATGAAGTGCGAAGAAAGAACTATAGCAGGTTCAGGCTCTCACAAATAACTGACTTTATGTCATAAGACATCGAGGGCTTGTCTGATGATGAAGGGGAAGTCATTCTCCCCTCATTCTTCATAGATTCAGCAGACTCACAACCACTCCCAAGATTGGATTGGTACGCAAAGGAAAACCCATCTATAGAGGAAATAACAAGTAGAGTTGTCAGGAATAGTCAAATCTACCTTGACAACAAGAAGACAATGAAGGTAGTACTTCTCATAACAGAGCTGCCATAGGTTCAATCACACTACCTTCCTCATCAAGGAAGAAGCCCAGACAAAAGAAATGGTGCAATCCTCTCAAAGGGTTGCAGATGTCTGGATACACGAGGGGAAGACTGCAAGAGTCATACGTGGAGACAACTACACATACCACTAAGATAGTCATGAGAATTGTTGCCCCAGAGCCAATAATAGAGATAGTCACTGCAGAGCCAACAATAGAAGAAGCGATAGCAGAAATGGTGCTTGTGTTAGAAACATAGCCACATACATCACCACCATCACAATAGTCACAAGTCCCCATCGACTTGGACTCGCCATTGAGAGACGTCACTCCAGCACAATCTCATTCTTCGGGCATTCAAGGGCCCCATATTCCTCCTTCTAGCGAAGCTAGCCGATATTCTATCTGGCTCGAGGGTTTCCTAGGCAGGAAGAGGGAAAGGCCCTCCTATGAGCTTGACTTCACAGAATTTGACCATGTCCCACAAGACATGCTAGCGAAGAAGTTGAAGAAGCAAGTTCACGTGGAAAGGAATGCAAAACATGAGTTCATCATAGAGACTACTGCCCCACCAGAAGATAAAAACATACATGAGGTACAAGTGGAAGACTTCGCATTGTCTAAACTTAACCTCAGAAAGACCACATGATAAGTGGAAGCATACCTTCTCAAAATTGCCTCGATAAGTGCCCAAGAAAGGATGGCCAATGATGGAAAAGACAAAGCATCCTTGAAGGCTGAGAACCAACAATTGAGGATGTACATTTCTAGCTTGATGCACGACACCTTGAATATCTCGGCTTTACCACAGGAATTGTTGGATCTTCCCGCAAAGCAGAACATCAACAATTGATGACATATGGAAAAAACTTGAAATATCAATTGGAGGAATTTGTTCTTAGAGGGTGATGTATATTGGAAAATCTATACCAGTTATGGGATAGAGCACATGGACTTTGTGCAAAGATTCAACAATCAGAGCAAAAAATAGTAGAAAGGAGGCCAGGCGATGAGACCACAATTGCAGACTTGCAATTGGCATATCAATCAGTGTACTTTGAGGAAAACAAGCAACATCTGTTTGCTTGGAAAGAACAATTGGCATACAAGGTGAAAGCCTATGATGCCCATTCAGTTGAACTGATTAACTACTGATGGGTGGTCGCAAATATTATCAACTTCGCAGGAATGTTGGTAATATCCTTCCCTCACATAGAATATCAGCGCGAGGGAGGAGAATACATTGAGATGGTTACGATACAAAATCAGTTCAAAGATGTCATCCACAATACCTTCCTTGATGATCCAAACGGTTGTAAGTTGGCCAAGGTGGCCGCTTTGTCTACCAAGTTCAATGAGGCATCTACCCAATGTATAGACTTCCAGCATTAGCTCACGACAGGTGAAGTAATGCTAAAGCACCAAGTCATCATTCTGCAAAGCATTAACTACCCAAAGGCTGAAGAAGTCAATGAATGGATAGAAACATTGTTGACTAGTGGTGAGTTGTAAAGGCACCAAAAAAGGATGTCCTACCCTCCAAATGGCATTTATGATACTTGAAGTTGACTTGATGCCTCTTTCCAAGTCAACTCAAGAAGACATTAAATTTAATTGGAGTTAACTTGATGCCCCTTTCCAAGTTAACTCCACATCCCACAAATCATGCATTGTCAGATCCCACTAATTAAGGATGTCTAATTGACTTCCATAATTTGTGGATCTCAGATCTCCACTAGACATGGATGTCTATTTTGGAGGCATACTTTGTATTAAAGTTCACCTTATCTTAAGACAAGACTAATAAAGCAGATATAAAAAAAAGAAGTGAAAAGATATATAAAAGACATTGAAAAATAATTTTAATTTTTTTTTTTTAATGCATTTTCTTTTTTAATACACACTTTTTCTTTTTAACATCTTTTAAATTTACTACAACTATGCTCTTCTAAATTTTCTAGAATTACATACACTACATATTCTTTATTTTTAATTGTACTTTTACACTTCTACAAGCTAATTTTAGCCTCTTGTATCATTCAAATCTCATCTTTATCCTTTGTAGCATAATGAAATATAATTTTTTTAATGTCTATGATACCAAGATGGCTTATGGGGCAACAAAACCTATTATTTATGATTTGTTAAGCGTTGATATTTTCTATTCAATTTGATAACAATCTCTCCCATTCTCTCAACCTTCTCCCCATTTAATAAATCATGAAAAGATGTTGCTAAATGAATTATTTACTTGACCTAGATGTCTTTGTCTGCATTGAAATTTAAAATAAAATATTTTTTAGTTTCCACTATCCCCACTATGCAAAAGATACATACCCTCTCTTCCCAAAGCTCTTTTTGCTTTTTCTACCTACTCGTTTCACATTGAAAATAATGCTAGTCAGTCCTCATGGACAATGAAAATCTTTGACCCCCATGAAAAATTGGCCTCTAATTAGGCCTTTTGCTAATGATTTGAGGTGGGGTTAAATTCTTCAAGGTAATATTTTTTTTCTCTAATGTATCTTTTTCCACATAGCCTTGGAAAAATCAACTATAACAAAAGCCTTTATTTCTTTACCATTATTAGGGAAAACATTCAAGTAAATGTGTCACTTGTTCATCCACCTGCAATTTTGCTTCATCTATGACTTCTTTGTTTCATTCAAGACATCTTTAAAGACATCATTGGTCCAATGATTTGCTTCCATTTGCTCAATTTTTTAGATATCTTAGAAGACATACTATAGCAATGACTTCGATAGGAATTGCACCTATTTTAGTTAAAATAATCTCATAGGTGACCAATGGTTTTAACTTGATTTTGCTTGTGATCATGCATTCTTTAATTCTCTCTATTTGCATCCATTTGTTGTTGGAAGTACTACTAGCTCAAATTTCACATCCATAAAGCACCACCAAAATTACTAATAGCCTAAATAGAGTTTGAATAATTTTCCAATCCCATAACTTTGCCTCTTTGCATCTATTTTGAAGAGAAAAAGTGCTTTCCACCCTCCCAAAGTTCTTTTCCTTCTACAAGTTTCCCAACTAAGCATATTGTTGAAGTCAATCCTAATGTATTTATACTCCATTACTTCCTCTAGGATACTTCCTTCAAAATAAAATTTGAATTAATTCTTTTTCTTTTTATTGGAAAAGATCATGATCTTGGTCCTGCTAGTATTAACTTGCATACCCACATCTTTGTAAAAGTTTTCAAGAGAAAACAAATACTTTTGCAATCCTTGCACAAACCTAGCAATCAAAATATAATCATCAATGTATAAGAGAAGCATGACAACATTTTATCCAAGGAGAACATCATCTCCACCCTTTAGATTCAACCATTCTTCAAGTTTTTTGATGTAAAGGCCAATGAGAGTAGGAGATAATGTGCAACCTTGCTTAACTCCAATGTCACTCCTAAAAACTTCTTAAGTCCTTGTATGAGTTTTGATTTTTACCCAAACCTCTTCATATAGTTAATGGGTAGTCACTCAAAATCACATAGGGATACTAAGATTCTTCATTCTACACCATAACTTATGCCTATGAACCATGTCATAAGCTTTCTTGAAATAGAGAAAACAACAATAAGCTTCTTCTTTCTCATTCCAAAATTTATCAATGATATGTCTCAAAGTGATTCGATGATCAATTGTTGAGTGCTTTGGTTTGAAACCCACTTGCCCTTTTGCTCTTTTTTCTTTTTCTTCTACTTATTTGCTAATATTGTGCTCAACCATGATACCAAATAACTTTACAAACAAAAGATTGATCATGATCGTCCGATAATTGAAAAGGTCACAACAAACCAACAAACCTATTGATAGTATATATAAATTAAATTATAAATCTATAACAAACTTCACTAAAAAATCATAATAGTAAATCTTCAAAACTTTTAATGCACATGATTTGTTGTCAACACATTACTCAATTGCCTACAAATATAATATAATAGAAGACTTTTAATGTCCACGAGGTCAAAGATAGTCTATGGGACAACAAAACCTCTGATTTTTGCATTATGAAGTGCCGACATTTTGCAATTTAGTTTAATAATGAGCCCTCTTGTTGTCTCCATCCAATCTTTGTTGAATAAATCTTTGAAATAAGTTGTTGTTAAACTATTTTGTAGCCGTTCCTAATGTTATTGTATGCTTTGTAGTCTAAAATAAAGTGCTTTTCAGTTTCCACAACCCCAGTTGTACACAAGATACAAACCCTCTCTTCCCAAATTTCTTTTGATCTTTTCCACGTTCCTGTTTCACACTGAAGACAATGCAAGTTACTTCTTAGTTGGGTAATGAGAATCATTGACTTCCACGAAATATTGACCTCTATATAAGCCTTTTGCTTATGGCCTCTATAAAGCACACCACACGTTACTAAAATAGAGAGAGTTGTAGCTTTAAAAAAAGACCCTATTTAAATTGAAAAATAAAAACCCGACTTGTCACTGGATCGAAAACATAGATCCTCAATAAAAAAAACTTTGCGAAGACCTTTTTGGATTATTCTCAGATTAAGACAAATATTAGACTTCGAATCCATTTTTAGCGCCATTTTCAGGGTCTGCTCTGAGTGTAGAATGCCCCCAGAGAAGCATGGGCGGGCGAAGGCCTAGAGAAGCCAAATCGGTAAATGAAAAGGGCGAGGACGAAAATGTCAACATGTTACTCGACTGCTTTAAGCGCGGAATGACATACCATAAAACTCCTCCAAGTAAGTTTCACCTACTAAATTTCTCTTCATTGCTTTTCCCACCTGCTAGTATATATAATTGAGTCCTAATATATCCATTTGTAGGTAATCTAGTGCCTAGTTGCCAGTTGCCACCAACATAGGGCTATCTCTTTTGTTATTATTAGGCTCTTCTGTTGGTCACCTTTTTAATAATTCATTTAATAAAATTTTCTTGTAACAGTTGGCTTATGTTATTTCTTTTGATAAAGTTACTGGGACTCTATTTTCTGTGCACTCTGTTTTTAATAGAGTCGATAAATTCTTTTGTAGTCATAAGCCTAATTGCCACCACAGAGGGTATCTCTTTTATAAATTCATAATGCCTCTTTTGTCAGTTTTTTAATTTAATTTGACAAATTCTCTTTGGTAATCTTTGTTTAATTGACATCACAGAGGAGTAGATCTTTTGTTATTCTGCTGGGTAATTTTTTTTTCAATTTTGTGGGTAATCTTTTATTTAGTTGACATCACAGAGGGGCGTGTCTTTTGTTAAATTTACTAGACCTCTTCTGGTGTATTTTTTAAATTGAATTGACAACATCCATTTTGTGTGTAACCTCAACTTAGTTGCAACTGCAGACGGGTAATTCTTTTGTTTAATATATTTAGCACCTTCTATTTGATGAGCACACGGTTATACTTGTGGGGGAGGGGGGGTTATGAATCAGTATAACAACAATGTTTACTTTTTCAAATTTAATACCATATATAAAACTTGATCGTTAACAATAACATCATTTACTCAACATCAATAATCGTGCACATGAGAAGCACACAGTGACACAATATTTAAGTGGAAACCCTAATGGGAGAAAACCTTGGGAAATGCATGCTTTTATATAAATTCTTCTTTTTCCAAAGTTTGTAGGCACTGACCTACTAGAGGCACCAACCCCTCATTCAATTCGTGAGCACCAACCCACTAGAGGCACCAACCCCTCATTCAAATTTCCACCTTATCAATGTTGCTTCTACAACGGATAACGGATAATCTTTTTCTCCACAAATTTTGCTATAGCTCTCGTCTTAAAGCTATTATAATCTCCTCCTCAAATCTGCTATAGATTGATCATAAATCTGCTAAGAATATGATCACAATCTCATCATATAAATCTGCTATAAAACTCCTTATATCCTTCTCATCAAATCTGCAATCTTATCTTGTCATTCTCTTCTTATCAAATCTGCTATTTATCGTTTCATTAATGGCCCTTGGTGTATATTCTTGATTATCTTTGCAACACAGCACACTCTTATTCACATATACTTCATTATTGATTCACTCCATGATATTTATTTACTCCATAGTATTTGAATGATCTTCATATATATATTCTATTTATTCCATCACTTCACTTCATTATTCTTTTCTTCACTCACTCGTTCTTCTTTATTTATATATCATCTATTGCTCCACTCTTCTCTATTGATATATCTTCATTTATGCACTAGATCAACTTAAATTCTAACACTCTTCACTGCATTGCTTTTATTCCTCTTTAAATCTGTACATAATCTTCTATTCAAATATGCATATATCACTTTATAGATTTCTGCTATTGCATATCAGAAATCTGCACTTTTATGACTGATCTTTCATTAATTTACTGCTCTAAATCTGCTTCTCTTAGAATTATATTTCATTTATTCTTCCTGTTCACTTTTCATTACATTACAATGTTTGCACTTCATGTGTGGTTGGCTGGCAGCATGTTTGAAAACTCCAACTATGGTTGGCCAACATAATTATATAATCTTGAGATGTACGATTTGTGGCCTTTGGCCCAATATTTCCTTCATCAAAAGTATCTTACTCAAACGATCTTTTGACAACGATTTTTTTGACATCACAAACATCTCTGACATCAATCCTTGCATCATAAAAATCCATAATCTTCTATCTTCAAACCTTACATCGAAGCATCATGACATCAATGACAACTTCCACATCAATGACAACTTCCAATTGTCTATATATCGTTGACATCAGTGACAACCATTTCCTATTCTTTCATCAATGACAACATGTCCAACACTATTGGCTACGCTGCATTGAAGGAGTTGGATGGATTATTTTATCTGATTAAACACTTCATCATGTTTTCCAGGATTTGAAGCTAAGGCTCCATTGTAAAGCCCCGTTACTTTTAAAAGTTGAACTCATTGTTCTAAATTTTTCACATCACTTATTTTTAATCTTTTCTTTTTTCTGCAATATTTTGTACATGTTGTTGACCTATTTCTCTATTTACCAGTCTTAATGCACGATCCATGTAGTTCATTCGGGATTCATGACTATCTAACATGTATGCTGGTATATTAATGTAAATTCTATTGGCTCTAAGCCTTGATTGGAATTTAGAACCTGATATTGTGGGAAGTTGCCCTAATTTTTGCAATTTGAATAGGATTTTCATATTTATACCCTCAAGCCTATGCTTTAAGACCTTTTTTTGTGGAATAATTTGTATATCTTGCAGACCCATTTTTTCTATTAACCGATCTTAATACACAATTGATGCAGTTCAATCAGGATTCAGGAATTTGTACCATATATGGGTATGTTATTGTAAATTTTAGTGGCATTGAGTTTTGTTTGTTAATTATTGGAACATGGGTATGTGAAAATGACCCTAATTTTTGATTTTTTGAATAGAATTTTAGGTTTATATTCTTAAGGCTATGCTTCTAGCTTAAATGATTACAATGTTTGGAGCAAACCCTACCTTTCTTGGTTATGCATATTGTAAAGCATGTAACAATTAGAACTTGAAACTGGGGCTTCCTATTGTCATACTTGTCTGCTCTACAATTGAGCTATCAACCCTTCACATTTTTTTTGGGAGTATGGATTTACCTTTCTATAGAGAAAACATATCATGCTTAATTTGTATAGGTGGAACAATTCTTTTTATAGTTACAACAACCATTGATTCCTTCATATGATTTCTCAAGTTAATCTAAAAAAAAAGATATTGTGACTTAGGACCTAAGTCACCATGTTCATGTTCATGTTTGAGTTCGACAAGGAAAAAAAATGGATTTGTGATTAAGCTTGAAGAATATAAATTTATTTTTAATTGTTTTCTATTGTGATACTAAAGTAACTTTTTATTGAATTGGTGAGAGGGGATATGGTCTCCACCATTTGTATTGATATAGAAAGATTTAAAGTAGAGTAGCTGGATACGCCCCTGCCCCTCCCCGTGCATGTGTATCCTTGTATCCGATACAGATACTTGTGCGATACGCCATGGATATGCGTTGGATATCGTACCCGCACGTGCTCAAAAAACCTTGATTTTCCAGCTGTCCCAGATACTATGTGATTTGATTTTCAAAAAAGCTGACGTGAATCTTCCAAAATATTATCTTAAAAAACTTCAATCATGCAATTTTTTGTTTTTTTTTTGTATAAATAAAACCTACACCAAATGAGGAAGACAAATGAAATGTTTTTCTATTTCAGCAACCCATTTTTCTAAGTCTTCTTCCAATACAACTCTACTATTTTTTTGGTGTTTTAATTTATACAAATTTAAAAAAGTTAATTGTTTATAATTTTATATTTATATTTAATATTTATATTATATTGTTTAAATGTTAGAGATTTAAAAAAAATAAAACTTATTCTTTAAATATAAATAAAATTTATTAATATATTTTTAACTATTTATTCTTTACTAAATTATTAATATTTAAATTTTAATACTATTTTAATTTATATTTTCTAATTTACTTTTAAAGTAATGAAAATCTCCTCTAATAACTTAGAAAATATATGTGTATTTTTTTATGAATGTCGTATCCAGCCATATCCATATTGGGGGTCTTAAAAAATGGCCGTATCTGTATTTGATACCGTATCCGTATCCGTATCCGATACCGTATCCGTATCCGTATCCGATACCGTATCCGTATCCGTATCCGATACCGTATCCGTATCCGTGTCCATGCAACTTTGATTTAAAGAAAAATCTTGGCTGCTAGAGTCCATCTCGATGGTGGGCCAAGGTAGATGATGAAATTTTACAAAGTTAATCTGCCCTATCTAAAGCTTGATGAGCTAGACAAAAAAGGGATATATTTGTTCAAAGCAAAACAAGATATTGTTGGGTGGTGTAGCATTAGGCCATTGGATTATTTCTGACTATCAATAGACCCAAAAGAAGATTTGCCACAACCACCGCAATGTTGTGTCATTCCTAGTTGGAGAAGGGATCGGTTGTGATGGTGGGAGTTCAAAGTTTGGCAAGGATAGTGATCCCTCTGTATAGACTTTCTTTGATTCTTAGAATTCTCCTTTCAAGATCAGCCAATGATGCTAGTGAAGCAACTCCCTTGAATTTTACACCAACAACTAGTAGATCCTCCATGGTGAAGTGCAATTCTTGTGCTACCATTGCATGCAAACGAGGATAGTTGTCTCACAAAGCATTTATCAACTCAAGTCATTGTTGCTACCAATTGTATGAGTCTTAGGAAATTGGATGGGAAAACGTGGTGACTTCTAAGTTGAGCCTGCTCCTCATGTCCATAACTTTCCATGTACTATATATTGATTACTTCCTTGTTGCCCTTGATTTCTCATGTTGTGCTCATGTCAAATATCATGTGGATTTTGTTGTCATTTATTGGACCCTAAATGCCATTTCTCTTTGTTGGGCATGTATATAGAAGGGTGGCTGCTCCATTGGTGGATTCTTTGTTTTAAGGAGCCAAGGAGATTTGGACTAAATGAATGTTGTGGAAGGGCTCACTCATTTTAAAAGCTTGTGTCTCATGCGTGAGGCATTATATCTAAGGAATGTCATGGATACTAAAATCCTTGTTAGTATATTACATTATTATCTAATAATATTAAATATTTAACTTATATAAGCATTTAATACCATATTAAACATTGAAATAAAAGTTTATTATGATATTAAAATATTATTAGTATAGTACATTATTATTTGATAATATTATTAAATATTTAAATGTTTTTATAAACATTTAGTATTATATTAGAATAAAAATAAAACTTTATGAAAATTTTAAAACAATAAATTAAAACATATAATATAAATTATTCTTTTATTTAGTAACATTTAAACATTCTACAAAGAGGAGGAACAAGAAATGCTTGTTTATTTATTAGAGATAACCAGAAATGCTAGGTTCCATTTTAGTTGGACATCATGGCAATTGATGGGTTTGTTTTGGGTCCCTTGAAGGGCACGGTATGGGATTCCAAGCACCTTGCATTCTTATTTGTCAAACTCGTGGATAAAAATGGGAGGGCCTATTTTGTGTCTCTTCAAGAGTCTTCAGACAAATTGCTCAACAGTTGGTGTGGACTAGTGGCATACAACTTTGCTATATCCTCTTTTGGTAAGTGGGTGATGGGGCAAAAGAGTGGGAGAGAGATCAGATTTAGGACTTTTAGATGAATCTCTACGTTTTCAAGGCCAAGGATAGGTCATGGGTGTAACACAAGTGTTTTCATTTATCCCAATCACATAGCCCACACACTTCTGGTTTCATTTTGTGACACGAGTTCAAGTCCCCAACCCAACATGTTGAATGTATTAAATTGATTTTGTATTGGTATGTAATGACCCTGCTCAAATCTGACCTCAATTTGCCCTAATTTGCTGCTTGTAATTTTGTCAAACAATTCATGTGCAACCTTGTAACTTGCTGGTCTGAGTGCATAAATGTTTTCCCAATGATGTCCAATGTATATACTACTTGCAAAAGAGTCCTATGATGTTTAGACAAGGTCCTAGATGCAATGCAGATTTCTTTTGTATTTTGAAATGCAATAGATGAAGTATCATGACCTAAATGTGCAGCTACAGCCTATAGTCATTATATCAAATCGTTGGCATACATCCCTTTTAAACTTTCAAATAAACAATAACTCAAATAGAGAATTCCCAACTTCAAATATATTATTGATAATGCAACAATTCTACAATGGCAATGAGATGAGACGCCAAGACTCTTGGCTTACATACATATGCTTAAATCTGATATGACCTTTCACCTACAGCAGTACCTCCTAAAATGCAACTAGATGACATATAATAGCATGAATTGAACAAAGGAACCTGGTTCTTGAAGTCGCCTTGATTCTCCAATGAAGATGCAAGCAATGTCCCAAAGGGTGATGGCCTCAAATGCCCAATGTAAATGTCTGAAGCAGCCACCCCTGTTCTGATATAAAAGATTATTATAAAATAATTCCCAGCTGTTATGGGCTTCAAAATGCAACCAGCTTCATCCAATAATCCTCCTATATAGTGTGCCCAAGGTAGGAAGGGAAATCAAACCAAGATGAGGGAGTAACAAACAAAATCGTGGTCTCCACAAGCATCCCTAATGTGACCGAGTTTTTATCTTCAGAATCTGAAAATAATATCAGACCTTCTCCTTTCAATATTTGATGCCAAGGAAGAATGCAATGCTTCTCCAAAATTGTGCCTAGGCTGAGAATGCTTTGAATGATGCACCAAGTACTGTAGCGGATCACTGTAGCGGATCACTGTAGCAGATCACTGTAGCGAACATTGTAGCAGATCACTGTAGCGCGGCACTATTCACGGGTATTGTAGCAAAAATCTCAGCAATACATCAGCTGCTGAAGTGACTTCAAAAGCAACAATACATCAGCTGTTGCAAGTACAATAATACATCAGCTATTGTACTCAAATAATCTCCACAGTGAAGCTCAAGATTGGACTTCTGAAGTAAAGCCCACAATCAGCAATAATTTAGTTGGTATCTCAGAGCCTCAAAATTGCGTAACCAATGAGGGTATTCGTCCCCAAAGGTCCTCCAATGGCTGAAACCCTAGCTGGCTTCTCCACCAAATAATCACATCAAACAAATATCAATTCCTGGATGATGAAACAATGGCTGGCCTCACCTATTTATTCTTTTTCACCAAGAGGTCGGCCCAAAATCTAGAAGCTTCCAGAATATTATTTTATTTTTATTAAGTGACTTTATGATATATTATTTTATTTAAGTCACTTTATTAAATTAATTAAATATAAAGTTACCTTTTAATATTTATTTATTTGATAACTTTATAAATAATTAACTTAATACCACTTTTTAATTTAATTAAAATAATCAATTAGTCATCCTCATAAAATAATCAATATTTTGGACAACTTAATTAATTAGATTAATTAAATCAAACTACCTCCAAAACGGGGACATTACATGGTAAGCCTCATTGCATAAATTGTATGCTACACTTATTATAACTCACATGTTGATATCTTGGTTGTGGAGAAGTTCTCCTACGAGCTTGAGTTGGAGACCGATTGATCTAGGTGACTTGGAGATTGCACCTAGTTCTAGGGTGAACCATCTCAATTCCACTAGTTCGGTTAACCATACAAACATATGGGCATGTGCAAGTTTGGTCCAATTTTTCCTTTTAAGTACTATCTATAGCTTGATATTATCAACTTCATGTCTTTCATGTAAGAAGTCATTTATTACTTATTTCACATCAATAGTTTGCATTCTTGTAATATAGATGTTGGAAATTTAAATACCTAAACCCATTGAAAGAATAAAAATGAACCTTAAGTTTTGTTTTAGTTTTGTAAATGAGAAACAATTAACTTAGGTTCTTTCTTTCTTTGCACTAGCTTGATCTAAATCAAATTCGAAATTAACTTGTGACATACAATAGAGAAAATGAACATCTATAGGTTTTTCAATTAAATCAGAATAATGCTATAGTTGGGGCTGGAACTAGTAAATAGAAATGATAAAAATTAAGAGTGTACGTCCTTGAGAAAATTGACGATTGAAAATGATTGGATGAGATCATTATGGAAAAATAGAGGAGCAACCTTGAAAAATCTGGAATCTCTATGATTGTCTTGGACACCACTGCCAACCTAGGAGCTCTTGTAGGTCAATTTATGGGGCACTTTGGTGGTTCACCTAGATAGCGGGACTCTCCTATTGGTCACCCAGTTTTGCGGCACTCCTATTGGTCACCTAGGAAGTTGAGTGCTTGTGTCTTTATTTTCTGGAGCTTTGAAACTTTTAGCTTTTGCTTGCCTCTATTTTCTTGATGCCAAATCTAATAATAGATCTTCTAAAAATATCTCTAATCTCTTGATAGTTAGATCTAAATCTAGGTGGGGGAGAAAAATAGGGTTTGGCTCTGTAGGAGCTTGCTTTAGTTAGTCCCTAGGTGGTATATTCCAACCTTCAAGTATAGCCTTCTGTTGGTTAACAGATTTGACCTTTATCAAAATTAACAATTCCGAGCTCTGTATGCCCAATTATAAAGACAATCTAAACCAACTGTTGGGTAAGTTATTTCTTATGAATATAACTTCCCTCTGAATTTTAGAGGTACAACTCCCTCGTTGGGTAGAATCTGAAAAGGGGTATGCTTTTACCAGAAAGAAGAGAAAGGCTAACTTGTTTGCTCAAAATTTAAAGGAAAATAAGTAAATATTTTAATCAACATTACAAAATAACACTCCCACATGATACTTCATAAGATCATAATTGGGACACAAATTAATTCATCACCTTAAAATATAATTTCTTTCTTTAATACTAATAATGGGAAAATTCAGACATTTGAAGGAATTATCACACTCACACAAAAGAATAATAATGCAGAAACCAATTTCTTATTCCAGATGTCTCAAATTGTATGTTCACAGATTTACAACTTCCCAAAATTAGCGAACATCTAAAAACTTATTTTCTTTTCCCTTTTCCAAAAAAAAGGACCCTCTCTATCCAATTTGAATGCTTATTCAAATCTTCCAAATGTAATCGAATATTTAAAAATAACTGTTTCTTTGAAGGTTAAAGAGTCATTTTTAATCTCGGAAACTTTAATGCTTCATATAATTTGAAGTTCAAATTACAATATAATAATGAAATAAATCATTGTTGAGGTGGCACACTTTTTGAGTCAGCATCATTTCTGTCCTCTTGTGATGATGGGGCTGATCGCACAACACACTTGGCTTTGAAATCCAAGAATGCTTTGATGATGAATGGCATCTCGCTATGCTGCGATATGATAATATTTTTAGTCCTTAGCCTCCATAATGCTTTGTTTCCTATAACAAGATCCAACTTGCTTGTGAAGGCTGTTGCATGTCCACTGCATTGTACCAAAGCTGAGTCAATGACACCAATTTTTCTCATATTTTCTGCACAGAAGGGGTGTTCATTGAATATTCCTTCCACCATTTCTTTAAAATTGTTCTTAATTATTTCCACATCCTCATCTTGGGTGTTATCTTTCCTTCTTATACCAATAGCAAACATATCCTTTTGAATATCATACTTGATTTGATTGCATTCCTTTAATAACTTGTTCTGTTCTAAAACAATTTGTTTCAAGAACGAGAACTTCCACTCTATGCTCTTCTTCCACATGAAACATCTTGTATCATCAGCGTTTGGCAATATTTGCTTTGCTACCAATTTGTCCATCCTGAGATTAGCCATTTCTTTTAAATCATTATTAGCTTGTTGCCATATTGATTCCTCATGCTTAGTGTTTGCAATTTCATTGTCAATTTCTTTCTTTAGTGCCTCAATATTATCACAAATCCTTCTTATTTCCTCAATAAATTTCACTCCCTTGGTTAAAATATCTTTAACCTAGTCTTCTGTTGCTTTACCATAGGACTTGTAAGTGTGGACTTTATTAATTATCTCCCTCTCATTAGGATGAAAAGAGACATCAATTTGGCCCACTGGCTAAGTTGAAGGATCAATAAATGATTTCAAACATTCACTTAACATCTTCACTTGTTGTTTCAATTGATCTTTCGTTTGCTTATCCTTAGCTGTCCTCTCCACCAGCTTAGCAGTTGATACCTGAAAGTTATGCACATCCCATCTTTTGTTGAAGGCCTTAAGTCAATTCTAGTGATATTGAAGTCTTTAACGATCATTTGGTTGGCTTCTTTTTGTGCAAAAGGATGAGTAACTTCTACATACATGTTGCTTGTAGTGGTATCCACCAAAAACCTAGATGTGGTTTTGGATTTCTTAGGTTGCGGGGTTCTTTGGAGAAGTTGTCCAACAATATCTTTATTGTACCCAAGATAAATTTTTGGCATTCTGTATAAATTGAGCTAAATCATGTTGAAATGCTGTCAGAAGTTTGTTTTAGGTCAAACCAAACATAGGGTCTGTGGGGGTTTCTATCAAGGAACACGTGCAAAATTCTGAAAATTTGAAAATCAGGGTTTTACGCCCCTATTTTCAGGGAAACCCCCGAAAAGAGGACCTTCTCATAAATGATTGAAAATGATTTTGATAGGATTAAATGACTTCACGATCACATTGGTCAAGTCAGAATCATCAAAAGACATGTTTTACTCTGGTGGGTCTATTTCTGTTTTTGAGGAACAAAGTTAGGAGCTTTGCAGCCATTAATGGCAGATTGGCCAGTTCCAAGAGCTGAAAGCTAAGCTTCAAAAGCTTCAACGATGCAACCATAGCGAAAAAGGTCCAAAATGGTGATCTTCGATGGAGGAGATTTCTGAAACTGAAAAAGGTCAAAATTTGACTAACTTTGGAAACATTACGAAGGAGGAATCAGTTCATGATGCAAAAAAGAGCCTTTTTCAGAGAGGGGCGCCCTTGATTCTCAAGGGTCAAATACAACCTGTTGAATCATCTAAGGTAGTCATCCTCGGCGTTCTCTTGCTGGCTCAACAACAAAACAATTAGCAAGATCATCTGACGAAGTGATCACCAGTGGTTGTCAGTAGAGTGAAAAGAGGCAGTTGATGAAGACATCAAAAATGGTTGTCGAAATGATGATCAAGGTGGAAAAGGCGCCCTTTCCAAGGAAAGGTGCCCTCCTTTTTGAACATCCAGATGCTGTCACATGTCAGAAGGCCTCCCAAGACAATTTTCTTAGTGTGGGTCAATCTCGACAACATAATTGCAAGCAAGAGCATCTGACAAGTCAATCACCAGATAATCAAGATCAAATTGGAGCATCTTTCAGGATGAAAATCACTGTGCAAGAAAGCAAAAGCGCCCTTGAATTATGAGAGGAGCAGAGTTGGTTGCTTGATGAGATATCAAACAAGATCATCCGATTCTCTGATCAACAGAGATTCTGAATCAAAGCACAGGAGATCAGAATGAAGAGATTGAAAGAACAGACATAAAAAATGACTAAGGAAGAAAGCGCCCTTCTTTTTAGGGCCACAAACTCAACTTTCTGACCTAATGCCTCACAAGCACATCTCTTCAACTTGGATCCAGCTACTCAGTGAATCTGTCACCAACCTCTCAGAATCGTGTTGGCGTTTAAATTCGCACCTTTGGAATGCGTATTTGAAACAGATAGCTATGCACAGTAAAACTGCTCTTCAAATTTGGAGGGGAAGCTCCCTCTTGCTGATGGGGTAAAAGAAAGTAAATTAAATCTAATTCGCCTATCTTTTTGTTTCAGCTAGAGCACAAGGTTTATAAAACACAAACGCCGCAGCTGAGATTTTTTGATTTAAGAATTCCAACTACAACTAACTTAAGCTAAAGACGTTTCTAATATCTCAAGTAATACGCAGAGCAAGAGAATTAGAAATGAACAAGGTTGATTCTCCGACAAAGGCTTAAGAGAACTCTTTCTCAACATACATCTACACATTTCAATGCAAGCTGAAATTAAGATCACAAAAGCATAACACATATAACGGAAATCTGAGACATTATACCAAGGCAAAGGAGGCTCATGATTTTATTTCTTAAACTTTTGGAACAAAATATACTAAACACATGCCTGGAACAAGAGCTTGCAGCTAAAGAGGCTTGCAAAACTTGTTAAGCTGCAAGCTCTTGTTCCTACACAATAGGAACAACAATTACAATAACTACTTGTTGGCTAAAAGACACTCAACAATTCGCTATCATAAAACAATTGAACAACACTTGAATAACAAATAGAAGGCACAATAGGCTCAGCGTTTTGTTATCACTAGTATGGCTTAACACAAAGTGAACTGAAACTGAATAACAACTTGCTGCATTACAGGCTCGCAATTTGCTATCACAATAACCGTTAAAGAAAATAATAAGCAAGACTGCTCTTATTTATAGGCAAGTAGAGGAGTAGGGAACCCTAAAATCTCCTTGTTTTCACAATCTAGGGCTTGCTCAGCGAGCAAGCTTTATTTCTAAATCTAGAAAGAAGATAACATCTAACACCTAAGAAAGCAAAAAAAGCAGGAATTGCCAATTATTACAATTTATCTTCTTTCTCTTCTTCGAAGAATGGATAAGAATTGCTCCAAGAATAGAAAGAAAGTGGAAAGAAAGCTTCTAGATGGAAGTTTGCTTTAAATCTCAATGACATCCGCTAAAAAGCAGGAAACTGTGTCCCAGTTCAGTGCATCTATCCCATCAATAGCAAAGTTGCGTTTTTCCAAGATATCTTCTCCATTTGCAATTGATCTCAGGAAATCTTTGACCTCATTGGCCGCTGTTTCAAATCTTGCTAACATTATGGCAAGGTGATTCATTCTGCCACCAATTGTATTGCTGCTATCATAGCTGCGAACAACACTCTGAAATTGTGTTTGCACTTCATCAAGCCCAACGTAGGAACCATCTTCAAGACTGTACCGAGAAGTAATCTCTGTGACAAACTCATTGATGAAAAGAGGAGCTTCAATCACCCTTTGTCTGTAGGCAATAAACTCCTCGGATATCCTCTCATAGGTTTTAACCTTGAAGGCATGACGCTCTCTCCAAGCAAGGATCTGCCTCTTGTGTTCTTTCGAAGCCGCTGAACCATAGGCTGTATCTAAATCTGCAATGCTGATCTCATGCCTTGGTTTTACTTTAGCCACTTTTTTTTCAAACCCTTGGATACCTTGACGTAGCTCATGAGCATTTTCTCTCAACTGAAACATCCGTGCCAAGATCTCCTTTCCTTTGACAATGAAACTCTCGATCCACTCTTGAGTTTCCTTCCCACAAATAACCAGTTGTCTCAACTGATGATGATCAGCTGGTGTCTCTAAAACTTGGGGCAGTAGCTGGGTCGCCTGTAATGAGCCATGGACGAGGTTAGAAATATAAAGCTTGAGTTGCTGTATTTCAGCCTTGAGGGCTGCTTTGTCTTCCCCATCCTTGAGCATTCTTTCCTGAAGGCTTTTAGACACAACTCTGAATAGATTGACATCTGCATGTTTGGTGTTTTTACCAAGGTTAGCCTTAACCATCACGAAGTCCTCCATATCCACTTCATCTCTGTTCTTATGTTCAGGAGGTAAGGCAGTTTCCATGATCACCTCACCATCAGGATTCCTTTCATATTGAACTTGCTTCTTCGCTTTCTTCTTATGAGGTTCCTGATAGATGTTATCAAGGTCATCAAAATTCACCTGATATGAAGGTCTTCTTCTTACCCTTCCCAAGTAGCTCTCAAGCCAAGACCCGGTAGGCTCTTTACTAACTTCCTTAGGCAAAGTCTTATGCTTTTCCTTCATCCACCTTTGAGCAATCTTCTTATTGTACTTGTCCTTGTGCATTTCCCACATCCTCTCACATTCGCCCTTTGAGATAGTGACACTTCAGGCCAAGGAGGAATGGTGAAACATTTCTCAATCATATCAGGTTTCAAACTGCATATCAATTTGCCATCAACTGATTGAATCTCCCTTGTAGCCGGGTTGTAATGCTTGATGCAAGCGATTACGAACTCGAGACTCTGAACTGATATAGGAATAGACGTTGCTGCGAGGAGTCCAGAGTGTCCCAAGCTTCTGATTGAAGTGTTGCCTACGCTCTCCAAAGCGTGTAGATCAAACACCGGCTTGATGTGATGCAAGTCCGTCTCAGCTGTTTTGATGAAATCATGGTAGAGAGCCGATTTGGTCTTGAAATCATTGGGAGTGTATTCCATTTCGAAAACCTTGAAGAATGACTGTAAACTCGCCTATGTTCAGACAAGTTTTGAAACTTACTATTTTTAGAATGCTGATTTTTCTTCCTCCAACGGACAAATTTTTGAATTTTTTTTTGAGATATGGGTTTTGCTCAGAATTTCATTGCAAGACAACCCAGATCGTCCGTTTTGAAAATTTTGAATTTAAACTGAAAAAGCAGCAAACCCTAATTTTTTCAATTTTCACGAAAAAAGCTGGCACCTGGGTTGTGTTCTGAATACAATTAGAAATGGACCTAGTTGATTAGATTTGAAAAATACTGAGGGCTGATCGAAAAAGCAGCAAACCCTAATATTTGAAATTTGCTTGAAAAAAGCTGTGATATGGGTTTTCTTTAGAAGATTGATTTGAAAAGACCCAGATGATCAAAATTCGAATATACTAAGGATTTCATTGACATGCAAATAAAAAGCAGCTGCTGCAACTTGATGAATTTCTTGAAAAATTTCTTCAGAAGAATGAGATGACAAGACCCAGATGGCTGAAAATTGAAAATCTTGGCCTTCTTCAAAAATTTGATCTTTTGGATGAAAAAAGCATGAAAAAGCAAGGCCTTATGCTGCTGGTTTGAAAAATTTGATGAAGAATTAGCAAACTTGAGTTCTTGAATCATGAAATATAACTTCAAATCTGCTACTCCACTCTTCTCCTTTGAATGCTACCTGCAAAAATAATGAAAATTACATGAAAGAGAGGTGTTAAATAGAGTTAGGGTTTGAAATAGGTTTGCTTTCTTTTGCTTTTATCTTCAAAACCCTAAAATCAGCTGGTTCGATGAACTTGGACATTCTCTTCCTCTTGCCATTTTGAATCTTTTGAAAATTTTGAAAATTTCACTAAGGCATTGTAAGTTGGGCATCCTTCCTGGCTAGGGGCGCCAACTTTCTCCAGAGTCGGTCATTTTTTTGGAAATTTTCAACTTTTCACAATTTTGACCCCCTCCTTTGACCTTGATCTCTAGCTTCCAGATTGATTCGACAAGCGAGCTGGATGATTCATCATGTAGCCTAAGTGATTTTGAGAAGATTGTTCTAGAGGCGTCTCTGGTGAAAAACTTCGTTTCGACCTTCAAATTCATGGGAGCCTATTTTCTCCAGGGGCGCCCATTTTGTCCAGAGTTAGCCATTTTTATGTTCATGAAGTTCCTCTTCTTTCCCTCTGATCTTCTGATGAAACCCTGATTCCGGGAGCTACGTTGATCCAACTGATTGACCGTCAGCTTCATTGAATAACTTGATTGAATCTGACGAGGTGATCTTAGAGGCCTTATCAGCAAATTCCATCATTTATGACCTCAAAAGTTTGGGCGCCCTTCTTCACCAGGGGCACCCATGTTAAGTAGACTTGGAATATTTTATGTTTCTTCATCAACTCCTCTTCTATAGATGATCCTGTCGGATTCGGAGATCTAGGTGTTGGATTGACTGATGGCTGGGCTTGTCTCGAAGCTGAGAAGATTCCAAGAGGGGTCTTCTGGGAGTAACTCTGTCAGAAAGTTAAATCTAAGGCACCAAAAGCTTGGGCGCCCCTGGCAAGCTGGGGCGCCCAACTTCACCAGAGTTAGCCATTTTTTGCTCAGTTTTCAAATTTAAACCTTCATTCTGTGCCTTCCACTTGATCCAGATTTGACGGAGACTGACGAGTCAGATGTTTTAACGAAGATATCCACTGCGAAGTTGATTGAATTCTGGAGAGATTGAGCACTTTAGCAAACCCTAACTGCTAGATTAGGCCCCTCAAAAAGCTGGGCGCCCAAAGTTCCCAGACTTAGAAACTTTTCAGACATTTTCATAATTTTCATTCTGTATTCTGTTTGAAAACTCTCTGTTTGACCTCGAATTTCGGGCAACTGGATGATCTGATGACTGCACTGCCGGATTCACTGCGAAGCTGGGAAGATTCTAAACAACTTTGATTGGGAGCTCAAACCCTAATTTTATCATTTAATGCCCTAAAAAGATGGGCGCCTATTCTCTCCTGGGGCGCCCATGACAAGCAGACTTGGTCAAAATTTCACTATTTTCACCTTCTTCCTCGTTCTTCGTGCTTTATCACCAACTCACCTTTTGCTCAATGCTTGAGTGTCGAATTTGACGCTTTGCAGCCGACTGACCTCCATTGATGACGTCGGAGCTCCTGATATGCTTCTGAAAAAGTAGAATAGACCCACTAGGACAAAACTGATCCTTTTGAGATTCTGACTGCACTAGCCTGATATGGAAGTATTTTGAGCCAATCAAAATCAATTTGAACCCTAATGGACCAACTTTCTATTTTTAGAAAGTTTTGCAAGTATCCGTTTCGAAAGAAACCCAGAAAAAGTTACTATTTTTAGGAAATTTCTAAAAATGACAGTTTTCCTAAAACGTAGGGATGAAAAACTGAGATTTGGGTTTTGTAGATTAGGTTGCTCTGAGCGGACCTAGATCGTTAGATTTTGAAAATTTTACGTTTTTACCCATGCAAGACACACACACCCAAATTTTGACCTTTTTGACAAATTTAACAAGACTTTTACTCATTTCTTCAAAATGTCTAAGTGTAGCAAAAATTTTAATTTTGGGGTACAACACATCGTCTGGTCAATCTAGAGCAAAGATCAAACGGAGGTCATTCAAAAGAGAAAAAATGATAAAAAGCACTCAAAGCTGAAAAGGGACGCCTAAAGAGGTCAAAGGCAAGCTTGTTGACTTAAAGTTAAGATATTTTGAGGCAAACTTGGCTAACTCACTCCACAATCAGTGGAAATCACCTTTTTGAACTTCAGATCAAGCCAAATCAGCTTTAGATCATGAGTTAGGCTCCCAAACTTGAGGGTTTCAGGCTTGAGTCTATATAAAGAAGATCTAGGTGTCCATTATTTCCTT
Source organism: Sequoia sempervirens (assembly GCA_007258455.2). Lineage (NCBI taxonomy): Eukaryota > Viridiplantae > Streptophyta > Pinopsida > Cupressales > Cupressaceae > Sequoia > Sequoia sempervirens. The sequence goes on from VDFB02058242.1 coordinate 627,260,511, forward strand.
GCAGGTTGATGATCAAGAACAACAATAAGCTCTCAAGGACGCCATTTTTGGATCTAACCAAGATTTTTGACCGTTCTTTGATATTTCTTGAAGATCAGAGGTAGAAGAAGATTTCTAATCAGAGGCTGGATTCAGAGACAGATTTTCTCAGGGAGTCACATTAAAAACTTGTAATCCATCTTCTGTCTACTTCCTCTTTTCTTGTCTTAGGTATTCTTGCATGTCACACAAGTCAGCAAGCTACCACAGATCTGATCAACTGGGCAGACTCAAAATAATTTTCTAGTAAAACCCATCTTGTCAGATTTTCCAGAATCAACAAACTTGCTGCCCCTATTTTTGGGGGTTTTACCGAAAAAGTTTCAGAATCAAAATTCTGAGGAATTGGGTTTGTTCAGCATTGAAGCACGAACAAAACCCATGTGCCAGATTTTTTCCGGAAAAATACTTCTCGACAGGGTGCTATTTTCAAGGGTTTTCAAAAATTGTCAGAATAGGGTCAAGTGCGCAGTCAATCTTTAAGTTATCCAGGATGTAGTACTCTCAGATACAATACAAGACCAAGACGGCCTTGTACCATGATTACCTGAAAACGACTGACACGGACTTGCATCAAGTAAGCCCAGTGGTTGATCAAGAAGACTTGGAGGGCATAAATCAAATCACGTTGCAGAACATAGAAGAGTCCGGGTTGCTTCAAGCTGCGTCCATACCCATCGCATTACAGAGTGTAGAACTTGTAATTGCTTGTATTAAGTATTACGATCCTACCACGATAGAAATTAGATCAGTTGATGGGAGGTTAATCTGTAGTCTAAAGCCCAAGGATATAGAAAAGTGTTTTGATATTCCACCATGTCCTACTAGCAAGGTCATATCAGTGATAGAATGCGAGAAGACATTCAAGGTAGCCAAGAGCAAGTACCAAGGAATAATGACAGAAAAATGGCTGAAAGTGAAAAAGGCTAACTTGCTTAACTTGCTTGGACAAGGAGAATGCAAAGATGAGTATGTAGTGTTAATCACTCTACTCAACAAAATCACTGGACAAGAGGATGGGAATCAATTCCGGTTGTGGATGTATTATGTCATTGCAAAAATCATCAGCAAGAGGGAACATTACGACTGGGCCACTCTGATTAGTGATACGCTCCATCAACAAATTACCAGGTTTCTAGAAGCTCATAGGTTTCACATGTGTTCTTACTTGGTATACCTGATCGCCTTCCAAGGCGAGTTTAGGATATTAAACAATGTGGGAACCTTAGGTGTGCAGAAGGTTCATGAGCACTTTACACGTCTTGAGTTTACTCAAGCAGAGCGACACTTCAAAAGAAGAAGTGATCACTTCGTCATGCACACTGTACGAGATCTAGACTATGAGATGCACATACGTATTTCACAAACAGCCAGAGAGGCAATGGCGGATTGGGCGGATTGGTTTGTCCAATTCCCTACATTCTCCTACATATGCGTGTATGGCTACATTGGTCACCCCACCATGATGCTACGATACCCTTCAGATAGGGTAGTCTTCATGGAATTCCTAAGGCAGTTATCCGAAGTTCACATTCACTTGCGCTTAAAGAAGAAGACAGCTGTGAACTTTCCCGTTGAGATGGGACTCTATAGATGCAGGTTGGTGGCAGATGCCAAATTGATGAGCTAGGAAATAGTGAGGCACAATCTCAAATACCTCATTGAGAGGAGGTCATATGATCCCCGAGGTCTCTATGCAGCACATCTTGAGCAACACTCATCACACGAATCTTCTATGGAAGATTATTGGGTCAATTGTGATGATGAGTATGAAGTGCGAAGAAGGAACTATAGCAGGTTCAGACTCGCAAATTGCTGACTTTATGTTAGAAGACATCGAGGGCTTATTTGATGATGAAGGGGAAGTCATTCTCCCCTCATTCTTCGTAGATTTAGTTGACTCACAACCACTCCCAAAAGTGGATTGGTACGTAAAGGATAACCCATCTATAGAGGAGAGGATGAGTAGAGTGGTCAAAAATAGTCAACTCTATCTCGACAACAAGAAGACAAGGAAAGTGGTACCTCCCAGAACAGAGCCGCCACAAGTTCAGTCTACACCACCTTCCACGTCAAGAAAGAAGCTGAGGCAGAAGCAGTGGTGCAATCCTCCCCAAGGGATGAGGATGTCGAAGCATACAAGGCCAAGAACACAGGGGACACGTGGAGACAACCACACGCATTCCCGAAATAGTCATGGGTATTGCTGCCTCAAAGCCAGTAATAGAAATAGTTGTTGAAGAAGTAGCAGTTGCCCCAGAGCCAGTAGCAGCAGAAACGGTGCCTATAATAGAAACAAAACAACCTACATCACCACCATCATAGCAGTCACAAGTCCCCATCGACTTGGACTCGCCACCAAGAGATGTCACTCCAGCATAGTCTCACACATCGGGCATTCAAAGGCCCCATATTCCTCCTTCTAGCGAAGCTAGCCGAGATTCTATTTTGCTTGAGGGTTTCCTAGGCAGGAAGAGGGAAAGACCCTCCTATGAACTTGACTTCATTGAATTCGACCATATCCCACAAGACATGTCGGCGAAGAAGTTGAAGCAGCAAGTTCACATGGAAAGGAATGCAAGTTGTGAGCTCATCATAGAGACTGCTGCCCCACGTCTAAACTTAACCTCGGAAAGACCACACGACAGGTGGAGGCAGACCTTCTCGGAATCACTTCGGTGAGCGCACAAGAAAGGATGGCCAAGGATGGAAAGACAAAGCAGCCTGGAAGGCTGAGAATCAACAATTGAGGTCGTACATCTCCACCTTGATGCATGGCACCCCGAACGTCTCGACCTTACCACTAGAATTGCTGGATCTTCCCGCAGAGCAGAATCATCAACAGTTGATAACATACGGAAAACACTTGAGAGATCAAGTGGAGGAGTTTGTTCTCAAAGGGCGATGTATACTGGCAAATCTATACCAGTTACGGGAAAGAGCACATGGACTTCGTGCAGAGATTCAACAATCGGAGCAAAGAAATGCCAAAAAGAGGCCAAAAGACGAGACCACAATTGCAGATTTGCAATTGGCATATCAGTCAGTCTACTCGAAGGAAAACAAGCAACATCTCTTTGCTTGGAAAGAACAACTGGCGTACAAGGTGAAAGCCTATGACGCCCATTCAGTAGAATTGATTGACTATCGACGGGTGGTTGCCAATATTATCAACTTCGCAAGAACGTTGGTAATATCCTTTCCTCGCATAGAATATCAGCGCAAGGGAGGAGAATACATTGAGATGGTTACTGTACAAAATCAGTTCAGAGATGTCATCCGCAACACCTTCCTTGATGATCCAGACGGTTGCAAGTTGGCCAAGGTGGTAGCATTGTCAACCAAGTTCGATGAGACAACTGCACAGTGTATAGACTTCCAGCATCAACTTACGACAGGCGAAGTAATGCTCAAGTGCCACGTAATCATTTTGCAGAGCATTAACTCCCCAGAAGTTGAAGAAGTCAACGAATGGATAGAAACATTGTTGACTAATGGTGAGTTGTAGAGGAACCAAGAAGGACGTCCTACCCTCCAAGTGGCATTTATGATACTTGAATTTGACTTGATGCCTCATTCCAAGTCAACTCAAGAGGACATTAAATGTAATTGGAGTTAACTTGATGCCCCTTTCCAAGTTAACTCCATATCCCACAAATCATGCATTGTCAGATCCCACTGATTAAGGATGTCTAATTGACTTCCATAATTTGTGGATCTCAGATTTCCACTAAACGTGAATGTCTATTTTGGAGGTATATTTTACATTAAAGTTCACCTTTAGTTTACTTTCAGTCAACTGAAGTAGTTTCCAGTTGACTTTTTGTTTAGTTTCAGTTAACTGAAGTAGATTTCCAGTTAACTGTTTGTTCCCCCTTTTTAGGAATAAATCTTGCTAATTGATTGGCAAGAACTCATTGTTAACTCAAGGAGATTTTGGGGTTGCCCACTCCTTTGAGTTCTAGAAATAAGAGCCTTGGGCTCATTGTTTGTTTAACCTTTACTTGATATGCAAAATTGTTGTGCCATTGTTGCCAACAACTTTGAAAGTGAATATTTGTTCACTCTTGGATGAGAGTTCATTGGTTGACTGTAATTGTGCATTATTTTGTGCCTTTGCTGTCCCAATCTTTGTTATCCGTTCAGAAAGCTTGAAGAAAAGAAATCAAAAGGAACATGCAATTTGATCTAAGGATTTGAGTTCTTCTATAACGTCTTTGTGTTTAAATAGCTTGTTGTTTCATTTCCCTCCTCGGATAGGGTTTCCTCCTCCTTGGATATTTGTTATTAATGGTTGTCGTTTGTTGTTGTCTAATGGATTGTCCTTCAACCTATACTTCGGATAGGGGTTCCTCCTCCTTAGCAAGTTTGTCGACCAAGACATCATAATTTGTTGTTTCTTGTGAGTCGTTTCCTAGCCCATGCCTCGGATAGGGGTTCCTCCTCCTTGGCAGGTCTCAGATCCAACTTATTGTGAAGAGCGTTTGTTTGTATAAAACCTTATCCCAACGTATATGCGAGGGTTTAGAGCCTCGGCCATATTCTAAGGAGACGGCGGATTCAAGTGATCCAACCAATCCATTTCTGCTCCTACGCCCTCATGCTCTGTTTACCTTGAGGATATAGGATAGATTAAAAGCTAGAATAGTCGTAGTTAAGATCTGCCGAAACCAGAGAAAAAGCTTAGCTACGATGCATTGTGTTTGTGCACCCTTGTGTCCTACTGCTGAGTACAAAAAGATAGGAACCTTAGTATACTCTACCCTCTCTTACGCATTACATCAGCATAGAGGGACTTCTCTTTAAATAACGAAGAAGTGTTGCAAAACATTTGTAATAGCTGAACGTTTACAATCAGCACTCCAGAGGTGCTAATTCAAACGCCAACAATCTTTATTAGGGAGGCTTAATTGAACTAATCTTCTTTTCTTGGTTAGGGTTTTTTCCAACCAGGAAGTGGAGGAAGGAGTTGAGGGTGACCCAATGGGTAGGAGAAGCAAATTGCAAAGATCTCCGAAGAGTATCAAAAATTTCTATTTCTGGGATCAAGGAGGAGTTGGGCTAGTGTGAGTGTGAGGGCTTAGAGGTACATTTGGTGGAGATGAATTTGGAAGAGAACGAGGAGAAGAAGAATCACTCGCTTGAGATGGAGAGGAAGGTATATTAACAGTGTCTTATTCAAACTCTTCCATCATGGGGTCCAACCTCTTCTTTTCCTTTTCCTTCCAAACCTTTTCCTTAGATGTCTTTGCACAGGTCTTTTCTGGGATTCTCCTCTTTGGAGGATCTTCATCACCATCTCCTTCGCCACTGGGAGCTGTCTGTTGAGCAAAAGACATCTTTCGAGTAGAAGGGGATTGCCTTTGACTACTTTTGGCATGCTTTGGGGTCTTCTTAGACTGTTGAGGTGTGACATTAGATTCTTTTGCAGTCTTCATCACCCAATCATTAGTTCTTTTAAGAACTACTGCAATCTTTGCTTTAATGGTTTCAACCTCCTTTATGCTCCAGTCAATTGACAAGATGGGTTGTGTTTGTTTTCAATCAGTGAAGATAGGATCCATTAGATTAGATTCATCATCTTTGATACCATGAATATCCCAGTTCAATTTGAAGGTCACAATTTGTCTTAATGATAATCTCATCTAGCTCCTTTTTCTAACTTCATATTCATCAATTCAATCTGTCCAATAGTCTTCTAAGGTTGGAAGATGGTAAAAACTCGGTCCCAATTGCAAATTGTTTTTAATGAAATCTTTACTATCAAAAGGAAAACTTCTTTCATAAAAATGCATGGCATATTTTACCAAATGCTTTTCAATATTATGAGCATCTGACATGGACTTCCATGAATAGTGTCCAAAGCCAATATGGAAAGAAATACTTGCCTTTTTTCTCTCATGGCATCTCATATTCACCTCTGCTACCTGTTTGCATATCTCAATAAGGACAAATTTATCTTCTACGTAGTTAAGTAGTTTATAAGGCAGCCCATCAAATCCCCCAACTTTGATATAGGTGAATCTCTGGAATTGTATGAAATGGCTGCCATAGGCATTGACCAATTGAATAGCCTCTGGAGACATCCTTAAACCCATGTCACCTTGAATTTCCTTGACCACCATCATGGTGAGTGCATCATTCACTCTTCTAAAACTCTTATAACTCGTTTCTAGTTGCAATTGAGTGTAATAGTCATAGATTTGGGTTGTCTCATCAAAAACATCTACAAGGCACAATCCAAGCCATGGTCTTGTACAGGCAATTGCATAAAATAGATAGGAAGACACATAAAATGATTTATTGAGTCGAAATTGGACTATGCTGGAATGGAATTGATCATTGATAAGATCAGCCCAATCAAGATATTGTCTACCATGAATAATTACAGTGATAAAGAAGTACATCCATTCCTCGAAGTCATGAGCATTCTTATTACCTCTTAATTGATGCAGGAGGACTATAATGTCTGAGATTTCCTCCATGAAATGAGACCTGTTGGAACTGTAAAAATCTGATATTTTTACATGAGTTTTCATTCATAATTTTCCAGATTTGGTCCTACCATATGCATATTTCATCTATAGTTTGCCATATTGCCCCATTGAATCAGTCGAGTTATGCATTTTTCATGTTTGGATCCATATCGGCATAGGTTCATTCCTGTCTCCCCGATCAATTCTGCATTTTTTGCTTGCATGAGTTTGTGTTGCCTATCGGCAAGACTCGTTTTATGTCACATCGATTGAAGTTTGTTTGCAGGTGGTGTTCGGTAGGACCTTTGTTTTGTCAGGGCGATTGGCATTTGTTTGTTGGCGGTTATCGGCATTGCATCTATGTTGTTTCGGCGACCGTGGAGGCTCCTATCGGCATATGTTATGGCTTTCGGGGTGGTGTCTTACCGAATATCATTTGTTTCCCCGACTTTGCATTTTGGTGGTTCATCGGTATAAGTTGAATGCCTTCGGTATAGTGTCACGGCGAAGTGAGTTTGTCTCACCGAAGAAGCACAAAACAGTTTTCTTCCAAATGACTTTCGGTGTAACCCGCTTGTTGGCATTGTAAGGTCTCGGCGAGTGACCTTCGGTCTTGCTGACCTTACGCTTGGACTTCCTCTCGGTGGCCGATTCGATGTGACTTGGGTGACTTTGGTGAAGGTCATGGCGATGTATGGTTTTTCTCACTGACAGAACGTTATGTTTTATTCAAGTGGCTTTCGATGTAACATCTGCTTTCTCTTGGCGACAGACGGTGTTCGGTGTGCTTCGGTATAACAACTTTCTCTACAAGACGTCTTGCCGAAGATTGAAAGTTATGGCGACATTCATGATGGGCACTTGTCGGCGAAAGAATCTTTAGGTCACACTGACATGAGGTTAAGTGGGAGGCCCTCGGCAAAACTTAGAACAATCTATGTAACCTCTCCCCGACACTGCATTGTCTTAGCAAAAGCGGATGGGAGATGGTTTTCGGAGTAAGTGTTGCCTTGTCACGGCGACTATGAAACAAAAGTGAATGCCTTTCGGCCTGGCATTTTGATCTCGGTATATGGTCTCCCTGATACCTATGTGTTATAGCGAAGCAGAGCGGGAACCAAGGAATACTATGTGGCTTCGGTATGACTAATGGGTTATTACAGCAACAAATTGGAGGTAAAGTACTTTTCGATAAAACATTTTGTTATCTCTGTGACTTCTCACCGACGGTGATTGGCTATAGCGAAACATAAAGGGAACAAAAGCGATGCTTCTTGACTTTGACATAGCAAGCTGGTGGTCACGACGATGCACGAGGAACAGTTAACACGGGCAGATAACAATTAACGTTATTTTGCCTTCGGCATACTTTCATGACTGTCTTGGCGATTGTTCAGTAATGAATAACAGAAATACATCACTATGGCCGACATGAATCTGTGTGGATGACCGTTGCAGGCCGACATATTTTGGGCCTGAATTTTGTGCTGGGTCGACATGAGTTCTCAATTTGATATTTTCTTCAAATGCTTGTGTATAAATAAGCATTCTTGCAATTGTAATCATCATGAGCTATTAGTTATTCGATATACAGTAGGCATTTTCTGATGGATATAGTAATATAGATTCATCAGATCAGAGACTAAATTGCATGTTTTCAAAGTGGAGGTATTTATGAAAGTCAATTGATGTTGCTGCACATTTTTGGTCTCAATTATCTGTTGAATTTGATGAAAGTATGGCTAAGTTGTCTCCAAGATGGACTCTTTCTGGTTGTTTAAATTGATATGACAAGTTTGTATTCAATTTATCAGTGCACATTTGCTGTACTTGTGTGATTGATTGATTGGTTCTTTCAAGTAAAGACTAAATCCTTTTAGTTAATCACAGTAATCAAAGAGATTCAATTGGATTATTCAAGTAGAGCTTAGTAGTCATAGTTTTGCATGTTTATACAAGTTGTAAATAGAATATACACCAGATAATTTGAGTTTTCACTAGAAAGTGTTGCTCATTTGATTTCATTTGACTCCGCATACCCAATAAGGCACTGGTCTCTGCATTTTATCATTTTTGAATTCATTCATTCTCTTTACATCTTTTAAAATTGAGCATTTTAGAATCTAGACCAGAGTATTGTTACCATTTTCAAGTTGAATTATAATTGTTCACTCCCATCTGCCATTGTGAACAAGTTGTTATAAGAAGATTGATTACAAGTTAAGTCTACATTATTCAGAGAGGTACACCCACCTAGGTTTTGCAGCACCTAAAGAGTAGAAGGTTGAATTCTTCCAACCTTGTCTGTTACCTTGAAGTGTATCAAGAGATTGGCAGCCTCTTGAGGCATCTTGCCTGCATTTTTGAGAGCTAACAAGACCTATGCAATCTTTTAGGTAATTGAGATTTCCCCTTTTTAGGTGTTGAGAACCACTGCCAAACAATTTTATTTCTACATTGGTTCTTTTTCTCTTCATAACCATACATTCTATTTACATTAAAGAGGCAGAAATATAAAATATGTATTGGCTGTTTAAACACACATTGCAGAGATAATTCTAATTATTTTCTTGACCTCATACACCTTGTTATGGTATCATATATCTGCAGACAGTATTCAATCACCCAGCCAAGAGTCTTCCATTCTCAATGCCACACACAATCTGAATATCCTCATGTCACTTGCTGGAACTGTTATATCAGCAGATTGGCATCTAAAAACACCAACAGACAGCTCTGAAAACTGTGGTTCGCAGCCCCAATGAGATAATTTCTGCACTAGACCTTCAAATGTCAGAAGAAAAGAGCGGTAGCTTCAAAGAAGTCCATGACTGACATAAATATACACTTCCAGCTCAATAGAAGATTGGCGGCCAGAAATGAAAACCAAAATCGCTCCAAACTTACATACACTTTAACACCCAGCTCTACAGATGCAAATATCAAATCCTAGCGCCAACAATGAAGCCTTTAAATTGCCCAATCATTCACTCCTCTCCATCACTTAGCCAAATATATTATCCAGCTATGGTGTCCATCCTTCTTCTTATGCAAGCAATAAGAAATAACGATCTTCTACAATAATTTGTCTTGCCTGCGAGACTTCACAAATTATTTGATCTTCCTCCAATTATTCTCCTGCGTGAAACTTGTATGATTCCACCTGCAATTGGCTAGGGTAGATGTCTAACGACTGAAACCAATCCCCTTAGTGTTTCGTCCTATGGTTTGCTCAAGCTAGAAGCTCAAACTCCACAATAGAGAAAAATAAACAAGCATGAGCGAATGAGCTCTCAATTCCTCTTTTTATATTTTCCCATGGAACTTTATTGAAGGTACTTTTTAATAACCTGCTTGAAATATTTTATTAAAAGGCACCTTTATAAAGTTACTTTTAATATTTGCCCTTTTTAATTCACTTAAGTCACTTTATAAAATTAATTAAAGTAAAGTCCTCCATAAAATTTGCTTTATTGAATGATTTTATTTAATTAAATAGTTTATTCCTTGATATTGCCCAAAATTAGTCTATTTGAATAAAATAGGCTAAATGGGTCATCTCTAGCAATAGAAGGGGACATTACAAGTTTGGTTATGTAGGAAATTGCCTTGGTTAGTCCCCTAGGTAATATTTCAACATTCAACTATAGCCTTGGAAATTTGTGGGTGTGTGAAAGCACTAGTGTGGTGAGAGAGTGGTGTGTGCAGATTTGAACCTAAATGAATAAAACCTTAAGAGGAAAATCTAGCTATAGTGTTGTGTGTAAGTGTTAGAGGATTTAGTAGTGATCATAGTTGGAATACTCGGTGTTTGCAAGTACTTAGCAAGCCCGAAAAACTCGGCTCGGGAAAAACTCGGGAAATTAAAAAATTGCTTAAACTTCACTAAAAATGCATTTTTCTTGCAAAATTCAAAGATAAGATGTATCCAATGAGTCAATAAATGAGTACATATAAGAAACAAGCAGTATTTGATTGATTTGAAAGAAAATTGGATACAAAATGGCATCCTCATGTGGAATGCTCAATGCGCTAATATGATAATAGTCTGAAACAAAATGAAAATAGCAAATTGTTTTTGTAAAATTGAAAGTAAATACTACATAAACATTAATATATTTCAGTTTTTACAATTTCACATGAATTACATCTTCCTCTTCCCATGTCTAGATCCTAGTAAGGGACTAGAAGAGGGTATAATCGTAGGACTTTGCTTCTGCTGTGCCTATGGCTCCTCAACCTCCATCCTGGATGTAGATCCTCTTGCAGCTGGTGGTGGTGGCACTGGCAATGGCTCCTCCTCCTCAGGGCCATCCTCAAGGTCGTCCAATGAGAATGCAAATCCACCCTCCTCCATTGCCTGTCGCTCTAAATCATAAATCTCATCCTCAGTAAACAATGGAGGCTGCTCCCCTCGCCATGTCCAATCATTGTATGGATCTATCTCATCCAAATCAATTGGATCATCATATGATATTTCCTCTACCTTTCTTTTGCGCAATCGAAGATTATATTGCACATAGACAAGGTCATTGAGGCGTTTTTGAGCGAGTTTGTTCCTCTTCTTTGTGTGGATGGCCTCAAACAAGCTCCAATTGCGCTCACAATTGGACGAACTACAAGGCTGGCTCAAGACATGGAGGAAATTTTTTTGAAGATTTGGGGTTTTTCCACCCCAATTTGTCCACCAAACATCTACAAAAAAACAACAAAAGAGTTAGAAAATTGTAACTTGTAACTTGTAACTTGTAATTATCAATTTTTCATTTTTGTAACTTGTAAATTTCAAATTTTATACCTGGTGGCAGCCTAGATATTGCTCTCTTTGCCAGGTCTAAAGAGAAGAGTGCACCCCTTTTTTCTCTATAACTCTGCAATTCATTAACAATGCAGTTTGCCTCATCAGGGTGGATGTCATCCGTTGAATGCAAGTAGTGAGGCCCTCCATAACCTCTCCAGTAGGATCTGCATAGGTGCCTGAATGGATGAAACATAGGGTTCAAGAAGTACCCTGCTGCATGGATAGGTTGGTGGAGTTGATTGTTCCACCTCCTGTCAATAATCTCCCAAATGGGATCAAATTTGAGGCTGTCCCCCTTATAATAATTTCTAATAGCCTCCTTGGCCCTATCCATGGCCTCATAAAGATACCCCATTGGGGTTTGATCCCCATCCACCAAGCGGAGCACTCTAACCAAGGGCTCTGACACCTACAATATAAATTTAAAAATGCAAAAAAAGATTAGAGTTACAATTTAGTAATTTACAAATTTACAATGAAAGACATTAACTTTAAGAAAAATGTTCAATTTGAATTTAGATTCAAACTCAAAGTTTTGAAGTTACCTTCACAATCTCTGTTGCTCTTTGTGCAAAGAGGGGCTCGAAGACAATGTTTTGAACTCTTTCTCCTTCCGGCTTCTTCGAATAAGGTGAGTCTACCCATGCTTGACTGACAAACATTTGTTTCAAAGCCGTCAATGCACCAAGAATGCTTTGCAACGTTAAGAAAACCGTTGCAAACCTTGTCACACCAGGTCTCACCAATTCTCTCCCTTTGGTGTGCTCCCTCATCAAGTTGAGAACCCAAGGGTGATTGTAGATATATTTTGTGATCCTCCTTCCATCCTCTACAATCGGTGTGACCCAATCTAATTTGCCTATGTCCTCCAAAAGAAGGTCAAGGACATGGGCAACACATGGTGTCCAAAAAATTGTGTGGTGTCTATCTTGGAGGATTCTTCCTGCTGCCACATATGCCGCTGCATTGTCAGTTACGATTTGCACCACATTTTCAAGCCCAACCTCCATGCACACTTGCTCCAACATTCTAGCCAAATTTTCTGCATTTTTTACTATGCTGGAGGCATCCACGGATTTCAAGAACACCACCTCATTTTTGCAAGAAACCAAAAAATTAATGATGGTACGGTTTTTTCCATCCGTCCACCCATCAGAAAGAATAGTGCAGCCATATTTTTGCCATTCTTCTCTTTGTTCTTCTATTGCTGCCCTTGCCCTTTCAGTTGCATTAGAAAGCAACCTACAAGTACAAAGAGAAATTAAGCACACAATTTTAATTTGTCAACAAAAAAATAGCTTAAATTAATCATAAATTAAACTTAAAAAACATAAATTAAAGAACATAAACTAACCTCCCACTCAAGTCTTTGCGTGAAGGCGCCTTGTAGCCTTTCCCTGCAACTGTCAATGCGGTCACCAAATTTTTCCAGTAAGGTGAGGTTGCCACATTGAAAGGGATGTTGTTGAAGTACCAAAAATCAGCACAAGCAACATCTGCATGCTCATGCACCTCCTTATTCCACCCAGTTGCCTCTAAAGAAGGTTGTGCACCAGGTGTGTTTCTAGGCACAAAAAAATCACCAATGTGTGAACCCGTGGCCGTAGGTGTTGATCGGGATCCTGCCTCTGGTACTCTATTAGAGCCAGAGGTAGTCGAAGGGATGGAGGTGGTGGTGGGTTGCAGCAATTGTCTTCGCACACGTGGACCACGAAGAGAGCCCACTATGCCGGCTGCTACATCATCATCATCATCATCTGACAGTGAATCAAGGCTGGCTGCAACACTTTGAGAAGAAGCTATGGCAGCTTGCATTGCCGCTTTTGCCTTCGCTCTTTGCACCTTTTTTTCTTCTGTAGCGGAAAGTATTGCATTCATTTGTCTTTTTATTTCCTCATTGGTGTTTATGCAAGCCTTAGCATCACGTCTAGGGATGCCTGCAAGGTGGTATTTGAGGCCATTGATGCCTCCACGGTATACATTTTTACATTTAATGCAATACATTGATCCAGGTTTTGGTCCTTCATATGCATATTTCCAAGTAGGATCTCTAGCTCCTGCTGGACGAGTGCCTACATAAACCCACTCCCAGGCACGGATGGGGCTGAGGTAGGGGTAGAAGCGGATTCAGAAGCCATTATCAATTAACCTACACACACAAAAGTGTAAGCACAACTTATTAGTTTTTTGACAGAAAATTTAAAAACAAGCTAAATTAGATTAAATCAAAATAGATTACTTTAAATTAGTAAAATTTAAATTAATCTAAGATTCTAAACATTTTCATAAAAATAAAATGGATTAATAAAAGAAAATAATAAACTAGGGTTACAAAATGTGAAAAAAATGTAAAAATCTGAAAATTACTTTAAATTAGTAACAAATGAAGCTAATATATGATTTTAAACATGTTTTCAACAAACAAGAAGAATCAAAAGAAAAAAATAACGAGGGTTTGAAGAAAATTTCAAAAAAATGAAAAAATCAGCAAAATATGTTAAAAAATTAGAAAAAAGTGTCACAAATTCTTGTTTTGATGAATCTAAATCTTCTTTTCAACAATATAAATGTATTTAAATCTATTTTACAGTTCATTCATGATGTTTTTTAAACATACAATCAACAAAAATGAAGAAAAAATTAAAAAAAGAGAAAGAACAAGCAAAATTAGAAAACCTACCTGGAAATCCAATTTGCCTTTGAAATCCTATGAAATTCTCCTTCAAATCCCATCTCCTCGATGTAAAATCACTGAAAAATGGTGCAAAATGCTTTAGACTGGGTTTTTGCTCTGCCAAGAGTGAAAAAAACTCAAACAAACCAAATGATATGAGCTTTTGGTCGCTGGTGGACTTGATACCCTGATTGCGCGAGTAGTTTTTAAATACTCGCCGTATTTTTGACAAAAACTCGCCAAAAAAATGGTGAGTACTTTTGGCGAGTTCTTATCGCTAAATCTCGTTTTCCAAAAAAACTCGCGAGTTTTTGAAAAACTCCCCAAGTTTTTAGCGAGTGAGCCAACTATGGTAGTGATGCAAGAACATCAAGGGTGTAAGAGCAATCTTGCATTAGCCAAAAATATTTTCTTTAAACTTTTTGTTTTGCAAGTATATGTATGTATTCCTAGGTGTTTGCAATCGTGTGTGTTATGTTCACGGCACCGTATCTCATCACATTTATGTTTGTTGGTACAAAGCTTCATGTCTATAAGAGTAGGCACAATCAACGGTCAGTAAGCTATGTGACAATTAATTTTGAATATCTTTGATTGTGGTTTGGAACAGAAGCTCTATCAAGTAGCCAAAATGTTCCATCCAACTTTCATGTGATTTTGATATTGCATTTATTTATTTTATCTCAAGGAGCCTAACTAGACCAATATTGAGCTAATCATGGTATGATGGTATTTGTTTTGGGATTGCTGCAGTTATTTGAAACTTGTGCCAATCCTAATGCTACCTACTTCATTATGGGTTCTAAGAGGGGTCATATATGGAACCACATTGAATATTAAGACTCCTAGCTTGAACAACATCATAAATGGTGATTCTTCACATTACAAACAAACCTATGTGCTACATAAGGAAATGTGCCCAATTCTAAGGCGAACCAATGATCAAGTCATGTATGGGGTCAGGACTATTGATCCTTATTGCATTTTCTTGTGATGGTGTATCATTCCTCCATCCAATGCACATCATTCTTACATATATATAAAGATAACTTTGATTTCATTTGAGGACAACGAGCAACAAAGGAAGTCATCTAGGAGAGATTGGAGAACAAAAGTTAGATTAGGATAGTGAGATCATTGAGGCCTATTTTGGAATCAAACGACTAATGCCTAGCATGTATCAAGCTCATGAAGCTATTTTATTATGAATCAATACATTTCAGTTCTTTGTCATTTCTATTATTTTGTTATTTGTAGTGGTGGAGTGTTTTAGTTAGTTGCTTGGTTAGATAGTCCTTAATTAGAACCTCCAACCTAGTTTGCGTTGGTATCAAAGAGACGGTTGGAAGAGTGTAATGTCCCCATTTTTGGGTTCTCTTGCTTTGTAGTTGGTTCGAACCTTCTCATTGTGTGTCAACCTTATCAAAGGGGTTATTTGATGTTACCAATGAGCTTAGATGATCTAGAGGACTCAAATGGCACTTTCCAAAATTATTTCTGGCTTTTGGTGTGTTCTCCAAGATTCTTGGAGAGAGCATCTATTTATAGTAAGTCACCCAGTCGGGTCCAATTGTGATTATTTATCATCGGTATCACTCTAGTGTAGCCAGTTTTCAATTTTGATGCTTTTCGACAATTTTTGCAAATCAGATTGTATTAATGAGCTATAATTTGATTATTTTTTACTAAGGTTGCTAATTTTATTAAAATAATTTAATGGGCACCTTAGTATAATAGCTTGTTGGAATGAGAATTGAAAGTTTTAAATGTTGGACGCTGATAAAGTGATTTTTGGTGCTGGAAATGTTTAAATACTAATATAAATCACTTTTTGGAGTAATAAGGCATATTTAATTTATAAAATGATTTTATATTTTTTCAAAAGGCTTTTGAAAATGTTATAAAAGGAGTTTTGTGAGCTCATTTGCGTATTCAGAAGATTGCTAATTTCCCTTCTGGAGATTTCTGCTTGTGGCCAAATTTCTCATTTGAAGGGATGAAAACCTCAAAGGTTTCTTGACAGCTGAAAACCTGAAAGGCAATGCGGTTCCAAACAGGGATTGATGGTGTGTTGAAGACTTTGCAAATGGGAATGAAAACTCTTGATTTAGATTTAGAGGCAGATCCAAGTAGGGTTCGTATTTATATTTAAAGAGTTGCATGTGGTTTCATTCATAAACTATTCATAGGTTTAATTGTTTGGAAAATTACAATATTGAGCCGAAGGGTTTATAATTACAATTTTGGTGAAGTCTTGCTAGGCAAGACAAAACTGTTGGAGTTTGGTTATGGCAAGACAAAACTGTCGGAGTTTGGTTATGAATGCCAGGAATCGAGAAGTTGTAGAGATGCATGCTCCCTAGTTGGACATAGAGTTTTCTAGATTACCATGTGAGCCAATAACTCATTAGAAGAAGATGCTATAGAAGATGGCTGGTCAACTACAAACCTAGATTAGGCGGGTGAGTTTCTTTGTCTTGGATGTAATAATGTCGCCATTTTTGGGTTCCCTTTTGTTGCAAGTGGCACTGACCTTCTAGGCGTGTGTCAGCTTTATTTGAGGGGTTATTTGATGTTAGCAATGAGCTCAGATGGTTTAGAGGACCCGTATGAGACTTTTCGAACTTATTTTTAGCTTCTGGCGTGTTCTCCAAGATTCTTGAAGAGTTAGATTCGATTTTCAATATTCATCATCGGTGTCACTTGTGTGTAGTTAATTTTTGATTTCAATGCTTTTTTACAGTTTTTCACAACTTGGGTGCATTAATGGCTTTATTTTAATTATATTACTAAGGTTACTCAATATTATTTAAATTATTTAATAAGCACCTTAGTGTCATAGCTCATTGGAATTGGGATGGAAAGATTTAAATGTTGGGACGTTGATAAAGTGGCTTTATGTGCCGATAATAAAATAATGACATAAATCACTTTTCGGATATATAAGGCTTATTTAATTAATAAAGTGATTTTATATCGAGTTTTCCTAAAAGTTCTCGGGAAATTTATAAAAGGAGATATGGTGAGCTCATTTGGATTATGCAGATTACTACATTTTCTTTGGTGAAGCCTTTGTGGTGTGGAGATTGAACTCAGTTCATCTCAATACTTCTTGAGGACAAATACCCTCTTGAAGAATATCATCCATGGTGGTGAAAGATCTTCGTTGGTCGATTGCTGATAGATTCATCTTGAGTCTATGCTAGTGCTTCATTGTTGTGATTTTTCGATTTGATTGGAAAGGCTTTATTTGCAGAATCTTTTGATAAATGATTTTGGAAGACAAGTCACAAGTATGATTGAAGATTGGAGAGAGTTGCCAGAAGACAATTTATCTTTTATTTTCAAAGGTTTACACGAAGATTATAGGTGCCATGAATGGAAAAATGGATACAGAGTGAGGAGACTATTTGTGTGTGATATCATTTTATGAATATGGAGTTGTGACTAAGGCATTTGGGGTTGTGTGTGCTGGCTGCCATCTTTCCTGAGGGAGTCGTGGGTCTGTTTTGGAGTTATCTACAGTTGTGTGAGGGCGTGGGGAGACTGAAATTTCATTGTTAGTGCTAGCACAGTCTCAAACCAACTTCTAGGCAAGTTTGGAGGTGGCGTTGAGGATGGAAGACTCTTGGCTAGTTAACCTGGGCGATTGAATATTGACTGCAGATATATAAGTTCATTGCAAATCGTATGAGGTTAGGAAAAATAATTAAATTTATCTCTACAATCTATTCTTATTGCAGCCACTACATATTTTATATTTTTGCATCTTTGTTGCAAATGGAATGTAGGGCAAGTGTTTGTTATAATGCCTTTCAAGTATCATGAATGTTTATTGTATATGAATGAATTGCAAAGAGCATGTTATATGATTCTATTACTTACCTAAACACTTCGAAAGCAAACACATTCAGAATCTTCAAATAGTGAACCCCATGTCAAGTGTTTGATGAAATGCTAGAGCAAAGAAATCACAAGTTTTAAGAAAAAATTAGAATTGGGTCATTACATTGGATGATTGCACATAGAGTTTCTAGCCGCCAAAGCTTAGTTAAGCTAGGTATTAACTCAGAGACAAGCTGTGGGAATTTAAGCTGATTTAGGAATGGTGTCTAAACTGTTGCTGAAGTTAGTGTGCTGGGCACAAAGGTGATAAGTATTTGTCTTCATTAATTGTTGGGCATGACTATTGTACTTGGCTGGGCGTAGTAATTTCTGGGAGATAAAAGGTCCAAAAGCCCTCAAGTCCTTCTTGCTGTCTTGCCACAGTAAGGCGTGACCTCTTTGAGGAATTCGTAGCAATAACAGAGGTATTGTAGGTGGCAATAAAAATTATTTTGGAGTGCCTGAAATTATGATTTTGATTGCTATTTTCAGTGGATGAGCAGTGAGTTGGAAAGAGTTTAAATTTGTTGTAGGGGAAACTGTTGTGACCTTTTCACACATCGCCCCATTCAAAATGGGGACCCCTAAATTTTGCTCCATTCCGGTCTTTTGGCTTTGGTTTTGTCTCTCTTTCTGCTTCTTTTCTGCTATTTGCTTTCCGAGGACGCTCTCGCCTGCGAGCTTGAACGTAAGATTTGACCAAGTCTGATATTAGGGTTTCACATCTTTAGGTCACTTCGGGGTCGAATCGAGTTGGTTGGTCAACTTTTGAGCCTAACACTGCTATTACAATGCTTTCAGCAGGTAACCCCCTAAATTTTCACTGAGTTCTGCCAACTTTCTATTTTTAGTGAGTGTCGACTTGGGTTTGATTTTCTCGAAATCTTCACATTTGGACAACTTCATTACATTCTGAACACTTTAAGTTCATTTCTGACAAAATTTGAGCAAAAACAGATGACTTGCTATTTTTAGCAGTCCGGCTTCCAGAGCAAATTTCAGGGCCTACATGTTACATTTTCTGATGCATGTCCGGAGATTCTTTGTGGGTTTTTCGAGACCTTCGCAGTGATATGACATGCAAAGTAGGATAACGACTTTAAACACTCAACCTTCGGAGGCCGATATTAGGGTTTGCATGTAGACTTTTTTTAGCGCATGTCGGCATATTCTTTCTGGGTTTTCCAAGAGCTTCGCAACAGTGTAACATGCAAATGGAACCGGTGACTTTTCTGAAACTTGCTATTTTTAGCCAGTGCTTGCATGTTGAAGATTTTTTCTAGGTTTTTCGAGATTTTTTGGGCAGTGTGACATGCAAAATCATCCAGCAGCCGGACAGTCACTTTTTCGGCCACTTTCTATTTTTAGCAGGTATCACTTAGGCAGCTGCCCCGCACTTCATAACTGCAAACTGATCATCATGCAATTGAAACAAGGTCAAACGGAGCTTATCTGAGGAACATGCATAAAATTAGGGTTTCGAGCTTAAGGGCTAAAAATGAGGAATTAGACACCAAAATGTCCAAAACTGAGGTATCCATCATGGTCAGTATCCTTCAGATAGTCTGCTGGCAAAATTTGAAGACAATCGGTGCACTTACTATTTTTAGTAAGGTATTCTCGACACAGGCTATAAATAGAAGGTCAATCTCGGGCGCTAGCGCACACAGGCAAGTTCACCAACAAGGAGCATGCTGTCCAAATTTCAAGTCAAACGGAGATAGGGAAGTCTCAGAAACGAGCACTTACTATAAATAGTAAGTCACTTCAGAAGCAGCTATAAATGGCGGGTCAACATCAAATCTCAGCAGGTACAAGTCAAACATGTGATGAGGGATCTTTGGCGCGAATTTCAAGACAAACGGAGTTACAGAAGATGAGAAATCAGATAATTGCTATTTTTAGCAGGCATGGGCAGAGAAATTAGGGTTTCCTAAAATCAAGGGCAGAACAGGACATTCACACAGAAGCAGCATCCAGTCACGACCACCACACTCCAGGCAACTGGCACATGAAATTTGAAGAATTTCTGAGCAATTTCTATTTTTAGTAGGTTGCTAAAAATAGCAGGTGCAGACAGGGATCAGGCATCAACAACACAAATCAGTGGAAACTCAGAGCAGGGCAAAAATCAGGCTTTCTGGAGTCAAAATTCAGTTGACGGCGCGAAATTCAAAGAACTTTCCAAAAATAGAAGGTCAAGGCAAATTAGGGTTAATAGAAGAAAATCAACCTAAATCTGGCAGAGGGCATGAAATTCGCTAAAACGGATAAATTTTCAAGTCTAGCATTAAAACTCGCCTTGAAAAGCTGAAGAGAGATGGAAAATATTCTAAGTGCTGAAAATTGGAAGCTCACCCTATGAAATGCGCCTTAGCCACTTGAAGTGATGAGAAAAATTTCTAAGTGGTGAAAATTGAAAGCTCTATGGGTCAAATGCGCCTAGGCTTGAGAAAGAGAGATGCTTGAAAATTGGAAGCTTCATGGGTGAAATGCGCCTAACCTTGAAGGGATGTGGTGAAAATTTAACTATGTTTGAAAAATTGAAGGCTTGACCCCTCAAAAGCGCCCAAGGTAAAGGAGAGTTGATGGAAATTTGATTAAGTCATTAAAAATGAAAGCTCCCCAGGCTATTTGCGCCCTTGAACTTTGAGATTTAGAGTTGACCAAGGCGTGGGCATTAAAACTAAAAACACCACGTGCCAAATGCACCCAAGGTGTAAACTTAAAGTTGCTCATATGAAATGCGCCTAGGTGATAAAATGAAAGCTAACCCTATGATTTGCGCCCCACCTTGCAAAGAGCCTCAAAATTTTTCTAAGGCATTAAATTGGATGCTCAACATGTCATATGCACCTAAGGTGTTGGAATTGAATGTTGACCCATTCAAGTGCACCCCTCTTTAAAGATGTTAAAAATTTGCCTAAGGCGAAATTAAAAGTTGCCTATGTGATATGCGCCCAGGGAAGAAGGTGGCATTAAAGATTCTTCTAAGTGTTGCACATTTGAAGTTCACCCCCTCAATTGCGCCCTTGAAGTTCTAACTTGAGATATGATTTGAAAATATTTCTAAGTAGCTGAAACTCAAAGCTACCCCAGTGAAATGCGCCCCTGGCAGGAGTGAATTGACTAAGGCGTTAAAATGAAAGTGCCTACTCCAAACTGCGCCCCACTTCAAAATTGAAAGGAGACACGGTGATTTGCGCCTAGGTGATAAACTGGAAGCACGACCCTTGATTTGCGCCTAAGCCAAAACTGGATGCTCAGTATGTCAAATGCGCCCTAAGCTAAAGACAATTTTTTTTTGTCTAAGTGTCAAAATGGAAGCTTGACATGTAATTTGCGCCTCAATACTCACATGGTCATCAGCGCCCCTGAGGATAAAGGACTTCAAAATTTTTCTAAGTCACGAGATTGAAAGCTTCACCATGGATTTGCGCCTGGAAGAAGATGTTAAAACTTAAGGCGTGAAAATGGAAGTACATGACCCCAAATGCACCTTGTAACTGGGAGGAGTTGCCTGAGATTCGCGCCCAAGTATCAAATGTACCTGTGATAAAATTAAAAGCTTGGCCTCTCATTTGCGCCTGGAAGGAAAAGATGATTAAAAACTAAAAGCTCTAAGTTCTATTTGCGCCTGACAATGTAAGGAAGGGATGACTCGAAATTTCCTAAGTCACAAAATTGAAAGCTCCATGGTTGATTTGCGCCTGAAGAGGAGGTTAGAAGAAACATTAAGATCAAAATGAGGAGCATATTCAAGTCCGAAAATTGGAAGTTGGAAACATGAAACACGCCCCCATGAGAGGAGGTTGATTTTTTTTTCTAAGCCATCGAATTCTAAAGCCAGAGGGTGCAATACGCGCCAAAGGGAAGAATCATCCAAAACCTGACTATGGTGTATGACTTCAAGAGGGGAAATTCATTTTCTAAGGCGAATATTAAATAAGACTAAAGGGTTGATTTGCGCCTTGGTTATGAAAGGAGGTGGTAAATAGATATTAAACGTTGAAAAGTTAAATGTTCCCCTTCAGATTGCGCCCAAGAGATAAAAAATCAAAATGTGAGAATAAAATAAAAATTATTTAAAGAGCATTGGAAATGATATTAAATTTCTCTAGGCAATTAAATTTGAAATTTGCCAAGTCGGAGAAATTTAATTAAATTTAATTATTTTCCTAAGTCAAATTTAAAATTCCCCCTTTAATTTTGACACACGAAATTTTAAAAGTTTGGACAATTTTAATCGTGGGGAATTTATTTCGGAGTTAATTATGGATGGAAAATAAAATTACGCCTAGCCATTTCAAAGTGTTGACATCGAATTTTTATATGCGCTGGAGAAATAAATTAAATGGCATTTGAATTAAAATTTAATAAATTAAATATGCCATTTTAAAAAAGCAATAGGATTATTTCAAATCAAAGCAAGATGATTTTTCCCAAAATCACTGGCAGTCGAGAGGGAAATTTTAAATTTGAATCGAGGAAAGAATCTCCCTAAATAGCAAATTGCTATGACAACTGCGAGACGACTGGAATATTCCCTTTCAAAATTGGCAACTGCGTAAGTCATGATGGAGAGAATTAATGGCATCTGCTAAAATTAGCACCAGCTTGGTTATAAAACTTCGAAGATTTTCATTTTCATCTCACACAATTCGAAGCTGAGATTTATGCTGGTGAATTGAGAGAGATTGTTGAGTTACGAGACTTAATATTTTCAAGATTGAGAGTTGCTGAAAGTGTGAGAAGTGTTGAATTCGTTTTTTTCGAAGTTCTGCGAAGTTGCTGAGATTCAAAGTTACGAAGTTGCTGAGAATTGATTTTCTGAGTTGCTGAGTTGCGAAGTTGCTGAGGTTCGAAACAAAAGCTGCGAAGGTTGAACATTTTTATTTCTTCAAGTTGCTGAAGGTAAGTATTTAATGTTGCTGGGATTTAATATTTTGCTGAGAGTTGAAATGTTATTCGAAGTTGGAAGTTGAAAGGCTGAAATTGTTTATGCTGGAAGTCAAAATAGTTTGAACTTGGAATTGCTTGAGCTTTAAATTTTCTGAAGTAGCTGAATGTTTAGAATCAAATCAGAAGTAGAAATTGTTCGAACTTGCTGATTTGAAATCTTCGAAGTTGCTGATTTATAACTTTCGAAGTTGCTGATTTAAAATTGCTGAAAGTCGCCTGAACTTGAAGTATTTTCCAAGGTTGACGTTGTGAAATTAATTTCTTACAAAGAGCTGAAAATTCTTTTGGCTGCAAATCGTCTGAGTTCAGGGTTTCATATTTTCGAAGTTTAAATTTATCGAGGTTTGAAGTCGAAGATTACAGCTGAAGCTATTTATTTTTGCAGCCAACTCCATTCGCCAGCCGTCTCTCGTGATTTTTATTTTAAATAGTTTGAAGTGTAATATTTGCTTCTTGTTTTGCAGATGGCCGAAGGACGAAAAGTTGATGTTGCTGGAACAAGCAAAGCTGGAGCAAAGGCTGGTAACAACGAAGCTGGCAAAGAAAACGCCTCCAAGCAGGCGATCATCAAAAGTTTGAAGAAGTCCTTCATTCCGGAATCAAAGATCGTGTCGAAGTTTGGGAACTTGACGGACACCAACCTCGGGCCTTTCAACCTTGAGGCTTTCATGCGCAGAATGTATGGGCAAGGTGGCAATCTTCCTACAGAAGCATCGCGCAACATTGTCAAAAGTGGATTGTATGCAGCAGCCGGGTTCCAGCCAGCAGTTCGTTGTCCGGAGCTGATCTTGGAGTGCGCCAACTTTTACAACTTAGATGATCGGACTATTGTGTCTTCGGATGGTATGATATTGGCCAACTTCGCTCCTGATGCAATTGGCGAGGCGTTTGGGATACTAGCTACAGATAAAATGCTGTACAAATCCAAGGCAAAGGTTGACAAAATGTATGCCACGTCCTTCGAGAAGTGTATGAAAAGGATCAACACCACTTGGATGCGAAAACCAAAGCCTCCTGCTGCCAAGTTGCCAAAGCAGATAATTTCAGAAGAGCTGAAGCAGGAGTACTGCGATATAATTATGTTGCTCAGCAGGGTTAACGGCAGCCCGCAGTCGTTTGTGTTCGAGCCATGGGTGTTCTTTTACATTAGTGTGGTGCTCGAAGGGAAGGAGGAAGTAAACTGGGCACAAATGATAAGTGACAATATTGATGAACAGTTCCGGAATCTGAGGAGAACGAAAACATTCTACATGAGCTCGTATGTTATTTACATGCTTGCTCGAATGACAAAGTATAGAGGGTTGGCATACCAGGAACCAATTGGCTGTGGTTATAATCAGTTCAAGATTTATGAATCTTGTAGACAGTTGCATCTCACTCACACAGGTGACTTCAAGAGAGTTAATGATGTTTTCACTATGTATATCACAAGAACCCTTCAGCGAAGGTTGCAACAGAGAATATCCGAAGAGGCATAGATGTTGATAGAGGAGTATGAGTTTTGGTTCGTCCAATTCCCAAAGTTTACTTATTTAAGGCTGCCGGGGTACGACTCATATGTCTACAAATTACCTTGGTACCCCACCAACAGGATGATACTGCTTGAGTTGTCTAGGCAATTGGTGGCCTACGACAAAATCATAAGGAGAAAGAAGAAGGGAGGCTTGCACTTCCCCATTGTGTTGGGAAATTCACTTGAAGAATGCCCTACTTTGTAGGCAGCCAAAGAGGCTGAAGATGAATTGAAATTCTATAAGTTGACTCTTCATACCAGCCGGCAGGATTTTGATCCTCGAGGAAAGATTGGAACAGTTCAGGGCTAGGAGTACAAGCACAGAGCTCACTTGGAAGATTTCTGGGCAAACGCTGGAGATGAGGCTGAGATCAGGAAAAGAATGTTTTCAAGGTTGCCTCTCAAGTTGATCAGAGAATGTGAAGTGATCCAAGTGCCAGATCAAGTCGAAGAGGATGCCAGGATAACTCATCCGGATTATGAATCCATAAAGAACACGCCGATCCCACCAGTAGATTGGGTTGAACCGGAGATTATGGATTTAGACACTTTGTCTATTCCTGTTTTGACTTTCACGAGGGCTTGGGTAGAGGAACGCGTTCACAGATTGAGGAGGAGGTCGGTTGCCCTCACATATGACCTCATGGGCGATAAAAGGCCACCGTTGTTAGCTAAAAGGAAGAGACAAATTGCCCTAGCTGTGGAACCACCACCGCAAGAAGAACCTGTTGAGCCGGAACCCCAAGGATCAGAGGACACATCGTCCACTTAGTTGGTGACCCATTCCTCCAGCGTGCACGAGGTCTCACTATTTGCAGATCAGAGGGCTCAAAGAAATGAGGAGCCAAAGGTTGGGGAGGTTAACCAACCAATGCTGAGAGAATTAGATACTCAGAGTGCTAATGTCCCTGAAGGCACCAATCAGCCAGATGAAGGGGAAGAGAAAGAAACGGATACCCACTTTGATTTTGCCTTCGAAGAGGAAGACATTGGAGCTCGTGAAGAGAGCGATCAAAACGTTGAAATAATTGAGCCTTAGCAGAATGTTGCTCGGGAGGAGGTCCGTGAAGTGGAGGCAACTGAAGAGCAGCCCCTCATTATTTATGATATCCAGCGCAATTGGCTCTCACAGGCAATCAGGAGAGATCAGAATGACGATGCTGACTTGGCAGTTGAAATGGAAGAGCTTCTAAACAGAACAAGTAAGTCGCCTAAGAGGAAGAGAGCGAGGAAGTATACGAGAATGGAGACTAATGAGGCCGGGTCACGCAGTCTCCATATTGCTGTTCCGAGGGAGGCTCATAATTTAAGTGATGCAATGCCGAAAAATTACACGGTCACCACGATTGAGTTGGGACGTCCCTCCAGAGCGCAAGTGGTTGAGGAAGCTGAAAGTTCATTCCAAGCGTTGAAGGACAGGCTGGTGAAGAAGGAAGGAAAGTACAAAAGATTGAAGAAGGAGCACAAGGCGTTGATCGAGTATGTGCAACATCTAGCACATCCAGTTGCTCAAGAAAATCCAGTGGTTGAGCTTCCGCCTGAGCTACCACGAGAGCCAATCAGTGGGCTTGAGGAGATGAAGAGAGCTATACGAGAGGGAGACAAGTGGATAAGTGGTGTCCGTACTGAGGCAGAAAAATTCATGGCCGATCTTGTCTCAGCATTTTAGAATGTATCTGGTATTCTTTCACGCCTAGGTGATGTCGAACAAGCTTGGGGAGACACCCATATTTTTCAGGACAAAACTATCCCTCGCCTTGCTGTTTTGATGCGTGTGCCCACGCAGATTTTGGTGAATGGAGTGATCCAGGCAAGGGACAGGTATGATTTTCGTGGGTGGCATTCGGCGGCATTCACTGGAAGGAGTTTATTCGACACAACAGCTATGGAGTCCACCAGGATCAAGAAAGCAATGAGGAATATCCACGAGGGTATCCTCAACACGTTGGAGGCATTGTTCGCCAAGAGGATGGCTCCTGAGGAGGTTGAAATTGACGGATTGAAGGCAAGGTTGCAACCTTTCTTCTCCGAAATGAAGAGGTTCTCTCAACTGGACTTTGAAAACATGTTGACATTTTCAGCGATTATTCAGAGTACACAAGATTCTATTGAGGCTTGGGGAAAGTCTTGTGAAAAACATGAGCAGATGGTGGCCATCCTGGAATATTAGCTAAATCTTACTCCATCAATTTCTGAGGAGGTTGACGAGGTGCTGGCACGATTCGTAGCGTACGCGGTCAGAGAGAAGAGCAAGGGAATCCGAGTCATGGACGAGAATCTTCTAGAAGGGTAGTGGGCATTAATTGCTCATAAGTGGTCAAAGAGGAATTTGCTATTTTTGGGAGCATTTATGACACCACTCCTCCACCTTCTGGCGGTTTTTAGGGCAAAACTTG
Organism: Sequoia sempervirens; assembly: GCA_007258455.2. NCBI lineage: Eukaryota > Viridiplantae > Streptophyta > Pinopsida > Cupressales > Cupressaceae > Sequoia > Sequoia sempervirens. The sequence goes on from VDFB02058242.1 coordinate 627,287,257, forward strand.
TCTAGGGTTGAGGTGGCTCGATCTGAGCCCTCCATTGTAATTCAATCTGGACCATCCATCGAGATTGGCCAGCTATATAAGGGGGAGTCCCCCTCATTTGTAATCTAATAGTCAGAATCAGAGGTAGTCAGCAACTAGTGAAGCAGAATAGAGAGTAGATACTTTTGAGTTAGAATAGTTTTCATTGCATTGTTGAAGAAGAAGGGGAATTCTCCCTTTGAGAATTTTGTAAGAGATTGTCACAAAGGCTAATCATAATAAAGCATTTCATTGATGGTGAATTCAAACTTTGTTGTGAGTAGTTCGTGAGGTTTCTTCTTCCTTTGACTTCAACTAGGACTTAATTTCATGCTAATAGTTAAATATGGATGCTTATGCTTGATGTAAGTGAGCTTCTTTTATCCATACCACTAACAATCTTACTGATGGTAAGCTTGTCTTGCGTGGTCAACTGGAACATTTCATACTTAACTTCGATCAAGATTCATGTGTAGTTATGCATCGTTGTGATGGTGGTTGCATTATTGAATTGTGATTTGAACATCCATTTTACCCTTTGAAGATTGCACTTACTTTGTCAAGGTTGTCCAATAGGAGGCTAGACAACGTTTGTTTGAAGTTCATTGAAATTGAGCATAACACCCTTTGCATTTAGGTTAGAATTTAGACTTTCGAAATCTCTGCAGCCATTCAAATTCCGCACAGTTTTTGGTTAGTTTTAAGAAACTTGCACTCCAAAGCCAAATCATTCGCACAAAGTCCCTTTCAAAGCAAATATCTGTTGTTTACTACACGTATCCTGAACAATTGTGTAAGTCCCCTCGTAAGAACACAGCAATACACATCAACCAACTGAGGGTGTTCCAAGTATTTCGGAACCTTGGAGTTGAACGTGTGATCTATCTCGCAATCTTAGCACACGGGATACTTTGATCAAGAGAGAACGGAGTAGCCTTCGGACTATTTTGTTCTCCTGTTTGGTGCGGTCACAAAAGCCACGTCAACAGAAACCTTGTGAAGTCTGATTTTATCTCCATTGCTGGTGCTGCCTTGGACAGTTTCTTGGACCAGCATAGAGGGGAATGGCACTGCTGGAATCCTTTGTGAAGGCTTAGTGTAACAGCTGCAATCATCTATGCGTACTGCAGCATTTTAGAAAAGGTAGGATAAGTAAATAACTATATTTCTTTACCTTTCTATTGAACAGAAATTATACTTAGTGTTGCTCCCATATTCAATATTGAATGTGTGGAAAGTGTATGACATAATGAATGTACGAGTCACGATATTGTAATGTTCAGACCCATGTTACATTTTACAACAGTAGAAAAGATATTTTATAATTTCCCTTACAAACAAACTGTATGACAAATTGTTTTCTTAGTAACATTGAGGAAAAAATGCATTTTTTTTTGGGGTGGTATCTTACAAAGAGTTAGTTGGTTGAAGAGTAAATCTTCTAACGAGTGTCGGATAGAAGGTTTGTAATGTCCACCCCAATTTTTTTCCAATACTTTACCTATTAACATTAGCCAAATAATAATGATAAGCAACTCAGTAAAGCAACCTTCCACTTTCTGATCACCTGGATCCTGATGAGGGCAAGGTGAGAGCATACGGTGGTAAGGTGAACATTGCATTAATTGAAAATCATCCACTTATTCAATGGGGTGAGTGAAAGCAAATACCTTACATTTTCTGATGATGTGGGCAAGGTGAGAGCATACAGTGGTAAGGCTTACAATATTGAGCTGCTAAGTAAAACCACTTATTCAGTGGGCTGAGTATGTAAATCCAAGTGCATGAAATGAAACCATCCGCTTATTTAGCGGGAATTACAACAAAGCAAGAAAGCACTTGGCGACAAGCCGACCAATCCAAGGAAGATCTTCTGTTTATTTAGTGGGTATAAACATGAAAAGTAAATGATGCTCAATCACTTATTCAGCGAGAGCACCACTTATTCAGTGGGGTAAGTAGAAAATAAGTACAAGAGCTAATCACAAATGGTACTACCAAAGGTGTTACAAAGGAGCTCAATACAAAATGTTCCAGAATGTTATAAGCTACTGTTACACTATGAAAATGATGATAACTTGCTTCACAACTCCCCAAAATATTACCCCAACATGAATATAAGTAACCCCCCAACAAAATATAGCAATGATACCTCAATAGAAAGACCCCCAAAGGACTGTAGAAGGTCTGATATGCTGCTGCTACAGGTCTGACATAGAATTTTCAGGTCAACTCCCCAATTGACACAACTTCACCAAATCGCCATAGAAACTCTCCTCAAAGCTTGCAAAGCCAATGTATATGCTAGGCGCCAATATGTACACAAGTTTACAACCCCAAAGTGAAAGGACAACAACAATAATCATTAAAATACCATCATGCCAAGCTGTACAGCCTAGCTAGAGGGGTGACCAACTAGGAAAAATCAGAATCTCCTTCTAAAAATCTGCAATTTTGAGCATTGGGGCACCCAAGGCCTAGAAATCCATTAGTCCAACACCCACAAAAAGATCTTCAATGCCCAAATCAGCATGAGCAAATAAGTGGTACAGCTGGGCAATGAAATGGTACGGACCAACAACAACAAAGTCTGAATTATCACTCCAAAAATGCTCCTACTATGTTGCAAATCATCACACACACCAAAAAGCATATCTAGAAGACATCATACAAATCTAAAACTGATAATGAAAGGAAAGCCATCACCAAATAAGCTCAATGGTAACCCTTGCAATGGAGCTACTCCAATGTCTAGCTAGGAGTGTCTTGCAATTCCGAAACTGAAGCCAACCTTGAGGGTCTCTGTCCTTAAAGCCCAAGGATTCTCACCGCAATTCGACAACACTTCATTATCATAAGATTGCATAATCCAAATGAGAGCAAGAGGGGGGGGCGGAGTATAAATAAGAATTAGGGCACCAAATTTCAAATAGCTTTTCCCTCCAAATGGGACGCCATCTTTGGGAAATGATATTTGATTTTAATTATTGCTTAAGTCCTCCTTTTGGGCATCCAAGTTCAAGCCCCCTTTTTAAACAACTTTAAGTCATTCCTCCTAGGCGTGGGGGTCAAAAAGTGAACTTATAACTTAAGTTATATTTTGCCTTTTGAACTCCAAAGATGGTGGATGCACAAACTGCCAAAAATATCAGGACTCCAACAATTGAAATTGCCACTATTGCTAGAAATAGAAATCCTGCATTGAATTGCTGCTAGGACCACTACCAAAAATAACACAATAAAAATAGAAAACTGCTAAAAATAGTGACTCCAAATGCCAAAGTAGCCCAAATTGAGATGCAGTTGTGACTTACTAAAAATAGTAAGTGCTAAAAGTAGACATTGCTAAAAATAGCAATTCTGCCCACCAAGGATCTCAAAAAATCTTAAAAAACCCATAAAACACTTTGGAAAACCATTGCAGTTACCCCTTGAAAGTGCTGACAAGAATCCTCTAAGAATCTTGGAATCCCCTGAAATGCCCCCAAATAGCCTACGGGACTCCAAAAATAGGCTAATGGTCACTAAAAGCTTAGGACTGAGAAGGGGACATCACAAGGTTCTTGTTAGGTTGGTTGTAAATGGATCATTGAACTAGAGGTAGTTTACTCTAGATCTGAAGAGGCCTCCAAGAAAGATGGATAGAGGCCAAGGTGTACTCTAAATTGTGGAAAGAATTGAGAAAATGTTTAATATAATGAGGAATATCTAGATTCAATTGGATGCGGTAGAAGAGGATAAAAGAAGACGTATTCTTAACCCTAGAACTGATGATAGTGATGATGGATCGGATAATGGACTAGTTGAAGATATCATGATGGATGAAGAAGACAAATATGAAATAAGGTTGAAAGTTATTTGCAAAATTGGTAAGAAAACTAGAGTTAATTTGCCTAATTATTCTATTAGTTTGAATCTTCTAGAGTTGATTGATTGGATTACCAATTTTAAGAATATTTTGAGTATGATGAAATGATTGATCCCGATAGAGTGAAGTTTGCAAAGACAAAATTGAAAGGTCATCTTGCTATTGGATGGAAACAAATTCAATTGGAAAGGAATAGAAAAGGTAAGTCTAACATCAAAAATTGGGATAAGATGGTATATAAATTAATGGCTAAATTAGTTCCTACAAGTAATTAGTTGGATTTGTTGAAAAAGTTATAAAATTTGAGATAAAAAGATCTAAGCATAAAAGATTATATTGAGAAATATTATAAGTTGACAATTAAAGTAGGTCATCATGAAGATGATCAAGAGGTGGCAGCTAGATATATCAATGGTTTAAGGGGATCAATCCAAGAAGAGTTGAGCATGTTAACCATTTAGCCTCTCGATGAAGCATATTAGTTTGCTCTAAAATTTGAAGATAAGTTGATCCATAGATTTTATAATAGATAGAATAATGTTATACCCAATCCAAAACTCAACATTTGTACAACTTGATACATCTCTAATGTTGAATTTTCATATTTTTGTGTTAAGATCCATCATAATTGTTTTCGGTCAAGTGGCAAGGTTGGCGTGTCAAATTCCATTATTTCTACTAATGAATTTTTGCATATTGATTTTGGTTATCTATGTTTCAAGATTGAAATGAATAAGCTCCTAACCAATGTAATGTCCCCATTTATTCTCGTCTTAGCACCTCGTTGATTAGCCTATCCTTTGACCCTCATAGACTAATACTCATGGTTAGAGGGCCCTGTTTGGCAGTTATCAGGTTGTTTCCTTCTCCGGAGTTCGATATCATTCAGGATTGGCCTTTGGGGAGTGAGTTGGGACTCAGTTGTGCACACTTACTATTTATAGTAAGTCACTTGGTTAATGGAGTCCAGTGTTACTATTTTTAGCAGGGCACCTGGATGCGCAGTTGACGCAATGGTTGACCTCCTGGTTCAGATGGAATGGAAGAATAATGTTTAATGAGCAAATTATGTTATTTTAATTATTATTAAAGTTAATCTTTAATAATAATTAATTATTTATTCGAAAAGTGCATTATAATGTTATAATATAACTTTATGTCAATGGGGCCATTAAATGACTTAAAGGACATTAAAAGGGGCGTCCATCTCATGAGATATTATAAAGTGCATTAAAGGCAAATATTAAAATATATTTAAATGATGAGAAGCTTCTAGAGGTCAACCTAAGTCATGGAGAGTATATAAGCTATCAAAGCAAATGAAAAGGATTCATTCATGATTATTCATTTTTATGTTTTGAAGAGTTTTGCCATGGAGAAGAAGAAACCAAGGGTTTCAGCAATTTCTGCCATTATCAGCTTTGGAGAGCGTAGCTTCTTTGAAGTTTGTGCTTCCTGAGGTTGTGAAATAACTTCTGAAGGTTGCTTTTTGGATTGGTTGCATCCAGTAGTCAATATTGAGCTTATTTGGTGAAAGATACATAAGTTTTTGCAAGGGTTTGAAAAGATTATCAACCAAAAATCAAAGATTCATCATTTGCTGTGAGTATTGTTGATTGGAGACCATAGCTGGGCCGTACCTTTCAGTTGCTGCAGGCCGTATAGTCCCATCTTGGAGGCATCCCCTCTCTAGGCCAAAACGCTTAGTTTATGTGGTGCTTTTTGCTTGTATTTGGGGCAGTTGGGAGGTTATAATAAAGTGGCGCCATTATTTGGGTAGAGAAATGCTTAAAGGCTGAAAAAACAATCCCCAAGGGTTTTTACCTGCTGCTGTTATCATTTCCAGAATTTCAAATAAATTGAGTTATTCATTTCTGGTATGACTTGTATAGAATTTGCAAAGTAATGGAATCAGGTTTTTAATATATTGAATAAGGGGTGTATTGAAACAATGCCAAGGTTATCATAGTCAGACTTAAATCTCTTTAGCATTTATTTCCGGTATATTTTCATTGCATTTGTATGCTTTACTATTGACAATTCCTGGCATTATCTAAATCAAAACCTCAAACAAGCATAAACCATACAAAATAATCAAAACCAAGAAGAATCAGTCAGGCAGTTGCATTAAAAATAACTCTGCAGTTGGGAGGGTTTTACAACCAATGATTTGGAGCTCCAAGTGAACATATTGGCAAATGGAAGGATAAAAAAAAAAGACAATTTTTTTTACAAAAGGCGTAGTATGCGCCAAGTGAAAGTAAAAAATTTCAAAGCTTCTATAGACAGTAACTAGGCATGTACCTAAAAATTGGGTACAAAATTCGAAAATTTTAAAGTTTATTCATAGATGCTTACTTGATAACAAAAGGGTGCCTATGTAAGGTGATTATTAAAGTAGGAACACACATTATAATAGAGACACAATTGGGATTTTGAAGTCAAAATTGTTGTTATACTAGCTATGAACAAATAGATTAGGACAAATGACTAAGAAAAATTAAAGATCGTGCAAGAAGACTCTCAATGATACACACAAAAATGAGGGCATGAAATAAAGTGTTTCTTGTAAAAAATTGAGGGTTTGATATAGTTGTGTGACACGGTTTTGGCATGAAAGAATTTTGGTTTGTTTAAAATTGTGTGACAATAGCTAGATTCATGGGTTGGAAGGGTTTTATTGTGTTTATAGATGCACACTTAAGTCAAAGGCACACGAATAAAATGGAAATGTCAAGATTTTATTAAAAAAAAAGAGAGGTTCGAATCAATCATATATAGGTGCACATTGGGTATATGAGTGCACACCTCATAGAGAATTTTTTGCTAAGAAGAACATAGTCGATTTGGACCCTTTCATATTCAACTGACCAAGTTTGTAAAAGAAAAAAACCTCTCTTAATAAGAGGTAGTGCCACTCCATACATGTTTGCCTTTTCAAAAAGCAAAAAGCAAGTCTTCTATAAATACTAAGAGGCATTTGTATTGAACTCAAAATTCTTACTAGGATTAAAAGAGCACTAATATTTTTAGAGAGGAGGCATCACTCAGTTTATTAGGAGAATTTGCATATTCACTCTTTCACACAAAAACAACACTAGTGATCTCGACCTTAGTTCTAATGAGCACAACGTTATACTGAGAAGGGGTTGAATTAGTATAACAACAATCTTTTACTTTTCAAAACTTAATTAACCATAGCAATGGCATACATGCAAGATCTAGCAATTAAGAACACAGGACAAACACACGATTTACGTGGAAACCCTTGCAAGAGAAAAACATGGGAAAATATTGCCTATATACTGATCTTCTTTGTAGGCATTGACCTACTTTTACAAATCTTCTTTTGTAGGCGCCAACCTGCTAGAGACACCAATCCCCACAATTGAGCACCATCCCAGCAAGAGATGCCAATCTCTTCTAATGGGAGGCACCAACCTCCCGATCTCCTTAGTTAGGAGGCACAAATCTCCAAACAACAAAAATGATAAATATTTGAAACTTCTTTTTAGATCTGCTCTAATTCACCTTCATAGATCTGCTCACTACTTCATCAAAATATGCCATTAGAATCTCCTAAAAATATTTCATAAATTCTGCCATAAAGCTCTTATAAATCTGCTCATATGTCTCTTAAAATTCTGCTCATATTTCTTCAAAATTCTGTACTTATATGCCTTTTAAATCTGCTCCTTTTACGAATGATATTCAACGAATTGCTTGCTTTCAAATGGACTTTCAAATCTCTTCAAATACCTTCACCAAGGGGGGCGACTTTATGAAACAACATGTCATTTACAAATGGATGCAACACCTCGTTTTATATGCACCCCTTCACCTTTGTCTTGGGCTCTCCAATAGGGGTCGACCCCTATAAAATAAATTTGATTATTTTTTATTTTCAAATTTAACTCCCCAAAATGGGGCACACCAATAAGGGTGTCAGCCTCGATGTAAAAAATAATTGAATTTAATTTTGAAATCACCACATGGGAGCGTTAGGAATCTAAGGGTCAGACCTTAGAAATAGATAAAATTAAACTTTTATTTTCCTTTATGAGGTCGGTGACTTCATAGAGGGCTGCTCATAAACACATTCAAATAATCTTGATTTTGATACGATGATTCACTTCGTTCCTCAATGGTCTCTCTTTGCCTTTGAGTTCCTTTGACATCAATGGCAACAATTTCCAAGAAGTTCTTCTACACTTGCAAACTCAAATCGATATTAGTAGAGGTGCCATTTGGAAGTTTCTAAAGGAATTAGAGAAATGTATTTGCAAAAGTGCTCTAGAATTTTGAGAGCATTCAAGATAGCAAGAAAGAAAGTCAATAGAAGGTATTCAGGTTTGAGGCATTAGAAAGTTCAAGGTTTCAATACCTTTTGGATTTTGTCATGATCAACATAGAAGAAAGCCTCATTGGAATTGTCTAGAGCTGCCTTTAGAGAAATCTATTTTTCACACTAGAAGTAGCATCATGCTATTTTTTTCTGTTGTCATTTTCAAACAAAAGAGAATATTTTGGGATAAAGCTATTTTTAGCTAGAGCTTGCTATTTATAGATTTCCATTATTTTTAGCGTCCTCTATTTTTAGCCTAGGGTTAGCTATTCGTTTGTCTCATCATGTGAGAGATATGAGGATTAAAAGATAAATTGTAATGATTTTAATTGTCAATTTTATTGGTAGTCACATGTAATATTAGTAGTGGACGAGATAATTTGTAATAAAGCTTGCCCATCAGCACACAATCCTAGCTAGAGTTGTAGTTGAGTTAGTTTAATTCATTTATTTTTGTGTAGTTCCTTTGTAAACAATATAAATAAGTGCCTTTTTGCACTTAGTTTTATCAATGTTATTTCTCATGCTTGCATATAGCTAGAGTTGCTATTCATCAAGTGTTAGTGCTAGTTACCTAGGATTTGTTATTTTCTCAATGAAATTTATTTTTCTTGTCTTGCTAAGAAATGTTTATTCGGATGCCTTGTTATGTGTTTTGAGGGTAAAATTACTTTGGTGAATTCACAAGCTTTGTATTGTAGGTTAACTTGAAGGTGTAGATTGTGGCTTTGTGTTGAGTCTTGCTTTTAATTTACCAAAACATTTGTGTTTATGTGTTTTATCCTAGTCAACTTTGTATGTGTACTTTCATTGTTCAATCTTTGTATTTAGCTAAATTATGGATATTTCTTTTATTCAAAAAACCCAAAATTTCTTGTTTAGTGCTATGTATTGAATTTCCATATGCTCTAGATTAAGTTTATTCGAATGCCTTGTTATGTGCTTTGAGGGTAAAATTACTTTGGTGAATTCACAAGCTTTGTATTGTAGGTTAACTTGAAGGTATAGATTGTGGCTTTGTGTTGAGTCTTGCTTTTAATTTACCAAAACATTTGTGTTTATGTGTTTTATCCTAGTCAACTTTGTATGTGGACTTGCATTGTTCAATCTTTGTATTTAGCTAAATTGTGGATATTTCTTTTATTCAAAAAACCCAAAATTTCTTGTTTAGTGCTATGTATTGAATTTCCATATGCTCTAGATTAAGAAAAGAAAAAGATAAGCTTATTAAGTTTGTTTGTATTGCATACTCTCAATCACTCTAGAAAACACTTTAAAGATTGTAAATTGCATATGCATATTGTTCACAATAAATTAAGTTTCATTCTACAGGGAGCTTTACTTTCTAATTCAAGGAATAGTTCTATTGCACATCTGTTTTATTTTGTGCTGCATTGAAAGGTGTGTTGACGTGGTTTTTGCGACTACACCAACACAGAATAAAGTCGCCAATGGCTACTCTATCCTCTCTTGAACAAAGTTTCCTGCATGCTAAGATTGCGAGATAGATCATACATTTAACTCCAAGGGTCCTTCAGTGCGAATAGTCTCAGTTGGCTTGATGTGATATTTCTGGTATTTCAAGGGGACTTACACAATTGTTCGACAGTTGACAGCAGACAGCAGACTAAGGGCTTTCGTGTAATTAAAATGATTTGGCAAGTGAGCACAAATTTCTAATCCTAACCAGAAGTGGACTGAAATTAAATGAGTGTAGGGCCTAAGAAGTTTATGTTCTAATCTAAATGCAAGATATGTGGAGCTTGACTTCAGCAGACTTCAACCGGATTTCACCTAGCCTCGCATCGGACAGCTTCAACAAAATCAGTGCAATCTTCAGGGGAGTAACGAAGAATATTCAAATTATAATTCGACATACATGTACCATCACAACGATGCATACAAGCATACGAATTACAATCGAAGTTAAGTTTGAAATGATGTCCAGTTGACCACGCAAGGCAAACTCACCGTCAGCGAGTCACTAGTGGTATGGATAAAGAGAAGCTACGTCGATCAAACACCACAAATCCAAAGTAAACTACTTGCATGAACTGAAAACTACACTACTTTATGCTACTTGAAGTTGAAGGGATGAAGAAATCTTGCTAGCTACTTATAACAAAGATGAATTCACCATTCAATGAAAGATCTTTTATTACAATAGTTTTTCGCAACAATCTCTTACAAAGTTTTCAAAGGAAAACTTTCCTTCTTCTTCAAACTACGCTATGCTAAGATATTACAACTAAAGTGCCTCCGCTCTACTCTCTAGTTTGATCTCTAAGCTCTACATCTACTGAATTACAAATGAGGGGGGACTCCCCCTTTTATAGATAGCCCAGTCCAATGGATGGCTCAGATTACAATTGGCTGGATGGCCCAAATTGCGCCACCTCAGCCCTAAACAAGATTCACCCTAAAAACCGCCACCAAGAGGAGTGGGGTAATAAATGAGCCATAATGTCCATCATCCTTCTAGAAGATTCCATCTTTGAAACGCGTTGACACTGTTCTTGATTTTCTTCTTGACGTTGTTCTTCAACTTTGCTCAAGCTTCCATTCTTTTCTCCATCTTGAGTTATACTAAGTCTCAACACTTAGCCATTTTTCGCAACTTTTCTTCCTTCGAGGTTGAAATGTAATTGTGGAGTACTTGCTTCATCTTCCTAAGTCGTTGCCACTTGGTCTCGACGTTCCTCCTGCAAAACGAGCAAGAAGAGGAGTATTAGAACACTTTATAATATAAACTCACTTTACTTCCCAGGATTTTCATGTTTTGATCTCCAAGAGTTCATCGTCTTCACTAGCTAACAAACTTCATCCTCAAATTCTTCGCGCCTTAGCCAAATTTCCAACCCATCTTGTATTTTGCCTGGCGCACTTCACTCTGATATTTCATCCAACTCAAGCTCGAGAAAAATGCCTTCATCAGGAATTCGATCAAAAATCATCTAGGCGATCATTTTCAAATTCATCCGCCAAGGCACTTTATCTTCACAAACATTTCTTTCCTTGCCTTAGAAAATTTCACCAACTTTCCTTAGAAGATTCATCAACCTGGTGCCCATCAAAAATTTTCATCCTGAAGGCTGCAGCGAAGCATGGAAGACTTTAAAATCAACTTTTCATCGGAGATCTTCAATACCCAGAAGAAAATTTTCTTCAAAATTTGTCGAATCCATGGGTGTACAACAAATGGGTTCATTTAATTTTTCTTGAATTTTGAACCTTGGAAAAAATAATTTTTAACAAATTTAATCCTGTTCTTCTTGCTTTGACTTGAATTTTTTTTTTTTTTTTGACCCTATGCAGCTGGCATCATCGAACTTCATCACTGGCAAAATTCACTCGGACTTCAGGAAAATTCTCACCTCGAAGTCTAGGCGTATTTTCTTAAGGAAGAAAATATTTGTGCCTTAGAAATTTTTTTTTGAATCATTTAGCATCTTGAAAATTTGCCTTAGGAAATTTTATTCAACTTTGTTCACCTTGCCTATGAGGAGAATTTTATTTCATCAACTCACTTAGAAAAAATTATTTCCATTACCTTGAGCGCATTTTATACCATGAAGGACACTTTCATTTAAAATTCCCACGCCTAGCATATTGTTTTTACTCATATCACACTTGGAAGAGGATACTTCACATCCACGCCTAACATCATTCATCCCTTGGCAATTATCCCTCACCAACTTTGCCTTGTTTACTACCTTTCACCCCACACTTATTCTTTACTTGGCGCATTCAAAGGGGGTAGAGGAAAGTCAACGTCATTTGTCTTCTTCCCAGCTTGCATGGTGCATATTATACTTGCTAGAGGATGGGCGCATTTTGAAGGGGGTGGAGGATGAAGATTTGTTGACTTGTTGACTAGCTTGAGCGCATTTAGCAAGGGTGAAGGATCAAAATTTTACCACGCTTCCAACAAGTGACCTTTTAGCTTCCTCTCTTTGTCTTCACATATTTGGGCGCATTTTGCTATGTGTGGTGCATAAAACTCTTTGACTCCTTTGACTTCTTGAGAGGTGGGCACATTTTGCCATAGGAGGAGGATGAAACTCATGTTGACTCTTTGACTTTCCTCTAGACATGGTGCATACGACATGGTATGAAGAATGTTTAACACTTAGAAATTTTTTTTTTTTGTTGCATTTGCTTGTATGTGAGGAGGGTGCAAATGAAGGGTGGAGGTGGATAAACTTATCCACACTTAGAAATTTTTTGACTTGCCAGACATGGGCACATTTTAGCATGGCTGAAGGATAAACTTTGTACTTAGCCATTTTTCTTGATGCCTTCTGTGGCTGGGCGCATTTTCAGGTAGCTGCAGGATGAAGTTCCAAACTTAGCCATTTTTTTTTTTTTTTTCTTCGCCAGTTTATCCATGCCCTGCTATTTATAGTAAGTCTCTCGATCCTTGCATTTCTGAAGCTTAGAATGATTTGAAATTTTGAACGTTGTATCCTCACAACCTCGTCAACCTATCAACACTGCTATTTTTAGCCCGTTTCTGAATGTGATTTACTATAAATAGTAATCGTTCGACACCTCCTGACGTTTGATTTGAAATTGAATGAGCCCCTCACCCGCGGTTCCGCCACGGCATTGGCTATCTTGATTTGCTATTTTGCTTTGTTTCCAAAATGACTTACTATAAATAGTAAGTGCTCCGTTTGTCTTCAAATTTTACTAGCAGATAGCTTGAAGGATGTTGATCCGCGATTGGTTTACACCGTTTTCGAAAATTCTGACTTTTTACCCCTCTTTTCGAAGCTGGAAACCCTAATTTGTTTTGCATGCATATCAAATGATCTCCGTTTGTTCTCGTTTCTGCTGCATTGCAATCAGCTCGTGATTCTGAAGTGCTGGGAGGCCTGCCGGGACGCACCTGCTAAAATAGTAAGTTCCTCAGCGAGTGACCATCTCGTTGCATGTCACATCAACTGCGTGCTCTCGAAAACCCACAAGGAATATGCGGACATGCAAAAACCCTGACATGGAAACCCTAAAAATAGCCTCTGAAGGTTGAACTCTGAAAGTCGTCATCTCGCTTTGCATGTTATATCACCGCGAAGGTCTCAGAAAACCCAGAAGGAATCCTCAGACATGCATTGAAAAACTCTGCATATAGGCCCTGAAATTTGCTCCGGAAGCTGAGCTGCTAAAAATAGTAAGCTGTTTGTTTCAGCTCAAATTTTGCACGCGAGTAACTTGATGTGCTCTGAATGCAGTGTGACTGTTGGAATTTCAAAAATGCTGACGGAATGTCCTGAATTTCACACTTACTAAAAATAGTAAGTACCTGGAATTTGATGTAATTTCGGTGGAAGCTTGTTGGAATCACACTGATAGCAACGTTAGTCTCAATTTTCAATTCATTCATTTCTTTTGACCCCAGACTGACCAGAAAGGTGGAAACCCTAATTTTCGGACTTGGCCAAATTTCACATTTAAACTCAATGGCGGGCACGTCCCTTGAAAGGCAGACCAGAGAAAAGAGACAGACAGAGAGGTAGAGAGAGAAAAAACCAAAGCCAAAAGACCAGAATGGAGCAAAAATTAGGGGTCCCCATTTTGAATGGGGCGATGTGTGAAAAGGTCACAACAAGGTGCAAATTAAAATTTTAACAAACAAGAGACGAAGTAGCAGTAGATTTCCAAGAGCAAAAATCAAGGAGGTGGTAGAGGAGCTTACAATGATGAAGTTGAAGCAAAGGAAGACAATGATGCTTACCATAGAGGTAGATCTAATCATCATCAAAGAGGCAGGGCTAGATATGGAAGAGGTGGTGGAAGATCATGTAGAGGAATTTGTTTTAAATGTGGAGGTGAAGGCTATAGATCATTTGATTGTACTCAGTTAGAAGGAGGACATGATAGAAGATTTGAAAGGATTGGAAGGACAACAAATGCTGATGAAGTTTCTTCCAATTATGAACCAATAAGTATGTTGGAAAAGGGTGAGTCGTTATTGTTGAAGATAAATTTGTTAAAGCCTATCAAAGATTTGAATGAATTGGTACAAATAAAAAGTTTGTTTAAGATTGTATGTAAATTTGGAGGTAAATGTTGCAAAGTGGTTATTAATACTGGTGGTATTGATAAACTTGTTTCAAATGAAATGGCAGAAAAGTTGAATTTGAAAAGAATTAAGTATCCTAATCCTTATAGGGTTTCCTAGTTGCAAAATGATCATAAAATTTTGGTTGGTGAACAATGTCTTGTGAAATATAAGATTGGAGTTTATGAAGATATAGTTTTGTGTGATATCATGCCTATGGATGTTTGTTATATTAATTGGGTAGACCATAGAAAAACGATAGAAGAGGTACACATAATGGCAAAGAAAGTTCTTACAAGTTGATAAAGGATGGAGTGAAACATGTACTTCTATCATTAAAAGAGAAAAGAGAGAATGAATGCTAGAATAACATTGGTAAATGGTAAGCAATTTTTGAAGAGTGTTAAGTAGGAGAAGACTTGTTTTGTTATTATTCCTAAGTGTATGCAAATAGAGAAGGCCACAGAGGCTAATGAGGTGATAGATCTTGAAATTTCTAAATTGTTGATAGAGTATAGTGACATTATTTTTGATAGACTACTTAAAGGGTTACCACTGTTGTGAAGCATAAATCATCACATGTATCTAATTCTAGATAGGGCAAATCATGGATTGACATGGATTGAAAGTGAAGAATTGAATAGGCAAGTTGAAGAATTGTTGAAGGGATTAATTCGAGAGTTTGAGTCCAGGTGAAGTATTTGTGGCATTAGCACCAAAGAAATTAGAAAAATGGATAATGCATACAGATTTTAGAGTAATAAACAAGATTACAATCAAGTATAGATTTTACTTACCAAGGATGAATGATCTTATGGTTTACTTGATTGGTGCAAAGTACTTTAGTAAAACAGATTTGAAGAGTGGATATAATCAAGAGATGAGTGGAAACTGCATTCAAGACTAAAGAAGGTTTGTATGAGTGATTGTTTATGCCTTTGGATTTACTAATGCACCTGGTACTATTATGAACCTAATGAATGTGGTATTGAAACCATATCTGAGTAAATTTGTTGTTGTATATTTGGTTGACATTCTTTTTTAAGTAAAAGTAAATAGAAACACCTAGAGTATATTAGGTTAGTATTGTTGAATTCAAGATAAGAGAAATTGTTGATGAATTGGAAGAAATGTAGTTTCATGAAGGAGTTGGTATATCTTGGTTTTGTTATTTGTGCTGATGGATTTAAGATGGATCTTGAGAAAGTTAAAGCTATTGTTGAATGACCTACACCAGTAAGTATTTGTTCTACCATTAGCTTGGCCAATTTTTTTTATGTTATTTCAAGTTGATTGTGATGCAAATGGGACTGCAATTGGAGCTGTTTTGAGTTAGGAAGGGAGATGTATTGCTTATTTTAATTGAAATTGAACTATGCCAAATGAAATATTCAGTATGTTACACCCCATTTCATAGCTATTGAGTTACTTTTACCTTCATGAGTAAAAATGTTGATAAATGCAAATTAATACTTTAATATGTTAACCAGGTGAAAGAAATACTGAATATGCAATAAGATGTTATTGATTTCAAAGGAATGAATATGTTTTGTATTGATGGAATACGATGAAAAGATATGTATTACAATGTGAATATTCTAATGTTTTGTCGATGCAATTGTTTTATGATGCAAGTGGATTTCATGTGAACATTTGACTATTGTTATTATATGCTAAGTTGAATGCAGGAACCAGTTCAAGCCTCCATAAGAGAGGGGAAGTATCACTTAGGAGAGGGGCTTGGTCTAGTAACCTTTGATAAAACCTAAACTGAGCTTTCACACACTCACGATTTAGTGGGTCTGGTCGAGTCAAGATAAATTGGGGATTTTGTTTAGTCGTCTTTGAATGATTATGATTTTTGTCTTCGTTTCCGAGATTGGTTCTTTGGTTGAATTGCGTGCCTATATCCTTATTTTAAGTTTGATTTCTTCCTTGTGTATTTACTAATCGATGATTATATATATATATATACATGTGTGGGTAAAAATGATAACCCATGTACGAGTACGTTGCATGCATAGGGGAAATTGGATTTACATATTCCACACATATATATGTATGTATACATTTGATATTTATATATATATTTAGCGATTGGTGAAAATGTAATTATACGTACTATATATATATATATATATATATATATATATATATATATATGAATGTGTCTATCGATGAAAATATATAGATATATGTTTATAATAAGATACTGAGATATGTAAATGATACATAAATTAATATATATGCATGTGTATATACGTGCATATTAATAGACGAATATGTATATATGTATTTAATATCAAGTAGTGATTTTTGTGTATGTCTATATATAATAATATATTATAATGATTAACATTATAATATATATATATATATATATATATATATTAAATATGAATGCATATTAAAATATGTGCAAGTTTAAATAGAGTACATATATGTTGCGCAGCCTATAAATAAAGGGAACTTGAATAAAAGTCAGCGAGCATAAGTATATGCTATGCTAGTATGCTTGGCTCTGGAAAATGAGAAGCCAACGCATAGTGTATCATTGAATACGTTTAAAAATGCTTTGGTGTAAATGAAATATTCCGAGCCAATTTTTTTCAAATTTTCAATAACAGTTTACAAACAATATGCACCGGTTAAGGTTAGCTATAAACCAAAACGATGCTGAAGCAACTCTACCTAGAATGTACACTAGGATCCCGATGTGGGCAAGGTGTGAGCATTGGTCAGAGGATCTTAAAGAAATGCTGATACAAAGAACTCTAACCAAGAATGCGCCGGCGAATGACGAGCATGTGGTCAGAGGATCCCTACCAACTAATAAACTGAAATAACTCGACGTCAAGAATGTGCTTTCCAAACTGAGATGGAATGGGAGCTACCATATGACGGAGATACTAAGAATTACAATGCAATTACGGAAAATAAGCGAGAATGCTGAAAGTAACTCAACACCCAAAATGTGCTTTCTGACCCGGAGTGGGAAAGGAGCTACCATAGGGCGGAGATGTAAGATATTACAAAGCAATTACAGAGTGTAAAGATGAGCATTACAAAATGATAAAGCAAGATTATGAATTGCTGTTAGTACTACTGCCAGCTTACAATATGATAGATAATGCCTTGCTATCAATGTGAATCAAGAGATAAATAGAGCTGCAACAATATATATTGAGTTTCCTTCACTGAATAATAAAGCTTAAATCAAAACTCTATTATTTAAGCCAACCTGACAATCTGATTTGTGACAGTCCTGTTTTCCGCATGCATGAACAGCAGCCCTGTAACTCACAGATTCACTCACAACTCACTCCAAACTCAACCAAATTCCACCAGACGAAATGCAATATGATCCTATGAAGATGGTGACCAAGATAGGACACTGAAAGCTGATGAAAAGTCTCTATTTAATTTATGCACGAAAACCAAGACAAGCAAAAAGGTACGGCCCAGCAAGAGGGGCGATTTTACTTTAAAAATCCCATGCTTCTCTAAAAAATCTGAAACTTAAGACAAAGGTGCGCCCTTCCCAGACAAAAGGATCTAAACAATACCCAGAATGATTTTTTTTGTATTTTTTGACTTATGAATGAAAAAGACAATCTGCTGTAATGAAAATGCAATTTCCAGAATTTCTCTAATATGCATAAATTTGAACTAGAAAGCCACACACTGACTACAATGCACAAATCCCAATACAAACTCTCAAACTACACTATCTCACCACTAGTCGCTATCTTTCAAGCGAGAAGCAATGCCAAGCTAGCAGGCGTACATTCCTCGAAGCAATCCCAAAGCCAATCCGGCAGCATAAAATTCCTGTAGACGAAAGATACTGAAATGAGAACCAAAGGCTTCCTTTTATAATTTGCCGTTGACCTTCTTGAAACCCTAATCTTCCTTTTTGAGTCAAACCCTAATCCTCCAATAGATGGCGTCCCTTTCTTCAAAGCTTCAATTTTGACTTTTTAATTAAATTCATCACTTTAATATTGGCGTCCAACTTAAGGCTTTAATTCAACCTTAATAATTATAAAATTATCTCAATGATGGCGCCACCCCTTAAAGACCACCTTTTAAAACAACATTAAGTTAAGAGATTAGGCCAAGGGGGTAATAGAACATTAAAATATAATGTTATTTAAGTGAACTGAACTTATCTCTTCGAAACTGCATCCAAAGGCCAAAATTTGAATAAACCAATTGAGTCGACTGAAGAGGAAAGTCAACTGTGCCGAGACCAAAAGGACCACTGCCAGAAATATAATTTACTAAAAATAGTAAATTCCAGAAAGTGCTCAGAATGCCAAGAGAAACATATCACTACGAAGCCCACAAAAAACCCAAAAGGAATGCGCAGTTCAATCACCAATTCACGAGCAACCGCAACCTCCACACACGAAACCCTAATCAAACCGTCCAAGTAGCCTATAGGTCTCCAGAATAGGCCAACGGTCATCTAAGAAGATCATGCTCGAGAAGGGGACATTACAGTAAACTTCTAATCATTACCGAGCCATTACCATATATGAGATATAGTGATCAAAGCTTTAAATGCAACACATAATATAGCATAGGCTTGTAAGTCCATTCTTTAAACATTTAAGCATGTTATGGAAAGAGTTTAGTGCAAGATATAAAGCGCAATATTCATAGCATGAGGCACAACAAACATAGGTAGCGCATAATATCTAGTGTCAATCAACGTGTAAATATAGCTACCAAGACTTTGTCAAAACAAAACAATAGTAAATGCTCATGTATAGGAAGTAAGTCGACCAAGTCAAAACAACAAACATGTGGCGCCAAGTGAGAATGATATGAATCGATTAGAAGTCTATTTTTAGTATGAATTTCCAGATTGTGAAGCATTTGAAATATGTGGAAATGGTCAAGTATGTAGCTGGCCAAGTAAGTTGACTTGTAGAAGACACATACCTTGCATTTCCGATTATCTTACTTGCTGTTCATTTGAGAAGTGTGACTCATTCACCATGGTTGTGTATGTGTTCACTGTGCACCAATTCTAATTGACACCTTTTCTTTACCTTGCTGAGTTGAATCATTTGAGCTGAGAAGTGTCATTCCTAATACCCCGTTTCTAGCCTTTAGTTGTTGATTTTTGTCTATAAATAGAGGAGCTATCTAAGTTGTGTGAGGGTTTTTGAGAGAATCTAGAGAGGATTTTGAGAGGGAGTATTTGGTAAAGTGGGAGAAAGTTATTTGGGAGTTGCTTATTGATTGGGAAGGTTGTGTTGGGAAACCAGATTGATCAATTGGAGCATTGCATAAATAGGCATGCTGATTACTACTTCTTTTTATACTCTTTTATGCTTTATATGTTTTTAAAAAGATTATATGTCTTTGGTTACCTTGTTTTGGAAAATATGTTTAATTGTTTATTATGGAAAGATTCTTGATGAGTCTAGTTGATAATAAGCCCCATTATAGGGATATATAGATAAACTCTATATAATAGATTATGAGTGTATAAGTTATTAGCTTATAATGCTAAGCAAACCGTAGTGGACAATGAGGTTAGTAGCACAACAGGAAAGGTGGCATAATAGAAATGGCATCATCGTTAGGTTGCTATGTTATGTAAAACCTTGATTGATAATCTTATTTGATTGATTACTTATTCCTCCTAGAAAGTAGGAAGAGAATCTTGACCCTTGCCCGTTAGGGTATAAACTTAGTGGATATATCGTTAATCAAAATGGGGTTGATAAAATGTATTTGCTAGTTATGCTATTTTCTTATTTTGAATTAGAATCTATTCCTATTCACGAAATTCTAAAAGAGGACACATGTAATGGTAACCCAAAATTGTATTGTGAAAGGACTATGGGTGTAGATACACCAACTCCTCACAAGTTGAATTATGACCTCCTGATGATATACAAATGTAGTAAACTTGAGAATATTTGAGGTATTTTGAAAGAGAAGTCTTATGATTGGTTCATGATCACTTGAACGTTACTTTACTTTGATTGAAACCCTAGGTTAGGAATAACCTATTTTGTAGGGTTGTCTATTTGATTATTGATTGAAGCGAATAAGTCGGGATTAACCTATATGATCTAATTGATCATTTGATTGATGATTATACATTCAATTGGAGTTGATTTATTGTTGGGTCCATGCTTTTGAGTGAGTCCTTTATTGTTATGATTAATCTTTTGATTGAGGTCATTTATTGTTGAAGATTATACTTTGATTGAAGTCATTTATTGTTGAAGTTTATACTTTTGAATTGAGGTCATTTATTGATAAGTTTATACTTTTGATGGGAGTCATTTAATGATGAGATAAACCCTTGATTTGAGACTTTTATAGTTGGGATTGTACCTTTGGTACTAGAGTCATTTAATGATGTGACGTTATGTTTAATCCGTATGGTTAATTGGTATGTTAGAATTACTTTGAATTACTTGAGTAGAAGTGTCGTAGTAAACATAGAGGTAATAGGTTATTCCTGGGGTTAGGATAATCCATTGAAGGGGATAGCCTATGCACAAATTATGAATGGTCATATATAAATCGAGCTAGGAAGGTGGCTGAGTGTGTGACGTACACTCCGAAATCAAGAGTGATGAATACTTGGCCAAAGTAGTGTAATTTGCCACTGTTTACACTGTTAGTTCACTTTGTTTCCAAATTTACGTACTAGATAGGGAATGTCATTTGTGTAGATTGTAGCCATTGTATGACAGATCTAGAAATGTTTAGGACACGCCACCAAGCTCATAAAAGGTCATGTTATTATGAGGTTACCAAATCAATCTCTTCGTCGAAAGGTAGGGCCATCTATCAGTTAGATAGATGTGCAGGGGATCACAGTTAGTCCAAGGTTGGCGGAAAAGCGCTTGAGTGATGCTTCTCCTCATCAGTTGGCGACCAAGGTTTGAAAGGGGATTACCTAGATCATTCGTACATCTTTTGCTAGTAAGCTCAATGGAGCCTTCTATATGTATTTTGTATCCATTATGATGGAAAGATTGTAGAAAGAAAAATGATATCATGTTATCATGTACTATGTAATCATTACTTTGGAAAGTTGTAATACTTTGATAGAATGTAATGGAAAAGTTTGGAAAGATGATTATTTCGAATGTACATGTTATCTTTTGTAATTAAGGAATTTTTTTTGGCTCTTAATGGATAGATGCTTGAAACTTTTACTTGAGGTTAAAACATAGGAAAATTACTGTGTAGAACAATGGGCATGTTACATAGTATATGATGAAGAGTTCAATGCAATTGTGTAAGGATTAATGAAATTGATACATTACTTGTGGTCAAAAGAATTTGTTTTGTATACTGCTCATCAAGAATTGCAATATTTGAATAGCCAAGGTAAGATAAATCAAATGTATGTCAAATGGGTTAAATTTTTGCAAAGATTCATTTATGTTGAAACATGAGTCGTAAATCCAAGAGAGTAGCTGATCAGTTGAATAGAAGACATAATTTGCTGATGGAAATGAGAATTCAAGTTGTTGGTTTTGATGACTTGAAGAATTTGTATACTAGTAAGTGGAGATAGAACAAAATGGTTGGATTATTTGATTCAAGGTGATTAATTGTTCAAAGGAAATCAATTATGTATTCCTAAGAGTTCAATGAAAGAGAGTTTGATAAAAAAAAAACATAGTGTGGATTAATAAGACATTTTCAGATGGGTAAGATAGATTAGTAAGACATTTTCAGATGGGTGAGATAATGGCATTAGTAAGTGAACATTATTTTTGGCTGTAGATGTACAAAAATATAAAAGGGTATGTGCAAAATTGCAAAAGGAAAAAACCAAAATATTGGATTATATGAGCCATTACCAAATCTAGAGAAACCTTGGGAGGATCTTAGTATGGATTTTGTGTTAGGATTGTCTAGAATTCAAAGAGGTAACGATTCAAGTTTTGTAGTGTTGATAGGTTTTTTAAATTGACACATTTTATTGCTTGTTAGAAAACTAATGATGTGGTACATGATTTATTTTTTGAGAAATTGTCAGATTGCATGGATTACCTAGTAGTATTGTATCATATAGGGATGCAAAATTTGGTCATATTTGGAGGACATTATGGAAGAAAATGAATGCAGAGTTGAAGTTTAATTTAGCATTCATTTGCAAATAGATGGACAAATAGAAATTGTGAATAGGAGTTTGAAAACTTGTTAAGATGTTTATCAAGAAAAAACATAGAAAATTGGGATTTAGTCTTACCGCAGGCTGAATTTGCTTATAATGATTTGGTGAATTGAAGTATAGGTAAAACACCATTTGAGATTATATGTGGATAGAATTCAAAGAATGTTTTAGAATTGAGAAATTTTACCGAAAACCACAAAAAGAGTGCCATAGCTGGAGATTATGCAAAATGTATGAGAAATTTACATCAAGAAGTAAAAATTTAATTAGAGAAAATGAACAATAAGTATAAAGAACATGTTGATCAAAAGATGAGATATAAGGAGTATGGAGTAAGAGATGAAGTTTCAGTTTATGTAAGGAAATAAATATTTCCATAGGGGATATATAATAAGTTGAAAATGAAGGAATTTGGTCTTCATAAATTTGTTAAGCAATTTGATTCAAGAAATGCATATGAGATGGAATTACTAGAAGATCTTGGTATATCACAGTGCTTAACATTGTTTGTATGAGTACCATGAAGGAGAATCAGGTAGTCACATAATAGAGATAGATTTGAGTAAACAAGTACCTATGTGGGAATTGAAACAAATTGAAGATACACTTGATAGCAAAATGGAATGAGCACAACAAATAGGAAATACGAATATTTGGTAAAATATAAGGATGAGTTAGTTGAAGATTCTGTAGGGATGTTGAGAGCTAGGGTTGATGAACATGGTATCCTTTAGCTCAAAGCCTTGAATGAAAGTGAGAGATTCATTTTTCATTTACACGAGGTGTCTTATGCAAGAGCAATCTTGCGTCAACCGAAAACATTTCTTTAATGTTTGTTTGTTTTGTATCTGTTTGCCAGTAGTTCTAGATGTTTTGCAGTCATATGTGTCAAGTTCATGGCATTGCATCTCAGTGCACTAATGTTGGTACAAAGCTTTATATCTGTAATGGTAGGCACAATCAACCTTCACTAAGCTGTGTGGCAGTTAATTTTGAAGATCTTTGACTGTGGTTTGGACATAAGTTTCATTAAGTAGCCAAAACGTTCCTGTTGATGTGATTTTTGTGACCACACCAATCAACAGAACAAAGTATCCGAAGGCTACTCCATTCTCTCTTGATCAAAGAATCCCGTACGCTAAGATTGCAAGAAAGTTCGTATGTTCAACTCCAAGGTTCCGAAAATGCTATGGAATACCCTCTGTTGGTTCGTTGTGATTTGCTGTTTTTACGAGGGGACTTACACAATTGTTTAGAATGTTTGCAGCTGATAGCAGTTTAATGATTGAAAGGGGATTTTTGTGAATGATGCGAATGATTTGGCTATAAGGTATGTGTTCCTATACTAACCAGAATTGTGCGGAATCTAAATGTGTGCAGGGTTTAAAAAGCCTAAATTCTAGTCTAAATGCAAGATGTGTGGAGCTTAACTTCAGCAGACTTCAACCGGATTTTGCCTTGCCTCACGTTGGACAACTTCAACAAAATCGGTGCAATCTTCAAGGGAGTAGCAGAAGGTATTCAGATTACAACTCAACATGCATATACCATCAGGACGACACATACAAACACGTGAATCACAATCGAAGTTAAGTTTGAAATGATTTCCAGTTGACCACACAAGGCAAACTTGCCGTCAACAAGCTGCTAGTGGTATGGATTAAATGAAGCTACCTCAATCAAACACCACAAATCCATAGCTAACTACTTGCATGAAAATGAAAATCACTCTAATTTAAGTCCTACTTGAAGTAGAAGGACGAAGAAACCTTGCTAGCTACTCATAACAAAAGACAAATTCATCATCAATGAAACTCTTTTTATTATGATAGTTTTCGCAACAATTCCTTACAAAGTTCTCGAAGGGAAAACTTTCCTTATCCTTCACTATGCTATGTAATGAAACTATGCTAACTCTAAACTGTCTCTCTATGCTCTATCAGAATGTCTATTCTCTAGTCTAATAATGTACAAATGAGGGGGAGTCCCCTTTATATAGCTGGCCAATCTCAAAAGACGGTCCAGATTAAATTACAATGGACGGCTCAGATTGAGCCACAACAGCCCTAGGCTAGATTCTGCCCTAAAAAATGTCGGAAGGTGGAGGAGTGGTGCAATTAATGAGCACAAAATAGGCAGATTCCTCCTTTGATCACGATGGGCAATTAATGCCCACTATCCTTCTAGAAGATTCTCGTCCAGGATCCTGTTCCCACTGTTCTTCTCTCTGACCGCGAAAGCAACAAACCGGGCTAGCACTGCATCAACTTCTTGCTCAGAAATAGCCGGAGTAAGATTAAGTTGGTACTCAAAGATAGCAATCGTCTACTCCTGCCGGATACAAGACTTTCTCCAACTCTCGATGGACTCCTGTGTGCTCTGAATAATAGCAGAGAATGTGGAGATATTCTCAAAGTCCACCTGAGGAAATACTCTCATCTCAGAGAAGAATGGCTGCAATCTTCCCTTCAATTCATCCACTGTCACCTCCTCAGGAGTTAGTTGTTTTGTGAACAATGCCTCTAGCGTGTTGAAGATGCCTTCCTGAATATTTCCCATGTTCTTCCTGATCTTGGCCGACTCTGTCCTTGCCGTGTCAAAGAAGCCTCTGCCAGTGAATGCAACAGAATACCAGCCTGTAAAATCATATCTATCTTCTGCTTGAATCACCCCTTCTTCAACCAAAGTCTGCATTGGCATGCGCATCAGAGCAGCCAGGTGTGGAATAGTCTTATCCTGAAATATGTGAGTATCATTCCATGCCTGCTCAATGTTCTCCAAACGAGAGAGGATACTGGAAGTATGCTGGAAAGAGGAGATAAGATCTACAATGAATCTCTCAGCCTCAGCATGAACACCGCCAATCCACTTATCTCCCTCTTGAATGGCCTTCTTCATCTCTTCGAGCCCGCTGATTGACTCTCGTGGAAGCTCAACTGGAAGTTCCACCGTTGGGTTCTCCTGAGCACATGGATGTGCTAGATGCCGCACATACCCAACTAAGGCCCTATGCTCCCTTTTCAGCCTCTTGTAT
The DNA here is from genome assembly GCA_007258455.2 of Sequoia sempervirens. Lineage (NCBI taxonomy): Eukaryota > Viridiplantae > Streptophyta > Pinopsida > Cupressales > Cupressaceae > Sequoia > Sequoia sempervirens. The sequence continues at coordinate 627,312,753 of VDFB02058242.1, forward strand.
TTTTCTTCCTTTCACAGCAGCCTATCTTTTAGCGCTTGGAAGAAGTTTTCAGCCTCCTCGATCACTTGTGCTCCAGTAGGGTGCCCCGATTCAATTGTAGTGATCGTGTAATTTTCAGGCATTACATCACCTAGATCACATTCTTCCCTCGGAACCGCAACATGGAGAGTGCGAGAACCGGCCTCATCTATTTCCATCCTGGAGTACTTCTTGGCTCTCTTCCTCTTAGGTGACTCGCTTATTCTATTAAGGAGCTCTTCCATCTCTATTGCCGGGTCGGTGTTGTCCTCTTGATCTCTCCTTATTGCACTTGTGAGCCAATTTGGGACATTTTGTTGAGCGCTACAGACAACAAGCGGCTGTTCCTCCGTTGCTTCCACTCCATGAACTTCCTCTTCAGCAACATTGGGTTGAGGCTCATCCATTTCCATGTGTTGACTATCCTCCTCAAGACCACGAACTTTAGGCTCTATAATGTCCCCGTCTTCAAAAGTTGCCTCGAGTGCACGATTAAGGCGAGTGTCCGTTTCTGTTTCTTCATCTTCATCTGGCTGGTTGGCACTCCCAGGAGCATTAGCGCTTTGACTATCAGGCTCCCTAGACAATGGCTGGTTGACTTCTCCCATTTCTTGCTCTTCATTCACTCTAACCCTCTGATTTGCAAATATTGAAACTTCTTGTATGCTGGAAGATTGAGCCAACAACTGTGTAGGCGATGCCTCCTCCATCCTCTCAGGCTCAGGCTGAACTAGTTCCTCCTCCTGCGGCTCCACAGCTTGGGCGGTCTGCTTTCTCTTCTTTATTGACATCGGTGGCCTTCGATCGCCCATGAGGTTGTACGTGAGAGCAATTGATCTTCTCTTAAGTCTGTGAACATGCCCATCCACCCAGCTCCTTGTGAAAGTTAAGACAGGCATAGACAAAGTGTCCAAGTCTATGATTTCCGGCTCTGCCCAATCAGGTGGCGGGATTGGCGTGTCCTTTATCGACTCATAATCCGGGTGAGTAATGCTGGCATCCTCATCTACTTGGTCCGAAACTTGGACAACCTTGCATTCTTTGATCAATTTCAGAGGCAACCTGGAGAACATCCTCCTTCTGATTTCAGCTTCATCTTTTGCATTTGCCCAAAAATCTTCTACATGAGCCTTGTGCCTATATTCTTCACCTTGTACAATTCCAATCTTCCTTTGAGGATCAAAATCCTGTCGGCTGGTGTGTAGAGTGAGGTGATAAAATTGTAACTCATCCTCCGCTTCCTTGGCTGCTTGCAAAGAAGGGCACTCCTCAAGCGAATTTCCCATAACAATAGGGAAGTGCAAACCTCCTTTCTTCTTCTTCCTTATGATTTTGTTGTAGGCCATGAGTTGCCTAGACACTTCAAGCATCACCATCCTATCCGTGGGGTATCTTGGCAGTCGGTAGGTATATGAATGGAACCCCGACAGCCTTATATACGTGAACTTTGGGAATTGGACAAACCAAAACCCGTACTCTTCAATCAACTTTTGTGCTTCTTTGGATATTCTTTGCTGCGTTCTCTGTTGAAGAGTCCTTGTGATATACATAGTGAAAGCATCGTTCACTCTTTTGAAGCTGGAGGTACTTGTCAAATGCAGCTGCCTGCAAGCTTCATGAATTTTAAACTGACCAGAACCACATCCAATCGGCTCCTGGTATGTCAGCCCCTTATACTTCGTCATTCAAGCTAGCATATAAATGACATACGAGCTCATGTAAAACGTCTTTGTTCTCCTTAGGCTTCTGAATTGTTCATCTATGTTGTCGTTGATCATCTTCGCCCAATCTACATATTCCTTCCCCTCTAGCACTACACTGATGTAGAAGAACATCCAAGGCTCAAAAGCATACGCCTGTGGGCTGCCATTCACCCGACTGAGCATCATGATTAAATCACAGTATTCTTGTTTCAGCTCCTCTGAGATGATCTGCTTTGGCAACTTGGCGCTAGGAGGCTTTGGCTTCCTCATCCATGCTGTGTTGATTCTCTTAGCACACCTATCAAAAGATGAGGCATACATTTTATCAGCCCTCTCTTTAGACTTGTACAACATTCTGTCCATAGCTACAATCCCAAATGCCTCGCCAATAGCCTCAGGTGCGAAGTTGGCCAACAACATGCCTTCTGGAGAAACAATTGTTCGGTGGTCTGGCCTGAAGTAGTTTGCACATTCCATTATCAACTTAGAACATTGAATTGCTGGTGGAAAACCAGCAGCTGCATACAATCCACTCCTCACAATATTGTGTGAAGTCACTGATGGAGGATAACCACCTTGCCTATAATTCTTCTTTTGAATGCTTTGAGGTTGAATGAACCAAGGTTGGTATCAGTCAAACCTCCTAACCTTGACACGAACTTCGATTCAGGAGTAAATGACTTCTTCAGTTGCTTGATGATTGCCTACCTGGAGGCATTCTCTTTGCCTGTTTCAGCATTTCCAGCCCTGCTTGCAGCCTTGCTTGTTTTGGCAGCATCTCCTCTTCTAATTTCAGCCATCTGCGAAATAAAAAAATCAAGGATTACAATTCCAACTTAGAAAATAAAATTACTGCGAGATGGTTGGCAAGTGGAGTTAGCTTCAAAAATAAAAAATCTTCAGCATTAAACCACCAACTCCAAACCTCGAGAATTCTAATTCCGAAATTCAAACTTTGAGCTTCAGCAACTTCCAACAATATCACTTTCAGCACTTCGAAAAATCAAGCTCAACTCTCTTACTTAAGAATTTTCTCCTTCTCAGCACTCACTTACTTCAACTTAAACACTTAGAAAAATTATTTACTCAACTCAGAAATTTCTCACTCACTCAGCAATCACTTTCAGCTTCAACACAATCTCAACTCTGCAACTTTGTGAAGAAAAATGAATAGCTTCAGAGTTTATATAATTGAAAGAAGGCGCCCAGTTTAGCAGTTGTCATTAATTCACTCCCCCACTACTTAGAAAATTTCCAATTCGGGAGAGAATATTCTCAGTCGTCATAGAGTTGTCATAGAATTTACTATTGTGGGAGATTCTTTCCTCGTTCGGAAATTAAAATTTCCCTCCTTGACTGCATGTCACTTTCAGTTGACTGAAGCATTTTTGGGAAATTAATTAAAATTACTTCAGCATAAAAAAAATCTCATCTTTGAAAAATGGCGTTTTTATTATTGAATTTTAATTTCAACGCCTTAGAATTTTATTCCATCGAGAAACTTCATTTATTTCCTTTGCCAGCGCCTTAGGAAAATCTACTTGGAAAAAATTTCATCAATCATGAGCTCCGGCATTTTAAAATCACCAGGCGAAATTATTTTCCTTCCAGAACATTTTTAAAATATTTCCCCCTTGATAAATATTTCTCAACTTCAAAATTTCATGTGTCTAACCGAAGGGAGACATTTGATTTTTTAAACTTTGGAAAATAATTTTAATTGAAGTTTATTTGATTTCTCTAGCATGGGGCATTTTTTTTGTTAGAACAAATTTCATTTTATTTCCAATGCCTATGAAAATTCCATCACTCAATCTTGGGTGTATTTATCAACTTACAAAAATTTCCATTTGATCCTTCATGCTAGGCGCATATCCTCCCTTGAACTTTTAATTCAAACGCCTTAGGAAAATTTTTCAAACCACACTCAAGCTTAGGCTCATTTATCATAATGGACTTTCAATTCCCCACACTTAGAATATTTCCCACTTTATTCTCCAGTCTAGGCGCAATCAAGGAGTCAAACTTTAATTTTTTTAACACTTAACATTTCCAAAGTTCTTTCCAGCTTTGAGTTTTCACACTTAGCATTTTTTCATGTGTGAGCTTCAAGTTCGCTAGACTTAGCATATTTTCCAATTCCTCCTACTAGTCAAGGCGCATATAGAGGTGTCTACTTCAAGTTTAAACGCCTTAGAATAAATTCTAACTCCTCTCCTTCTCAAGGCACATATAGGAGGTCAAGCTTTCAATTTAACAATACTTAGAAAAATTTCCAAGTATCTCTCTCCAAGGGCGCATCCAAGGGTAGTGTTGTGACCTTTTTCACACATCGCCCCATTGCAAATGAGGACCCCCCTAATTTTGGCTTTGCTTTTGGGTTGTTTTGTCGTTGTCTCTCTTTTCTACTGTGTCTTTCCGAGATGTACCCGCCGTTGAACCTTAACGTGAAATTTTGGCTAAGTCTAAAAATTAGGGTTTCCATCTTTCCAGCCAATTTGAGGTCAAGTGAGGTGAATAAATTGAAAATTAAGACTAACGTTGCTGTCAGTATGCTTCCAGCAGGCCCTCATTGAAATTTCATCAAATTCCGAGTACTTACTATTTTTAGTAAGTATGCAATTTAGGGCATTCCGTCAGTTTTTTTTTGAAATTCCGACAGTTGCACTGCGTTCAGAACACATCAAGCTGCTCGTGTGCAAAATTTGAGCTGAAACAGACGACTTTCTATTTTTAGCGGTTCAGCTTCCGGAGCAAATTTCAGGGCTTAGATGCAGAGTTTTTCAACGCATGTCTGGAGATTCCTTCTGGGTTTTTCGAGACCTTCGCGACAGTATAACATGCAAAATAAGATGACAACTTTTAGAGTTTAGCTTTCCGAGGCTATTTTTAAGGTTTGCATGTCAGGGTTTTCTTTGCATGTCTGCATATTCTTTATGGGTTTTTTGAGAGCTTCGCAGTGATGTGACATGCAAACGGAGATAATCACTCATTTAGGAACTTATTATTTTTAGCAGATGCATCCCGGCAGCTGCTTCCCAGCACTTCAAATCACGAACTGATTGCGATACAACAGAAACGAGAACAAACAGAGATCATTTGATATGCATGTAGAACAAATTAGGGTTTCCAGCTTCGGGACCCGAAAAAGGGGTAAAAAGTCAGAATTTTCGAAAACCGGTGTATACCACTGCGATCAAAATCTTTCAAGCTATTCATTGGTGAAATTTGAAGGCAAACGAAGCACTTACTATTTATAGTAAGTCATTTTGGAAACAGGCTAAAAATAGCAAATCAGTTGCATGCGCCGATGTCAGTAGGCAGGTCACGTGGTGACGAGCACGTCATTTGAATTTCAAATCAAACGGAGTTGTGGAGATATCGGAAACAAGCATTTACTATAAATAGCAAGCCACCTCTAGAAATGTGCTATAAATAGTAAGTCAGCACGAGGTGTCAGTATGAACAAGTCAAACAGCTAATGAGGACCCCATGCCGCGAATTTCAAGACAAACGGAGTTGCAGATGATGGAAAATCAGACACTTACTATTTTTAGCAGGTTGGCATAGAGGAATTAGGGTTTCCTAAATTCAAGGGCGAAACACGAAAGTTAGGCAGATGCGACATCCAACCGCAATCACCACATTTCTGGCATTCAACACGTGAAATTTGAAGACTTTTTGAGCAATTGCTATTTTTAGCAAGTTGCTAAAAATAGCAGGTACAGACAGATATCAGGCATCAGTAGCACAAACACATCCTGAGGTTCAGAACAAAGCAAAATCCAGCCTTTTTGGAGCTTGAAATTAGCTTGAAGTGTAAAGTTGACAAACTTTCTAAAAATAGCAAATTAGTGTTAGCATGATCGAGTTGCCCTAAATCAGGCAAAGAGTATAAAATTCATTGAAATTGATAAATTTTCAAGTCCAGCTAGTGAAGAACACCTTTAAAAGCTGAAGGTTGGTGGAAATTCTCTAAGCACTTGAAATTTGAAGTTCACAAGAAATGCACCTTGAGAAGTTGAAGATGGGTGAAAATGCTACTAAGGCATTGAAATTTGAAGCTCTGAGGGCAAAATGCGCCCAAGCTTCAAAAGTCACCATGGAGAAATTTGTCTAAGTCCTCAAAACTTAATGCTCACCCATGAAAATGTGCCCTTGAAGCTAAAGTTGAGAAGAGTGGCTTGAAATTCTTCTAAGTCTGGGAAATTTGAAGTAGGCATGGAGAAATGCACCCTAGAGGTTGAAAATTGATAGAGAAATATTCTAAGTGCTTTAAAATGAAAGCCCACAGGTCAAAATCCGCCCCTCATGGAAATATCAACTGGAGAAATCTTCTAAGGCATTGAAATTAAAAGCTCAAGCTATGAAATGCGCCCTTGAAGTGAGAGGAGGTTGGAATTTGCTAAGTGTGGTAAGCTTGAAGCTCTAGGCCTCAAATGCGCCTTAGTGAAGAGTAGACCCTAAAATCTCTAAGTCATGAAAATTTGAGGCTCTATGGGTAAAATGCGCCCTTGGCTTGGAGGAGGCCATTACGAAATTTTTCTAAAAGTTGGAAGCTCAAGTCCCCATTTGCGCCTAAGGAGAAGAAGGCACTTAAAAAATCTTCAAGTGTTAAGAAAGACCCTCCATTTGCGCCTAGGGAGAAGAGAGGGTGATTGAAAATTTTCTAAGGCATTCAAATTTGAAGTAACCCCTCCTATTTGTGCCCCACTTGAAGAATGAAATAGCAAAAGTCCTCCATGGAGTAGAAATTGAATGTTCAGCATGCTAGATGCGCCTAACCTTGAAGATGAGGCAAGAAATTTTGTGAAGGCATTGAAATTGAAAGCTCAGGCTATGATTTGCGCCCTTGCTAGAAGATGGGACTCTAAAATATTCTAAGTGTTCAAAACTGAAAGCAAGACCTCTTATTGGCGCTTGGACTAATGGGAGGAATTTGAAATATTCTAAGTCTTTGAAATTTGAAGAAGACCCCTCAAAATGCGCCTTGACTTGTGGGGAGCTAGAGGAAATTGTCCAAGTATAGTAAATTTGAAGCATCCCCCTTCAAATGCGCCCTTGAAGAGAAGATGAAGGTGAAAATATTCTAAAGTCATGAAAACTAGAAGTTCCACCTCTCAAATGTGCCCTTGACTAGTGGAGGGAGTTGGAGGATTTACTAAGTATTTCAAAATTGAAAGCATGACCTCTTGAGTGCGCCTTAGGTGAAGAATTGGCAGAGAAAATTTCAAATGTTCAAAATTAGAAGCTCAGCACCCTGAATGCACCTTTGACTTGCATAAAGACTCTGAAAATATTCTAAGTGTTATAAATTTGAAGTAGGCACACCTATATGCGCCTAAGGAACCATATACATGCAAAGTTGGAAAAAGACAAAACGTCTCCAGGCAAAGATGCAAGATGTGGACAAATAAAGGTCAAAGGCGTTGGAAGTAGGTCCACCCTGGCATATGTGATGCGCCCAAAAGGTTGTGAAAATATTCTAAGCATTGAAGTTAATAGCCATATGCGCCCATGCAAAGTGATGAATGTTTTTCCTAAGTATTAATATTTAAAGTTTCACTTCCTTAGGAAAAATACGTCTAACTTGAAGGAGATGAAATTTTCAGAGGCACGAATGAGATTGCAAATGGAGAAGTCAGAGGATGCCAGCTGCACAGGGTCAATAAAAAAATTTCGAGTCAGAGCAACAAAATTCTCAGGAAGGATGAAGAAATGAAATAAATTTGATGAGAGAATATTTTCCTAAGGTTGAAATTCAAAAAATTTAAATGAACCCGTTCGTTGTATACCCATGAATTCTACACGTTTTGAAGAAAATTTTCTTCTGGGTATTGAAGATCTTTGACAAGGAGTGGATTTCAAGGTCCTATGCTCTTCGCCGAGGCGTTTAAGATAGAAAATTTGATCGACACTTGAAATAATGAGTTTTCCTAAGGGAAATAATTTTTTTTTCTAAGGCAAGGAATAAAATGTGTTAAAAATGCCTTGGCAGATGAATTTGAAAATGATCGCCTAGATAATTTTTGATCAACTTCCTGATAAAGGGATTTTTCTTGAGTCTGAGTTGTATGAAATATCAGAGTGAAGTGCGCCAAACAAAATACAAGATGGGTTGGAAATTTGGCTAAGGCATGAAGAATTTGAACGCAAAGTTGGCTAGTGAAAACGATGAACCCTTGGAAGTCAAAACATGAAAATCTTGGTAAGTAGGTTGAATTTATATTATGAAATGTTCTAATACTCTTCTCCTTGCTTGTTTTGCAGGAGGAACGTCGAGACCAAGCGGTGGTGACTTAAGTGATGAAGAAAATAATCCAAGATGACATTTCAACCTCGTAGGAAGAAAAGTTGCAAGAAAATGGCTAAGTGTTGAGTGACAAAGAAGAAGTTGAAGAACAACGTCAAGAAGAAGATCAAAAACAGTGTGAACACGTTTCCAGACGGGAATCTTTTGGATGATGGACATTAATGGCTCATTTATTGCCCCACTCTCCTTTGTGGCGGTTTTTAGGGTGAATCTTGTTAGGGCTGAGGTGGCACAATCTGGGCCATCTAGTCGATTGTAATCTGAGCCGTCCACTGGACTTGGCCAGCTATATAAAGGGGGAGTCCCCCTCATTTGTACTTTCATGAGACAGTAGAGTTAGACAGTAGACATAGAGTAGAGGGACAACTTAGAAGTAGCATAGCATAGATTGATAGAGTAGTTTGAAGAAGAAGGAAAGTTTTTCCTTTAAAACTTTGTAAGAAATTGTTGTGAACACTCTCCCAATAATTTTTTTTTTCATTGATGGTGAATTTCGTCTTTTGTTGTGAGTAGCTAGCAAGGTTTCTTCGTCCTTCTACTTCAAGTAGGATTTTAGAGTAAAGTAGAATAAATTTCACTTCATGCAAGCAGTAGATGTTAGTTGTGGAATGTGGTGTTCAATTTGAACAAATTTCGTCTATCCATACCACTAGTGTGTTCGCTGATGGCGAATGTGCCTTGTGTGGTCAACTGGAATATCGCGTACTTAACTTCGATCATGATTTGTATGTTTGTATGCATCATTGTGATGGTATTTTCATGCTAAGTTGTGATCTGAACACTTTGAGCTACTCCTTTGAAGATTGCACTAGTTCTGTGGAAGCTGTCTGAAGTGAGGCAAAACAGCGCTTGGTTGAAGCTTGTGAGAATTGATCGCCATGTCCCACGTCTTAGAATAGATTTAGACTCTCTGTACCCTGCAACCATTTACATTCAGTACTTTCTGGTTAGAATAGGAAACCCGTGCTTCAGTGATAAATCTGTCGAAATGTGAAAACCCCTTCCCCTGCTGTTGAACAATTCCGTAAGTCCCCTTGAAATACCAGCAAATCACATTGAGCCAACTGAGCCTATTCGCATTAAAAGAACCTTGGAGTTGAATGCACGAACTCTCTCGCAATCTAAGCGTGCTGGATACTTTGATCAAGAGAGGATAGGGTAGCCGTTGGCGACTTTATTCTGCGTTGGTGCGGTCACAAAAAACACATCAATAGGTAGCTACTTCCAATCTTCATGCCTTAGAAACTTTTAACCACCCTCTCCTCTTCTTGGGTGCATATGGGGTGTCATATTTCCAGCTTCCAATACTTAGAAGATTTCAAATTTCTTCTCCAAATCAAGGGCGCATTTAGGATAGTAAGCTTTCAGTTTACGCCTTAGAACTTTTCATTGACTTCCTTCTTTCTTCTTGGGTGCATATGGGGTGTCATATTTCCAACTTCCAATACTTAGATTTTTCCAAGCTCTCCATGAGTCAAGGGCGCATATGGGGGGGTCTTCCTTCAAGTTTAAATGCCTTAGAATATTTTTAAATACCTCCTCTTCTTCATGGGCGCATATGAGGCCTTGAGCTTCAAATTTTCAATACTTAGAAACTTTTCCAACTCCTCTCAAGTCAAAGGCGCATTCAAGGGGCAGAGCTTCAAGTTTCACATACTTAGTAGATTTTCAAGTCTTCTCCAAGTCCAGGCACAAATGAGGGGTCATACCTCAAGTTTTGGCACACTTAGACAAATTTCAATCACTTCCTCCTTGGGCGCATTTTGACCCCAGAGCTTCTAATTTTGAGGACTTAGAATTTTTTTTTAGCAATCTTTAATTTCAAGGGCACATTTTTGAGGGTGCACTTCAAGTTTCAGGGACTTAGTAGAATTTTAATCACCCTCTTCTTCCCAAGGTGCATATAAGAGGGTGTGCTTCAAGTTTTCATTGCCTTAGAAAAATTCTTACCCTCTTTCCTTGCTAGGGCGCATATGATGGTTGGAGCTTCCATTTTTCTCATACTTAGAGATTTTCACCTTACTTCCAGCTAGCAAGGGCGCATTTGACATGGGTAGCTTCAAGTTTCAATAACTTAGAAAATTTCAAGGCTTCAAGCTTCTAGCTTCTAGGGCGGATTTCACCATATCTACTTCCAATTTGCCAAACTTAGATGGATTTTCAACTTTTTGCAGCTTTTTGTCTGACCTCATGATGCCCTCAGCTTGCCCTAACTTGCTATTTTTAGAAAGTTTCTCAAATTTTGCCATTCAAGCTGATTTCTAGCTCCGGAAGGCTAGATTTTATGCTTAGCCTTGAACCTTGTGACGTGACTGAGCTGTTGGTGTCTGATGCCTGCTTGTACCTGCTATTTTTAGCAACTTACTAAAAATAGTAATTGCTCAGAATGAGCTCAAACTTTGCGTGCAAACTGCCTGAAAGATGTTGATTGTGACTGGATGCTGCATTTGTGTAATTGTCGTGTTTCACCCTACATTTTAGGAAACCCTAATTCCTCTGCACAGGCCTGCTAAAAATAGTAAGTGCTTGATTTTTGAATCTCTGCAACTCCGTTTGATTTGAAATTCACGCCATGGGGTCCTCATCACTTGCTTGACTTGGTCACATTGGTGCCTCATGCTTACCTGCTATTTATAGCCTTGTTTTGGAAGTGACTTACTATAAATAGTATGTGCTTAGATCGCCCTCAAATTTTACCAGCGGGTTCCTTGGAAGATACTAATCGTGATGGGATACCTTGGTTTTTGGAAATTCTAGCGTCTGACCCCTCATTTTGGGTCCTAAAGCTGGAAACCCTAATTTGACCTGCATGTTGCTCAAATGGTCTCCGTTTGACCCCGTTCCTGTTGCATGTCACTGTGTTCGTGATTCTGAAGTGTTGGGCAGCTGCCGGAGTGGTACTGCTAAAAATAGCAAATGTTTGAAAAAGTGACCAATCAGTTGCTGGATGAGTTTGCATGTCACACTGTCCGAGAGATCTCAAAAAACCCAGAAAAACTCAGAAAAATCATCAACATGCGAGCACTGGCAAAAAATAGCAAGTCCCGGAGAAGTGATCAACTCTGCTTGCATGTTACTTTGTTGCAAAGCTCTCGGAAAACCCAGAAAGATTATGCAGACATGTGCTGAGAAATCTCGCATGCAAACCCTAAAAATAGCCTCTGAAGCCTGAATCATTGAAAGTCATCATCTCGTTTTGCATGCTATATCACTGCGAAGGTCTTGGAAAACCCACAAAGAATCCTCAGACATGCATCCGAAAGTCCAACATGCGAACCCTAAAAATAACCCTCGAAGGCAAAACTGCTAAAAATAGCAAGTTGTCTGTTTCAGCTCAAATTTTGCAAGCAGGTAGCTCATAGTGTTCAAAGTGCAGTGCAGTCTTCAGAATTTGAAAATCCCAAGAAAATAGGCCCCAAATTGGTACTTGCTAAAAATAGCAAGTTATTAAAATCCAGTGAAAATTTAGTGGGAGCCTGCTCGAAGCATCTTAACAACAGTGCTAAGCTCAAAATTTGATTAGCCAACCCAATTTGACCTCAAAGTTGTCTGAAGATTGTAAACCCTAATTCATCAGAAAGCCCTCCAGACTTGGCCAAAATTCAAATCTAGGTCAAATGGTAAGTACATCACCAGACGAAAAGAACTGACAGAGAGAGACAGATCGAAAAACCAAAGCCAAAAGACCCGAATGGAGCAAAAATTAGGGGGTCCCCATTTTGAATGGGTTGATGTGTGAAAAGGTCACAACAGTTCCATCCATCTTTCGTGTAATTTTGAGCGCCACATTTATGTTTTCTATCTCAAGGAACTTAGCTAGACCAATATTGGGCTGATCATGGCCCAATACTACCTTGTTTTGAGATTGCTACAGCTATTTGAAAGTTGTGCCAATTCCTAATGTTACTTACTTCATTATGGGTTCTAAGAGGGGTTTTGTATGGAATCACATTGAATTTTAAGACTCTTGGCTTGAACCACACTATAAATGTTGATTCCATGTGTTACCAACAAACCTACACGCTACATAAGGAAATGCTTCCGGTTCTAAGGCTGACCAATGTTCAAATCATTTAATTTTAGGGTCATTGTTCCTTCTTATATTTGCCTATATAGTGTATCATGGTTTCATTCAATGCACATCACTTTTATATCATCTATATAAAGAGGAACTTGATTACATTTGAGGACAAACAACGATAGAGGAGAAAATCATCTAGTAGAGATTGGAGAATAGCAGTCAGATTAGGATAGTGAGATCCTTCATACTTATTTTGTAATCAAACAGCAATTCCTATTTTGTATCAAGCTCATGGAGCTATTTTATTACAAATCAATAAATTTTAGTTCTTTGTCATTTCTATTGTTCTGCTGTGTATTAGTTGAGTGTTATATTTTAGCTGCTTGGTTAGATAGTGTTTAACTGGATCCTGCAACCTTGATTGTGTTATATAGGTGACGGAAACAATGGACTACCTTACTGATAGGAAGTTTGAGATTTCTAACTGATTTGCATTTAGTTCTGCCTTTGTAATTACTCTTTGTGCCATTTCCTACCCACTCTTTTAATATTAAATTTTAAAGATTATTATAAGTCTTTTTGTATCTCATATACTTATTCTTGTTCTAATCTGAAATTTAATTGCAGAATCTGCCCAAAAGGAGAAGATACAGAACAAAGATATTTTCAGTATAGTGACTACCAGCTATGGGAAGTCTTCAGAGATTGCTCAGTCTTCATCCATTTCCTTCAAAAAAGCTGATGATGAAACCTTCAAAATGCAACAGCAAGCTGCAAATGTTTGTATTATACAAAATATACATACGTTAATGTTTATTTTAAATTCTTTTTTGCCTTTTGGAGTATTGATAATGTATATGTCCTGGATTTTTGAAAATTAATTTTGATCTCTACATGTAAATGTACAAAGTAAAGTAACAATTAAGGCACAAAGATGAATAATCTCTGTATTAATGAGAATCTAATGTGATCTGAGTACAAAACCCTGTTTTTTTGAAATAAAAATATGTAGATACCATTTCATAGTAACAGCTCTATCCCTTGGGGCATGTGCTTAGTTTGCTGAGAACTGATGTGCATGAATGACCATTTTAATGATGACAGTTATACATTGGCTTTTGAAGTTCAGTATGTGTTTTTTTTGAATTCTTCAGCTCGCTTGTGTTTCCTTTCTAATGGATTGATTTAACATGTTTGTAGATTTATTCTTATTTTATTTTTTGCTAAGGGTATTTGAAATTTTTTATCAGCTTGAGTTCCATCCTAGGCTTGCCTGGCTTACTCAATTAGGCTTATTGGTTGAGCTTGCCATGGATTGAATCCAATGAGTGCGCCTTACTCATTAGTCAGTCTTGCTTGAAAGACTTATGAGCTTTCTTATTATTTTCTTGTAGTTGCTTTGGTGAATAATTGGCAGTATTTTTAATGGAAAGTAATGGCAATTGCAATTTTTTCAAAACATCTGTTGTTATTGAGGAAAGAAAAAAATGTGGAAGAAATTATTATACTGTCCAAAAATGACTAAAGTCAGTCAACATGACTCAGTAATACAATCAATAATTACAGCATGTGGGAGCCAAAAAGCTCAAACTCTAAAAGAGAAAAAGAGTACAAGCTAAGAGTACACACGAAAGACTTTGGTTAGGGTAGGTAAAATCAAAACAAGTAAAATATAAACTTGTTGGTATGAATAATGTTCCATTCCAAACATGACATATAACTATTAGGGAGCAAGATCCACTCAAAGATGATATGGATGATGGAGACTCAGGCTAGAGACAAAGGATGATTCTAATTTATAGTGGACAAAGGATCGACATCCCCATCAAGCACCATAAGATTGCCAATAGAAGATCTAATATTGTCTATAAAAGAGTAGATTGGATTAAGTGGTCAATGGTCCTTTAGTGGTAGAGAAAATGTTGGTAATATGTGCCTGGATGAATCTGCTAGAATGTTGAAAAGGAAGGTAACAAACTCTCTAGGAGAAAGATTGGATCCATAAATCTAGTGTGGTAAAAGTAGGAAGTGACTCAACATTACCAACTGTTCAAGTGGGTTGGAAGGCTGAGGTAATTGATTTGGTAGTCCTTGAATGCCTGCAAACCTTGTTGTACAAAGGTGTCTACTTCTAAAGGGAGAGGCAAGTACCTTTGATTTGGATGATCGATAAAGGTAGAGATTGTTGAACGCTTGTACAAGAAATAATATTCCCCCTAGAATGTAGTAGTAAATGGACATATCAAAATAAATTTACTATGCTACTTTGGGAATGTGGTGGCTAGTCTTGATCCACAAATAATAAAAATAACTCTCTTCTACCCAAGTTGAATTTTGAGGCCATGAGTCCAGTGTCGCTAAATATGTTCAGGATAGATGGCAATACCATCAACAAGTTGAAGGAAAAGCTCAACAAGCCATCCTACATTTGGGTTGTTATGAGAGAGAGAGAGATCCAATTGAATTTATATTGGTGATGCATGTCCTTCTTGATAGCTTCACTGATTTACCGTTACTCCTCTTTCAGAAAGACCATAGGAAGGCCATTTAAAGAGAACGTCAAGAAAAGACTGTATTCATGGAAATGCCAAGAGAGTAGTGTCAAATTTAAAAAAGGTGTTTTTTGGATGGATGTGATTTTTTTTTTGGGTAATTATCATTTTTTGGGTCAGTTTTTCTTTCAAGATCAAAGGCGATTTTTTTGAGGTCAAATTTAAAAGGGGTATTTTCAAATATCCTAGGGAAATTTTATTTTTGGGGAGAGGATCAATATATTTGGGGGTGCTGCAACGCCCTCTCAAGAAAGGGCATTTTGAAAATTCTTCGAAAGCTGGTCGTAAGAAGGATGCTGACAAGCTTAAATCTACTGGGGATCTGTTGGTGGAATTTGGTTTTGTTAAGACCCTTGAGGCCCACTTCTCTCAACCTTCCTCATGATTATTCTCTCATGGAATGCAAGGGGGTTGAATAGCACCTCCCGTCAAAAGGCTATTCAAGATTTGATTGTTGCTCATTCTCTTGATATCTTTTGTGTTCAGGAAACTAAGCTTCAGGTGGACCTCATGCTTCAACATGCCCCTCGTATTTGGTTTTCTGGCCAGTGTCAATGTATTGGGTCTAGGGGAACCTCTGGGGGTCTGGCTCTTTTCTGGGATCCTCGTAAGGTTGTTCCTCGTTGGTGGATTTCAAGCCAGTCTGCTATTTCTGTGGTGGCTTCGGTTTTGGAATCTGGTGAGACTATTTTGGTTAGTAATGTTTATGCTCCAATTGACATCCGTGGTAAATTCCAGCTTTGGGCTCATATCAGATATGTTAGGTCTTGTGCACCCTTTCTGCCTTGGATCTTAGCTGGTGATTTCAATGTTGTGTTGAGTTTGGAGGAGAAAAGGGGAGGGCTGCCTAGGCTTGGTCTTGCTTCAGATCTGTTTCGGACTAATGTGGACTCTCTTGCTTTGGTGGATGTAAAACCCTCTAATGGAATATTCACTTGGAATAATAGGAGTGGGCCTAAAGCGATCTCCAGCAGCTTGATCGTTTCCTTGTCTCTTGCTCTTGGGTTAGAGGCAGCTTGGTCATTTGCTCTGAGATTCTTGACTGGTGTGGCTCTGATCATTGGCCTATTAAGCTTTCGACTTCAGCTTTCCCAAATCCTAAGAATCCTCCTTTCAAATTCCAGCTAATGTGGCTACGTGATCTGTCTTTGGGTGATCTTGTTGCTCAGTGGTGGCAGGATGGCGCCCCTGTCTATGGGTTAGCTATGTATTCTCTGGTTAAGAAGCTGCAATATGTTAAGTATCATCTTAAGCGATGGAATAGGTCGTGTTTTGGTAATTTTTGGGCCAAAAAAAGAGAAGTGCAGGATTGCCTTGCTATTATTACCCGCCAGATTCAGGATTTGGGATTCTCGGAGGCTCTTGGGCATGTTGAGGCCCAGGCTCTGAAATTGGTGGAGGAGTGGGAGCTTCGTGAGGAGATTTTCTGGAAAGCAAAGGCTAGGATTGATTGGCTTCAAGAGGGTGATAGGAATACAACTTTTTTCCATCATTCGGTGCAAGCTTATTAGAATAAGTGTTTTATTTCTTCTTTGGTTAACTTTGAGGGTCTTTCAATCTCTTCGCAACAAGCTTTGTCTAGAGAGGCTTGTCAGTTCTACTCTAATCTGTTCATTGAGGATTCTCTGCCTGCTGAGGTTGATGAGAATAGGGTCCTTGCTTGTATTCCTTCTTTAATTTCTAACGAGCTGAATGCTTCTCTTATTCGCCCAATGACTTTGTTGGAGGTGGTGTTTGGGATGAACAAGGGGAAAGCTCCTGGCCCTTATGGTTTTCCAGTTGAGTTTTTCCAGGAGTTTTGGGATACTGTGAAGCTGGATTTGTTGGAGGTGGTTCGAGAGTCTCTTCATAGTAAGCAGATGCTTCGTGCCCTAAATGCTACTTTTCTGGTTCTCATTCCTAAGAAGGAAGGTGCTGACAGACTTGATCTCTTTAGACCTATTGCGCTTTGTAATGTGGTGTATAAGATTATTACGAAGTTGATTGCTGAGAGGCTTAAATCTTGTTTGCCTGTGATAATTTCTGAGGAGCAAGGCGGCTTTGTGGCAGGTCGTCAAATTCTGGATGGGGTGGTGGTTGCGTCTGAAGTCATTCATTCCATGGCAACCTCTCAGGATAGGTCTATGCTTATCAAGTTGGATATGGCAAAAGCTTATGACAGAGTTAAATGGAGTTTTCTTCAGAAGATTTTGTTGGCCTTTGGTTTTTCCTTTGACTGGGTGAGCTAGATATTGAGCTGTGTGACCTCTTCCTCCTTTTCGGTTATTGTGAATGGGGAACCTTTAGATCTTTTTGGGGCTACTAGGGGCCTTCGTCAGGGGGACCCGCTCTCTCCTTATTTGTTTATTATTATGGCGGAGGGGCTGGGCTGGCTTCTTAATTCTCGGGTCTCACAAGGTTTGATTCATGGGTGGCAGTGGGGGATGGGATTGCCTACGCGCTCTCATCTCCAATTTGTGGATGACACCTCTTTTATGGGACTGGCTCATATTAGGGAGGCTGAGTCCTTCAGGCAAGCTTTGGACATCTATCTTGTGGCTTCGGGCCAGAAAGTCAATGAGCAAAAGTCTTCTATATTCTTCTTTAATACTCCTCAAGCTATCCAGGGGCGGATTGCAGCTATTCTGCGGTTTCAAAATGGGTCTCTTCCCTTTGTGTACTTGGGTATTTCTCTTGTTGTTGGTCGTCAGCCTAGGTCCTCCTGGCAGCTGCTGCTCGATAAGCTTAGGTGGAAGGTTACTCATTGGACTCATCGTTGGTTGTCTACTACTGCTAGAGTGACTCTTCTCAAATCTATTATCCAGGCCCTTCCCATCTACAGGTGCTTTGTTCAAGCGGCTTCTATGTATTTTCATAAGGAATTTGATGCTCTTTCACGTCAATTTCTTTGGAGCGGTAATGTATTGTCTTCAAAGTGGAGCCTTGTTAAGTGGGATTCTGTGTGTAGACCAAAGTAGGAGGGTGGTCTTGGTTTACGCTCTGCTATTTTGAATGGGAAAGCTCTTGCTGCCAAGCTTTACTGGCGATGGTGTACCCGTCAACATCAGTTATGGGCTCGTATTCTCAACCATAAATATTTTTGGGGTGTTGCTTCTTTTGAGGTTCCCCGATATCCTCTGGAAGGGAGTGGTTCTATGATTTGGCATACTTTGAAAGTGGGGGCGTAGTTGATTAAGTGTGCACTTTTTTGGATCTGTCATTCAAGGTCACAGGCTCTCTTTTGGTCAGATTCTTGGGATGATCACCCTCCTATTCTCTCTTCTTTTCCTCACCTCCAGCCCCTTTGTGATGTTTTTCTTGCGAGTGGCTGGGAAACTGTGGAGCATTATAAGGTGTCACAACATGGTGGTTTGGTTGTAAGTTTTTGCTGGAAGCATCCTTCTAAGTGGCCACTTGGAGGGTCTGAGGGGGATAGGCGTGAGCTTTCCCAGCTTTTGGCTTCCCGTGCTTGTAATTCTTTGCGGGGACCTGATGTCTTGGCTTGGGATGGTTCGGATTTGTCTGGAAAGTACTCTGTGGCAGCCGTTATAAGCAGTTAGGTAGGCAGTTGTTTGGGCCATTGAGGTCCCTTGGTGGAAGCATGTTTGGCATAAGTTGTCATGGCCCAAGTGCAACTTCTTTATGTAGTTAGTGGCTCAAAACCGGTGTCTTACTTGGGATAATTTATGTAAGCGTGGGTTCCAAGGCCCCTCCATGTGTGTTTTGTGTCATGGTTGTGAAGAGAGTGTCTCCCATCTCTTCTTCCATTGTTCCTATGCTAGGGAGATTTGGCATTTCTGGTGGGGGGTGTGGAATATGGCCTGCTGGCATGCTTCCTTTTTGGTGGAGTTTGGGAAACGGTGGGGCAGGGCCCCTGTTTCTACCCCCTTTCTTCAGGCTGCTTGGGCTCTTGGGCCTTCCTTTATTATCTGGAACCCGTGGTTGGAAAGGAATAGGCAGATTTTTTAGGATTCGGTGTTGATGGCCCTCATCGATGGTGGATAATTTTACACCCTTTAGGGGAAACTATTGCGGCTAAGTGTGATATGACTATTTTGGTGGACCCTCGTGATGTTGGTTGCTGTAATCGTCTTCATCTTCCTCCTCCGCAATGACAGCTCATGCGCAACAGATGTAGGCATCCTACCCCGAAGGTGAATAGAGAGGAAAGATGGACCCCTCCTCCTCTTGGGGTCCTAAAAATCAACTCGGATGGCTCTTCTCGTGGTAATCCGGGTCATCCTGGCATTGGGGGTGTGGGTCGGGATTGCTCTGGAGATGTTTAGTTTATCTTCTCTGTGTATAAGGGTCTTCATACGAATAATCTTATGGAGGCTCAGGCCATTTTATTGTCTGTGGAGCGGGGCAGTCAATTAGGATGGCGAAGGACCATATGTGAGTTCGATTCCCAGGTTGTGGTGAACTTACTGAACAAGCGGTATTTGGATGATGTGAGCTAGCAGCTGGCTTTGATTGTTGAACAAATTCTCACTCTTTGTGCTTCTCTGGAGTATATTACTTTCACTCATATTCCTCGAGAATGGAATGGTGTTGCTAATTGCTTGGCTAAATGGGCTTCTGATCATATTCATGATTGGGATTTAATAGATCGGGGTCAATTACCCCCGGATTTGTCTCATCATTTGGATCACTTGGTTGATCTTGATAGGGCCATTTAAGGCCCTTGCTTTGTAACGTTTCCTTGTTTTAATAAATTTTTTACCCCCTTGATGTTAAAAAATGACAAATATTCAAAATCTTGCATTCTTGGAGGTATAGAAACTAATTGGAAAAATTTATAATATCTGGAGTCACAATATACTAGCTATCATCAAGTATCCACAATGTGACAGAATCTTGTTAGGCACAAAACTAGGCACACTACTCACCTAGGTGACTTTGAGAAATGTCATACAATATTGATTCCCAAGTTGTTAGTCTTTGATAATTTAATCCTTGAAGTTTGAAGTGCTACGTTTGCCCATAACCTATGAGATAGTTTGAAAGATATATTCTCTGAAAAAAGTAGTCTTATATTTGAAAAAACTGTTTTTTTCTATGAAATTGCACAAGGGGGGTCTTTGCCAGAGCATCTTCTAAAAATTGCAGATCTTAGGAATCAATTTATTGTGGCCAACAAACTAGATGACAAGGATATGGTTGTTTTGACTATTAATAGCTTGCCACACTCCTTTACTAAATGTACAATTGTTTGTAATAAGCAGTTTTAGCTGGTTTGTTGTAGTTATTATTTATTTTTAGACTCTAACTACTTTATTATTTTTAGCATATTTTCAATAATTTAATGTGATGCTTTGAACCTAAGAAAGCACATCATTTTCTCTCAGTTTCAGTCTTTAGTTTTTACCAACATATTGCTCAAGCCCTAGGTTGCTCCTACAACACATATCGAAACTTCCAATGGTCTCTTTGAGTACTATTATTGTCAAATTCTTGGTTCCACATTAAATACAAAATCTTATTGTTAGAGCACTGCATGTTATAAATTAAAATAATGTTTTCATATTGTGTTAGTTTCCAATATTTAAGCAACCCAATAAAAAACTGTTAGAATTATTGTCATTGATGTCAAAGGTGTATGATGGCAAATTTATTTATGTCATTGCAATCATTCCAAGACAAAGTTCTGATGGATAACTAGAGAGGATGAACTTAAAATTGTAAAGACTAGACATGTCAATCAAGATATAGTCATATTATACAAATACATATAACTATATAAAAAGAAGATCCCTTATTGAACATGAGAAGGGAGTTGATGGAGATTTTAGTTGGAGACCAGTTGTCAAAGTTCGCTCCAGTCTATGTTAGTGTTCATAGGAAAGTAGGACCAACTACTTCATGATCCATCATCGCAAAAGCACCGATATAAGATTTGATGATGTTGATAGGAGACTGACTTGGGAAGTGAAGGTTTGGTTGCACTGTCCTGGGAGGAAGCAGTGTACTTCCTCTAAATCCTCTCCTGATGTTTGTGGCTGACAAACCTTCAAAGTTGAAAGAAAATTAATAATGTGGGTATGTCCCTCTAGCTTCGATTATGGCTAGACTTAGAAGAGTACTATACAAGTGCATAAAGAACAAGGTTTTGCATAAAACACCTCCAATATTAAGAATGAGAACTAAAAATATTCTAGTTTTGATAGGTTGGGAATATTTTCTCTTCCAATGCCATGGCTTCCATCTGAGAGGCTGTATCCCTCCTTCAGTTTACATTCTCTCTCTGTAATACAGTATCCAGATAATCCAGTATTCCTCAAAAGGAGGATCTTCTTGAATTACTCAAGAAAAATTCTAAAATAATTGCCAAGACTGAACCAGCCATGGGATACATACCTTGGCAATATTTGTACTTACATTTGCTTTTATAAGTTAAATTGCTAACATGTTGGAATTATTTTAGGTTTTAGTCTAGTATTTCTAATCTGTATTGAAATGATTTGAGGTATAATCAAATATGCTATGCAATTTAAGATAGTTTCCACAAATATGTAAAACTGTGTTCCTCTTATAAGGACAAATTCTGGAAGCTCTTTTATTTTTATATTTGTTTTGGAATGGTTTTGAATTTCTTTGGCATATCTTTCAAGAGTTGTTCAGCCTATTATAATTTTTGCCGTTCAATTTTCAGTTGTCAGTCCTGAAGGGTTCAAAAACCCCCACAGATAGAAGACAACAAAATCATGGCAAGCAAATATCACCTGGAGTGTTCTATGGATCCCCAGATGGCAAACCCTTAAAGAAACCTCCTCAACTATTACGATTGTTACATGAAATTCGTAAAGACCTAACAGAAGAGAATGATTTGCATCCAAGGTACATGCCAATCCCATGGAAAAAAATTCTCCAAAACTTCCTCTCATACTTTATTGGATAATAAGAAAATAAGTAATATATAATTAATTTTATCCTGGTGTTTCTCTCTTTGTTTCTTTCTGTTAAATGTTCATAGAACTGCAGTATGGGCTACTTTCCCTCGACAAGAGCAAGCATTACAATTTGCTGAAAGCCATTCCAAAGTTCATGTTTTTAGCTATCAAGACCATGTCAACGGGAAGCGTAGGTTCCTTGCTACAACATATGAAGAATTTTGGAGAAGGTATATTCATATGCAAAATTTAATTAGTTTACTGGGTAACCAATGCTAGATTTTGATTTTATTTAAAAATAGAATTATAAATTTATTTTTATATAGCAATAATTGAGGACAGGCTCTGATTATCCAGTTGGATGGATATGAATTGTGAAGTACATAATCCTATATATGCTGACATAAACCACTTTTATTTGCTAGGTATGAGGCCATGGATCCCAAGTATCGTCATCATTATGAAGTAATTCGAGAGGTGAGACATGAGCCTTCATCACCTTCCAGAAGGTGGTGACAGCCATTAATTTATAATGGGTCAAAATTAACTAAATTGTTTTAAATATTTGTTTGTAAAATGTGAACCACATCATTCATACATTTCATTGGAGCTGGCAATTCATCACTTTTTTTGAGATCCTTGTTTGTTCTACTGGGCAGTGCTAAGATTGATTGAGGCCCAATCTTTAAACTCCACACATATTGATATAAAAATTAAGACAGTCAATAATGTCATAGTTGCTTTTTCAAAATAACAAAGGATTTGACAGTGTGCTAGTTTATCATCACTATTAAGAGATTAATTTAATCCTGCTTTATACTTTATAGATGTGCATATGGAGCATTATCTTCTGATCTTAATGTAATCCTTGGTTGCAAGGAGGAAGGAACTCCAAAGTATTGAATGATAGTCATAAAAATCAGTATTATAAGATTCAAGCTTGGCTCAGACTCAGCAAGTTGATTTTTGACCTTGACTTAGACTCAACACTCAGACTCGGCCAAGAAATTTTTAAGGATTTAGAACTTTGATCATTCATTTTTCAATAAATAAACTTTAAAGACAACTTGTGAGTGAATTTTTAGAATCTTTAGTTGATAAAAATAAAATATTTTGGGTTTGGGGTTTGCTGCAATTTAATGTCCCCAATTGTATTTTTATGATTTTTGATAGTTTACACAATGTGAAATGCTTAAACCTTAACCACTTTTGATCACCTAGATCTCAACGCGCGCAAGGTGAGAGCATATGGTGAAAGGATATAAATAATATTAAATTATTATTCTTGTTGGCAGCATGCCACTCAACTGACAATGCATGTAAATAAAAAACACAATGTTGATTTTGGTGGCAAGCCTTCCAGAATGAATGCAAGATTTATAATGGCTAGCAAGAAATTGCACATAGTTATATCCATAGTTGAAAAACTTGCCAATTGCAAAAACTCGCCAAGCCCGGAAAATACGGTACACAAAAAACTAGGCAAAAAACTTGGCAACTTAAAAAATTGCTTAAACTTCATTAAAAACACATTTTTTTTGCAAAATTCAAAGATGCATCTAATGAGTCAATAAAATGATTACATAGAAGAAACAAGCTGAATCTAGTTATATTTGATTGATTTGAAAGAAAATTAGATACAAAATCGCATCCCCATGTGGAATGCTCAATACGCTGATACTGATAGTTTGAAACAAAATGAAAATAGCAAATAGTTTTTGTAAAACTGAAAGTAAATACAACATTAATATATTTCAGCTTTTACAAATTCACATCTTCCTCTTCCAATGTCTAGTACTTCTCACTATGGGAGAGGGTGTAGTCGTAGGCATCTGCTGTGGCTGCTCAACCTCCATCCTGGATGTAGAGGCTACTGCTGGTGGCTCTGGCACTGCCAATGACTCCTCCTCAGGATCATCCTCAATGTCATCCAATGAGAATGCAAATCCACCCTCCTCCTCCATTGCCTGTCGCTCAAAGTCATAGATCTCATCCTCGGAAAACAATGAAGGTCGCTCATCTCACCCTGTCCAATCATTGTATGGATCTATCTCATCCAAATCAATTGGATCATCTGATATTTCCTTAACCTGTTTTGTGCGCAGCCGAAGATTATATTGCACGTATACAAGGTCATTCAGGCGTTTTTGAGCTAGTTTGTTCCTTTTCTTTGTGTGGATGGCCTCAAACAAACTCCAATTGTGCTCACAATTGGACGAACTACAAGGCTGTGATAAGACACGGAGGGAAAATTGTTGGAGATGTGGGGTATTTCCACCCCAATTTGACCACCAAACATCTACAAAAAACAAATTAAGATTTACAAGAGAACTTAGAAAGTTAGAAAGGAAAGTCAAAACTCAAAAGTTGAAAACATATTTTATCAAATTATCAATATTTGTAACTTGTAAATTTCAAATTTTATACCTGGTGGCTGATTGTGTATTGCTCTCTTTGCTAGCTCTAAAGAGAAGAGTGCACCCCTTTTTTCTCTGTAACTTTGGATTTCATTAACAATGAGGTCTCCTGCGTCAAGGTCAGGTGACATCCTTTGAATGCACTTCATGAGGCCCTCCATAACCTCTCCAGTAGGATCTGAGTAGGTGCTTGAATGGAAGAAATGAGGGTTCAAGAAGTACCCTGCTGCATGGAGGGGTTGGTGGAGTTGATGGTTCCACCTCTTGTCAATAATCTCCCAAATGGGATCAAATTTGAGGCTGTCCCCTTTATAATAATTTCTTATAGCCTCTTTGGCCCTATCCATAGCCTCATAAAGATATCCCATTGGGATTTTATCCCCATCCACCAAGCGGAGCACTCTAACCAAGGGCTCCGACACCTACAAACTACAATATAAAAATGCAAAAAGATTAGAGTTTCAAATTTACAATGAAAGACATTAAAAAATTTATTCAATTTGAATTCAAATTCAAAGTTTTGAAATTGAAGTTACCTTCACAATCTCTGCTGCCCTTTGTGCAAATTGGGTATCAAACACAATTTTTGACACCTTATCTCCTTCCGGCTTCTTCGAATAGGTTGAGTCCATCCATGGTTGACTCACAAACATTTGTTTTAAAGAAGTCAAAGAACTAAGAATGCTTTGCAATGTTAAGAAAATCGTTGCAAACCTTGTGACACCTGGCCTCACCAATTCTTTCCCATGGGTGTGCTCCCTCATCAAGCGAAGAACCCAAGGGTGATTGTAGATATATTTAGTGATCCTCCTCGCGTCCTCTACAACTGGTGTGACCCAATCTAGTTTTCCTATGTCCTCCAAAAGAAGGTCAAGGACATGGGCTGCACATGGTGTCCAAAAAATTGAGGGGTGTCTATCTTGGAGGAGTCTTCCTGCTGCCACATATGCTGCTGCATTATCAGTTATGATTTGCACAACATTTGCAATCCCCACCTCCATGCAAACTTCCTCCAACATCTTAGCCAAATTTTCTGCACTTTTTACAATGTGGGAGGCATCAATTGATTTTAAGAACACCACCTCTTCTTTGCATGCAACCAAGAAATTAATGATGGTACGGTTTTTTCCATCCGTCCACCCATCAGAAAGAATAGAGCAGCCATATTTTTGCTATTTTTCTTTTGGCTCCTCTACTACTGCCCTTGCCCTTTCAGTTGCATTAGCAAACAACCTACAAGTACAAAGTGAAATTAAGTACACAATTTTAATTTGTAAACAAAAAAAATAGCTTAAATTCATCATAAATTAAACTTAAAAAACATAAATTAAAGAACATAAACTAACCTCCCACTCAAGTTCGTGTGAGAAGGCGCCTTGTAGCGTTTTCCTGCAACTGTCAATGCGGTGACCAAATTCTGCCAGTAAGGAGAACTCACCACATTGAAAGGGATATTGTTAAAATACCAAAAATCTGCACAAACAATTTTTGCTTGCTCATGCACCTCCCTATTCCATCCAGTCGCCTCTAAGGAAGGTTGTGCACCAGGTGTGTTTCTAGGCACAAAATAACTATCCAACCGTGTAGGTCTTGCAGTTGCCCCTGCCCCTAGTGCTCTACTAGAGGAAGATAAAGGGATGGAGGTCGAGGTGCCAACGGATTGCATTGACCTTTGCACATGTGGGCCACGAAGAGAACCCACTATCTTCTGAGTAACATCATAATCATCATCCGACTCAATTGGAGCACCTTGAGAAGAGACGATGGTTGCTTGCATTGTTGCTCTTGCCTTCTCTCTTTGCACTTTTTTTTTTTTGTAGTTGAAAGTATGGCATTCATATGTCTTTTTATTTCTTCTGTGGTTTCAGGACATTCCTTAGCATCACGTTGAGGGATGCCTGCAAGGTGGTACTTGAGGCGATTGATGCCTCCACGATATATATTTTTACATGGAATGCAATATACTGTGCCAGGTATGGGTCCTAGATAAGCTTACTTCTAGGCAGGATCTCTAGCTCCTGGGGACATTGGCCTACAAATCCTGCAGGCACGGATGGGTCAGAGCTTGAGGCAAAAGCGGGTTCAAAAGCCATTATCAATTAATTATTAACCTACACAAAATAAAAGTCAAAGCACAACTTGTTAGTTTTTGATAGAAAATTTAAAAACAAGCTAAATTAGATTAAATCAAAAGAGATTACTTTAAGTTTAAATTACTAAAAATCTATCACTAGATTCTAAACATTTTCATAACAAAAAAATTGGATTTAAAAAAAAAAATAATAACTAGGGTTTCTAAAAAATGTGAAAAAATGTAAAAATCTGAAAATTACTTCAAACTAGTAAAAAATTAAGCTAATCTAAAAGATTGTTAGCATGTTATTCAACAAAAAAGAGGATTTAAAACAAAAAAAATAACTAGGGTTTTAAGAAAATTTAATAAAAATGAAAAAATCAGCAAAATATGTAAAAAAATCAGAAAAATTCATAAAAAAATTTTGTTTTCATGAATCTAAATCTTGTTTTGATGAATCTAAGTGCATTTAAATCATTTTCACACTACATTTAGATGATTTTTAAACATAGAACCAACAAGAATGAAGAATTTTTTTTTTTAAAAGAAAGAATTAAAAAAATGAGAAACCCTACCTGGAAATCCAATTTGCCTTCTAAATTCGATGTAAATGCCCTTCAAATCTTGTCTTGTGGATGTACAATCGCTGCAAATGAGTGCACAATGCCTTGGAGAGGTTTTTTGCTGAGTGTGAGGAGAGAATGAATGAAAAAAAGCAACTTAAAATTGCTTTTTAGCGGCTGCTTGGGCGTGTGCATAGTCGCGCGGGATTTTTTCAAAAACTCGCCGTACATTCTGGAAAAACTCGCCAAAAGTACGGCGGGTTTTTCTAGAATGTATGGCGAGTTTTCTAGATGTACAATTGCCTGGAAAACTTGCCAGGCCAAAAAAACTCGCGAGTTTTCAAAAACTCGCGAGTTTTCAAAAACTCGCGAGTTTTCAAAAACTCGCCGAGTTTTTGGCGAGTCTTGCAACTATGGCTATATCATCAAATTAGACATTATAATGCTGGAAATATGTATATCTTGGAGTTATGCAGTCAATATAATCTTAATATCAGCCAATAAATGAAGCTATAGGCCAAACAAATTACCAAGAATAATACTACATTAGTTGCTAATATAAAAAATCTTTGAGTTTGGTTGTATGACCACTCAAGTTAAATAGTAAACCAACAATATATTGTAATCGATTCCTCCTTTCCAAAGTACAACATATAATCAAAAACTTCAATCATTGAGAGTTATGACTCAATTCCATATCAAACATTAGCCAAAAGCAGACCCAAGAATGTGTATGACAACTTTAAGAAAATGATAATATAAGGTGAGTAATTATTTGTCAAAATAGTACGGTGCCTCCAATTCAAAAGTATGGCCAGCACAAACAAATGTAATTATTCACCAAATATTAGTAATGATTTCCTTTTGGAAGGGTGTGACACTTCACCAAGGAATAGATTATAATCTCCAAAGGCTGGCACTTATTTCCAAGTTGATATGGTAGCAGCTAATATGATATGACTAAAGGCTGCAATCAAAAGTTGACATGGTATGACCTTCACTTACATTAAAGTATGTTTTCAAAATGGTATGACACCATCCAACAATAATATAATCGGCCTAAAATCATATGACCAACATCAATTGAATATTAAGTATATTATGCTAGAATCATCACACATTAACATTATATATGAAATTCATACATTCAGTATAATCTAAAATTACCAAATTGAAATTGGAAATTAACTCCAACTTTCCAAACAACCATGATCTCTGAATGAAACCACCATGAAGGATTGCAGGGTTTTTGTCTTTAGGCTAGAAGATGAACAAAGTTAGATCTTGAAGAAAAGGAATTTTGTTTTTGTAAATGGATGTTTTCTTTTATACCTAGCCTCTCCTTTTATAACCCTCTTTCAATTTATAATTCACTTTTCTGCCTTATTCTAGAAATGTCTAGAAAATACCTTTTCCAAAATAACAATATATTGAATTTTTTTTCTAGACATAAATATATTGAATTTTTTTTCTAGACATAAATATATTGAATTTTTTCTAGACATAAATATATTGAATATTTTTTCTAGACATAAATATATTGAATTTTTTTTTCTAGACATAAATATATTGAATTTTTTTTCTAGACATAAGTTGCCTTTTTATGATAATAACAAAAAGTTACTTAGAACAACTTAAGTTAATTTTTTAAATAATTTCCTTTATATAGCCCATTTTCTAATTGCCTATAGGTTAATGGGTTGGGTTAGGGAAATTATTTTAATAACAATTAAGGTTGCCTTTTTATGATAATAACAAAAAGTTACTTAGAACAACTTAAGTTAATTTTTTAAATAATTTCCTTTATATAGCCCATTTTCTAATTGCCTATAGGTTAATGGGTTGGGTTAGGGAAATTATTTTAATAACAATTAAGGTTGGACTTATTGTAATGTTTGCCAACTTTATCTATTATTTTGAGGCTGGCTAAATGGGGCACAAGAAGGCCTTTGTAACTCTTATGTTATGTTTATTATTTTTTTGGGTAGAGTTATTAAAGTCAATTTAAAATTAGATTTTTGGGAGGGAAAAAGTAAATATTTTCATTTTAATTCCCGAGGGTCTTTAAAATGGGATAGATGGTGCATTTGCAAATGTTTGTCAATATATATCAAACCCTTTTCTTGAAATAGAGCCTTTGTGTTCATTTCTTGCCCTAGGATGAAAACCCTATTGGCAAATAGAGTTGAGGATGAAAACCATCCTTTCCAAAGGAGTAATTCCATCTAGGGATTGCCATTGAATTGATCTGCATTGAATCTCCAGCATTCAGATTGGTGTGTAGATTTTAGTTTGTTGTCTGGTGTTGATATATTCATAAAAATACAAAAATATTGTTGGTGTGTTTTCCAGATTTTAGTATTGTGTGATTTCATAGTTAGAGTGTGGGGTTGATTTCAGTTTGGTTTGATTTCTAGCTTGGAGGCGATTGATATATAATTTATTTTCCCTTAGCAAATCTTATTGCCACTTTGTATGAGTTAATGGTGGCTGTTCATTGTAGAAAAATCTGAAAATATATTTTGAATTAATTATTCTGTAATGTCACATTTTCAATCAAATGGGATTTGGGGACTTGTTGATGCGATTTTTGTGACCTCACCAATCAGCCGAAGAACAAAATAGTTTGGGACTACTCCATTCTCTCTTGATCAAAGTATTCCGTGTGCTAAGATTGCGAGAAAGATCACACGTTCAACTCCAAGGTTCCTTAAGTGCGAATAGACCCAGTTTGGTTGATGTGTAATGCTGTGTTCGTACAAGGGGACTTACGCAATTGTTCAGACTTCTCACAGTTAGCAACTGATATGTAATTTGAAGGGGATTCTTACCTGTATGATTTGGCAATATGGTTCGTTTTCCTAAAACTAATCGGAAATATACAGAAAGTAAAAGAGTATAGGGTCTAAGAAACTGATTCTACTCTAAATGCAGGATATGTGGGGCTTCGTTTCAATAGACTTCAACCAAATTTCACCTAGCCTCACGTCGGACAGCCTCAGTAAAATCGGTGCAATCTTCAAAGGGATAACAAAAGATGTTCAAATTATGACTTAACATGCATACACCATCACAACGACGCATATAAGCATACAAATCACAATTGAAGTTAAACACAAGATAATCTCCAGTCGACCACGCAAGGCAAGATTATCATCAAGCAGCTGCTAGTGGTATGGAATAAAGCGAAGCTATCTCAATAAAACACCACACATCAAAGTAAACTACTTGCATGAAATTAAACTACTTGGATACGAAAGGAAGAAGAGACCTTGCTAGCTATTCATGACAAGATGAATTCCACCATCAATGAAAAGATCTATTATCATGAAAAGTGTTACACAACAATCTCCCAAAAGTTTTCAAAGGGAAAACTTTCTTTCTTCTCCACACTAGGCTAAGCAAAATGACTACTATACTCTACTATGCAATCTCTCCAATCTCTAGCTCTAATGCTAATGCCTGATCTAATTCTAATGTCTAATGTGTTACAAATGAGGGGGACTCCCCCTTTATATAGCTAGCCAAGTCCCAAAAGACAGCTAGGGTTACAATCAATAGAGTGGCCGGAATCGTGCCACCTCAGCCCTAACCCTAAAAACTGCCAGAATAGGGAGTGGTACATTAAATGAATCAAAGATTCCCACTCACTCCCAAAATAGTAAAGGTAATAAATGCCCATATTCAGTCTTCTAGAAGATCCTCGTCCAGTAGTGCGTTCCCATTTGCCTTCTCTCTGACTGCCAACTCAACAAATCTGCCAAGTACGGCCTCAACCTCCTGAACTGAAATCGGTGGAACACAATCCAACTGAAACTCTAACATTGTGACTGAATGCTCGTGTCTTGTACAAGATTTTCTCCAAGCAGCTAAGGAGTCCTGCGTGTTCTGGATCAAGGTGGAGAAAGTAGAAGTATTCTCGAAATCATCCTGTACAAAGGTCTTAACATCTGCGAAGAACGGCACCAGCAAACCCCTCAAATTATCAACACTTATCTCATCTGGATTCAACCGCCTAGCAAATATGGCCTCGAAAGTATTCTGAACTCCATCTATAATATTGGCCATAGCCTTATGTACTCTGGCTGAATCCGCCTGTGCCGCATTGAAGAAGCCACGCCCCGTGATAGCCGAAGAATACCACCTAGAGAAATCATACCTGTCATTCTCCTGAATGACACCTCCATCAACCAACAATCGTAACAGAACATGCCTCAGTGCCTCAAGACGCTGGATTACTCTGCTTTGATATATAGAGGCATTGCCCCAAGCATGATCCACTGCATCCATCCGTGTCAAAATACTAGAGGCCTGCTGAAAAGCAAAAGCGAGGTCCTCCATAAACTTCTCCGTCTCGACACGAACTCCTGTGACCCACTTATCTGCCTCTTGTGCCATCTTTCCCAACTCTACCAAGCCGCTGATCGACTCTCTAGGAATCTCCGTTGGAGGCTCTATCATTGGTACATCTTGCCCTCGAGAACGAGACAACTGCTGAACATACCCAATCAAGGCCTTGTGTTCTCGTTTCAACTTCTTATATTTCCCTTCTTTCTTGAATAACCTATCCTTGAGGGCAAGGTAGGAGTTATCACACTCCACAATTTGAGCACCAGTGGGGCGTCCCAAATCCAGAGTCGTGACCACATAATTCTCAGGCACTGCTTCATTTCGGTCACACTCAACTCGTGGCACAGCTACATGAAGAGTACGGGAGCCATCCCCTTCAATGGAGATCTTCGAAAATTTTCTTGCTTTCTTCTTCTGTGGAGGCGCACTAATCCTATTCAAAAATTCTTCCATCTCAACCGCTGGATCAATCTCCTCACTGGGGCTTCTTCTCATTCTATCCTTAAGCCAATCGGGCACATCATACTGTATGTCAAAGGGCTACTACTCCTGTGCCTCGACTTCTCTAACCTGTTCTACCTCTACATCGTTCTGGTGAGGTTCATCATCCTCAAGTGGCTGAGTATCACCTGACACTATATCATCATCATCATCGTTCATGGCCGTCTCTATCTCTTGCTGAAACTGAGGGTTAGTAATAGTCCCCTCATCATCCTGCTGATCAATCCTAACAGGTGCGTTGACGCTCTGGCCAACCGACTCTCTCCGTGGAGGCTGAATATCATCCTGTACTACTTGCACCTGATTCAATGCAATCCTCTGATCAGCAAATAAGGAAACCTCCTGTATACTTGGAGAACGTGTCTCCAATGGTGACGCAACTGTAACTCGTGGAGGCTCTGGCTGAGTAGGCTCTTGTCTAACTATCTCCTTTCTGGGCTTCGGACCTCGTGTAATTTGTTTCTTTCTGCCAGTGGTGTGCATCCTGTGATCTCCCATCATATTGTAAGTCAAGGCAATTGACCTACTCTTCAACCTGTTTACACGTCTATCAACCCATGCTCTGGTAAATGTCAGAATGGGGATAGAAAGCGTGTCCAAATCCGCAACCTCGGGCTCTGACCAATCTGGAGGTGGAAGTGGAATATCTCTAACTGCTGCATAGTCCGGATGAACAACATCCATATCCTCATTGACCTGGTCCGGAACCGGAGCTACCTCACACTCCCTGATCAGAGTAATTGGCAACCGAGAAAACATTCTTTTCTTTACTTCAATCTCATCAACTGCATCAGCCCAATAATCTTCTATGGTGGCCTTATGTTTAAATTCTTCTGACAACACCCATTTGATGTTATGATGCGGGTCATAGTGTTGTCGACTAGTGTGGTATGAAAAATGATAAAACTGAAGTTCACTTTCAGCCTCTCTAGCTGCCTGTATCGAAGGACACACCTCATCCGAGTTGCCCATTACAACTGGAAATTCTATCCCTCCCTTCTTCTTTTTCTTTTGGATTTTATCAAAGGCAAGCAGTTGCCTAGATATCTCTAGCATTAAAATCCTATCTGTTGGGTATTTAGGCAGCCTATATGGGTAGGATGAGAAACCTTGCAGCCTAATGTAAGAAAATCTCGGAAACTGTATGAACCAGCACCCATACCTCTCAATTAACTCCTGGGCTTCCCTCGAGATTCTGTGGTGTAACCGCTCCTGAAGCAGCCTCGTGATATACATGGTGAAAGAATCGTTGACACGCTTGTAGTGGGTCGTGCTCGACAGGTGCAACTGCGGACAAGCCTCATGAATTTTGAATTGATGAGTGTAGAAACCCCTCGTTTCCTCTGTTTCTCAAATTTGACTGTTTGTTTGTTTTTTTGAAGTTTTTCTGAAGTTTTGAGTTTTTGACTGTTTTTGGTGGTTTTTGGGCAATAAATGAAAATTGCGATTTTGCAAGATATTGAAAATAAATTCAATAAAAATAAAGGAACACTGAAAACTATAGAATCAATAGCAAAGGTTGATGCCAAGCTATTATTGAATCTCCTGCAGTGATTACAATATTGATCCAGTTGCATGCAAAGTAAATAAACAATGATTTAATGAAGAACCTGATAAAATCGCAGCAAGCTGAATAAAAACTCAGATCTGGTAAGGCTGCATCAAATATGAACTTCTCCTCTTATCTGACAACCTCAGGAGACTCCAGCTTCCCTAGCGCCAACTTAAATGAAGGTTGCTTGCCTGAAATATAGGCGCTTTGATCAGAAATAAGAACTCGCCTCCTAGCTGATGGTACGGCCAGGTACACAGCAGTACGGCCTGATGATAATCAGCAATCAATGAATAAAGGTACGACTATCCTCTGGATCTCCAGATATGAATTAAATATAGGCGCCTTGATGAAATAATGTCTTCTGGTTGAAAACCCTGACAAAAGCTCTGAGATTTGAATCACTATGAAGCTTGGAGATGTACGGCTGTCAGCAGATGGTACGGCTGCAGCAGCAGCATTAAATGAAAGGTACGGCCTTCCCAATAACCTCCAGATGTCAACAAAAATGACGCCTCGAAGTAAGAGACTCCTTTGTAATGAATTACTACTGAAACCCTGAGTGCAAATACCCTCTGTATGCTCTGTAATTTTTTCTGGATGAAGAAATCTCTTAGCTGCCAATAAATCAGGTGTTATTTCACACCCTCTGAACTGCTTTCAATGGAGATGGCTCGTTCCCCAATGAATTCGAAACTGAAACCCTAAGTTTCTGTGCTTAGACAAAACTTGATCAATTTCCAATAAGTCAAATATGCATAATGGCTCGATTCCCAAGGCAAATAGCTTATACACCTCAAAAGTGCGATTTCCTTAATAATAGGGAATATTAAAATATTTCGAACTTTTTATTTTAATCTTTCAATAGTCTTCAACGTAATTTTTAATTATAAAATTAATCTCAAATGGCCCCTTCCAATGTTGGGCGCCCCCTTTATAAAAATCACTTAAGTCGTAATATTAAATATCACAACTTTATATTATAAGCTCTAATTAATTAATATTTAATTATTTCAATTAAATATTAATATCTCTCTAAGTATCCTCCTGATGCACAAGCCGTCTGAAGCTGTCGACTGAAAAAGTGATTTAGAACGCTGCCAAATCCATACTGCTAAGAATAGCAGGGGTCCCACGCCGACTGCCAAGAACTGCTAAAAATAGCAACTTCTGCAAGAAGTGTCCGAACGAGCCCAAACGAAAGCCAATTGATCAAAACCTGACAATCTGAAGCTGAGCCAACTCCAACTAGACCCTCTATACAATCTATCAGCCTACGAGGGTCGTATAATAGGCTAATCCTTACGGACTCTGATGCTCGCCAAAAATGGGGACATTACAATGAGAGCCACAGCCGACAGGCTCTTTCTAAGAGATTCCCCTGTACTTCGTCATCCGTGCCAACATATATATAATATAGGAGCTCATGTAAAATGTCTTCGTCCTTCGGAGGCTCAGGAGCTGCTCATGTATATTATCACTGATCATCTCGGCCCAATTAACATAATCCTTGCCTTCTAGCACCAGGTTGATGTAATAAAACATCCAAGGTTCAAAAATGAAGGACTGCGGGCAACCACCAACCCTGCTCAGCATCATGATGAGATCACAATATTCCTGCTTCAAGTCCTCCGCTATGATCTGCTTTGGCAACTTTGCACGAGAAGGCTTGGGAGTGCTCATCCAGTGAACGTTAATCGTCTCCGTGCACCTCTCAAATGCAGAAGCATACATTCGCTCGGCCCGCTCTCTGGACTTGTAGACCATGTTCCTGTGCACCGGGATCCCGAAAGCTTCACCAATGGCCGTCGGAGTAAGATTGGCAAGTACTTGGCCATCTGGTGACATGATCGACCGGTGTTCCTTCTCGTAGCAATTAGCACACTCCATTATCAGCTCCGAGCATTGAATGGCTGGCGGAAAACCAGCAACTGCATATAACCCACTTCGAACAATGTTGTGTGAAGTGGTCGAAGCCCGATGACTTCCAATTCCAAACATCCTGTTCTTGAAGGTTTCCAGGTTGACGGAGCCCAGGTTGGTGTCTGTCAACTTGCCCAACTTTGAAATGAATTTCGACTCTGGCATGAACGTTTTACTCAGCTTCTTGATCACAGCCTGTCTGGACGCACCATTGTCCTTTCCAGTTGTCCTTGCCTCAGCCATCTGCAAACAATAACATTCATCAACAATTTAATTCATAAAAATAAAATATGACATTGTGTGTAGGGGCTGCAGTCGACTTTAGAAGCTGCAATAACTTTCGTGTTTGCAAACCTCAGCTTCTTTTCTTGAACTTCAAACTTCAACACTTAGAAAAAGATTTCTAAGTAGACTCCAGCCTTAGCAACTTCAATCTGCAACTTGAACTTCTGCAAATTCGTACTTCACACCAGCAATCAGCAACTAGCAAGTTCGTGCCTTTTAAGTTCTCAACTATTCCTTGTTTCAAGGCGTCCCTCTCAGCACAGGCAACTTCAATTTTCAGCAATAAATGAAATGAATTTGCGCCTCAGCAAAAGCTTCTTTAACCAGCAAGGGCGTACTTCTCCAGCAACTCAAGGCGTCTCCTTCAGCAGTCTCAACAACACCCAGTCTTTAGCAACTTCGGCAATGCTTTACTTAGAGCAAATTGAATTCTCCAGCCGTGAAAAATAAGTGAGAAACTTCTCCATTTTATAGCCAAAATTCGAATTCTAGAAGGAGCTATTTTTAGCCAGTGCATTTAACTTCCACTACTTTGTTTCAAAAATTCGAATTCTCCCTCTCTGGTATTCTTAACACTTGTCCATTAACGTCAGGTATCTTGCTCTTCTAGAAACTTGACTTTGACTGGCATCTTTGAATTTGTTTTCGAAAAATTCAATTTAAATCCATCTTTTTTAATTCGCCAGCCGGAATTCTGTCACTTGAAATTCGATTTGACTCTTCATCTTCCCTGGAAAATTCATCTTCGGAGAATTTGATCAAAATCGTCTAGGCAACTTACTTCAAACTCATCATTTGGAGAAAATTCATTTTGAAAACACATTTTATTCAAATTTGCCTTAGAAAATTTAAAATTCTCCCTTAGGAAAATTCACAATTTGAGCACTGATCAAATTCTTTGCTGGAAAAGTGTCGGCGAAGTTTGGAAGACTTGGAAATCCATCTATTATCACGAACGTCTAGTACCCAGAAGAAAATTTTCTCCATAATGCTTCGAATCCATGGGTACCCAACGAACGGGTTCATTTAATTTTTTGAAATTTGAACCTTAGAAAAATATTATTTTCACCATTTTAAATTCATTCTTCGCCTGTGTTCATCCTGTGTTGCTCCGACTCGAAGAATTTGAATTCACCTTGCATCATCATCATCTCTGAGTTCATCACTGAGAGGATTTGCTCGGGCTCTGAGAAATTTCACCACCTTGAGCTCCAGGCGTATTTTCCTAAGGAGAAAATAATTTGCCTTAGAAAATATTTGAATCATCTTGCACTCTGAGAACTTGCCTTAGAAAATTTTATTTGTTCACTCGCCAGTGTTGGGAAATTTCAACTTCTCTCAGAAAAATTTTATTCGCCTAGCACACTTTTATTTCTCACTTCACTCCATATTTGAAAACATTTATTTAAAAACCCAACGCCTAGGCAAATTCTCCAACACTTTAAAAATATTTCATTTTTACTTGAGGCGCCTAGCACACTTGAAGAAAATCACGCCTTGGCATTCTATTTCCACCACGCCTTTGAAAAATCCTCAACACCTTATAGCACTTATCATCCTTGGCGCATATAGCATTTGAGGGGGGGAATTTAAAAATTATGCCCAATACCTATCTTTACCACCTCACACGCCTTAGGAAATATTTCAACACCCACCACCTTGAGCGCATTTGGGAATTGATGGAGGATAACGCTTGGTATTTACCACCTTTCACCACGCCTTAGGAAATATTTCTTACCTCATTTACCACCCTCAATTACCTTTTACACCTCAACATGGGCGCATTTTAGCTTGGCAAGAGGATGACCTTTCAACTTCCGCTTTTCGTCTTCACTTGAGCTAGTTTGGGCGCATTTCACCCCTTGAGGAGGACGAACTCCTTTGACTTGTTGACCCTCTTCCATCTTGAGCGCATTTTTGTGTAGGTGGAGGATAAAAACGTTGAGTTGTTTGACTCATCCTTCTTTTGGGCGCATTTAGACATAGCTGGTGGATAAACTTTTTCCAACGCCTTTGGGTGACTCTTCACCTTCCGTTTTTTTGTCCTTACATGCATGCATTTGGGCGCATTTTGCCCCTTGAGGAGGATGAAAAGCTTTGACCCTGTTGACTCTCTCCTAACTTGGGCACATTTTATGTAGGTGGAGGATGAACTTGCAAGTTGGGCGCATTTTGAGGGGGGTGGCGGATTTCCACACTTAGAAGAATTTTCAACCTTTTCTCTCTTCAAGTTGGGCGCATTTTGCCCCTGCTGCAGGATGAAACTCATTGACTTTTCTTTGACTTCTTGTGCCTTGGGCGCATTTTGGCCTGTGTGAAGGATAAACTTGATACTTAGAATTTTTCCTGAGCTCAGCATATCTTGAAGGCGCATTTAAGCTTTGCTAAGGGATGAAAGGCGTTTGCTTTGACCTCCTCTAGCTTGGGCGCATTTTGGCCATGGTGGAGGACGAGCTTGAATGTTAGGATTTTCCTGCCTCCTTACTCACCTGGGCGCATTTTGCTAGGCCTGCTGGATGAAGTTCCAGACTTAGAACTTTTTCATCATTTTTTTTGCCAGCTTACGTGCCTTGCTATTTATAGTAAGTCCTTTGAATTTTGCACCTCTGAAGCTCGGAACGTCTCGGAATTTTGCACACTGCATCCTTATAACTTCATCAACTTGTCGACACTGCCATTTTTAGTCACCCTGCTATTTTTAGCTTGTTTTTGAAGGTGGTTTGCTATAAATAGTAAGCTCTCGTTTCTGACAGCTCCACTGCTCCGATCAACTTGAAATTTTAATGAGGCACTCCTCACCACGTGACCTGTCTGTCGACACCACCGCATGCAGTTGATTTACTATTTTTAGCATGTTTCCAAATTGACTTGCTATAAATAGTAAGTGCTCCGTTTGGTCTCAAATTTTACCAGCAGATAGCCTGAAGGACGCTGATCGCGATGGTTTACACCGGTTTTCGAAAATTTTGACTTTTTACGCCTATTTTTAGGCTCCGAAGTTGGAAACCCTAATTCGCTTTGCATGCGTATCAAATGAACTCTGTTTGTCTGCGTTTCTATGGCACTGCGATCGCTCGTGATTCAATTGCTGGGAAGCGGCTGCTGGGACATACCTGCTAAAAATAGCAAGTTTCTTACTGAGTGAGTATCTCCATTTGCATGTCACACCACGCGAAGCTCTCGAAAACCCATCAGAATCACCCGACATGCAAAAGAAACTCGACATGCAAACCCTAAAAATAGCCTCTAAGGTTGAATTCGAAAGTGGTCGTCTCGCTTTTGCATGTTATATCGGCGAAGGTCTTGAAAACCGAAGAATATGCATATGCAAAGAAAAACTCATCAACCCAAACTCGGCCGGTAATTGCTAAAAATAGTAAGTTGCCTTTTGCCAAATTTTGCACGCGAGCAGCCTGATACGCTCTGAATACTGTGTGACTGTCAGAAACTCAAAAATGCTGACAGATTGCCTGTAATTTCACACTTACTAAAAATAGTAAGTACCTCAGAATCTGATGAAAATTTGTTGAGAGCCTGCCGGAAGCACACTGACAACGACGTTAAGTTCAGTTTTCAATTTATTCACTTTACTCAACCTTGAACTGACCAGGAAAAAGGAAACCCTAATTTTCAGACTTGGCCAATTTTACATTTAAACTCACTGACGGGCGCAACCCCCGAAAGGCGGACATCAGAAAAGAGACAAAGCGAGAGAGAGAGAGAGAGAGAGAGAAACCCAAGCCAAAAGACCGGAATGGAGCAAAATTTAGGGGGTCCCCATTTTGAATGGGGCGATGTGTGAAAAGGTCACAACAGGACTAAAGGCCTATTTTTCATTTCTTGTGTCTCCTTTGGTCCAAATTTGCATACATGTCTCCCCTTTTTATTCCCCATGTACCTATTGGGTTCAAAGGTTTTTAAGTGGGAAGATATGTTCCACTTACTAAGTTCGTGCAGCTTGTCGGGGTTGTGGGGTTTCTCTTCCTAGCATGCTCCTCCACCCAACTCCACTTTTCCTTTACCCTTGTTGGAGAGTTGGACTTCCCCCATATTGGTATGCTTCACTTTTGAACTCCAATCCTTGGCAAGAGTAAGAGTCAGGTGGCATCCCCTACTTCTGAACTCCGATGCTTC
Source organism: Sequoia sempervirens (assembly GCA_007258455.2). Taxonomy (NCBI): domain Eukaryota; kingdom Viridiplantae; phylum Streptophyta; class Pinopsida; order Cupressales; family Cupressaceae; genus Sequoia; species Sequoia sempervirens. The sequence goes on from VDFB02058242.1 coordinate 627,352,028, forward strand.
GGCCTTTTTGTATTATTCTTTGCTACCTACCTCCTTGCACGTTAGTGAATTCCATTAATGGCTCGTTTTGAGGTTGTAACCATATAGAAGGGGGTTTCCTGCCCAACAAACATTGTTAATATTTAATCAAAAGGATTTAACCATACTTGTGATGTTGTAGGTGGGGAATGATAATGCTTCACTTATTACAGTGGTTGCAGCCCCAGCTACTAGTAGTCTCCACAAATCTCAGTCATTGATTTGAGTGAGAACTCCACTTTGACCATAGATCTCAACAGTATCAAAGTATAGCCACATCCCTTGGAAGAATTATTGTTGTTTATACCAAAACCTTAGCCGACATTGTTCTAAGCACTCATGTCCGAACAGTTAGACTTCAGAATGAAACTCTTATGATTTTTTGTAGAGCTAGAGGATGGAAACCCTTTGGTCTATAGGCTTGAGGATAGAAACCCTTGACTTGGCAGGACTATTCGCCAGATATTGAGAGAGCCCCATGATTGTGGATCTGATCTTCATTGCATCTGCCTAATTGTAGGCTGTTGTAAGCAAACCGTAGGGTAATTTAGAGTTGTTTGTTGTCATGGAAACCCTTGTACTCGTTACTGTCAGGGCTGATGTCTGTTATTCTTGCTGTGTAGTAGAGTATCATCTTGTTGATTCCATCTTTGATTCGAGAGCTTTGTAATGATTCCCTTTTTATTTGATGAAATCTGGGTTATTCATTTTTTTGTAAACTTGTGATGGAATTGGGATTTTGTCATTTTGGGGAATAATGTTTAAGGCTGTAACAAATCATCAAAGTTTTTTTTTTAATAAAAAGGGGTAAAAACTTTATTGAATCAGAAAAGCATTACAAAGCAAAATGGATCAAACCCACCAAGGGCACAAGCAAAACCAAGAACTAAGTCACACCCAAGAAACACCTTATATCCTCTATAACCCATTCTTCGAGAACAAGGGCCAAATCTCCAGGAAGGTTGCCCCAGTCATCTACATTCCAAGTCCCCATCTGCTCCGATGCCCACCTAGCCAAACCATCAGCCACCAGCAAATCATCAAAGTTAAATACTAGAGTTTGTAAGAGATATTTTGAGTTTACAAAATAGGGATTACTAATCAATTAAATCCTAAACATTTTTGCACCAACCAACTGTTAGGGTTATTACATATTCCCTAAGGGAAATTCACATATTTCCCATAGCTGCCATACCATTTCATGTTGCAGCCGAGGTCAAAGATTAATCATATAAAGAAGATTACAGCCTTTGAAGGTTTAAGGAGACAACGCATGGGTTTGAGCAGTCCATCACAGCCTTAGTATTATTTGTTTAAACTTTAAACTGCCGTTCTAATTGGTAAAGAGCTGCCATACAGTTTGAACAAGTTCTTCTGCAGTTTTAAAAGTGTATTTCAGGTCCCAAATCAGCATATCAGCATAATGATATCAGCATTCAGATTTCAAGCTGTTATTTTGGCATGATTTAATCATTACTTTCATAATAATTTCTGATTTCTAATCATATTAGAATTATACAGCATATTCTAGTTTTTTTTGGGCTTTTCTTATTGGAGTTTGAATAAGTAATTAAGCTGAAGGGTAAATGAATCTTGCTTGATTATTCCAGTTTATTGTATTCATCTGATTGTAAATATAGATGGTTTAACCACTAGATCATTCTGAAATATTTTGATTAAATTTGTAAAAGGGTTTCGAAGGCTTGCTGCCAACCCATTTCATTTTGGTTTGTAATGACAATTGGATATCATAGCTGCCAAGAGTTGATTTACATAATCTGCCAATTTGGCATTGATCTGGTTTCTCTTGTTATTTGCCATTTTGGCATTGACCAAACCTGCTTTTTATCATTGTAAACTGGACGGTTTTCTGCCAATATTTGAAAGTGATTATAATTACTCACTCACATCTTACTTATGTGTTCTCTCACCGTGCGCATGTTGGGATCTGGGTGATAAAAAAGAATGTGGGATTGTGTTGATTTTAGAATTTGGTGATTTTTCAGCTAATGGTCCTGCTACGAACATTACATAGTCAGTTGCTAAAACACAGCAATGTATTAACACATGAACTTCCATACAACAAGTAATGATAGGTTACCTCCATGAGCACTGTGGTAGTATTTTAGACCATCACCAAGAATTTCTATAAGCTATCTTCCAATCACAAACTCACCATATATTCACTCTAGCAACCAATACATTGTCAAAGCATGTGCTCAACTGAAGAACCAATCCAGTCTGAACCACTTAACTCAGTCCTGGATCAGCTTACCATAAGCGGCAAGCATTTGAGGAGGTAGGGCATGTCTTGTTGAAAGCTCTATTTAGGGACAATAATTATCATCCTTCTCCTTGTATTTGATATCTTGTGGGAGAGCTCAACCTTCGTATTTCCATTTTCAGTAAATGTTCGATCTTGGGTTAGTTTCTATACAAAGCATTCCTTGTAAGTTTAATATTTTTCCTTTATTTTATTTTTTTGTGAGCCATCTCTTCTAACAGCTAATTAATGACGATGAATATTTTGTTTCTTCTACATTTTTCTTAGTTTACACAAGTATTAGTTAAGAAATCAACTCTATTGAGCAAGGTTCTTGTACATAATTGATCGCATTAACTTTTTCTTTTAAATCATGCATTTTGACAATTTGTGTTAGATTGATTGTACAGGGTTCTCCTTGTCACCTATATTTTGATCTGGAGTATAATCGTACTGCAAACATAAATGCAGATGGAGTGGCAATGGTGGATTTATTATTATCAGTTATTTCTGATGCCATGCTTGACATATACAGTTTTAATTTTGAAGCTGACTGGACGGTAGAGCTTGATTCGTCAACAACAGGTTTGTTTGTAGAGTCACATTATCTAGGAATTAGAATATGAAACCCTTTACAATAAGATGATTGATTTCTTATTACTCTGCCAATACTGTATGCACATGTGCCAAATATTTCACTGCTTTTCTAACCTTGCCATTTTCTCCTTGGCCTTGTAACTTGGAGGGATAAAGAGTAGGGTATATTACTTATTGAGAAAGAGAACTGATAGATAAACTAAGTTGCATGGTTTTATGGGTTGTTTGAGATTTGTTTAATTAGAAAAAAAGGGTCCTTGAATGCTGTAAATCTCCTAGACACTTATTTTTTGCAGCAATTCATGCCTTGAGATATGTTTATTGGGAAATGTGGAGTACTGAATAGTAACTTTGTGAAAGTGCAATTTGTAAGAAAATGACTTGATGAATAAGAAAGAAAATTGGTACCATATGGGTTATCATTGACATGAACTTAGTTTATCACACATGCATATAAAGTCTTGGCATACAGCTGCTGGATTTGGTACAAACAATAAACCCATTAAAAAATAAAGTTCTACTTTTACCCAAACAAACGCATAAACAAGGAAAGCTACTTTATGGCTATGTCATTATTTTAATTAAAAACATGATTATGTATCTTACCTTGTTTTATTCCACAGAAAAATTTTCTCGTCACTTGGTAGTTCATATGCCAAATGCTGCCTTCAAGGATAATTCACATGTTGGTGCCTTCGTTGGGGAGGTAAGTGATATGCATGAATTATCATCATTGGATAAAGAATGAAACACATGAAGCATGATGTGTTTCTTAATCAAATGGATTCTAGCTAAACTTTCTATCTTCTAAAATGCATGTCATGTATTATTAACTCTGTTTTGGACCGAAAATTAAAATTCTGCATTCGTGGAGTCTGAAAAATAAAATTTTAGAATAAATAATATATCTAATCGTGTCTGTTTATTAGGGTGGTTGTTTGTTGACATTTGTCAGCTAGAGCTATTGCTTTTAATAATTAGCTACTAGATTCATTATTATAAAACATCGAAGCCAAGCTTTTGAACAAGATTTTGTTTATGCATAGGTAGTTCAAGGTTCCTCTATGAAATATTGACTGTTATATGAAATGAACCATCTTGTTTGGTCAATATCTAAGATTCTAGAGTAGTCATGAATGAAAATTACATAATACAAGAAACCACTCAAAGAAGCAACAAACATTGGACCACACAAATCAGAATGAACAAGATCTAGAATGCATTTAGATCTACTTTCACTACTATGAAAAGGTCCTTTAGTATTCTTACCCAAAGCGCATCCTCGACAAGTACCTTCATGCTCCTGGCTGAGTTTAGGAATGCTATTGACCATCTTCCCCATGGTTGGAAGTGCTCTAAAGCTATTGACCATCTTCCCCATGGTTGGAAGTGCTCTAAAGTGAAGGTGAGCAAGTCTTCTATGCCAAAGCTCACATGAACTTGTTGAATCATGCAACAAAGCCTGTAGTGGAGGAGTGCAAAGTCGGTAGAGACATTCTTGCCGAACACCAATCACTTGAGCTGACTTGATGCTAGAGTTCTTCGGCCATGCAAAAACTTTTCCTTCGGAGAATGCAACTTGATATCCCTTGTCTGTAAGAGACCAGGTGTCTCTCAACCCGAACACTGCTTGAGAATACTATATTTGTTTGTGCTTTCTATTTTTTTGATTTTTTGTAGGTTTTTGCCAAATAAGAGAAATTGCGATTTTGCTCTAAAATACTCTAAAAATTCATAATAAATTCATTGACAATAAATATGCATCAATATTGCTCTCCAGATGAATGCGCATACATCTATTGACTTTTAGAACTCATATAATAAATTAAATCGAACACAGAAGGGGAAAACAATATTTTATTTAAAAGGGAACCTGAATACTTGCAGCCGCCATTAATGAAGTAGCAAAGGTACAGCTGAGAAGAAAGAGCCAACTACATGACCTCAGATCAACAACAGAACTCCAAAAACCCTAGGTGCTCAAGATCCAATAAGCAGAAGCTGATAAAGAAGGCGTATTCTCCTGTGAAGAAAAAGTATGGCCTTGCTGGTACAAAAGTACGGCCCCAGCCAGCAGCATTAAATAAATCCGTACTACTCTGAAAGATGAGCCAGAACCCTGTGAATGGATCTCTGATAGGTCGCCACAAATAACTGATGAATAATCTCTGTAAATCCTTCCTGAATCGAATCAATAAGCACAACTGCAAACTCTGTACGAAGTCACCAAGTTTGACAGTCTTCAATTGGTATTTCATAGTCTCAGTATGTCAGTTCTTGAAGAGGGAACGTTCTCCAAAATCAGTGTCTGCAGAAACCCTTGTTTTGCAAACCCAAATGCTCAGAGAGAGAATAAGACAAATTGAATAATCATAACATAAGAGTTCGATTTGTCTTGGCAGTATATATATAACCCTTTAAAAAATTCGACCCAAGCATCTTTTTTAATAATCATTTAAATAAATGATTAAATTCGCCCTTCTCAACTTAGGACAAATGTTTAATAAATGGGGTCCAACTTAAATGAATAAATAATTATTCATTATAATAAACATTCCCTTTTTATTATATAGTATTAAAAATACTTTATAATATTCCATTAATCATTAATATTTAAATATATTAATAAAGTGACTTTATAACATAAAGTCAAAATATTAATTATTTAATGATCATTAAATGCTCCATTATTCTTCATCTATCCATCAAACTGACAAACTGGGTCGACTCGGAGCTAACCAGCTGAACCAGGTGCCCTGCCCAAAATAGCAGCTTCCGCTTGCCAGACTTACTATAAATAGTAAGTAACTGAAAAACCTCTCTGAAAGATTCTGCGAAAGCCCAACCTGAAACAATTGAAAGAATGATGCTCCTGAACACCAGATAACTGCCACAAATGATCCTCTACACACATCTGTCAGCCTACGAGGATCGTAATAATAGGCTAACCACGTATCCAGCTGAATTGACTAGGAAGGGGACATTACAATCCGCCCTCCCTGAAATTGCTTGTCTTAAAGCAATCTCAACTTCGGATGCTGTAAAATCTCCTCGGACTCCCATGTAGCATCCTCAACTGGCAAATCTTTCCACTTGACCAGATATTCCCTGATCACCCGCCTCCGAAGGTGTCTCTCTCATCTCAAGGATGGCCACAGGTACTAGTATCAATTTTCCTTCATCATCAAGGGGTGGCAGAACTGGAGAGGGTATCACATGCTGACCCAATGCCTTCTTCAGGCGAGAAATGTGAAACACGTTGTGAACCCTGCTATCTGCTGGAAAGTCCAACTCATATGCAACCTCGCCCACTCATCTGATAACACGAAATGGACCATAGTAATGAGGCTTCAACTTCTTTGCACCACTCTTCCGCAGAGTAGACTGACGATATGGCTGGAACATAAGATACACCATATCACCCACTACAAAAGAACGCTCAATCCTCTTCTGATCAGCATATTGCTTCTGCTGATTCTGTGCCCGTTGGATATTCTCTGAGAGACCTCAAAATGTCCTGCTGACTTTGCATCTTATCTCCTGCACTCGACACTTTGTTATCACTCAATATCAGATCCAAAAGGTTGGGCGCATCATACCCGTACAATGCCATGAAGGGCGTCATCTGTATCGTCATGTGGTGAGTAGAGTTATAACAATACTCACAGAGGTATATCCACCTCACCCAAGCTCTCTCCTGTCCAGCTATGTAATTGCGCAAGTAACCTTCCACCCACTTATTGACAATTTCCGTCTGCCCATCTGTCTAGGAATGGTAGTTGGTACTCGGTGTCAGTTCGGTCCCATAGAGCCTGAACAACTCCTGCCAAAAGTTTCTCATGAACCGACTGTCTCTATCGCTGACTATCGTCTGAGGCAACCCATGTAACCAGAATACCTCTCTAAAGAAGAGCTCTGCAGTCTGCGATGCCGTGAATGTAGTAGTGATCGGAGAGAAATGTGCATATTTGGTCAGCCGATCAACAATCACGTAAATGCAATCTTTACCTTGGGCTTTCGGCAAACCCGTGATAAAGTCCATCGATAAACACTCCCACTTCTTGTCAGGTATCGGAAGTGGCTAAAGCAATCCAGCAGGATATGTGTATTCTTGCTTGTTCTGCTGGCAAACAGAACACTCTCGAACATACTGAAGAACATCAGTTTTCAGCCCTTTCCAAGTAAACCGTTCCCGAACCAGCTTGTATGTTTTGAAGTACTTGGGATGGCCCGCCATAGGAAGATCATGAAAGGCTCTCAAAACTGTATCCCTCAACTCGGAACCAGGAACCAGAAAAATCTGCCCCTTGTAAATGATCAAGTCATCTACAACGGTGTACCTACTATCTTGCTCTGTTCCATCAATAATACTAGAAGCCCATGGGTTCTTAGCATACTCAGTAATGTTTCGATGCCTCCAATCCTCGAAGATCTGCGCCATAGCATTCAACTGAGGTTTGCGAGACAGGGCGTCGGCTACAACATTCTGCTTCCCCTTAATGAAGGTAATATCAAAATCATATGATTGCAGTTTGCTGACCCATTTTTGCTGCCTCTCATTTAGGTCTCACTGTCCAAGGAAGTGTTTCAGGCTATTGTGGTCTGTACGCACACTGAACTTGCTGCCTACCAAGTATTGCCTGAACTTAGCCAAAGCATGCATAATGGCTAACATTTCTTTGTCATAAATGCTGTAAAACCTCTCAGGACCCCTAAGCTTCCTGCTCTCAAAAGCAATAGGGTGCCTCTCCTGCATCAAAACAGCACCAATGCCCTCCCCTGAAGCATCGCAAAACAAATCAAATGACTTCGTAAAGTCAGGTAATGCTAGCACTGGACACGAAGTCATGATCACCTTAAACCTGTCAAAGCACTCCTGCGCCTGTGGTGACCAAGTAAAAGCCCCTTTCTTTGTCAAATTAGTAAGGGGTGCGGCGTGACGTGAGAACCCACTAACAAATCTCTTGTAAAAAGCACACAACCCAATGAAGCCTCTGAGCTGCGTAAGGTTCTCAGGTACTGGCCACTCAACTATAGCTCGAACCTTCTCAGGGTCCATACTCACTCCCTTGGCACTGATAATGTGCCACAGATACAACAACTCCTCCATGCCTAGCTCACACTTGGATTCCTTGGCATAAAAGGACTCCTCAGCCAAGATACCCAAAACTATGTCCAAGTGAGCTAAATGCTCCTCCCATGACCTACTATACACCAGAATGTCATCGAAGAAGACCAATACAAATCTCCGCAGCTGAGAACTGAAGACATTGTTCATGGTAGCCTGAAAGGTGGCAGGTGCATTGGTTAGACCGAAAGGCATAACCAAGAACTCGAAGTGACCGCAATGGCACCTGAAAGCGGTTTTCTCAATGTCCTGCTCCCTCGTCTGAATCTGGTGGTACCCAGATCTCAAGTCAATCTTCGTGAAGAAGATAGCACCGTGCAACTCATCAATCAACTCATCGATGTGTGGTATCGAGTACCTGTTCTTAATTGTCCTCTTATTGAGCTGGCGGTAGTCTATGCACATCCGAAGTGATCCATCCTTCTTCTTCACCAATACAACCGATGAAGCAAAAGGTGACTTGCTAGGTCTAATATGCCCCATAGCCAATAACTCATTGATGGTCTTCTCTATCTCATCCTTGAGTCGTTTCGGATGCCTGTAGGGTGTAATCATAATGGGCTTTGCGCCCTCCAACTCGATAATATGCTCAGTACCTCTGTCTGGAGGTCTACCAAGTGGAATGTCGCTAAACACTTTGGAGTGTTTAGTCCTCAATATCTGAATGTCTAGATGGTACTCACCCTTTTGCTGCTCCTGTTGTGCTGGCAATAACATACACTCCGCAGCCCAATCAACCATATCATGACGAATGAGTCTCTCCATCTGCCTGTACGAAACCATCCTCAGATTACTGTCTCTAATGGCTTTGATGACATGAGGTTTCCCATTAACCTTGAACTTCATCTCCATGTCTCGTAGATTTAGTGTGAACTCACCCAAATCGTGAAGCCATGCCATCCCTAACACCACATCAGTATCTCCCATATTAACATAGAATTCAGTCTTGAACTCATAGTTGTTCAACCGCATCGGAAGATCAGTAATCTTTCTGTCACATTTGAGGGTGTACCCATCAACCACCTTGACTCGAATACCCTCAAACTCCTCTGTCTCTATACCATGTTTCTCTACCAACCATGCATCAATGAAATTATGAGTGGCACCAGTGTCGAGTAGAGTGATTACCTTCTGACCTGCTAGGAGCCCGCAAAGTCTAAACGACCCATCTCTCTGAAGGCTAGTCAAATGTGCCTCCTGTAGCTTCCTTCCTCCTTCGTTTCCACCCTCATTTTCAGACCTGTCATCATCTGAATGCTCAGAATCAGCTTGCTGGTCTGACAGATCAGATTGCTCTTCTCTCTCATAAAACCATTCCATTTGATTGTTTTTAACCTTGGGACGAAGAGGGCATACATGTTTATCATCATAGGGTGCCTTGCACCAGAAACACAATTTTTTCTTCTGTAGATCATTCAGTGTTTCTCTATCAAAGGGTGGTGCATTTTGTCTCTTAGGATCGGGTGGATCCCTCTTTCTGTCAAAAGGCCTATTCCTGTCAAAAGACCTATTAGGCCTCGTGTAGGGTGTCGAGCCTGAAGTGAACTTGCTGCGAGGTGCTGCAAGCTCCATGTTACGTGCCTTCCTCATGGCCTCTTGAAGAGTAGGAGGATTAAATGCCTTGACCCAACCTCTCATAGGCTCCATCAAACCCTCGACGAAGAGAATGACAAGTCTCTGTTCTGAAATGCCTGTCACCATGACTGCAACCTTCTGAAACTCACCGACATAAGCATCCAAACTACCTGTCTGTCTGAGCTGAGCTAGCTCCCTGAAGTAGAGTTTTGGATCCTTCTTGTCAAAACGCTCTATGAGCCTGCTGGTGAACTCTTGGTAAGTAGTGACTGCATGATGGCCAAGTGTGTACATGCCATGATGCCACCAATCATGCGCCAACCCATCAAGATGCAAAGTAGCAAACTTAATGGCCTCGTCCTCCTGCATAGGTCTCAGTGATAGATAATTGTCCAACTTCTGGACCCAAGACCTCACTGACGTCTTATCGGAACCATCAAAGTATGGCAAGGTGATTTTGCTAACTGCATACTGTAAATCCTTGTTCACTTGTGGCTGTGGCTGCTGGTGCTAAGGAGCTTTGCGCTCAAATCTACCTCCCCCTCTAGGTTTATGCACATCCATAAACTCATGAAAAGACAACGCCTGCTTGATCTCAGGTGCTAATGATAGATACTCACCATGAAATCTAGTCACATCCGCCACTGACATGCCATTATGTGGCTGAAACTCTTGATGGTGCCCCTGCTGCTCTGCTTCCGGAGTCGAAGGTGGGGTCTCTCTAGATATGAATGTAGGTTGTCTAGGCCTACGCTCATGATAGATCAGGGATGGCTGCCGTGGTGTTGATGCCAAAGGCTGGTCCACGCCTACAGTCCTGCTCGATTGTCCGATCTAGATATAGTGCGGCTGGGATGGAGTATATTGTCTAATAATGCCCATCAACTGGGACATCGTGTCTATCATATTATTGTGCCTGCGCCTAAACTCCTCATCAGTAATATCACCCTCTGCATGTGCTTTCCCTGAATCCCTAAGTGACTCTGCAGGGATCTCACGGTCTGCCATCAGTGTTGTGACACTGTTCTCACTGTTGTTGGAGCTAGATCTGTGAATACCCAATACTCCTGATACTGTCTCACCTTCAGGAATAGGCGGACTTGTCCAATCCTCAACTCTGCCTGTTCCTATACCCTTAATATAGTGAATGATGTCTCTACTCATGAAAAAGCATCCAAAAAGCACTCTGTTTACCTAAAAAGCAACTGAAAAAGCACAGGATGGCAGGAAGACTGTGCTCTGATACCACTGTAAGAGATCAGGTGTCTCTCAACCCGAACACTGCCTGAGAATACTGTATTTGTTTGTGTTTTCTATTTTTTTTATTTTTTGTAGGTTTTTGCCAAATAAGAGAAATTGCGATTTTGCTCTAAAATACTCTAAAAATTCATTGACAATAAATATGCATCAATATTGCTCTCCAGATGAATGCGCATACATCTATTGACTTTTAGAACTCATATAATAAATTAAATCGAACACAGAAGGGGAAAACAATATTTTATTTAAAAGGGAACCTGAATACTTGCAGCCGCCATTAATGAAGTAGCAAAGGTACGGCTGAGAAGAAAGAGCCAACTACAGGACCTCAGATCAACAACAGAACTCCAAAAACCCTAGGTGCTCAAGATCCAATAAGCAGAAGTTGAGAAAGAAGGCGTATTCTCCTGTGAAGAAAAAGTATGGCCTTGCTGGTACAAAAGTACGGCACCAGCCAACAGCATTAAATAAATCCGTACTACTCTGAAAGATGAGCCAGAACCCTGTGAATGGATCTCTGATAGGTCGCCACAAATAACTGATGAATAATGTCTGTAAATCCTTCCCGAATCGAATCAAAAAGCACAACTGCAACCTTTGTACGAAGTCACCAAGTTTGACAGTCTTCAACTGGTATTTCATAGTCTCAGTATTTCAGATCTTGAAGAGGGAACGTTCTCCAAAATCAATGTCTGCAGAAACCCTTGTTTTGCAAACCCAAATGCTCAGAGAGAGAATAAGACAAATTGAATAATCATAACATAAGAGTTCGATTTGTCTTGGCAGTATATATATAACCCTTTAAAAAATTCGACCCAAGCATCTTTTTTAATAATCATTTAAATAAATGATTAAATTCGCCTTTCTCAACTTAGGACAAATGTTTAATAAATGGGGTCCAACTTAAATGAATAAATAATTATTCATTATAATAAACATTCCCTTTTTATTATAAAGTATTAAAAATATTTTATAATATGCCATTAATCATTAATATTTAAATCTATTAATAAAGTGACTTTATAACATAAAGTCAAAATATTAATTATTTAATGATCATTAAATGCTCCATTATTCTCCATCTGTCCATCAAATTGACAAATTGGGTCGACTCGGAGCTAACCAGCTGAACCAGGTGCCTTGCCCAAAATAGCAGCTTCCGCCTGCTAGACTTACTATAAATAGTAAGTAACTGAAAAACCTCTCTGAAAGATTCTGCGAAAACCCAACCTGAAACAACTGAAAGAATGATGCTCCTGAACACTGGATAACTGCCACAAATGATCCTCTACACACATCTGTCAGCCTACGAGGATCGGAATAATAGGCTAACCACATATCCAGCTGAATTGACTAGGAAGGGGACATTACATTGTTTTCCAAGGCTGAAATAGAGACAAGGTTCCTCTTGATGCGTGGCATGAATAGTACATCACTCAACTGAAGAGAGATGCCGGAATCTAAGTGAAGAGAGGAGGTTCGAACACCTTTCATGGAATAGCATGCATCATCTCCAATTATGACTTGAACACTTGTATCTCTCTCCACCAAATCTGAAAGATGTTCTCTAAATCCAGTAATGTGACGAGAGGCACCACTATCAATCAACCAAGTGTTGCTATCCGTTGGAACATTGCTTGATAAGGAAGAATAGAGTAGAAATCCACTTGACTCCTTCAGAGGAGAGATCTCGACCACATCCAGAACTGAAGCATGTTGTTTAGGTCTAGTTGGACAATCTTTTGCATAGTGACCAAACTTGTCACATCTGAAGCACTGTAAGTGGAAAAGATCTTTCTTCTTCTTAGATTTAGGAGCACCATCCGATCTTCTATCTTTGTTCCTCTTGAAGTTGTCTTTCTTCCCTTCTCTTCTTTTCTTCTTAGAAGATTGAGCAACAAGCAGATGAATCTCTTCATTGGTAAAACTTTGCCCATTGCCTCTTGTTGCTAATCTCGATTCCTCTTGAATGCAATCTGCCCTGAAGCGATCAAACTTAGGTAGCTTTGATCTCCCACTAATTCCTTGGATAAATGGCTCCCAAGATTGAGGGAGAACATTAAGCGCCAACATAACCAAATCCTTATCATCAACCATATGGCCAATGGTAGAGAGCTGATCTCTCAATTTGGTGATCTTCATGAAGAAGGAGATGACAAAATCTCCTTTCGCCATCTTGACATGATGAAGTTGTTGCCTTAATGCAAGAGCTCTGCTAGTATTATTGATCTCATACATTTCCTCCAAGGTCTTGAAAATTTCTCTCGCTGTCTTCAACTTGGAGATAATCGGCACAAGGTGGTCCTTCACAGAATCAACCAAGATCTTCTTCGCCTTAGTGCCATTCTTCTTCCATTGTGACTTCTGATTCTCATCGGAAGGTTCGGGAACTTTGCTCTCCACAAACTCAGCAATCTCATTTTTTTCCAATGCAAGCAATACTCTAAACTTCCAAGAGGTGAAGTTGGAAGCACCTTCAATCTTGAGCCCGTTCACCATTTTGAAGATAAGATAGACACAAGAAGATGAGGAAAAAGAGTGGAAGATGACGCTGCTTATATAAATCTGATCACGATCTTTCTTAAACCCGCTCTGATACCATGTTAATTTTAGGATCAAAATTAAATAAACAGAAATAAAAACAATTCCACACAGATTGACACAGCAATATACCTTGGGAAAACCCTCCAACTTGAAGGGAAAAATCCAGTTACAAAATCTCTCTTATATATTGAAATGATGCCAACAATTCTCTTTACAATGAGGCCAATCACAAGGCCAATAATCGGCACCACACTTGATGCACACACAGATGTAAATCACACTCCTTGAAAGACATGAACTGCTGTAGGAGAAAATTTGCACTTGCAGATGGGAATGGACGAACTTGACTTGAAGATTTGATGGAATGAAATGATCTCATATATATACAATGTGAAGGAGAGGTCGCACTTCTTCATGAACAAGGTCGGCCACAAATGAAATGAATTTACAAATGAATGGTGTGAATTAAAAGGAGAGTCGACCCAAATGAAATATAATATGTTGCCAAGTGAAGCGCCTCTTCACTTTAATAAATGCAATAAATAAATAGCTGTTAGGCTATATGAAATTTATTGTTCAACAAGCAAGGCGGAAGTTTGTAGCCCGAAGCTACAATATCAACATAGAGACCCTCTAGAACTTCCTTGCTCGGTTGTCATTGAGCAAAGCATACTGTAGACTGTTGCAGCCTTGTAGAGACGAAGGCAAGCTTCCATTGAAATTGTTTGAAGACATGGCCAGCCCATAAAGTGTTCCACGACTGCACATATTCTTTGGTAGAGGGCCTTAGAAGTAATTGCCTACAATGTCAATGAGAAAATTATGGGAGTTCTTTCCCAAATTTTGGGGTAGAGAGCCGGTGAGACTATTGTAAAAACGAACCTAGCTTGATTTTGTAGGCGATTCCCATTGGTACCCGATTCTGGTACGACTCGTGCCTGGAAATGGGGCTATTTCTCTAACAATTCGGTAACATAGATGTCAAAAGTAGATCAACATATATTTTCAACAGCACTGCAAAATTAATTTGTGATTGTTTTCTTGTTAAACATATTTGGAAAACCATTTGTGCCAATCTAGTAAAAGTTAATTGGAAAGCATCATCCTTAAGGAAATTGCAGACATTACAATTAAATTTAATCATTACTTTCATAAATTTCTGATTTCTAATTATATTAGAATTATTAATTATACAGCATATTCTAGTTATACAGAATTATCTCTTGTTTATATCGGATTTAGTAATTTGATCCCTAATGGATTGATCCCACCGTTTATTACTATAGTTCCAAGGTTTGACTAAATTCAATTTTATCGCTACTAAAAGTAACATTAGACATGCAAATTCAATTTGTAGTGGTATTCCCACTTGGGAGATAAAAATTAAATTAAATTAATATATAATGGATCGACCAAATGAAGGTATGCAATTTACAAAAACAGCGATTCAATTTTTAAGGAAAAGACAAAAATCACAAAAAGACAAAAATAAGAAAAGGACAAAAAACAAAAGAAAAGGTGCAGCGATTATTTCCAAAGGCTGCGATTCCATTTCACTTGAGGTTGCAATTATAGTAAAAGGGCAGCAATTAGTGATTGATACAAATATATGTAAAATGTAAAATGCCAAGTTTGGAGAGTTAACTATTAATTAAAAAGAGTTGTGACTTTTTGAAAGTCATTATCTTTCAAAGAGGTGTATCTATTCATTTAGACATGTAAAGATATAAATAATGATTGAAATGTGTGGAAATAAAGAGTTATATCAATTAGATACATACATATGCAGATATAAAAGACAAGTTCATGCAGATATAGAAGACAAGTTCATGCAGATATAGAAAATGAGGTTTATGGCAATTTATGATCAGCATTATAGCAGATTAGAGAAGAAAATTATTCATATTGGTGAGGTTGGTTGTAATGTCCCCTTCTCAAACCTGATCTTTCCAGTGACCGTTGGCCTTTTTCTGGAAACCCGAAGGCTAGTCGGAAGGTAAAATTAGGGTTTCCTATTTTTGAGGATGTCTTTGCTCGGAGTTGGTGGATTCAATGGCGGAGTCTTTCTGGGTTTTCAGAGAGCTTCGTAGTGGTATGTTCATTTCGGCATTCTGAGCGTTTTCTGGAATTTACTATTTTTAGTAAATTCTATTTTTGGCAGCTTTTCAGTTGGGTTCAGCTTGGTTGACTTCATGCTTCAGCTTGGTCAGTTGACTTGATCATTATTGGCTTCTGGGCACAATTGGAGAGATAAGTTGATATATTGAATTAAAAAGTCACGTTTTAATATTATATTCGAACGTTGACCCCTTGGCCTAGTCTATTGACTTCACGTTGTTTTAAAAAGTGGTCTTTTGAGGGTGGCGCCTTCATTAAAGATTATTTTATTATTTGCCAAAGTCAAAACAAGATTAATATGGGCGCATTTATCAAAGTATGGAATTTATTTTAAAATATCAATGTTGAGCTTTGAAAGAAAAGGACGCCAATTTTGAGAAAGGATTAGGGTTTGACTTGGAAGTGGATTCTAGGGTTTCGTGAAGTCAACAAGAAGTTATAAAAGGAAGACTTTGAGGATCACTTCACATTTTTGGTCTACAGCACTGTTATGCTGCCGGTTTGGCTCTGGGTTTGCTTCGAGGAATGAAGGCCTCTTAGCTCAGGCATTGCTTCTTGTTTGTAAGACAACAACTAGTGGTGAGTTTTAGTCAAGTTTGTGAGTTCATTGGAATTAGTGCATTGTAATCTGCATTTGTCTAATTAGGATTAGATTTTGCATGTTAGAAGTTTCTGGTTTTTGGCATTCTAGCTTTAGCAGATTTGATGTTTTATTCATAAATCAAAAAAGACAAAAAAATCAATTGTGGGTATTGGTTATTTCCTTCCATCTTGGCTAGGCGCCCATGTATGCAAGTTTGTAGATTTTTTGAAAGAGAATCTGACTTTTAAAAGCAAAATCGCCCCTGTCAGCTGGGCTGTACCTTTCAGCTGTCTTGGAAATCGTGCATTTAATGAAATCTGCATTTTGAGTCTGTTCTTTGTATCAGTTATGAGCGCCCTCATGTTAGTAGTGTTTTGCATTTAATTTCATGTCAATTGAGTGAGTAGTAAGGGAGATTCGAACTGTTCAAGGTATCTATTTGCTGCTGGTTAAATGAGGAGAATGCAGGTCTGTCATAACAGCTAGAAGAAATCTGCATCTCCATTGCTGGATGGTGTTGAGAGTTCTCAAGACTTCGCGGATACTTCATCGTGGATGGCCAAGTTTGAAACAAGGTTGGATCTGTTGAATAATATCTCCGTTTTAGTTTCATTTCTCAGCAAAGGGATTAATTAATATTGTTGCAAACCATTTATAAGCTGATTTGTATTGTTAGCAAGTTATCATCTCTCATATTGTACGCTGGCAGTAGTACTGACAGCCATTTAGATTCTTGCTTTATCAGATTGTAATGCTCTTCTTACTTTCAGCATTTGATAGTGTATTTAATTCATCTCCGCCCTATGGTAGCTACTTTCCCATTCTGGGTTAGCGAGCACATTCTGGGTGTTGAGTATCTCCAGCTTTCAACATTTCTTTTCAAGCATTGAATTTTTTAATCACTCCGCCATATGGTCGCCCCTCACTCCATTCTGGATTGGGTAGCACATACTTGGTGTCGAGTTCCCGTTCAACAATTAGAATAGAAGATCCTCTGACCATATGCTCGCCATCATCGGCACCATTCTTGGTTAGAGTTACTGCATCAGCACTTGTTTTAGATCCTCTGACCAATGCTCACACCTTGCCCACATCGGGATCCTGGTGTACATTCTGGTTAGAGTTGCTTTTGCACTTTTTGGTTCATCCTCTAACCTTAACGGGTGCATTGAGTGTAATTTGCCATTTGTTAAAATCGAAAAAATTTGGCTCGGAATATTTCAGTGGTATCAGAGCCAAGATCTTGCCATCCTGTGATCTTTCTGTCTATGAGTGACAGAGAAAAGAGGTACATTGCAAGGGAAGACAAGAAGGTTGGAAAACAGTTCCAGCCCTATCAGGCTGCAGAGGGTTAGACAGCTTCAGAAGTCTTGAGGGCTCATTGGGAGTCTTCTCAGGAAACAGACATGGCAGAAGGTGAGAGGTCAGAGTTGGGGGTAATGAGAGGATTATCAACAACAGAGATGACAGTGGGAAAGGGAGAGAAAGATCAATGAGTCCCGGAAAGAGATTCGAAAGAAAGATGGATGCCTTGATGGACATGGTATCGCGTATGATGGGAAAAGTGGGACAGAACACCATTCCACAGAACAACACGAGGCATAAAGGAGAGCATAGTGCTTCCAACCAGCATGATGTACATGCTGCTCAGCATACTTCAAACCATACTTATGTCTCATCTAGGCCCTTCAAACCCACCTTTGTGGCACCTGTTAACACCCAGCCAGACCCTGAAGAGAATGCTTCATTCGTGGAGCTGTTGAGACTTGGTCGTGCCGAGTATGATTCTTTACCTGTCGACATCAAGATGGATATGTCCCACAATGACTTCATGGATCATAAAAGGAAGAATAAAGGACAGGGTAGATCTTATGATCAAAGAAGGGCATCAACTCAAGGAGACTTGTATCAAGCTGTCAACAAGGTTATACTTCCACACTTTGACAGGAGTGATAACAGTTCAGCCCGAGCTTGGATACAGAAGCTGGAAAACTATCTAGCTCTCAGACCCATGGTAGAAGAAGAGGCGATCAAGTTTGCTACGCTACACCTTGATGGGGTGGCGCACGAATGGTCGTACCATGGCCTAGTTACTTTGGGTCATGGGTCTATCACAACTTATGATGAGTTCACCACTAGGCTCATCGAGAGGTTTGAGAAAAAGGATCCTGAGATTCATTTAAGAGAACTTGCACAATTGAGACAGTATGGCACAGTTGATGCCTACATTGCGGAGTTTCAGAGACTCTCAGTCATGGTGACTGGAATCACGGAAAGGAGGTTGGTGATTCTTTTCAGTGAAGGTTTGACAAAACCACTCAAAGGTTGGATTAAAGCCTTTGATCCACCAACCCTGCAAGAGGCCATGAAGAAGGCAAGAAACATGGAGTGGGCTGCTCCTAAGGCAAAATTTCAGTCCAATTCCCCCTTTCAGAAAAGGGATAAGGGGAAGAGACCTCAGCATAGACCTCCTTTGAAACCTCAGCACAAGGAGTTCAAAAATCACAATTCCCATGTCACTAGGTTGGATCCTGAAACCCTAAATGAACTCAGAAGAAAAGGGTTGTGTTTCCGATGTAGGGAAAAATGGTCTCAAGATTATGTTTGCCCTAAGGGGGTCAAATTTAATCAGATTGAGTACTATTCTGCTGGTGAAAGTAGTTCTGATTTTTCTGACCAGCAATCAGATTTTGAAGAAAGTGAAGTAGATAGAGCTCCAAAAGAGTCCGGAGATGAGAAGGAAAGTGGTGGAGTCTTAGCTCAGCTTTCTAGCTTCCAAAGAAACGAATCATTCAAGGTTCGAGGGATGATCAAAGGGCAGCGAATCGTTGCCTTGATCGACACTGAAGCAACTCATAACTTCATTGATGAAGTTGTGGTAGCAAAGAAGGGGCTGCAAATAGAGGAGTTTGAAGGGTTCAAGGTCATGGTTGCCGATGGATTTCATATTTCTTGCACCAAGAAAATCTCGAACCTGACCATGCAATTGGGAAACTACGAAGTCAAAGATGACTTCTATGTTGTTCACATCGGGGATACTGATGCCGTTCTAGGCATTCAATGGCTGCGTTCACTTGGGGAGATCTCTTTGAATCTGCAGACTATGGAGCTCAAGTTTCAATCCGATGGGAAGAAGATAGTTCTAAGGGGAATGTCTAATGGGGGCCCTCGGGTTGTGTCATTCAAAAGAATGGCAAGGCTGATCCGTCACGATCAAGCTGAGTGGGTTGCAGAGTGTATGATCCTTCCTGCTAGTCCGGTTGAGACTAAGCAAGACCATCCTCCTGATATTCAGTCTCTACTCACGAAGAAGAGCAAAGTCTTTGCAGATTTGCCTCCTGGACCACCACTTGAACGGGGTTCAGAACACATCATAGAGCTCAAGGAAGGAGCTAAACCGGTGATTACAACTCCATATCGGTATCCGAAGAGGCAAAAGGATGAGATTGAGAAGAATATTCAAGAACTCTTGGAGATGGGTTTCATTCGCCCAAGCAAAAGCCCCTTTGCATCTGCAGTGGTTCTTGTGAAGAAGAAGGATGGTACCATGCGCATGTGTGTGGATTATGGTGCTTTGAATCAAAGCACCATAAAAAACAGATACCCCATTCCCAGAA
The DNA here is from genome assembly GCA_007258455.2 of Sequoia sempervirens. Lineage (NCBI taxonomy): Eukaryota > Viridiplantae > Streptophyta > Pinopsida > Cupressales > Cupressaceae > Sequoia > Sequoia sempervirens. Next base: position 627,371,731 of record VDFB02058242.1, read on the forward strand.
TAGATGAGCTCATTGATGAGCTACATGGGGCCAAGTTCTTCTCGAAGATCAATTTGAGATCGGGTTACCATCAGATTCGAATGAGGGGATCTGATGTGGAGAAGACAGCTTTCAGATGTCACTATGGCCATTTCGAATTCTTAGTCATGCCATTTGGGTTGACTAACGCTCCGGCTACCTTTCAGTCTTGCATGAACCGTGTTTTTCAGAATCAGTTAAGGAGGTTTGTGTTGATATTTTTTGATGACATTCTGATTTACAGCAAGACTTGGGAAGATCATCTCAAGCACTTGGAGGAAGTGCTTAGTATCCTGGAATCTGAGAGTTTGTTAGCAAAAGCATCCAAATGTGAATTTGGAATGGAGGAGTTACTGTACCTTGGCCACATAATCAGTGTTGAGGGGGTGAAAGTGGATCCTGAAAAGATCAAAGCAGTAGTTGATTGGCCACCTCCTGAGAACTTGACTCAGTTGAAAGGTTTTGTGGGTCTTTGTGGTTTTTATCGGAGATTCGTAAAGGGGTATTCACAGAATGCTGCTCCCCTTACTAATCTCACCAAAAAGGGAGCCTTTTGTTGGTCAGAAAAGGCTCAAATTGTTTTTGACAAGTTCAAGAAGATCATGAGCTCGTGTCCGGTTCTGGCTATTCCGGATTTCTCCAAGCCATTCAAGCTGCAATGTGATGCATCAGGTGAAGGAGTTGGGGCTGTCCTGATGCAAGACAAACACCTTATTGTGTTTGAGAGCCGAAAATTAAGGGGTGTGGAAAGAACATACTCAATTTATGACAAGGAAATGCTTGCCATTATGCATGCATTAGCCAAGTTCAGGCAGTACTTGGTGGGGAACAAGTTTGTGGTTAAGACTGACCACAATAGCCTCAAGCATTTCATGCACCAGAAGGACCTAAATGAGAGGCAACAGAAATGGGTGAGTAAGCTTCAAGCTTACAACTTGGAGACCTCATCTTAGCTCATTGTGTGAGCTTACTGCAGATTGGAGAGACATGTTGCTTGCTGATTATGCCAAAAATCAGTTTGCAACCAACATTCTTGAGGGTACTTCTCATGATGAAAGGTACAAGGTGATTAAGGGATTGATACACTATAAGGGAAGAATCTTTCTGGTGGCTGATTCTAAGCTTAAGAAGAAGATTCTTTTGGCTTTCCATGATATTCCAATTGCTAGTCACCAGGGTTTTTTCAAGACATATAGGCAGATCCGAGAAAGGTTTTCTTGGAAAGGATTGAAAGGAGAAGTACAACGCTACATTCAGGAGTGTCCTGTTTGTCAAGTGAATAAGAATGAGCATACTTTACCAGCCGGTTTGCTGCAACCACTCCCTATTCCCAATCAAAAATGGGAAAGCATCTCGATGGATTTCATCACAGGGTTGCCCAAGGCCCAAGGGAAGGATTGTATTTATGTAGTAGTGGATAGGCTAACCAAATTTTCTCATTTCTTCGCCATTACCATCACTTTCTCTGCAGCCCAAGTTGCAGATCTGTTTTTTCGAGAAGTGTTTAGGCTGCATGGGTTGCCAAAGAACATTGTGAGTGATAGGGACAGCAAGTTCCTAAGTACTTTTTGGCAAGAAGTCTTCAGAATGAGTGGTACTGTGCTCACTCCAAGCACTAGTTACCATCCCCAAACAGATGGACAAACTGAAGTAGTGAACAAGTGGTTGGAAGGCTATTTGAGAAACTATGTGTCAGAGCAACAAAGAGCATGGGTCAAGTGGCTGCATATAGGCGAGTACTGCTACAACTCTACCTTCCATATGTCGATTAAGATGTCTCCTTTCTTGGCTCTCTATGGGTATGAAGCACCTAGCTTTGCTGATTTGGTGTTTGGTGATAGCAAAGCACCCCAAGCCAAGGACTTGTTGCAGCAAAGTCAAGACATCATGAAATCCTTGAAGGATAATCTACAGATTGCACAGAATCAGCAGAAGTTGTATGCTGATCAGAGGCGGGTTGAGCGTTCTTTCGAGGTTGGGGATATGGTTTATCTCCGATTACAGCCATATAGACAGTCTACTCTCAAGAAGAGTGGAGCTGAGAAGCTCAAACCTCGCTTCTATGGGCCATTCAGGGTCATTAGAAAGGTTGGGGCAGTTGCTTATGAGTTAGAGCTACCTTCTGATAGCAGAGTACATAACGTCTTCCATGTGTCTCGCCTCAAGAAGGCACTTGGACATAATGTGGTTGCTTCATCACAGTTGCCACCTTTGGATGAAGAAGGACAGTTGGTTCTAATTCCGGAGAAGATACTTGATGTCAGAGAACGTTCTTTGAGGAAAAGAACTATCAGAGAATACCTGGTGAAGTGGAAGAACCTACCTATGGAGGATGCGACTTGGGGAAGTGATGAGATTCTGCAGCATCCTGGTTTGCAATTGCTTGAGGACAAGCAATCTTGGGGAGGGCGGACTGTAATGTCCCCTTCTCAAACCTGATCTTTCCAGTGACCGTTGGCCTTTTTCTGGAAACCCGAAGGCTAGTCGGAAGGTAAAATTAGGGTTTCCTATTTTTGAGGATGTCTTTGCTCGGAATTGGTGGATTCAATGGCGGAGTCTTTCTGGGTTTTCAGAGAGCTTCGCAGTGGTATGTTCATTTCGGCATTCTGAGCATTTTCTGGAATTTACTATTTTTAGTAAATTCTATTTTTGGCAGCTTTTTAGTTGGGTTCAGCTTGGTTGACTTCATGTTTCAGCTTGGTCAGTTGACTTGATCATTATTGGCTTCTGGGCACAATTGGAGAGATAAGTTGATATATTTAATTAAAAAGTCACGTTTTAATATTATATTCGAACGTTGACCCCTTGGCCTAGTCTATTGACTTCACGTTGTTTTAAAAAGTGGTCTTTTGAGGGTGGTGCCTTCATTAAAGATTATTTTATTATTTGCCAAAGTCAAAACAAGATTAATATGGGCGCATTTATCAAAGTATGGAATTTATTTTAAAATATCAATGTTGAGCTTTGAAAGAAAAGGATGCCAATTTTGAGAAAGGATTAGGGTTTGACTTGGAAGTGGATTCTAGGGTTTCGTGAAGTCAACAAGAAGTTATAAAAGGAAGACTTTGAGGATCACTTCACATCTTTGGTCTACAGTACTGTTATGTTGCCGGTTTGGCTCTGGGTTTGCTTCGAGGAATGAAGGCCTCCTAGCTCGGGCATCGCTTCTTGTTTGTAAGACAACAACTAGTGGTGATTTTTAGTCAAGTTTGTGAGTTCATTGGAATTAGTGCATTGTAATCTGCATTTGTCTAATTAGGATTAGATTTTGCATGTTAGAAGTTTCTGGTTTTTGGCATTCTAACTTTAGCAGATTTGATGTTTTATTCATAAATCAAAAAAGACAAAAAAATTAGTTGTGGGTATTGTTTATTTCCTTCCATCTTGGCTAGGCGCCCATGTATGCAAGTTTGTAGATTTTTTGAAAGAGAATCTGATTTTTAAAAGCAAAATCGCCCCTGTCAGCTGGGCCGTACCTTTCAGCTGTCTTGGAAATCGTGCATTTAATGAAATCTGCATTTTGAGTCTGTTCTTTGTATCAGTTCTGAGCGCCCTCATGTTAGTAGTGTTTTGCATTTAATTTCATGTCAATTGAGTGAGTAGTAAGGGAGATTCGAACTGTTCAAGGTATCTATTTGCTGCTGGTTAAATGAGGAGAATGCAGGTCTGTCATAACAGCTAGAAGAAATCTGCATCTCCATTGCTGGATGGTGTTGAGAGTTCTCAAGACTTCGCGGATACTTCATCGTGGATGGCCAAGTTTGAAACAAGGTTGGATCTGTTGAATAATATCTCCGTTTTAGTTTCATTTCTCAGCAAAGGGATTTATTAATATTGTTGCAAACCATTTATAAGCTGATTTGTATTGTTAGCAAGTTATCATCTCTCATATTGTACGCTGACAGTAGTACTGACAGCCATTTAGATTCTTGCTTTATCAGATTATAATGCTCTTCTTACTTTCAGCATTTGATAGTGTATTTAATTCATCTCCGCCCTATGGTAGCTACTTTCCCATTCTGGGTTAGCAAGCACATTCTGGGTGTTGAGTATCTCCAGCTTTCACCATTTCTTTTCAAGCATTGAATTTTGTAATCACTCCGCCATATGGTCGCCCCTCACTCCGTTCTGGATTGTGTAGCACATACTTGGTGTCGAGTTCCCGTTCAGCAATTAGAATAGAAGATCCTCTGACCATATGCTCGCCATCATCGGCGCCATTCTTGGTTAGAGTTACTGCATAAGCACTTGTTTTAGATCCTTTGACCAATGCTCACACCTTGGCCACATCGGGATCCTGGTGTACATTCTGGTTAGAGTTGCTTTTGCACTTTTTGGTTCATCCTGTAACCTTAATGGGTGCATTGAGTGTAATTTGCCATTTGTTAAAATCGAAAAAATTTGGCTCGGAATATTTCATTGGTGCCTCATAGGGGTTGGTGCTTCTAGTACGTTGGTGCCTACAAATTGATGAAATTAGAGTTTCTTAGGGATTTGTGCGTCCAGTAGATTGGTGCCTTCAAAATTTGCAAAAAGAAGATTAATAAAAGCAATATTTTTTTCTGTGGTTTTCTCCCACAAGGGTTTCCACGTAAATTGTGTTGTTATTGTGTAGCTATTATTTGATTTCATATGTGTGCTAATTTGATTAAATTTTCAAGTAATTAAATAAGTTTTAAAGGGTAAAAGAATATTGTTATACTTATTCACCCCCCCATCTTAGTATAACTATGTGCCCATCAACAGATTTATGTGGACCAACTCAGGTATCTTTTCTCTGTGGATTTCATTATTATGTCACATTTATTGATGATGCAACTAGGAAAACATGGGTGTATTTCCTTCAATAGAAATCGGATGTGTTTGAAACTATTTAAAAATGGAAAAGCTTGGTTGAGAATGAGACAGGGAAAATATTAAAATGTCCCAGATCTGATAATGGAAGTGAGTATTGCAGCAAAGAGTTTAAAGATTATTGTTCATACAATGGAATTTGTAGGCAAAAAATGGTTACAGGGATTCCACAGGAAATTGGTGTGGCTGAGCATATGAATAGAACAATTATGGAGCGTGCGAGGAGAATGAGATTGCATGTTGGGATGCCTTTACATTTGTGGCCATAGGCTATTAATACTGCTGTATATTTAATTAATAGAGGTCCTTTAGTTCCTTTGGGCTGTGGTATTCCAGAGGAAGCATGGACAGGTAAAAATGTGAGTTATTCTATTTTGAAAACCTTCGGTTGTGAAGATTTGTTGTAAAATCTCCTCTTGTATTGAACGATATTTTTTACGATTTCTTCAGTTTGACACATTTGAACATTTTGTCAAACATATGGCATGCTTCTGGACTGAGTTATTTTTCAGATGTTAAGTGGTTGGCAAATTACATACATTGAACTCAACAAGTAGACAACTTCATGCATCACTCTATTTCAATTATAAATTTATCCAATACATCAAAATGGAACTTATAACCATTCACAGTAGTATTTTTGTCAACAACAGCAATAGCAAATTCATATAAGATATTCAAAGTTACATATTGGAATATTGAGGTACCATTTTTGCAAGTCGCCTATGTGAATAGCAGCCTTATGTAGTACCATGCTCAACAGAAATAAGCACGACTAAGGGAAGAGAGTTGGCAGCTAGAATATAAGGTGTCTATCATTAGGAAATCGCGCTAGCAGGTAACCTCACGCCCAATAGATGTCACACACCCCTCCACACTAGTCTATGGTTGGCAAAATGAGCAGAGAAGTAGCTCTAGGAGAATCCATTCCCTCTTGCAACTCCCACGACCTTGGTAAATGCCCATGACTCCAAAGAATACTGATACACCTCCTTACAACCAGCAAGAAACTCCTACACAACAACCAATGTGGTCACGGCTCATGAAGTTCCAATATGCAGGTGTCCCAAGTCTCACAACCCCCTTTGCTACCTTCAACTTGTGTGATGGCACATTAGAGCTATAAATGAACCCACAGCTCTAATAGGAAAGTATTATTGAGGATATAAATTGATCTAGGAAGGATAACCAATGCATATACCAACAATATGTTCAACCATATAAATCGTCCAACTTGAATATATATCTCAACCTCCAAATGCAAGTAAAGTTACCTTTATTCCTAAAATTTGTTTCCGTAGGAGAACCACAAATTTGACAATATTGAACACTGTGAAAGACATATATGATCTATCCAACTTGACCAACTGGGGTGGATTAGTCTCACCACCAAATCCAATCGCCCTAGGGTTTTTTTCCCTTGAGCCAAGAGCTTCGAAAACTCCTCAAATCACCAATTAGAGAAAATAGCCAAGTATAAACCAAATGAGCTCTAATTTCCACTTTATATACTCTGTGAGCTTTTCCCACTCAAATAATAAAATAATTTTAAAGTAACTTTATAAAGTACCTTTTTAATAATTCCTCAAAGTTACTTTATATCACCATTTAATTTAATTATTCAATATCACCTTATAAATGTACTTTTTCGTCAGGTAACATTAAATAATTAAATTAACCAATTCCCTTAAACCAACTATAGCCTATAGGAATTAAATAGGCTATTAAGTCCTCCTGGAGTGATCACCGGGAAGGGGACATTACATTTGCTTCACCTATTGATTTTGAGAATAGAACTAAGCTAGAAGCTAAATCTAAAATGTGAACCTTTGTTGGATATAGCATTGATGAATTTGGTTATAGATTATGGGATTTTGATAATTTGAAAATTTTTAGAAGTAGGGATGTTGCATTCAATGAGAAGGTTTTGTACAAAGATCAGTTGCAGAAGCATGAGAATAAAGAAAAAGAATATGTGGTGTTGGATGATATTCCACAAAGTAATATTCCAGTGGTTTCTCATGCTTAGCAACAACAAGAAATACCGCAAACTCTATTGAATGTTAAACGTTTTACAAGGATAAGTAGACCTCTCGAAAGAGTTTCTCCTTCATTATATTCTATTTTATTAATTGATGTTGGTGAACCAAAAGGGTATGAAGAAGCTATGTAGGTGGATACAAAGGAACAGTGGGAGCGAGGAATGAGGGTCGTGTGTGAATGATCAGTGTTGTACCCCAAATTAAAATTTTTGGTACACTTAGGAATTTTGAAGAAATGGTCAAAAGTCTTGTAAAAAATTGTCAAAAAGGTCAAAAAATGGATTTTGCATGTCATGCATGGTGCTCAAAAATTCAAATTTTTCAAAATCTAAGGATTTTGGTTTGCTTAGAGCGAGGTTTTCTACAAAACCTAGATCTCAGTTTTTTGGCCCTAAATTTTAGGAAATTTTCTAAAAATAGACTTTTTTTGGGTTTCTTCTCAAATGGATGTTGGCAAAATTTTCTAAAAATAGAATTCTTGGCTTTTGGGGATCAAACTGATTTTGATTGGTTGAAAATACTTCCTCATCAGGCTGGTCTAGTCGAATCTTCAAAAGATTAGTTTTGCCCTATTGGGTCTATTTTGTTTTTTTAGAAGCCAAATCAGGAGCTCCAAGGTCATCAATGGAGGTTGCTCAATTTTCAGGTGTCAGATTCGAAGTCTCAGGCATTGCACAGATCAAGAAATGACAAAAGATGTTTGTGAAACGAAGAATGGAGGAAGCTGAAGGAATCTTGAAAGCAGTAAAAATTTGGCTAAGTTTGTAGAGCTCAAGCGCCCCTGCCCAGTCAAGATGCCTGGGATTCTGTGCCTTAGTATATTTTTCAGTTTGTAGCGTGATGTAAATGCAGCATCTGCCAAGCACTGAGCAAGGAAGGAAGAACGAAGGGAAAAGTTGAAAAAATGATTAAAATGACTAACACTGCTAAGCTTAGGTGCCCTTGCTAGCCAAGGGTGCCCAGCCTTTCAAGGTGCCAAATGATGGGGTTAGGGTTCGTGCCACCAAGATGTTTTGTTCAGAATCCTTCTGGCTCTGTAGTGAATCCAACATCAGGTCCATCAGATCAATCTATCAGCTGGAATCTCAGATCGAACAAAGGAGTTTTATCAAGGAGCAAAATGCAAACTATGAAAATCATTGAAAAATATTCTATCTCTGGGAACTTTGGGCACCCCAGCTAGCTAGGGCCGCCTGGGGTTTTGGAGGGTCAAAGTCAACTGTTAGGTTTTGCAAATATACTCTTCTTCTTCAGAATTCTACCAACTATGTGGTGGATATCTCAGCCAGATCATCAAATTTGTTAGTTACTAGCAGTTGCAGATCAAATGAAGGACAAAGTATGGAAGGTCAAAGTTGAGAAATTGAAAATATCCAAAAAATGACTAAGTTTGGAGAGGATGGGCACCCTAGCTAGCCAAGGGCGCCCATGGATTTGAGTGCCTGAAAGTTGAAATTAGGATTTGTAGTCTTCATAACATTCCCTCAGATTCCAGTAGGCTCCAACAAAATCAACGGTGAACTCAGACTATTTGTCAATCATCAAATATTGCCAATAAAATGGGCAGAGAAAACGGAGGAAAGATAGTAGAAATCACAGAAAAATTTAACTTTGGAGGAGTTGGGCGCCCTAGCTAGCCAGGGGTGCCCAATCTTTTGACCCTCATAATCAATTTTTAGGATAAATCACCTCCAAAAGATCTTCATTAGAATTCTCCGAGATATCCAATGAATCCAGTTGTCAGGTCATCAGGGCATTTAAGCATCCAGAAATGCGAAATAATAGAGAATTCATCTGAAGGTTAGAAAACACAGAAATTGAAGAATATCAGAAAAATGGCTAACATTGGGAGCCATGGGTTCCCCAGGTAGCTAGGGATGCCCATGATTTTGGAGGCCCAAATAATGTTTTTAGCAGACGTTGCCTCTAGAATGATCTTCTTTGATTCGGTCAGGCTCCGCAATGAAATCGTTAGTTAGTTCATGGGATTCATTTGGTGTCCGGAATCAAAGATCAAAGGGATGCATATTTTCAAGTAAAAAGTTGAAAATTTCAAAAAATTGGCTAAGTCTGCTAAGGAAAAGTGCTCCTAGTCAAGAAAGGCGCCCAAGGCTCAATGCCTTAGAAGATTTTCCAGTTCTCAACATACATCATCCAAACAGCATCCACATTCGACGAACCTGCTCAGGATTGGCTTCAAAAGATTTAAAGTTGGAGAATAAAGCATTTTTTTCATCATCAAAACCTATAAGAGAAGGCTTTAGATTTCATTATTCACTTTTTACAGGTTGGTGTCCAGAGGAGAAAACATACAATTTTTCAAGATATGGAGGCTTAAACGTAGTGCTTTTTTAGTTTTCTTCATGGATTCGGGATTGGCAAGCACATATGTTTGCTTTTTCATGCTTTATTCTTCCAAGGCATCATTTTTTAGAGGAAGGGGGTCATCTTTTTCAAAATTCATTCATCTGGGTCCGCTTAGTTCTTGATTCTCTTCAACTTTGAATTTTTTTAAGTTTTTAGGAATCTTTTTTTTTTCACAGTTTTTCGGGAAATCCTCAGCCTTTTCAAAATTTGATCAACTGGGTTTCTCCGGAACGAGATTCTCTACAAAACCCAAGTCCCAACTTTTTCAGAAAAAATTGCTTTTTCAAGGCAAATCAACATAATATTTTCAGTAGTTTGTGCAAAAAGTTTCTGAACCTAGGCATGTTCACAGTCAATTCAAGATTTTCATCATACAATGTTCTTCCATTGAAAAATTAGGAGAAGTGTCATAAGCATAAAAGTTGTAGAAGAAACAAAGGAATGGCAGAAGGTGGTCACACATAGGGTAAAAAAAGATATGTTGAAGCAAGATGATATATTTATAAAAGGTCATCACTCTAGTTGCAAAGCCGTTGAAATTAGCAAGATTTGATAAAGCAGTTGAAGATGTCAAAGATTATCTAAGTTTGATTGCAAAAGGCGCAAAAATCCTGGAAAAACAGAATATTGCCTTAGATAGTATCAATGCTCCTAACAATGAGGCAATCACCAGCTTTTTGGCGGATATACTTTCCCAAAATACCAATGGATGAGTTATCTTATCAGGACAGCAAAGATCTCCAAAGATAGATTTAAAGCAACATTTAACTCGATGCTTTTTCGAGTTTTCTTGCTATTCTTGTCTCATGCTTATCTATTCTTTGAGAAAGAGGATAAATCAAGATATAATAGTTGGAACTTTCCCTTTTTTTGCTTTCAGTAGGTTGTTAAATAGTTATTTTGTTTTAGTTTTAGAAATAAAGCTTGCGAGTTGGCAAGTCTTGGTTGTAAAAGCAAGGAGATTTTAGGGTTCCCTACTCCTTTGCTTGTGTATAAATAAGGGCAGTGTTGCCCATTTTTCTTTAACGGTTATTGTGATAGCAAATTGCTGAGCCTACTTTTGCGTGCAAGTTGTTATTTAGTGTTAGTTCAATCTGTGTAAGAGCAAGTTTGTATGCCTACCTTTGTTACAAGATATTGTTCAGTTCATGTGTTACTTGTGTCAATGTATTCTGGCGATCGCTAAATTGTAAGGCTGTTATTGCTCCAATCCTGTTGTCCCAGAAGTGTAATCTTTGTTATTTGAAATTTGAGAAAAGGAAATCTTATGCCTGCTTTGCTGCTTTGATCTATTATCTCAGGGTTTCGTTTTATGTGTTTCGCTTATATAATCTTTATTTCAGCTTGCATCTAAAGTACAGTGAGTCTTAAGGTGTGCGTTGGGAGTGAGTTTATGTGAGTTTTGTGTCAAAGAATCAATTCCTTGTTTACTATTAACTCTCAAGCTCTGAGTTTACTTGAGTTGTTAAAAGCGTCATTAGAGTAGGCTTAGTCGTAATTGAAATTCAAAAAGAGAAAGTCTCAGCTACGGCGCTAGAGTTCTATAACCTTGTGCTCTTAAGTTGAAAAACAAAATTGGCAATTAGTTTTAGTTTTCTTTCTTTAAGCAACATCAGCAAAGAGGGAGCTTCCCCTCCTAATTCGAAAAGCAGTTAATCTGTGCATAGCTGTTCGTTTCTAATCCGCATACCGGAGGTGCGAATTGAAACGCCAACAATCAGTTTATAGGTGTTGAGGTGTTGAAGCAATTATGGGTGATAGAGAATATAGAGACTATAGGAAACAAAACACAAGAGAGATTTTAAATGATTTTGCTAGAGTTCAGAGGGAATTACAACAAAATTTAGCTCGATTGCGTGCCTTAATGACCCAACGTTCTAATGAGAACAATGATCAAGAGGGTTGCAAATCAGAGTTCTAGGACTGTAACGGCCGTCTCTAAACCTATGACACTTAAGTTTCCTCCAAGGAATAACATACAAATTGATAATGAACTTGCAGAGCAGGAATTTGAGGATCAAATTTGACAAGATTGGAAAAAATCAGGAGTTGATTTGTAGAGTGAAATATCTTTCCATGACTATAGGGATCTCAGGATGAAGCATAAACTACATAGGGGCGGTAGATCTCATAATCAAGATGACCGCCTTGTCACGCATGTGACTATTGTCAATGAAATTGGAGATGGGGTAAATGATTCAAATATCTCAAATGCCAGTGAACATGCTTGTGTTGTATCGAATGATGCATTAGAGTTTGCAAATAATCATCATTTTCGTGATGATGCTGTTGTACTTGAATTTAATAATGGTCTGATTTCAGAAGGTCCTAAATCAGATAAGATACACCCAAATGTGAAAACAGATATAAATGACTCCTTTAGCAATTCCACGAGAAAAGATATATGTAATTCCTCTAACAAATTGGAAACCTGTATGGACACAAATTTTGGGTTAGAATGTGAAACTCGTATCAAAAATTGTATTGCTGAGTATGTTGATAGCCTCTTCGTTATCACATCTAATGGGGAGAGAAGAGGAAATATGGTGAATGAAACAATTATAAAAAGGCTGCGTACAATAGATGCAATTGAAAAGAAAGGAATCCGAGGAAGCTTTCATCTTTCCATTTGTACTTTAATTGGAAAAGTAAGAAAAGAATACTTGGCAACGCCTAAGCATGTTGAGAAGGATATTCAAAAAGATGAACAAAGAAATTTAAAAACAAACAAAGAAATCTGCAAATCAAACTATGGAAAAGATGAAGCTTGTGAGGATGTAAAATTTGAAACTGAATGTCTCAAAATGTTTGCAACTCATTTTTATCAGAAAAAAGATTTCAAATCTATGATGAAAGTTGTGAAAATCTTTCATACAATGGACATAATTAGATCTTTTCATTCAAGGAAAGATTACTTTGAGGAACTTTTGGGAATTGGAAAGGCAAAATTCACTATTGATAACCCACCTTTTGTGTTGGGAAATGAAACAACTTCTGATTCTAATGATATGGTTGAAGATGAACACAAGATATGGGATCCCGACAAAACTAAAGATTGGGTTGATGAAATGGGATTTAGGCAAAATTTCAGATTTGAAGCTGCTGTTCACTTCCCAATCAGCCAGCACGTGATTTTTGTTGCTTACAATTAGATGGTTTGGTCCTTATTTTTAGACAATAGGTGGAGTTTTTATCGGTGGAGGCTTAATGATGATGATAGTTTTGACATTTGGGAAATTCCTTCAATCAAATTTTGACTCTCAAATCCTATACATACAGAAAATTTTATTACTTGCAGCTGCTGCTCCAATGTTGAAATTCTGATTTTTGTAAAATTAGTTGACGAGTTATTTTACTTTCAGTTCCTGCAATTGTTGTGGCAGCAAAGTATGGTGGTTTTTTCAGATATGATTCGAGTGCTTTTCCAGTTGTCTAGGATCGTGTCAGGTGGTGGGATTGTAGATTTGAACCTCTTTGAAGTATCTTGGTAGGTGAATTCTCAGGGTGTAGACTTTAATTTTCAAGGGGAATTCAGTTTGGGAACAGAGGTTGATTGTTCTACAGGGTCAAAGGAGAGCCAAACTTAGATTTGGTATGATGAACTTGTGGTTTTTATTAGAGTGGCGCAGCGAAAACTTGGTGTTCTCTTTCAGAGGTTGGTTTGGGATCCTGGAATCATAGTAGGTTTAGGTGGTTTCGTGGTTGTGCTGACATTGTTTGAGGACAAGCAATATTTGAGAAGGGCAGACTATAATGTCCCCAATTTTGAGTCAGCATATACTTAAATAATTAATTTAATGTTGTCAAGAAAGGGTCGAAATATTAAGATAGCTTAAATTAATTTTTGGTGTAAAGTAACTTATGTTTTGAGAAGTTAAAAATAAATTTAAGTTACTTTTTATGAAAATTCTCAAAAAGACAAAATAAAGAGTGAAAGGAAAAAAGATGAGAATTCAAACAAACACGAGGAGTTACAAGGAGGAGGTGAATAAAAGAATTGAGGAGCTAATTGTTGGTAGGCTAGATTTGTTTTTTTGGGAATAGGTCTTTGGCTAGATAATCTCCAGAATTTTGTGGGACCAGAATTCTTCACAAGGGATATCATCTTCGGTGTTGGAAGCTACCCCTGGATGATTGCTAATAGTCCTATTTCAGGGGTTGTGCTGGGAATTAATTGAATTTCGATGTGAACAGGGGCAAAATTGAAGATTAGATAAAATTAATATTGTATTTGCAATTGGTTAAATTGCGATATCCAGATTGGTGAATGTTGATATACGTATATTTTATCATCTTATTTCAAGTAATGTACAAAAAGATTGCAGATGGTGACTATTTTATAATTGTAGAGGTCTTCATGTTGTCTCATATTTAATTCAGGGATTGTTTTGCAGAGGGATCATCACTTTTCAAGATTATTGAAGCAATATATTACTCCAAGGAAGCAATATATTACTGAAGCTACTGCTCAGATTTAAAGAAACCCATGCTGGAATGAAGGAATTGGCAATGAAAGAATGGATCGGGCCGATAGGAGATTATAATTATCACCAAGTTTAAATGTTGAAGACTGCCATTTATTTTTCTTGTAAGGGAACAAAATTGTTATAACTATAAATTGGGAGTGAATTGAATAAGGTTTAAAGGCTTTAGAAATCATCTCAAGGTCGTCGTAATTGCCACAGAGGAGTTGGGTTTAAGAAGAAATAACGAGTGAAGGGACATATTAAAGCCGGTTGAATATTAGGAACTCGTCATATTCTTTAATTTGCCTGGAGTCTTCCAAGCTTGATATGAAGTTGTCTAATAGAGTATAAAAAGAAGACTTGTAACACCATTTAAAGAATATTCATTGGGACGAAATAAGGATGTAACATACTAGCTATCTATAGCTGAAGAACGGTAACTAACTCCCATAATTAGCTGAAGAGTAACTAACTAATCTTCCTAACGAGAGTTTCATCACATATAACAGACATGAAACATAAATAATCTGAGCATTAACTACTTTAACATTCAATAACTAACTTCTAGTTTTCAAATGCAGTTGAAACGAAACAATTAACGATTTATATAATTGAAAACCACAGTTGGTTATGAACTAACTATTCCATTATTTAAGAAATGAATAGTACATTTATTGACAGTAGTGGAAATAAGCAATATAATTATATTTTGAAGTAAAGAGAGAGGGAGTGTTAAGAGATAGTACAGTCTGAAGGCTTCCTGTTGGAATGCTTGAAGAAGTTTCAGTCTTTGAGGGAAAAAGAAATATCATCAAGGGCTTTTCCGCCCGTCCAAAGACCTACTGGTCTCCCGTGTTTCTTCAAATAAAGAAACTCGACCCTTTTCGAGGTGCAGTCTATAAAGGATTCCCAATTACCATCTTGCCATCTGAGTCTGGTGTCAAGAACCTATACTACCCTAGTCGATCTTTCTCTATAGGCTCTCCTAACTAGAATGACCGTCCTGACCAGGGGTATATCTGATTCTTGATGGCTGACTATTGCTTATTCTAAGCATCATAACCTTGGCCAAGGATTTAATGATTATGAGCACATTTCTTGTGCCATCAACACTCTCACCCTTACTCGGCATTAATATATTTGACTCTTGAGTTTATTTTATTAGTGACTTAGCTCATAATTTGTTCCTCTTCAATAAGGAATAATATGTTCATTTCCTACTCACTAGAGGAGGAAAAGATAGTCTTGGACGATGTTCAAAGAATCTCTTCAGTTCTAAATATATTTCAACTAATTGTCATTGATAAAAGATTAAGGAACTGACTCAATTCGAGAACTAAAGAAATAGAGTAAGGTTTTTACTTTAAGTAAAATGGTGGAGGAAAATACAAAACATCTTGGTTGCAAGATTAGGTGACCACGACTGGATCGAAATGGTAAGAAAGAAATATTTCGACTAGACGAAGCACAGGGGTCTTGCAAGGGATTCGATACCATTATTCTTCAGGCAAATCATGATTCCAAAAGAATGCACTAACAATACATATCGATTTCCTAACGAAGAAATAAACTACTCATTATTTATGATTTAACAATTTTAATGGCACTCAATATACGTGCCTGGATACGCGGATCAAAGACTCGTTAATTCTCTTTGTGTTTCCTCCCAGTGAACTAGATGATGAGAACAAATGTTTCGTGATTCTATGCTGTGCAGAAGAGTGTTACAAAGGCGGCTTTAGTCTAGAGTTTAGAATGTTTTTTCCACCCCTATGAATAGCAAGTCGAATAGGAGAAAATGGCGCTCGGCCATGGCAACCCTGATAGAAATGCAAACCAAAAAAAAAAAAATACCGACCCGTAGAGAGAGAGTGAAGTACAAATAATGCCATCCTATATTCTAGGCGAGCCAAGACTCCAAGAAAAACGTCTACATGCGTCCTTCTTGGGCGTTTCATCAAGACACAAAGGACAAGGTGGCAAGGGTTACCGCCACCCAACTCAAACGAACATTTTGAACCCACAATCGTGACTTAAAGGTTTATATTAATATTGGCAATAATATTTAATTCAATTCCTTACTCCAAGGTGCGCTTAAGAGCTAAATACGTGACTTCAAAAGGAGAACAATGATACTCATTTTAAGTTGACTTGTTTTGCTCTTACACCAAAGTTGAAGTTAATTACTTGTTTTAAAATTATTTAATTAAGTGTGATAATATCACAAGGTTACGACTCCCACATTAACAACCTTACACCAAACTTGTGACTTAATGGTAATTTGGTTCTTTTATAGACTGCGGCCTCTCCTTGATGATATTTCCCGTTCCTTCGAGATGTTGACACTCCTACATCCACTTGGTAAAGAAATAGGGTTAGACCATTCTTTGTTTCCTCTTTAAAAAAAAACACATCAACACATTGACATAAATATACATATAAAGATATCATTCATAATTGCGGTTATATCAAATAAATTAAGAATTCTTTTCCCAATTTTCACATTCTAATGAAAGGTAGTTGATTACAACTAACATAACAACCATATTATTATTGCCATAATCTTGTTCAAAACAAAAGGGATGTAACATACTTCTCCCCTTAAGAATCATCGTCCTTGATGATTATTTATTCATAGGTTCAGGTCTAAAATTATAAATATATAGAGTTCTTAATTGTTCATAAAAAGATAAGGAAACTTTTGAAGGATTTCATCATAATCCTCCCATGTAGCATTTTCCTCTGAATACTGGTCCCACTGGACCTTGCATTGTTTCACCTCGCGGTTATGTAAGCGTAGCTTACGTATCTTGAGCATTCTAAGTGGGTCGATTGTAATCACCCAAGGATACTGCGCCTGCAAGGAATTCCAGTCAATCATACGGTCAAATTCTGCATGGTACTTATGAAGATAGGAGACATGAAATACATTGTGCAATTTGGTGAGAGCCAAAGGTAGAGCAATTTTGTATGCTACCGGGTTGATAACATCTAGACTTCAAAAGATCCTACGTATCTCGGGGCTAGTTTAGAGGCTTTTGCAAATTTGATAGAGCTCTTTTGAGGTTTAACTCGCCAAAGAACTTTCTCTCCAACCACAAACTGCCTGGGGGTTCGTTTTGCATCAACGCAACTTTTCTGCCGATCATTAGCTTCCTTCAACCTTTGTCTGATTAACTTAACTTGTTCCTCCATTTCTTGAAGCATCTCGGGTCCTAGAACGATCCTATCTTCCATCCGGTTCCAACTTATAGGTGTTCTGCACTTCCTGCCGTACATTGCTTCAAAGGGTGCCATTTTGATAGCTGATTGATACAAATTGTTATAAGCAAATTCTACCAATGGTAAATATTCTTCCCACTTATATTGCTGGTCCATGCAATACATTCTTAGCATGTCTTCCAAGATATGATTTACTCTTTCCGTTTGTCCATCTGTTTCAGGATGATAAGCTGTACTAATATTTAGCTAAGTTCCCAAGGCAGAAAATAGAGTTTGCCAAAACTTGGATGTCATCCTAGCATCCCTGTCAGAAATAATCTTTTCTAGAATTCCATGAAGACGGAAAATTTCTTGTACAAACTTCCGAGCAATCACATAAGCCCCATATGTCAAGTTTCCAGGAATGAAATGTGCTACTTTGGTGAGTCTATCCACTACTACCAGTATTGCATTATGTTTACTCCTCGTGATTGGTAAACCTTGTACAAAATCCATCCTGATGATTTGCCATTTCTAATTTGGTACACTGCGAGGTTGTAACAATCCTGCCAGGTGTTGGTACTCCACCTTAACCTTCTGAGATTCAAACCATCCTGCAATGATTCTGGCCGCATCCTTTTTCATTCCCTTCCAAAAATATAATGGTTTGACATCGGCCAACATTTTGGTTACCCCTGGATGATCTGAGTATGGTGCTGTGTGAACCTCCTTCCATACCAACTCCCTTAATTCTCTTGAGTTTGGAACATACATCCTGCCCTTATATCTCAAAAGTCCATCTGTTTCGATCTGGAAACCCTCATATTTAGGTTCTTGTGAGTTTTCCTGAAGAGCTTCACGGACTTGCAGGTAGAATTCATCTTCATTCAATTTCTGTAGTACTTGAGTTTTAAAATTTGTATTGACTAACACCATCAAAGTTATATGTTTTCATCGACTCAGAGCATCAACTACTTTGTTCTCCTTGGCCTTGATATAACTGACCTCAAAATCATAGTCTAAAATTAACTCCATCCACCTCCTTTGGCGAGCATTTAAATTAGGCTGGGTGAATATATACTTTAAACCTTGATGGTCCGATTTGAGTTCAAAAGTCTTCCCTAACAAGTAATGTTGCCACATTTGTAGGGCATGCACAATAGTTGCTAACTCCAGATCGTGAGGTGCATAGTTCTGCTCATACTGCTTCAACTTCCGAGATTCATAAGCCACTACCTTCCCATCTTGCATTAATACTCTGCCCAAACCTTCACTAGACGCATCTGTTATAACTACAAAATGACCATTAGGGTCTGGTACTACCAAAATTAGTGCAGTCATTAATTTTTCCTTCAATGTATTAAATGCTTCCTGACATTTCTCTGTCCATTCGAATCTCTTTCCTTTTCTTTGAAAGAAGGTAATGGTGTGAGCGATCCTAGAGAAATTTCTTACAAACCTTCGGTAATACCCAACCAAACCCATGAAACTTCAACCTCATGCACATTTTTCAGTACTGGCCATTCCACTATAGCTTTTATTTTTGCTAGATCCACTGCTATTCCTCTAGCTGATATTATTTGCCCCAAGTATTGTACCTCTTTCTGGAAGAAGGTGCACTTTGATAATTTTCCATAAAGTTTATGTTCTCTCAATCGTTGAAGGACCACCTGAAGATGTTGAAGATGCTCATCCTCGTTTTCGGAATAAATAAGAATGTCATCAAGGAAAACCAACACAAACTTGTCCAAACAATCATGGAAAATACTGTTCATTAGATTCATAAACGCAGTTGGGGCATTGGTGAGACCAAATGGCAAAACTGTGAATTCATAATGACCGTACCTAGTTCTGAAAGTTGTTTTATAAATGTCTTCTTCTTTCAATCTTAAATGATGATATCCCAACCTTAAATCTACTTTGGAGAACACTGCTGCCCCTTTCATTTGATGAAAAAGATCGTCTATTCTGGGCAAGGGGCACTTATTTTTGATGGTGAGCTTATTCAACATACGGTAATCTATGCATAGGCGAAGTGTTCCATCCTTCTTCTTGAAAAATATTACTGGTGCTCTCCATGGTGATATGCTAGGTCGAATCAATCCCTTATCCAATAATTCGTGCAATTGTGCCTTTAGTTCCATTAGTTCCACCGTGGTCATACGATACGGTCCCTTAGAAACAGGTTCGGCCCCTGGTACTAAATCTATAGAGAAATCAAACACTCTTCTAGGTGGTAAACCAAGTAGTGTTGTGACCTTTTCACACATCGCCCCATTGCAAATGGGGACCCCCCAATTTTTGCTTCGTTTGGGTCTTTTGGCTTGATTTTGGTTGGTTTTCTTGTTGTCTCTCTATTGTTCTGCTTGTCTTTCTAGGGATGAGCCCGTCTTTGAGCTTAAATTTGAAGTTTTGGCTAAGTCTGTAGAATTAGGGTTTGCGCTTTTCATGTCAATTTGAGGTCAATTTGAGTTGGTTAATTGCATTCTGACTGCTTCATCATGATTAAGACACTTCAAACTGCTTGCCTGCAAATTTTGAGTTGAAACGGACAACTTACTATTTTTAGCAGTCCAGGCTTCAGGAGCCAATTTTTAGGGTTTGCATGTTGGAGTTTTCAATGCATGACTAGAGAATCTTTCTGGGTTTTTCAAGACCTTCGCGATGATATAACATGCAAATCGAGATATTGATTTTCGACAACTCAGGCTTCAGAGGCTATTTTTAGGGTTTGCATGTGAAGTTTTTCAGTGCATGTCTAGAGAATATTTCTGGGTTTTCCAAGACCTACGTAATGGTATAACATGCAAGATGAGATGTGTTGGCGTTTAAATTCGCACCTGTGGAATGTGTATTTGAAACGGACAACTATGCACAGATAAACTGCTCTTCAAATTAGGAGGGCAAGCTCCCTCTTGCTGATGGTGTTGAAAGAAAGTAAACTAAGAACTAAGTCGCCTATCTTTTTGATCAGCTTAGAACACAAGGTTTATTAAACACAAACGCCGCAGCTGAGATTTTCTGTTTCAAGAACTTCAACTACGACTAACTTAAACTAAAGACGTTTCTAACTTCTCAAGTAATAAGCAGAGCAAGAGAAACTAGAAATGAACAAGGTTTGATTTCTGACAAAATACTTCAATAAACTCTCTCTCAACAAACATCTACACACTTCAATGTAAGTTGAAATCAGGATCATAAAAGTAGAACATAAATAACGGAAATCTAAAATGTTATATCAAGGCAAAGGAGGCTCATGATTTTATTACTCAAATTTCTGGAACAAAACTCACTTCTAACATGCCTGGAACAAGAAATTGCAGCTAAAGAGGCTTGCAATCTTGTTCTTACACAATAGAAATAGGAATCACAATAACTCCTTGTTGGCTAAAAGAGACTCAACAATTTGCTATCACAAAACAAATGAACAACACTCGAATAACAAATAGAAGGCACAATAGGCTCAGTGTTTTGTTATCACTAGCATGGTTAAAAAAAACTAATGAGCAAAGGCTCTTATTTATAGGCAAGCAGAGGAGTAGGGAACCCTAAAATTTCCTTGCTTTCACAATCTAGGGCTTGCTCAACAGACAAACTTTATTACTAAATCTAGAAAGAAGATAACATCTAACACCTAAGAAAGCAAAAAATCGGGAAACGCCAACTATTACATTTATCTTCTTTCTCTTCTCAAAGAATGGATAAGAATTCATTCTAAGAATAGAAAGAAAGTGGGAAAGAAAGCTTCTAGAGGAAAGCTGCTTTAAAGCTCGATCACATCCGCTAGAATATTAGAAATTGTGTCCCGGTTCGATGCATCTATGCCCTCAATAGCAAAACACCACTTTTCTAGAATATCTTCAGCATCCGCAATAGATCTCAGGAAATCTTCGACCTCATTGGCCGCTTTCTCAAACTTTGCTGACATCATCGAAATATGACCTATCCTTCTGCCAACTGGATTGCAACTGCGAACAACACCCTGAAATTGATCCTGCACTTCATCAAGCCTGACGTAGGAACCATCTTCAAGGCTGTACTGAGAAGGAATCTCTGTGATGAACTCATTGATGAAAAGAAGAGCTTCAATCACCCTTTGTCTGTAGGCGATAAATTCCTTTGATGTCCTCTCTTAGGTTTTAACTTTGAAAACATGACGCTCTCTCCAAGCAAGGATTTATCTCTTGTGTTCTTTTGAAACTGTTGAACCATAGGCTGTGTCTAAATCAGCAATGATGATCTCATGCCTAGGTCTTACTTCAGCCAGTGTTTGTTCAAACCCTTGGATACTTTGACTTAGCTTATGAGCGTTTTCTCTTAACTAGAACATGCATGCCAAGATCTCCTTTCCTCTGACAATGAAACTCTCGATCCATTCCTGAGTTTCTTTCCCACAAATGATCAGCTGTCTTAACTGATGATGATCAGCTGGTGTCTCTAAGATCTGGGGCAGCAACTGGGTTGCCTGTGAAGAACCATGGACAAGGTTAGAAATATAAAGCCTGGGCTGCTGATTTTCAGCCTTGAGGGCTGCCTTGTCTTCTCCATCCTTGAGTACTCTTTCCTGAAGGTTTTCGGACACTACTTTGAATACACTCACATCCGCATGTCTAGTATTTCTACCAAGATTAGCCTTGACCATGACAAAGTCATCCATATTCACCTCATCCCTGTTCTTGTCTTCTGGGGGCAATGCAATCTCCATGACTATCTTGTTATTAGGGTTCCTATCAAGTGAACTTGCTTCTTTGCTTTCTTCTTAGGAGGTTCTTGATAGATGTTATCGAGATCATCAATGCTCGCCTGATATGAAGGCCTTCTTCTTACCCTTCCCAAGGAGTTCTCAAGCCAAGACACGGTAGTATCTTTACTAACTTCCTTAGGAGGTGCAATTTCAATCTCTTCATCTTCAATATCAAGGTCGATGTGAATCTGTAAAGGTTCTGTCAAAGGTACAGGAACGTGTGTTAAAGGTAGCTCCTCTGCTTCTTTCTGAGGTATTGGCTCGTCAGGAGGAGCTTCTGTTTCAACTGTAGGTTGCTCCTGTATGACTATGCCTGAGAAGTCTAACCTTCTTCTTACAGTTTTACTTGATCTACTACCTTTGACGCCTTCTTGAGACTGACTTTTACCCTTTCCTTTTGACTGTGCTCTGGAAGAAGAGGGAATTGTCTTTGGTAGCTCTGCTACTGGAATGGAGTTTTTCCTCTTAAGGATTAAGAAAACCTTGCTATGCTCAAGGACTTGGCTCGTCCTGTCCTCAACTGAGAGGGATTCTTTATTAGCCCAGTTAACTCGTGAAAGGGGCCGATCTTCAATTCGCTTCTGACTATACATTGGGATAAGCACATCCTCGTCATCATCTGATAACCCTTCTATGTCTTCATTTAAGCAGTCCTTCATCTGGTGGAGAGTGAGCCTGCTGTAACTACGCCTCCGCACCTCGAACTCATCTGTACAATTAGCCCAAAAATCTTCAAGGGTGGGTATATGATCATAGTTCTTCTCAAGTCGGCCAATGTTGACACCATGAGGATCAAATGATCGTCTCTCGCTGTAAGACTTGAGGCCGAGTTTATCTAGCTCATCTCCCATTGTCTTAGCATCTACAACAGCCTTGCATGTATAGATTCCCATCCCTAATGGAAAATGAAGGGAGGGTTTCCTTCTATTCCTCAAGACTGTGTGGACATCGTGGGCCTGCCTTAGGAACTCCATGAAGACGACCTCATCTAACGGATACCTTGGTAACATAAGCGGGGCACCTGAATAGCCATAGACCCTGAGATAGGTGAAAGTAGGAAATTGTATGAACCAATCTGCCCACTTCGCCATCGCTGCCCTGGCAACTGAAGAGATGTAAACGTGCAATTCATTGTCTCGGTCCCGCACTGTGTACATCAGAAAAGCCTCGTTCACTCTCTTGTAGTGATGCAGTGACTTCATGAATTCCAACTGGGGATAGTAGTTATATATATGTTGTACACTCAATGATCCCTCGGTGTTCAACCCTCTGAATTGACCTTGATAGGCCACCAGGTAGACTAGGTAAGACACCATATGAAACTCATGAAATTGGAAGTATTCTGTTATCTGCTGATGTAGGCTGTCACTGACCAAGGTAGGCCAATCATAGAACTTGGTTTTCTTCATGATGTGGGGTATGGCGTAAAACATCCAAGGCTGAAACTTGGTGGCGTCTTTTGAGCTAGTTACCTTGTTGAGCAAGGTGCTAATGATAGCAATTTCATCCTTAAACTCTCCTCGCCCAATGTTCTTTGGCAAGGTCTTATGCTTTTCTTTCATCCACCTCTGTGCAATCTTCTTGCTATATTTATCTTTGTGCATATCCCATATCCTTTCACATTCACCCTTTGAGATAGTAAAGCTTTCAGGCCATGGGGGAATGGAAAAACACTTCTCGATCACATCAGGCTTCAAACTGCAAATTAATCTACCATCAACTAACTGGATCTCCCTTGTAGCCGGGTTGTAATGCTTGATGCAAGAGATTACGAACTCAAGACTCTGAACTGATATAGGAATAGATGCTGCTGCGAGGAGTCTAGAATGTCCGAGGTTCCTGATTGAGGTGTTGCCTGTGCTCTCCAAAGTGTGTAAATCAAACACCAGCTTGATATGATGCAAGTCTGTCTCAGCTGTTTTGATGAAATCATGATAGAGAGTTGATTCAGTCTTGAAAACATTCGGAGTGTACTCCATTTCGGAAACCTTGAAGAATGACTATAAACTCGCCTATGTTCAGACAAGTTTTGAACAACTTACTATTTTTAGAATGCTGATTTTCTTGCTCCAACGAACAAATTTTTGAATTTTTTTTCCTGAGATATGGGTTTTGCTCAGAATTTCGTTGTAAGACAACCCAGATCGTCCGTTTTCAAAAATTTTGAATTTTGCCTGAAAGAGCAGCAAACCCTAATTTCTTCAAATTTTCATGAAAAAAGTTGGCACCTGGGTTTTGTTCAGAATATGATTAGAAATGGACCCAGTTGATTAGATTTGCAAAATCCTGATGGCTGATCGAAACAACAGCGAACCCTAGGATTTGAAATTTTCTTGAAAAAACTGTGATATGGGTTTTTTTCAGAAGACTGATTTGAGAGGACCCAGATGATTGAAAACTGAATGCACTGAGGATTTCACTGACATGCAAATAAAAAGCAGTTGCTGCAACTTGATGAAGTTCTTGAAAATTTCTTCAGAAGAATGAAGTGAAAAGACCCAAATGACTGAAAATTTGAAAACCTTGGCCTTCTCTTTGAAAAATTTGATCTTCTGGATGAAAAGGTTTGAAAAAGCAAGGGTTTATGTTGCTGATCTGAAAAATCTGACAAATAACCAGCAAATATGAATTCTTGAATCATTGAAATTCTTCAAACTTGCTGCTCCAACTTTCTCCTCTGAATGCTACCTGCAAAAATAATCAAGATTACATGAAAGAAAGGTGTTAAATAGACTTAGGGTTTTGATTTAGGTTTGCTTTCTTTTGCTTTTATTTTCAAAATTCTAAAATCTCTGATCTTTGAACTTGGACGCCATCTTCCTTGTTGCAATTTTGAAAATTTGAAAATCTTGAAAATTTCTCTAAGGTATGAGAAGTTGGGCGCCCTTCTTGGCCAGGGGCGCCCACTGCAAGCAGTGTTAGTTAATTTTTGATATTTTCAACTTTTCACCATCTTGACCCCCTACTTCGCCTTCAATTTCTGGCTTGTAGACTAATCTGATGAGTGAGCTGAAGGATTCATCGCAGAGCCAGACCTGTTTTGAGAAGATTGTTCTGGAGGAGTCTCTAGCTAAAATCCTCATTTTGACCTTCAAATTCATGGGAGCCTTTCTTCTCTAGGGGCGCCCATTTTGTTTAGCGTTAGCCATTTTATGATCTTCAATATCTTCATTAACTCCTCTTCTACAGATGATCTCGTCGAGTTTGGTGCTCTGGGCATCAGATTGACTGATGATTATGCTCGTTGCGTAGCTGGAGAGATATTAAGAGGGGTCATTTGGGACAAACTTTATCAAACAGCTGGATTTGAGCCTTCAAAAGCTTGGGCGCCCCTGGCAAGCTGGGGCACCCAAACTCACCAGAGTTGGAACATTTTTACCTTTTCTTGGTTGCTTTTGAATCTCAGTTCTTAGCTCTCATCATACCCTCTGTTCAACGCTTCATATCTGGCGACTGCAACCTCCGATTGTTGTGTTGGATATCTCGTTGGAGAGCTGGATCAACGGCGAAGAGATCATATTAGAGCCACTTCTCTAGATTCATCTGTTTTACCTCTCAAAATCTTGGGTGACCTTCTGCAAAAGGGGCGCCCAAACCTTCCAGACTTTGTTAATTTTATCTGATTTTCATCTTCAAGTTTGAAACGTTCTTTTTGCATGTTCCACTTTGATTTGAATCTGTTGGAGATTGAACATTTAGATGCTCTGACAAAGACAGGCGTGTCAAAGCTGGCTGAATACTGAAGAGATTGAGCATATTCTCAAACCCTAACTGCTGAGTTAGGTGCTTCAAAAAGCTGGGTGCCCTTCTTCACCAGGGGCGCCCAAAGTCTCCACACTCAGTAAATTTTTGATAAATTACATGCTTTTCATTCTGACTTTTGTGTGAATCCTCCTTGTTCAGCCTTGAATCTCGGATGACTGGATAATCTGATGACTACACCGTTAGATTCGTTGCGGAGCTGGCAGAGAAATGAACAACTTTGATTCGAAGTATAAACCCTAATTTTATCATTTAGTGCCCTAAAAAGATGGGCGCCTATTCTCTTCTGGGGCGCCCAAGTCAGCCAGTGCTAGAAAATTTTCACATTTTTCACTTTCTTCTCCGTTCTTCGTGCTCGCTCACCAACTTGCCTTCTGCTGAACGCTTGAATGTTGAATCTAACGCCTGGTAGCCGATTGACCTCCATTGATGACCTCAGAGCTCCTGATATGCTTCTGAAAAGGTAGAATAGACCCACTAGGGCAAAACTGATTATTTTGAGATTCTGACTGCACCAGCCTAATATGGATGTATTTTGAGCCAATCAAAATCAGTTTGGACCCTGACGGACCAACTTTCTATTTTTAGAAAGTTTTGCTAGTATCTGTTTCCAAAGAAACCCAGAAAAGTTACAATATTTAGAAAATTTCTAAAAATAGCAGTTTTCCTAAAAAGTAGGGATGAAAAACTGAGATCTGGGTTTTGTAGATTAAGCTGCTTTGAGCAGACCCAAATCGTCATATTTTGAAAATTTTGAGTTTTAACCTCTCATGCAAGACATGCACACCCAAATTTTGACCTTTTGACTGATTTAACAAGACTTTTACTCATTTCTTCAAAATGTCTAAGTGTAACAAAAATTTTAATTTTGGGGTACAACAAGATAACTTTCAGCAGTCTTCAGTTCAGAGGCTATTTTTAGGGTTTGCATGTTGGAGTCTTCAACGCGTGTCTGGATATTCTTTGTGGGTTTTTCGGAGGCTTCGTAGTGATGTAACATGCAAATTAGGATCAAGACCTTTTTGCAGAGTTGTCTTCGAGAGCAAATTTTAGGGTTTGCATGCATAATTTTTCAGTGCATGTCAGCATATTCTTCATGGGTTTTTCAAGAGCTACGCAATAAGGTAACATGCAAGCAGAGTTGTTCACTTTTTCAGACACTATTTTTAGCAAGATCACTCTGGCAGCTGCCCAGCACTTCAGCATCATGAACATAGCGACATGCAACAAAAACGGGGTCAAACGAGGATCTTTTGAGCAATATGCAAGTCAGATTAGGGTTTCTAGCTTCGGGACCCAAAATGAAGGGTCAAACGCTAGAATCTCCGAAAATTGGTGTATCCCACTACGATCAGTATCTTTCAAGGAATCCATTGGTGAAATTTGAAGGCAATCCGAGAACTTACTATTTATAGTAAGTCACTTCTGAAACAGGCTATAAATAGCAAGTCAGCGCGAGACACCAGTGTGAACAAGCTAGTCAACCCATGAGGATCACGTCAGTCAGATTTCAAGTTAAATTGAGTTGCAAAAGTTTTGAAATCAAGCAGTTACTATAAATAGCAAGTCATCTCCAGAAACAGGCTATAAATAGCAGGTCAACACAAGGCACCAGTGTGAACAAGTCAGTCAGGTAACAAGGATCCAGTGGCACGGATTTCAAGTCAATCCAAGTTGTAGAAGTACAAAATTAGGGGATTTACTAAAAATAGTAAACCAGAGAGGGCAAGGTAGGTGAGGAAGAATGAAAATTTCTAAGTCTGAAGAAATTCCTCCTCACCTTGTCAAATGCGCCCATGTTAGAGGCTGGCTTGGCAAAATATTTCTAAGTTATAAAAAATTCTTGTAGACCCCTGAAATTGCGCCCAAAGAAGTTGGAGGAGCTGGGAAAACTTGTCTAAGGCACAAAATTCTTGCAGACCCCTGAAATTGCGCCCAAAGAAGCTGGAGCTGGGAAAACTTGTCTAAGGCACGAAATTCCCCCACGCCTTGAAATGTGCCCACTTCACAAGGAGATGAAGAAACGTTTCTAAGTATGAAAAATTTCCTCCTCCACCCTTGAAATGTGCCCAAGCAAGGGTGGTGGTGAGAAAAATTAACTAAGGCATTTGAGAATTCTTGTAGGCCTACCTAAATGTGCCCAAGGGAGAAGTGTGACACAAAATTTTGCTAAGGCAATCAAAATGGAAGCTTGACGTCCTATGAAATATTCCAAGCCAATTTTTTTCGTTTTTTCAAATTACAAATTACAATCAATGCACCCGTTAAGGTTAGAAGATAAACCAAAACGTGCTGAAGCAACTCTAACCAGAATGTACACCAGGATCCCGATGTGGGCAAGGTGTGAGCATTGGTCAGAGGATCTTAAACAAATTGCTTATGCAGGAACTCTAACCAAGAATGGCACCGATGATGGCGAGCATATGGTTAGAGGATCTTCTACTCTAAGTTTTGAAAGGGAACTCGACACCAAGTATGTGCTACTCAATCCAGTATGGAGTGAGGGGCGACCATATGGCGGAGTGATACAGAGTACAATGCTTGAAAGAAATATTGAAAAGCTGAAAGTACTCAACACCCAGAATGTGCTTTCTAACCCAAAATGGGATAGTAGCTACCATAGGGCGGAGATGTAACTATTACAATTAATTACTGAAGGTAAGAATGAGTATTACAAATTGATAGAGCGATATTATAAACTGCTGTCAGTACTACTGCCAGCTTACAATGAATATTTAAATGCCTGCAAGATCAAGTATTAGAGTTCTTCAAATTGCTGCAACAACAAGGAATCTTTTACAAAGCCTGTAATGATTTCCTAACACCAATCCAAGAAGGAAATTGCAAATTTCTCAAATCTGGTTATGACAGACCTGCACTTTAAAATATATAACCAGCAACCCTAGAATCCACTAAAATGCTCACAACTCACTCAATACTTGTCAGAATGACATGAGACTTTATGCAAACGAATGCTAAGATGATGACAATGAAGACTAGACAAAGAAACAACTGATAAATTGAAGTATTTTTTTTTCTAAACACTCGCCAGGCAGAACAGAATGATACAACCTCTAGAAAAGTTCTACCAACAAGATAAAATCAGATTCTTCATTATAAATCACCAAAATTTGCACAAATGGGCGCCTAGGGCATAGAAATAGTTCTAGCCAATACCCAGAACAAATATGTTTTTTATTTTTTGACTTATGAGCAAAAACAACATTCAGCAACTTGAAGTCAACAACATCAAAACTTCACTAACATGCTCAAACTAGACTACAAATGCATGATAGCTTCTACAATGCAATTTCTTACTACAAAAACTCACTCAACTACAAACTAACTCTCCACTAGTTGCTATCTTTCAAGCAAGAAGTCAAGCCAAGGCTAGGAGGCATTCATTCCTCGAGGCAGTCCCAGTACCATTCCGGCAGCATAACAATATTCAAGTCATAAGATACTGAAATGAGAACTAAAGGCTTCCTTTTATAATTTGCCGTTGACCTTCTCGAAACCCTAATCTTCTTTTCAAAGTCAAACCCTAATCCTTCAAAAAATGGCGTCCCTTTCTCCAAAGCTTCAATTTTGACTTTTAATTATAATTTTATTCCTTCCTTGAAGTTGGTTTCCAAACTCACTTTAGCAATATTTGACTTTAGAGATATTAAAATATTTCCTCCATGTAGAAAATACCCTTTAAGGTCCCTTCTTTAAAACAATATTAATTTATGATGCTAGGACAAGGGATTATAATATTAAATTATAACATTATAATATAAAATAGCTTATATCTCCATAAAGATGCATCAGGAGCCAAATTCAACCACATCATCTGAACTGATTGAAATAGGAGTCAACTGACCTGAAGTCAACCTGCCAACTTGCCAAAAATAGAATTTACTAAAAATAGTAAATTCATGAACTTGCTCAGAATGTCGTGCAGAAACCACCAATGCGAAGCTCTCTGAAAACCCAGAAAGAATCTGCCATCCAAAATCAACAATTCCCAATGCAAATTTAGCAAAAAGACGAAAACATCCTCCAAGAAGTTTGGAAACCTTGATTCGAGCTTCTGCTAGCCGACAGCTCACCGGGAATAGGCCATCAATCACTGAAAGGTGCAGTGCTAAAAACGGGGACATTACAGTCCGCCTTTCCCAAAATTGCTTGTCCTCAAGCAATACCACCATAACTCCAGAAAAGTTAAGACTAATCCATACCAAAACAAGTATGATCCCAGGTTCCCAAATCCATCTCAGGAAGGACCCACCATGCTGATGCTGCACCACTTTGATCACATCAGTGAAAACATCATGCCAATGCTGCACTAACCTCCCTTGTAACTCCAAAGTGTTACCATCCATGATAATCAAACTGAAAGATCTTAAAGGACTAAGATCAGTATCATGCAACGTCTCACGTCCAAGATGCCCAGAGTCAACAGTAACAACAATACCACTGTCAACCACAATTCTAGGCAAGAAGAAGGATAGGTCACTCAAGTCATAACTAATCTTCTCAGCATACCTCCACATGGTAACAAATGAAACCATGACTGCAAATGTGACATCCTCATCTCTTTTGCAAAGAGGAAGGTTATCCTTTGCAAGAACTCAACAAACTCAAACTCATGATTCCACATGAATTCCCTATGCCTCCGCTGAACTATCATGGCACAACTATGAAGTCTGAAGAAGTTTCTCACAATTCCAATCCCAAGAGTCTCAGAATGTAGAGTCAAGACATTGAACAGTATCTCAGCAGTAGGAGTCTCAAAATGCCAAGCAAAGTCGAGCGATGGTTTGCTGCTCCAATTATTTGTACAAGAATATGTACCAAGAAAACCATTAGAATGAGTATGGTTTCTTTCCAAATTCTGATCGTGCTCAATCCAGACCACCAATTTTCTCATTTGAAACCATAAATTGTCCCTTGAAAGAGATTGGAAGGTCTGAAATTGAATGAACTAGCAACCCAACAAAACTGAAATGATCAACTTGAAATCTGATTTTATGAAAATCAGCATCCAAGGAGATAGATAGCTGTTGCCAAACTGAAAATCAACACCCAAAATATCATGTCTGCTTATATCTACAGCCGAAAATAAACCCACTGAAGATCCCATCACAGCCAAGTACCAATCCTTGCTCAACTTTACTTTCCAAAACTCCCATTGATCATTAGGAGTGAACTTCAAATGACTAACAACGAAGGTAATAACATCCAAAGGACAGTGAATTTGAGACTCATCACTCCAACATACATTCTTGACACATGTCAAAAGTGAGCTGATACCAAGGCCCCACATCATAATTAAAGAAGAGCCATTTTGCAAATGGAGAATTACTTTTACTAGAATGCTTTGGGAAATACGTTCTATTTGAATCATCGCACCCTGAAACTCCAAGAAGTACTCAACCAATCTGAATTCATTGAGAAAGTCAAATTCAAAACCATGAGAGAAGAATTGTTGGAAGGATTCAATGGACCCTTCATCAAACTCCATTATGAAATTAGTTATTCTTAGAGAAGATGGTGTAAGCAGGAAGTCTGATAGGAATCTGACAAGCATCCATATCCGAAAATGAATGAACTCTTCATTGGAGTGCCAATCATCCCTTTGTTGCTCATCAAGATTAGTGACCTCATTCCACCATGCATCTTGATTTTCCACCTCCTGAATGGGGAGACTAGAAGCAGCAGTGAAGCCTTCATTATGCAGCGCATGCATCCTCATTCCATTGTCAGAAAAAGTGCTAAAACTTCCCTCTTCAACAATGATGTCATAAAAAATTTCCTCAAGGCTTGAAATCCCATCATCTACCTCAAAAAAATGTTTCTCATAAGCTTCCTCTTCACTTGGTTCAAAAAGAGGATTGTCATAAGTTGCTTTAGCACCCACTTCAAAGAAAGGGTTGTCAAAGACTTGGAAGTCCCCTTTTCCATCTTGCTGATCCAAATCTGCATACGCAACTTCTGATTTCCTTGTGAACCCTTCAGGATCAAACTCCTCTCGAAGACTATCAAGCTCGTCAATTACTTGCTTGATTTCTTCAACTCTTTGCTCATTCTTTTGCTTGCTAAAAAGTTTGAAATCAACAAACCGGTCTTCAACCTCTGTTAGAGACAAATGATTTTCTTTTAACTAGTCCTTTGTTGATTTAAGCTCCAGAGTGAGCTCATCAACCAAATTCTCCTTTTGTTGGACAACACTGAAGGACTTCTTTGCAAGTTCAATAGCATGATCCCAATCCTCCATCAAGTTTATGCAATCTGATTTCAACGCCTCCAAAGAGTCTCTGATGAGTTGCAAATTGAAAAGAGCAACTTCGTCCTTAACTCCTCTTTTCCTCTCTTCAAGCTGAGCCTTCCAGTGGAGATCTTCAATCAAACTATGAGTGCGATCAAATTGGGATAGAATTCGCACTTCCCTCTTAAAGGACTCTTTGTCTTGATCTTCCCACTCAAGAATATGCAAAGATGGCGGATTGCTGGGTGGCTGATTGTCAAAATCAGAACTTTGTTTTGTGTCTTTGCGGCCATCATAGCTGCTCCAGCTTCCGTGTCTTTCACCTTCAACTAGAGGAGAATGCTCATTGTCATGAAAGGCATCATACTCCACAAAATCTTGAACCCATCGCTTGCAATCAGCTTCGTGCATTGATAAATCAGCTTTGTGTTTAGTAACACCTTCAAACTCTCCATCTTCAAGAGCCATATGGTCTTCAAGCTCTTCTTCTTCATCACTGTCTTCTTGATCAAACATTAAAGCAGCACCCAACTTGCTCAATGGATCATAGTCATCCGCTGTTCGGAAAGTTTCCGTAGAAACATTTTCTTCTTTAGCGGCTGCAACCACTTCAAGGACATCATCATGGAGCTTCTTTGAACCCTCTTCTTCTTCAAAGACAACTTCCTCTTCAATGGCCACCTCATAGTTTGCCATGCAAACTGATTTTTGATCTTCATCTGGATCAAAGGGAAATTCATCCCACAAAGGTTCTTTATCATACCTTGGTGTCAACCAACTGGGATCCCAAATGGAAAAAGGCTGATTGTTTTGATCAAGAGAAAAGTACTCTTCATGCTTCTCTTGGAGTGTTGAGTCTTTGAATAGGTCACCCAGTAACTCACTTGAACTGGTTTCTTCATAAGTCCTCTCCAAGGGCTTAGTTTGATGCTCAAACCCAATGTCATCATCATAATGAAATGAAGAATCTCCATTGCCTGCTGTTTTGAAAACATCATTGTCATTATCTTCATCATGGGGAAGTATGTCATTGATCTCTTCATTAGCAGCCCAATGAATACCAAGGAGGTCTTCTTGGCTACTTGTCATACATTTGTCTAGTGAAAATTCTTGAGAGATTTGAACAGCAGCAAGAGGTGAATAATCCTTGACCAAATCCTCAACTAAAAGAGGTATAAACACATCAGAATCACCATTAACAACATCACCTTGGTAATGATCATAAGCTGGTCCAAGGACACCACTAGTGTTTTCTTCATCTTGTTCTTCTTCACTTCCTATCACATGCAAATCTAAGGAAGTATTTTGGGGTTCTTCCACACACTTTTCAACTGTCAGAGTTTCTTCATCAAGCTTCCGATTAATATGAGGTGCCATGTGCACCTTGCTATCCCAGCTTTCAGACCTAGCATAAATCTTTCTGATTCCCCACCTTATGTCAGGATCCTTCATTAGCGTAAACAGTTCATGCATTAACTCAAGTAGAGGCTTCTCTGTAGTCATCTCTCTCTGTATGAAGCGTCTGGTATGTCTGTCACTCATCTGTCAAGTGAACTCTGTTGGGCACAGGATGGCAGGATCTTGGCTCTGATACCACTGAAATATTCCAAGCCAATTTTTTTCGTTTTTTCAAATTACAAATTACAATCAATGCACCCGTTAAGGTTAGAAGATAAACCAAAATGTGCTGAAGCAACTCTAACCAGAATGTACACCAAGATCCCAATGTGGGCAAGGTGTGAGCATTGGTCAGAGGATCTTAAACAAATTGCTTATGCAGGAACTCTAACCAAGAATGGCGCCGATGATGGCGAGCATATGGTCAGAGGATCTTCTACTCTAAGTTTTGAAAGGGAACTCGACACCAAGTATGTGCTACCCAATCCAGTATGGAGTGAGGGGCGACCATATGACAGAGTGATACAAAGTACAATGCTTGAAAGAAATATTGAAAAGCTGAAAGTACTCAACACCCAGAATGTGCTTTCTAACCCAGAATGGGATAGTAGCTACCATAGGGCGGAGATGTAACTATTACAATTAATTACTGAAGGTAAGAATGAGTATTACAAATTGATAGAGCGAGATTATAAACTGCTATCAGTACTACTGCCAGCTTACAATGAATATTTAAATGCCTGCAAGATCAAGTATTAGAGTTCTTCAAATTGCTGCAACAACAAGGAATCTTTTACAAAGCCTGTAATGATTTCCTAACACCAATCCAAGAAGGAAATTGCAAATTTCTCAAATCTGGTTATGACAGACCCGCACTTTAAAATATATAACCAGCAACCCTAGAATCCACTAAAATGCTCACAACTCACTCAATACTTGTCAGAATGACATGAGACTTTATGCAAACGAATGCTAAGATGATGACAATGAAGACTAGACAAAGAAACAGCTGATAAATTGAAGTATTTTTTTTTCTAAACACTCGCCAGGTAGAACAAAATGATACAGCCTCTAGAAAAGTTCTACCAACAAGATAAAATCAGATTCTTCATTATAAATCACCAAAATTTGCACAAATGGGCGCCTAGGGCATAGAAATAGTTCTAGCCAATACCCAGAACAAATATATTTTTATTTTTTGACTTATGAGCAAAAACAACATTCAGCAACTTGATGTCAACAACACCAAAACTTCACTAACATGCTCAAACTAGACTACAAATGCATAATAGCTTCTACAATGCAATTTCTTACTACAAAAACTCACTCAACTACAAACTAACTCTCCACTAGTTGCTATCTTTCAAGCAAGAAGTCAAGCCAAGGCTAGGAGGCATTCATTCCTCGAGGCAGTCCCAGTACCATTCCGGCAGCATAACAATATTCAAGTCATAAGATACTGAAATGAGAACCAAAGGCTTCCTTTTATAATTTGCCGTTGACCTTCTCGAAACCCTAATCTTCTTTTTAGAGTCAAACCCTAATCCTTCAAAAAATGGCGTCCCTTTCTCCAAAGCTTCAATTTTGACTTTTAATTATAATTTTATTCCTTCCTTGAAGTTGGCGTCCAAACTCACTTTAGCAATATTTGACTTTAGAGATATTAAAATATTTCCTCCATGTAGAAAATACCCTTTAAGGTCCCTTCTTTAAAACAATATTAATTTATGATGCTAGGACAAGGGATTATAATGTTAAATTATAACATTATAATATAAAATAGCTTATATCTCCATAAAGATGCATCAGGAGCCAAATTCAACCACATCATTTGAACTGATTGAAATAGAAGTCAACTGACCTGAAGTCAACCTGCCAACTTGCCAAAAATAGAATTTACTAAAAATAGTAAATTCATGAACTTGCTTAGAATGTCGTGCAGAAACCACCAATGCGAAGCTCTCTGAAAACCCAGAAAGAATCTGCCATCCAAAATGAACAATTCCCAATGCAGATTTAGCAAAAAGACGAAAACATCCTCCAAGAAGTTTGGAAACCCTGATTCAAGCTTCTGCTAGCCGACAGCTCACCGGGAATAGGCCATCAATCACTGAAAGGTGCAGTGCTAAAAACGGGGACATTACATCCTAGATGCGCCCAAGCTTGTGAAGGGGCATGGAAATTCTTCTAAGGCACGAAAATTGGAAGCTCCCCCATCAAAATGCGCCTAACCTTGAAGAGATGAGTGGAAAATTGACTAAATGTTTGAAATTGAAAGGTTGACCTCCTAGATGTGCCCAAGCTTGTGAAGGGGCGTGGAAATTTTTCTGAGGCACGAAAAATGGCAGGAGACCTATCTATATGCGCCCAAGTTGTCAGGATGAGTTGAGAAGTTTCTAAGTGATAGAAAATGGAAGTAGACCCCAGGAAATGCGCCCAAGGGTGAAAAGAAGATAAGAAATATGCTAAGGAAAGAAAAATTCCTGTAGGACCCCTAGAATGCGTCCAAGAAGGAATGGAGGCAAGAAAATGTTTAAGTGATGGAAAACTAGAAGCTCCCACACCTAAATGCGCCCAAGGTGACTTGGATGGATAGAATTTATTTAAGGCATTGGAAATGAAAGCTAAGGGGGTCAAATGCACCCTCAAGCAAGGAGGGAGCCAAAAAAGTTTCTAAGTGGTAAAAATAAAACCTCAGAGGTCCAAATGAACCTGTCATGAAGAGAGGCAATATAAAGAAATTTTCTAAGTCAGAAAACAAAAGCTCAACACCTTGGATGTGCCCAAACTAGAGAGGTGAATAAACCTTAGAAAAATATTTTTCGAGGGTAAAAAAACAAATCAAATGAATCCCTTCGTCAGTATACACATGAATTCTACATTTTCCGAGGGGAATTTTCTTTTGGGTATTGAATGTTTTCAACGAGGAGATGATTTTGAAGTTTTCCACAGCTTGCTGTAGATTTTAAAGTGGAGATTTTAACTAGGTGCCTGGATGATGAAATTTTCTAGGCAGACAAAGTAAAAATGTTTTCTAAGGCATAAAATATGAAAACGCCTAGGTCTGTTGAAATGAAAGATAAATTCTAATGAGGTGAAATACGCTAAGGCATGAAGAATTTGAAGATGAAGTGAAACTTAAACATCAGACTTTCAAGTACGTCCTCAAGGTGGAGAAATTTCTAAGGCACAAACTCCAAAGACAAGTCTCTAAATGCGCCCGTGATGAAAAGTTATGAAGAAGGCAAAAGTTGTGCTATGGCGAACTTTATCCAGAGATCGACCTTGGAAATCAGAGCATGGAGATTAGGTAAGTGAAGTGAATTTGTTATTATAAATCTTTTGATGCTCTTCCGTTTATTTGTTTTGTAGGATGAACACCAGGGCTAAAGCATGATGACTCGAGGTGATGGACCAAATACTCCATGACAATGCTAGGGAGATAAAATCCTCCATGGGGAGAAATGGCTAAGTGTTGAAATTTCTCCTCAAAGACCCAATATACACCCAACTCAGGGAGGCAGGTGGCAAAGAAGAAATGATCGAGTCCAAGACTGGAGAATCCTTCAAGATTGGGGTGAAAGAAAAGATGAAGTACCAAGTGTTGAAGATCATCTTGAGGTACGGAAGTATACCTAAGATGTAATTGTAGCAAGGAGAAAAATCACCATCAAACAAGAGAAAGAAGTTGCAGTGTTGGAGTTTCAGGTTGAGAACGTGCCTGCCATGCCGATTGAAGCTATGTTGGCTAGATTCATAGAGTTTGCAGTCAGGAAGAACAGTGTGAACGCGTTTACAGACAAGAATCTTCTAGAAGATGGTGGACATTAATTATTCATTTATTACTCCATTCTTCTTGGTGGTAGTTTTTAGGGTTAGGGCTTATGTGGCTCAATCTGAGCCCTTAATTGTAATTGAATCTGAGTTGTCCATTGGACTTGGCCAACTATAAAAAGGGCATCCCCCCTCATTTGTACCTCATTAGATTAGATTATTAGATTAGATTAGAGATAGGAAGATAGAGAGACAACTTAGAGATAGCTTAGTATAGATTGATAGTGTAGCTTGAAGAAGGAAAGTTTTGCCTTTGAAAGCTTTGTAAGAAATTGTTGTGAACACTCTCATAATAAAAAGGGTTTTCATTGATGATGATCTCCTCTTTTGTTGTGAGTAGCTAGCAAGGTTTCTTCGTCCTTCTGATTCGAGTAGTAGCTTAAAGTAGAGTAAATTTCATTTCATGCAAGTAGATAGTAATAATGGAATGTGGTGTTTGATCTAAGCAAGCTTTGCTTATCCATACCACTAGCGGGCTCAGTGATGGTGTGTTCGCCTTGTGTGGTCAATTGGAAACGTTGTGGACCTAACTTCAATCACAGTTTGAATGATGGTATTCGTCGTTGTAATGGTATCTTCATGTCAAGTGGTGGTTTGAATATCTTTAGTCACCTCCCTTGAAGATTGCACCGACTTCGTGGAAGCTGTCCAGTGTGAGGAAAATTGAAGTCCGGTTGAAGTTTGCTGAAGTTGAGCTCCATATCCCGCATTTAGGATAGAATTTAGGCTTTCTAAACCCTGCACCCATTTTAATTCAGTACATTCTGGTTAGTTTAGGGAACAAGAGCTTTATAGACAAACCTTTCGAGCATTCAAATTCCTTTCTCCGCTGTTGAACAATTTTGTAAGTCCCCTTGAAATACTAGCAAATCACATCAAGCCAACTGAGACTATCCACTGCATGAAGGAACCTTGGAGTTGAATGCATGATCTTTCTAGCAATCTTAGCATGCAGGAGATTTTGTTCAAGAGAGGATAGAGTCGCCGTTGGTAACTTTATTCTGTGTTAGTGGGGTCACGAAAAACACATCAATAGGTAGCTCCTCCAGAAACACATCCTGGTATTCCCGAAGGTAAGGATATTTTACAACAAAGGTTTCTTCCTTAAAGTCAGATTCCATTTCCTCTTCTTTGCTCTGTGGATGCATTACCACATCATCATGAAATAGGCTTTCCTTGTATTCCCTAACTTCTTCCATTTTAACCGCAAATATTTGACATCCTTTCCTTTTATTTCTTTTTAATTGCATGGCCAAAATTTTCAGTACCTTAACCTCTCGTTGAATTCCTTGAATAAACACCGTGTTTCCTAAGTCATCCACATACTCCATTGTCTTTGCAAAACAATCAACCTTGGCCCTATGCTCTCTTAACCAGTTCATTCCAATGATCACATCATAGGAACCCAGAGGTGCCACGTAAAGATTAATTTCTGTGGTGAAGCCTGGAAGTTCTACCCTAGCTTCAAATAGACGTTGTCCTACCCGAGCTCTTGTTTATTAGCATATTCAACCGTCCATGATTTTTCCATGAACTCGGTTCTTTTAGGAAATCTACCAAGCATTTTAGGGGATATGAAACATTCAGTGGCTCCGGTGTCTATTAAAATGGTTATCGGGTTCCCGTATAACATACCTGTAGTTTGAATGGGTGTGACTTGATATTCCACGTGCTGGTTATCTATCGCTGCATGGATCCTTTGCTCAAAAGTTGTCTACTGAGGTGGTAGAGGCTTACGTTGCTGCTGTCCATTCTGATTCCTAGTAGGGCATTGGTTAGCGTAATGCTCTCCTCCATATGTAAAACATCCCCCTAGTGGGCCCTTCTTTTCCAAACCTTTGTTTGAATTAACTTCATCCTTCCTAGTACTGTTATTTCCCTTCTTATCCTTCTTGTAGCCATACTGATTGTTCCTGTAGCCCTTCCTTTTGAAATTATGAGATGATTGGTTCCATTTGACTTTGTTGTGATTATTATCTCTAAAGGAATCATCCTTTTTCAACCTTTAATCTTATCGAACAGCTTTTTCATATGCTTCATCCATAGTTCGTGGCACCAAA
This sequence comes from Sequoia sempervirens, assembly GCA_007258455.2. Taxonomy (NCBI): domain Eukaryota; kingdom Viridiplantae; phylum Streptophyta; class Pinopsida; order Cupressales; family Cupressaceae; genus Sequoia; species Sequoia sempervirens. Next base: position 627,410,730 of record VDFB02058242.1, read on the forward strand.
ACATCTATTCGACGCTCGATACGATTGTTCAACACCAAAATGAACTTCCAAACATGAAAGTTTTCATCTTGCTGGTACTGCGGAACATATTTTAACAAACGGGTATACTTTTCCCAATGCTCATTAACAGTTAATGATCCTTGCTTGAGATTTTCAAAGTCTAGTAACTTTTGATCGTAAAATAGCTATGGTAGCCATCTTTGATGAAAAATTCTCACAAACTGTTTCTAGGTCACTTCTGCTATTACAAGACCCATTTCTGTGCTTTTATTTTCCCACCAAGTAGCGGCTTGTCCTGCCAATTGATAGGCTGCCCAAGCTGCCTTGGAATTATCAGAGTAATCCCTTAGCTCAAAGTAGTTTTCCATTTTGGTCAACCATGCCTCGGCGGCATCTCCTGAAGCGAAGCCCTCAAACTTAGGGGGTTTGATTTTTTTCATATCTTTAGAGAGTTCATTGGCTAATTGACTTATTTTGTTTCCCAAGCTCAAAGTTTTAGAATTATCTTCATGTCAATCACTCTAGGTTTTTGACCTTTCATCTCTCATATCGGATTGCTCTTCTACTTTCCTTTCTAGGTTGACTAGTCGGGCCTGAGTTTCATTCATCAGATTCAATAATTGATCTAACTTTGCCATAGGATTGATGTTATCCCGATCCCCGCTAAAGCCATTTCTGGAATTATCCATTCCAATGTAGTTCTTGGATATGTTTGGTAAATCTAATGTAATGAATCAGACTAATTTTTTTTGAATTTTCCAAATGCAATCACAATCAACACGCACCTGTTAAGGTTAGCTCTAAACCAAAACGATGCGGAAAACAACTCTAACCAGAATGTACACCAGGATCTTGATGTGGGCAAGGTGTGAGCATTGGTCAGAGGATCTAATGCATATGCAAACTGGAAGGGAACTCTAACCAAGTATGCGTCTGGGCAGATGAGAATATGGTCAGAGGATCAATGCATGATGAACTGAAGTAACCCTAACCAAGAATGGCGCCGAGTGATGGCGACCATATGGTCAGAGGGTCCCTATAACTACTAACTGAAAGTAAATAGGCGGCAAGCCAACCTCTTCCACTTATTCAATGGGAAGTACAAGAAACTCAAAGAGAAGAAATGAGAAGTGCTGACAGTACTACTGTCCAGCTTACAACGAATTAGAGAACCTGCCAGAATCACAAGATTAGAAGCTTTCAATGCTGCAATAATTATAGATATCTCTACAATACTCTCAAGCCTTTTGAATATTAACTTCTCACTCAACTACTGAATTTTCCCAAGTCTGATATGACTGATTTTGACAGAAAATGCACAGACTAGCAACACAGCAACTTACTAAAATGCTCAAAGATTGCTCAAAACTCACCCAATTGACAAGATATCTGATGCAAAATGCTCTAAAGGGAATGGCGCCCAAGTTAAGACATTGAAACTCACCCAAAATGCTTGTATTTATTTTATGCATGGAACCCAAGGCTTCCCAAATGGTACGGCCCAGCAGCAAGGGCGATTTTGCTCTAGAAAATCAAGGTCACCTTAATAAAATCTGCAAGTTAGCTTGAAGGGTCGCCCCTCATAGACAAATGGATAGAAACAGTACCTAGAACCATAGTATTTTTATTTCAAGATTTATGAGCAAATCTTACATTCCTCTGTGATATTCAACAACTCCACAAAACAGACTAAATGCAAGGAAACTGAACTAAATGCTAGGAACTCAAATGCAATACAGAAATCAGACCTAATACAATCTACCTCTCAACTAGTTGCTATCTTTCAAGCAAGAAGATGAGCCAAGCTAGGAGGTGTGCTTGTAATGTCCCCTTCTCAAACCTGATCTTCACAGTGACCGTTGGCCTTTTTCTGGAAACCCGAAGGCTAGTCGGAAGGTAAAATTAGGGTTTCCTATTTTTGAGGGGGTCATTGCTCAGAGATGGTGGATTCAATGGCGGATTTTTTCTGGGTTTTCAGAAAGCTTCGCAGTGGTATGTTCATCTCGGCATTCAGAGCATTTTCTGGAATTTACTATTTTTAGTAAATTCTATTTTTGGCAGCTTTTCAGTTGGGTTCAGTTTGGTTGACTTCCTATGTCAGTTTGATTGGTTGGCTTGTTCATTAATGGCTTCGGGGCGCAGTTGGAGAAATAAGTTGGGCTAATTTTATTAAAGTCACGTTTTAATGTTATAATTTAACGTTGACTCCCCCCCTTAGCCTAGCTTAATCACTTAAAGTCTTTTTAAAAGGTGGCCTTTTGAGGGTGGCGCTTCATTAAGAGGGTTAATTATTTCTTTTATGAAGTTTTGATTAAAGTTCAAAATGGACGCCTTTTCCAAGAAAGATTAAAATATTATTAAAAGAGAAAGTGCTTGAAAAGGTGGGACGCCATCTTTGAGGAGATTAGGGTTTTGACCTAAAGTGGATTTTAGGGTTTTGAGAAGTCAACTGGAGAATTATAAAAAGGAGTCTTGGAGCATCATTTCACATCTTTGGTCTACTATATTGTTATGCTGCCGGATTGGCTCTGGAACTGCTTCGAGGAATGAAGGCCTCCTAGCTTGGGCATCGCTTCTTGCTTGCAACACAGCGACTAGTGGTGATTTAAGATAGATTTGTGAGTTCATTTGATTTAGTGCATTGTAAACATCATTGTAATTCTTTAGTTTCTGATTTCTGCATATTAGAGGTTTTCCAAAGTTGCATTTTAGATACAGCAGATCCATGTTTTTACTCATATCTCAAAAAGACAAAAAATATAGTTCTGGGTAGCATCTCATTTCAATAGTTTGTCAAAGGCGAATCTTCATCTAGAATTTCAGAATTTATAGCAAAGTGTGGGATTTTTAAAGTAAAGTCGAATTTCTGCTGGGGCCGTACCTTTTGGGGTGCTGTCTTGGGATTCGTGCAAATTGAAATTGTTGCATTTTGATCAGTTTTAAGGTTCAGTATTGGTCGCCTAGGTTCTCCAAGTGCATTGCAATTTATGGTATATAAATCAGATGTTTATTAAGGGAGTTATGAACAATTCTTCCATTTTGTAAGCTGCTGGTCATATGATAAAAGTGCAGATCTGATTATGACAGTTCTAGCAATCTGCATTTTCTGATTTGGATTTGGCATTGTGGTTTACTTAGAGCTTGTAGCAGATATATTGTTGAATACTTCATATGGAAAGAATCTGATATATTGACATTGCAGGCAATAATTATATATTGTAAACTGGCAGTAGTACTGACCAGTGTTCTTTGATATTGCTTGTCACTATTTGTAATACTCGTTCTTGCTTTCAGTACTAGTTTGAAATAGTTACAACTCCGCCCTATGGTAGCTACTTCCCATTCTGGGTGAGCAAGCACATTCTGGGTGTTGAGTAGTTTCAGCTTTCAGCATTTCATTTCAAGCTTTGCTTTTTGTAATCACTCCGTCATATGGTTGCCCCTCACTCCGCATTGGATTGTGTAGCACATACTTGACGTTGAGTTCCCTTTCCAGCATTTAGACTAGAAGATCCTCTGACCAATGCTCGCCATCATCGGCGCGATACTGGTTAGAGTTGTTTCAGTACGTTTGGGTTTATCTTCTAACCTTAACGGGTACTTGGTTGTAATGTTGTAATCTGTTAATTGAAAAACGAAAAAAATTGGCTCGGTATATTTCAGTGCTTTCCTCGAAACAATTTGTCACCATTTCGGTAGCATGTCTTTACTGAAAATATGAGATGTCCAAATGAAGAGAAGAAGCCAACATTTATAGACTGGAAGAGAATCCTCTAGAAGCTTCAAGAAGGGCGCCCTAATTTCAATTTTGAATTCAACTTATTTCCCTCCAAAGGTGGCGTCCATTTCTCAAGGCAATATTTTCACTTTATAAAAATTAATCTCTCTCCATAAGTAGGCGTACCACTTCTCCAACCCTTACTTGGGCCTTAAAATATAAGTTATCTCCACATGAAGCATTAACCCATAAAGTCCCCCTTTTTAAAACAACATAAAGTTGTAATGCTAGGCCAAGGGGTTATAATATTAAAATATAACATTATAATATAAAAAATAAGTTATCTCTCTAGAAAATGCATCCAAGGGCCAAAAATCACATTATCAACTGAACTGGTTGAAGACGAGAGCCAATTGCACTGTAGCCAATAGGACCACTGCCAAAAATAGAATTTACTAAAAATAGTAAATTCATGAAGTTGCTCGAAATGCCAAACTGACTATACCACTGCGAAGCTCTCTAAAAACCCAGAAAGAATCCGTGATCCAATTTCCAAACTTCAAGCAACAACCTCCTCAAAAACAGGAAACCCTAATTTTACCATCCGAGTAGCCTACGGGTCTTTGGAATAGGCCAACAGTCAACAGGAAAGATCACATTTGAGAAGGGGACATTACATCTAATTAGTTTTTTTTTTTTTTTTATAATTTCTTTCCATAGTTTGCTCAACATAAGTTAAAGAAGTTTTCATTGTAGATAAACAACCAAATATTTTCTGACTTTTATTGCTCAAGTCAAATGCTACACGATTTCAAGCTGAATTGTTTACAAAATTGATATCAGTTCTTGTGATAGATTCAATATAGAATTGTTTACAAAATTGCTATCACTTCCTGTGATAGATTCAATACAAAATTGTTTACAAAATTGCTATCACTTCTTGCAATAGATTCAATGCAAAATTGTTTACAAATTTTACTATCACTTCCTGTGATAGATTCTATTACAAAAATAATTAGGAATCACCGTCGCTGCCTGTGATAGGTTCCTCCTGATCACTATACTTAGAAAAAGGAATAAGTCTGTATCCGGGAGTTGGGATATGAACTTCTTTAGATGTTTCGAGTTCGATCTTATTAATCAAAAGGTTCTCAGAGCTGGTTTTGTTTCTTTTCCTAGTTTCAACAAGAATAGATGACTTAATAGTTTCTTTCCTAGAGGTAGTCCAAATTCTTTGTTCTCTTTGAAGTCTCTTCAGAGCTTCAACCATTGTTTTCGAATCTTAGGGAAAAGAGCAGCAGGAATAATCATATCTAAGCTTTATTTTCCATTGCCGGATGGAAACGGGGTCTCGGGTCTTCTTTTGGGGTGTTTTTCGCATCCTCACCCTAGAAAACATTGACGGTTGATTTCAGTTTTCTATGTTTGCTTGATGAGCCCCAAGGTTAAGTGTCAAACTTGGTAGCTCTAATACCTTATGTAACATACTAGCCATCTGTAGTTGAAGAACGGTAACTGACTCCCATATTCAGTTGAAGAGCAACTAACTAATCTTCCTACCGAGAGTTTCATCACATATAACAGACAGGAAAGATAAATAATCTGAGCATTAACTACTTTAACATTCAATAACTAACTTCTAGTTTTCAAATGCAGTTGAAACGAAACAATTAACGATTTATATAACTAAAAACCATAGTTGGTTATGAACTAACTATTCCATTATTCAAGAAATGAATAGTAGATTTATTGACAACAACGGAAATAAGCAATATAATTATATTTTGAAGTAAAGAGAGAGGGAGTGTTAAGAGATAGTACAGTCTGAAGGCTTCCTGCTGGAATGCTTGAACAAGTCTCAGTCTTTGAGGGAAAAAGAAACATCATCAAGGGCTTTTCCGCCCATCCAAAGACCTACTGGTCTCCTGTGTTTCTTCAACTGAAGAAACCCGACCTTTCATGAGGTGCAGTCTAAAGGATTCCCAATTACCATCTTGCCATCTGAGTCTGGTGTCAAGAACCTATACTACCCTGGTTGATCTTTCTCTATAGGCACTCCTAACTAGAATGACCGTCCTGACCAGGGGTATATCTTATTCTTGATGGCTGACTGTTGCTTATTCTAAGCATTATAACCTTGGCCAAGGATTTAATGATTATGAGCACGTTTCTCGTGCCATCAACACTCTCACCCTTACTCGACATTAATATATTTGACTCTTGAGTTTATTTTATCAGTGACTTGTTGATGCGTGTTTTATGACACACCAAACACCTAGAATAAAAGAATGCCCAAGGGCAGCCCTATCCTCTCTTGAAAAATTACCTCTTATGCTAAGATTGCTAGAAAGGTCATACGGTAATTCCAATGTTCCGTTTTGGGGGATGGACAAGCTCAATGGATGATGTGATATGCTGGTTTCACAAAGGGACCTTGAATAATGAACTTACTCGAAGTAGTGGTTTAGATTGATGTAACGTTAAATGCTCTTATATTTTTGGGATTTTCGGTTTAGAATAAAATGAAAAGGGATGAGGGTAAAGGAACTAGATTTATGCAAAAATCTTCCTACGAACTCAAGAGACAAATGCTGGATAATGAAATTTAAACCAATCTTTGCTTCGCCAAGCACAGCACTACAACTAGACAAAGACGGTGCAATCTTCAACGGGTTTACGAAAGATATCCTATTACACTATATCACCATCAATTCGACCAATGCATATAGGCAATAGAATTCAAGTTAAGCAGTTTTAATGTTCAAACTAACCTTGCACATCAAATTGAAAAAGGTATGAACTAATTCCACTATTTCCAACACTATCAATCTTTCATTCATCTAAAATACTTGAAAACAAATTTACTCTATTTGAAGAAATCATGAAACCATGCGGGCTCATAAAAATAACAAATGCTCAACTTTGAATCCACTTATTATTTAAACAGCAATATTGCAACAATCTCATAAGTCTCTCTCCGAATAAATGAAATGAATGGGGTTTATATAGGCACCCCAATTACAAAGCAACGACCAAGATTAAATTTGAGATCAATGGCCAAGATTGAATTTGACAAACCCTAACCCTAAAAGCATAACCAACTCAAAGGACACATGGCGCAAACAGAACAAGCCACTTGGAGCATAGAAAATGGTGACACCTTGCACATCATTCGAGCAAGTGGGAATCCAGAATGCAATTCCCTTTGGATCGCTCCCTAGCTGCAAATGCAAGAAATTTGGCTAACACTGAATCAAGTTCCTCCATTGAGATACTTGGCACAGAATCCAGTTGCACTCCGATCACGTCCAAGGTTTCCAGGCACTGAGTGAAAGTACTTTCCCATCTAGCCTCTGCTTCTGAAAGTTCTCCATGAAGGTCAAAAGAGAAGACATATCATCAAGCCGATTCTCTGTAATAACTTGCACTTCCTTGAAGTAAATGCTCATCACACTTTTCTTCAATCCCTCTAAATCTAAGCCATTCGCATCATGATGCTCTTGTCCCATTAATCCTTCAAGAGAAGTGAGGATTTTGAACTGAATTTTCTCAACTGCGCTCTGTATGGCAGCACATTCTTCCTTTATTCCATCATATGTCTTCTTTTTAGCTAGTAAGGAATAATACCACCTGCTGAAATCATATGAGGCTCCTTCTTTGATAACACCTTCCTGGATCAATATTTGCAAGGAAACTTCCTTTAGAACCCTCAAACAAGGTATCACTTTGTCCTGTATGTACTGGAAATCTTCCCAATTGTCTTCAACTTGACTAACTTCAGTTATAAGCAAGGCAGATCTGTCATAAGTTTGGGCACACTTCTCTAAGAATTGCTCCATCTATTTTGAAATATTGGTCACCCAACTCTTGGTTGCTTGACTCGTGATCCTCATAGCCTCAAGAACATCAACGGACTCCGGAGTAAGAGATGCTGGTGGAATAAAGGCTGCATTTTCTTGGCGCAAAGGGGCTGTTAGCTGCTGAATGAACTCCATCAGCCTTAGATTTTCTAACTCCAACCTTTCTTTCTTCTCTTCCGTTTTATCGAACTTCTCCTTGATGGCTTTAGAAGTGTTTGCTAACTCATGGAAATCCTGATCTATTGTGGTTGGCCCAATGTCCAATGTTGTAACTTCGTAATCCATAGGAGTAATCTGATCTCTTGGCTTATCAATCTTCGGGACTGCCACCTGTAAGATCCTGGATCCTGCATCATTCCTGGTGATCTGAGAATACTTCTTAGGCCTCTTTGGCGTTTTAGCCTTACCAATTCTCTCTAGGAAGTCTTGTATGCTCTCAACTGGTTGAACTTCATCCAGTGGTCTGGACTTCTTCATCAAACTTTCGGTCAACCAATCCAGGATTGTGGATAATTCCATCCCATCTTCTAACTGAACATCATCATTAATTCCTTTTAGAGCAGAAATTACCTCATCTCCTAGCTCGTCATTGTCCTCAAGGATCTCAGTATCTCCTGCGCCTTCAATCATCAAAGTATCATCTCCTTCTAAACACTCAGTGAGTGCTTGATCTTGGAGAGAATCCACCTGTTCTAACTCCTGAAACTCGATTTCTTGCTCATGGCTTGGTTCGATATCAACAACGGATACCTTCTCAATTACTCCCACTGACAAAGTACTTGAAGATGATGGATTTTCTGTCACCTTTTGTTTCTTACTTTCCAATTCTCCGCCAGCTGATTCCTTTTCCTCTATGTGAAGGTTTCCACTTACTACCTTCCTCTTGCTAGGATACGAAAGTTCATCAAGACTTTCGCCAATTGCTTCACCCTGACTATCCTTATTGTTCAATGTGGCGTAAGTAAGAGAAATTCCTTCCTTTCTCAACTTGCTGATCTGACCATCAACCCATTCCCTTGAGTAAGCAAAAATGTCCTTCATCAATGTGTTCAAATCGGCCATCTCAGGTTGTGTCCAGTTAGGCAATAAGATAGGCTTATCTTTTTCTTGTTCAAATTGAGGATGAATGTAGTCCCCGTTGTCTTTTACTTGATCAGGTATAGGGAACAAGTCACACCTTTTCACAAGTTCAATTGGAATTCTGGACCAAATCTTCTTCGTGACTCCATACTCGTCCATCAAGTTAGACCAATAATCTTCAATCTGCATAACATGAAGGGACTTCTTCCCGTGAACTCTCAGGTATGGATCATAATCAAACCTTGGATTATAAGTGCTGAATTTATAAAATTGCAACTCTACCCCTGCTGTTTTGGTTGATTGTAATGAAGGGCAGACTTCCAACATTTTTCCAATTGCAACTGGAAAATCCACTCCTTGTTTGTTCTTTTTCGCTTGAATGGAGTCTACACATGCTAGTTGCCTTGCAACTTCAAGCATAACAATTTTCTTTGTTCGATACCGAGGAAGTCTATACAGAGCATTCGAGGATCCATGAATTCTTATATAAGTAAATGTCGGAAACTGGATAAACCAAGACCCGAACTTGTCAAGCATCACCATAGCTTCTTTAGATAGCCTTCTTTGCACTGTGCCTTGAAGAACTCGCGTGATATACATAAGGAAGGCGTCATTAGTTATCTTGAAATTGTCCCTGTAATGTAGCTGGAGCTGCGGGTAACAATCATATGATTTGTGTTGATCTTTCCGAAGTCCAACTTCGCCTTTACAAATCAGCCCTCTATACTTGGTGAATCGTGCCAAAATATAAACCATATAAGAACTCATATAGAAGGTTTTAGTCTTCTCTAGGTTCCTCAACTGGAAATCGATATTATCACTTATTAACTTAGCCCAATTTATTGCCTCCATTCCCAATACGATCTCCTCCACGTATGAAAACATCCATACTTCAAAGAAGGATCCTTGAGAAGTTCCCATAACTCTGTTCAGCATGTGAATCATATCACTGTATTCTATTTTAAAATCCGTGCAAATTAACCTCTTTGGCAGCTTGGAGCGATGTCTTTTGGGTTCCTTGATCCAGTTAGAATTAATTATGTCCATACAGGATTCCTTGGCTTGATCGAACATGGCCTGTGATTCTTGTTGAGTCCTGTTCAGCATTTTTCGACGATGGGGAATACCAAATACTTCCCTGACTGAATCCTCTGTGAAATACGCCAAGGTGATCCCATTGGATGTCTTGATGGATCTTGTACGAGGATTGTACCTCCTGGCGCACTCAACCATTAACTCATTGCACTGAACTGCAGGTGGAAATCCTGCTGCTTGATGAAGTCCAGACTTAACAATATTTGTAGCAATAGGCGTAGGCATTTCGTTCTGAGTGCCAAACATCCTTCTCTTGTGTTGAATTGCATTAAACTGTTCAAAGTTTGTATCTGCCACTTTCTTCCATTTTGAGGATAACTAAGATTCTGGATAAAATTCTTTCAGGACTTCCTTGACTTGAGCTTTCCTGACTCCACCTCCCACGTTCTTTGGAGAAGACATTGCGCCTGTAAGAAGCTAGAAGTTAGAAAATTTTAATAAATTTGCAAAAAGGCGATTTCTTGGCTGGAGAAAAGTTAAAAATTAATTTAAAATCCAGAACTTGATTAAAGGCTGCGTAAAGAATAAATTCTCAAATGAAATTGATTCGCCTTTATTATTTTCAAAGAGCATTCGTGGAATTTTAAATAATCTTTTGGATTTTTAAAGGTTTATATTGAAGTTTTCTCAAATCCACAATGAACAAATCCTTCTTCCTTCTAAAATTGCCAATGATAACTTGTAGTTGTTTGAAGAATCCGGAAATGAAGAGAAAAAATCCAATTCAATGTTCTGGAATTTAAGAAAAAATCTGTTTGCAGCTGAAAAAGACGTCTTTCTCTTGAGAGAACTCTGCCTGTGAAAAATTCGACTTTGTAAATAATAGAGAATGAGCTCACAAGATCATCTTTTATAATAAAAACCTTCCCAAATTGGCTTAATTCGACTTCTTCCTCTCATTGGTTGTCTTTTGCTTTAAAAACGAAAAAGCAATCTTATCGTGATCTTTGACTTTTCAAACAAGGCGTCTCTTTTGGCTGATGATTAAGTTTCAAAATAAAACTTAAGTTATTTCTTTTATTTCTTGCCTTTAGCAAAATTCGACCCTCAAGTGGACTTTTCACTTTTCAACTGGAATTTTGACTTAGAAAATTTTCGATTCTTCCTTGAGAAATTCGACCTTCAACTGGATTTTTCCACTTTTCAACTGGAATTTCACTTTGACTCAATTTCCTAAAGTCCAGTTCAATAATTTTTCTTGCCTTAGTCGATTTTCACCTTGTCCAACTGGAATTTCGAACTCTCCAACTGGATTTTTCCTTGTAGAAGGCGAATTTTCTCAAATAGACGAATTTTAATTGGATTTTCTCTTTGATCTATGGATTCCCCAACTGGACTTTTTGAAGATTCAACTGGATTTCCCTGATGGCGTACCTCTTCCAGACTTAGGCGCATTTTATCATGATTTGCTTGCTTTTTATTTGATTTTTCAGTGATTTTCTCATGAAGGCGTGATTTTCTCTTGTTGATTTTTTAAACTTTGCATGCGCTTTTTTCTCGCTTTTCTCACCTTGCATGCGCCTTTTCTCTGCTTTTCTCATGATTTTTCGATCTTTGCTTGATTTTTCCTTGCTTTTTAGTTCCAAAAATGGAAACTTTCGACCCTACTGCCAGTGACAGCTAGCACTTTCTAAAAATAGAAACTTACTAAAAATAGAAAAAAAGCAAAAAAACAACTTTCTAAAAATAGTAAATCCTAGATTGGTCCAGAAATGCCAAAAATGAAAAAAGCAAAAAAGCAAAAAAGCAGAATCCCTAAAAGATAGGAAGTGTCGGAATTGAGCGAAAGCACAGACAATCCTTGTCTGCGAGGTCCTCTGAGCACTTCCATGACGTTTACGTTCAGTTTCAGGCTCAAACTCCCAACTTAGCTTGGATGATGACATCAGACTTTGACATGAAATTCCCAGATATCAGAGACTATGAAGTTGCTACCCAAAGCTAAACCCTAAGAGCAAAACCAGCGAGGGTCCCCGTTTGCAATGGGGCGATGTGTGAAAAAAGGTCACAACATGACTCAACTCATAATTCGTTCCTCTTCAATCAAGAATAATATGTTCATTTCCTACTCACTAGAGGAGGAAAAGATAGTCTTGGACGATGTTCAAAGAATCTCTTCAGTTCTAAATATATTTCAACTAATTGTCATTGATAAAAGATTAAGGAACTGACCCGATTCGAGAACTAAGAAATAGAGTAAGTTTTTTACTTCAAGTAAAACGGTTATGGAGGAAAATACAGAACATCTCGGTTGCAAGATTAGGTGACCACAACTAGATCAAAATGGTAAGAAAGAAATGTTTCGACTAGATGAAGCACAGGGGTCTTGCAAGGGATTTGATACCATTATTCTTCAGGCAGAACATGATTCCAAAAGAATGCACTAACAATACATATCGATTTCCTAATGAAGAAATAAACTACTCATTATTTATGATTTAACAATTTTAATGGCACTCAATATACGTGCCTGGATGCACGAATTAGAGACTCAATAATTCTCCTGCCATTTTCTCCTAGCGAACTAGATGATGAGAACAAATGTTTCGTGATTCTATGCTGTCCAAAAGAGTGTTACAGAGGCGGCTTACTACAAAGTTTAGAATGTTTTTCCCACCCCTATGAACAGAGAGTCGAATAAGAGAAAATGGTGCTTGGCCATGGCAACCCTGAGAAAAATGCAAGCCAAAGAAAAAAAATGCCGATCCGCAGAGAGAGAGGGAAGTAAGAAGAAGGCCAACCTATATTCTAAGCGAGCTAAGACTCCAAGAAAAACATTTGCATGCGTCCTTCTTGGGCGTTTTATCAAGACACGGAGGACAAGGTGTCGAGGGTTATCGCCACCCAACTCAAATGGACATTTTCAATCCACAATCGCAACTTAAAGGTTTATATTAAGATTGGCAATAATATTTAATTCAATTCCTTACTCCAAGGTGCGCTTAAGAGCTAAATGCGTGACTTCAAAAAGAGAATGACGATACTCATTTTAAGTTGACTTGTTTCGCTCTTCTACCAAAGTTGAAGTCAATTACTTGTTTTAAAATTATTTAATTAAGTGCGATAATATCACAAGGTTATGACTACCACGTTAGGAACCTTACACCAAAGTCTTGACTTGATGGTAATTTGGTTCTTTTATAGACTGTGGCCTATCCTTGATGATATTTCCCTTTCCTTCAAGATGTTGACACTCCTGCATCCACTTGGTAAAGAAATAGGGTTAGACCGTTCTTTGTTTCCTCTTTAAAAAAAACATATCAACACATTCACATAAATATACATATAAAGAAATCATTCATAATTGCAGTTATATCAAATAAATTAAGAATTCTTTTCCCAATTTTCACATTCTCATGAAAGGTAGTTGATTACAACTAACACAACGGCCATATTATTATTGCCATAATCTTGTTCAAAACAAAAGGGATGAAACAAAGGAGACGATTCATATTGCATTGGTGCCAATCGAAAATAGATATTTATTGGAAGATTTAAAATATTCAAGTAGCGGCCAGGCATTTTAAGCCATCGGGATTTTCCCTTAGTTTCAGGCTCCATAGAAGCATAAATGTGCAAAAAATCCCGATTAATCACGATTTTTAAAAAATCTGCAGGCTGGACGATTTTTTCTCCGATTTTTTGAAAAAATCGTTGACTTTTTGGTCAATGATTTTTTTCCTTTTCAAACTGCAAAATCGCCAAAAAAAGGTGTTTAAAATCTGCAAAAAAACGTGAATAAAATTGAGCTGATTTCACGCGAAAAACCATGAGACCATGGTTTGTTGCTTACAATTATGCTTTGATAGATTTTTTCCAAGCATCCATAGCTTGTTTGAAAGCACCTGTTTTAGGCTTTTAGCCATAGCAGCAAGGCAATGAACTGTTTGATAAAATGCTTTGGTAGACATATATGAAAAATGCAGTAGCATAGACAAGGCATTGAACTGCTTGAAAAAATGTCTCAAAGAAATGTAGTCTCATGGTGATGGAATGCCATGACAAGCAAATTGCTATGGATTGTCATGGCATTCCATCACCATGAGACATTTCTTTGGCATTTTTCAAACAATTCACTGCCTTGTCTATGTTATTGCTACTATTATGCTTTGGTAGATTTTTCCAAGCATCCATAGCTTGTTAAAGCACTGTTTTAGGTTTTACTTTTAGCCATAGCATGAAGGTGTTGAATTGTTTGATAAAATGCTTTGGTAGACATGTATGAAAAATGTGGTAGAATAGAAAGGTAGTGAACTATTTGAAAAAATGCTTCAAAAATGTGGTCTCATGGTGATGGAATGCCATAATGAATGCCATGACAAGCAAATTGCTATGGATTGTCATGGCATTCCATCACCATGAGACCACATTTCTTTGAGGCATTTTTTGAAACAGTTCACTGCCTTGTCTATGCTATTGCTTACTATTATGCTTTGATAGATTTTTTCCAAGCATCCATAACTTGTTCAAAAGTACCTGTTTTAGGCTTTTAGCCATAGCAGCAAGGCAGTGAACTGTTCGATAAAATGCTTTGGTAGACATGTATGAAAAATGTGGTTAGCATAGACAACTGTCACCATCTGATATTTATGCAGTTGTAGTTTGTTTTGTGCAATGTAATTAGCGATATGAATATAACCAACAAAAATCTATTTTCTATAATTCATGGATCAAACTCTGTATTTTATTTGCTCTCAATGTCTGTATGCTATGGAAATGCCATTAAATTTAAGAAAAAATGTAGTTTCTGACTGTTTTTCTTTAAATTTTTGTGTTTTTTGTAAATCCGAATTTTTCCCCATTTTTTCAAAAAATCCTGAACTTTTGGTTTGCCGATTTTTCCCCCAAACGATTAATGCTGCTATTTCAGCCTCTGCATACCGGAAGGCATCATAAGTCATCGATATTACAAATAGATATTGGAGAAGCCGTTTCTCTTTCTTATTTTGCCGCAAGTGAATTGAGTGTCTTAAACTTGTCGGGAGCTGCCTGGTTGTATATGCTGACAAATACTATTATTTGGAAATGCCGTGAAAAAAAGGGAATGTTGTTATTAAAGAACATTGATTTGGAGGTAGTTGTGGCAACTGGAAAATTAACGCAGGATAATATGCTGCCTCAATATTGACACTCATCTGGAGCAGATTAGATTTTGGATTTATGTTTTGTCTGCCAAAATACAGTCACCGGGTTGGATAAAGAAGCTCATATGAAGGTGTTGGTTTAGTTGGTGACGTGGCAGGGATTTTGCAACTTGAAATCCAACGCGTTCCATATTGAAGAGGGCCGATGTTATTAATATCAACGCCAACAACAGAAAAGGTGGATTGGTGGAGAAAGGTATCGCTGGGCAATAATCTTTAATGTAGCTGTGAGCCAACTGCCATTTATGCCAATAAACGTGAGTCTGAGCTACTTAAGGAGGGTGTGAAGACACGAAGGAAAATATCAGTGTTTGTAAAAGGTCAGCAAGCTTCCTTGATATAACTGTGAATGGAATTTCAGGATTTAATGATGACATTCTTTAGTCCAATATTGTCTGTAAATATTCTTGTTATACTGAGGAATCTCTGTTCTTTCTGCTATTTCTGTATTGTTACAAACATACCTGTAGCTATATCTGGAAAGAAAATCTCAGAGATGTATGTATTTCTGAGTTGGAAATTTCAGTCTTTGTATAAAGCTGAATACAAAGTCTAAGCTACTTGGAAAAGAATTACCATATATCGAAAATTGTAGTAGGGCTATGCAATGTATGTACTGAAACAGAGTATCTCTCAACTTGGTGAACGGACTGAACATTAACTTTCAGAGCAGCTGTTTAAAGTGTTTGACGAAATGTCAATCTGTCAAACACACTGAAATCGAAAAAATTATGCACAGGGTAGGTTATTACAATCAAATACTTTCAAAATGAGTGCTCCACACAGGTTCCAACTCAGCATCGATTAATAGTATTAATGAATATTTCAATTCTCAGGAGGTTATGCGGCTCTTTAGAACTCCCGTGTACTATGTTTTAAAAAGCATGGCACAAGGTGACGCCCAGGTAATCAAATTGTCCACCCGGTATCATCTCGCACTAATTCTATAAACTTTGGCAGCTCTGGTATTATTATAGTCGGGAATGTCTTCTTATGGCCAAAACCCGTTTCAACCTTATACTTCTTTGTCTCCAACAATGTTTGACTTTTCATTGCGATTATATCTCTGACATTCCCCGATTTTTATTACTATATTTGCCAACTCCTTATCTGCAATGGTATTTGGTTATATTTGCCCATTTTAATTTACATGAACCAGTAATTTCCGTCACCTCCATAATTTGTCCTGACTTGGCCCATATGGATTGTCTGCTTGTCTTTTTCTGCACTAGACGAGTCTTAAATAATTACCCAACCCTTCAGGTATTGCCAACGGTGTACTCAAACATGGAGACTGCGAATGCCTTTAGTTTCATTTGAATCATTTTAAGACTTAATACACCAAACTTATCCTTCAGCCTAATAACTTTCTGTTTATGAATGTCTATAATGTAGATTTGGAATATAAATAATATTATTTTATCTAACAAACCCCAAAACTGAAACCCGTTCTTTCTTGAAATCTGCCTTCACTGAAAACTACACAAATTCCTCCCAATTAATCAACTGACCTTTGAATCCTGGTGCGAATCCTGAGATGAATCTGCCTGCATGTGGACTTGGGTTTTCGTCCAATCCACATTTCCGAGGGTTTTTGTCCTCGAGTTATCTGAAACTGTGCTCTCAAATTCTGTGCCTGAGAATAATTTTCCAAGAGATGTTATCTCCATTCATTTCTGCCACCTTTTATAATTCACACCTTCCGAATATTAAATATTTTACTTTGTTAAAGTAACTTGTTTAATATTTCTTTTTTGATAAAGTTACTTTAGTAAATAATTATTAATTAAATATTAATGTCCAAAATATCATTTAAGGACGATTTAATATTTAATTAATTAATTTACTCCCAAGGTGGCCACTCGGAAATTTAGGACATTACATCAGATTCTTTAACATCACTTGTAACTTGTCCATCTATCACTCTCATGTAGACCTTGAAGGTTTTGGAAATATATTTGGCTAATGTTTTATAAGTTAATCATATCCCATTGCTCATCTAAATATGTATCTTTGTGACATCTTAGGTATGGATGTAGACATCCTTGTCTTTTGAGTAAGACACTTTCACTATTAGTGGTGTGGAATGTAAGATAGGGTTCTACTTATATTACCATTTAAAGCTAATTTCATATGCAGTATCTACAATATGCATATGACTTATGAGGCTCTCTTCATATCGATTTGGTCAATTTGTGTCAACCACATATGATAAGCACTTAATAAGGATAGTGAATATCATTAGGCTAATTATGCACACTATTGCTATTGAATGTTAGTATGTTCTCATTACTTTGAGGTCAATTATTGTACAATGCTTTTAGTTGAAAATTGATGTTTAATTTCAGAGAAAGTTTTGTTGAATAATACCCACGTTTGTGCATTATTTTTGCAGGGTCGAACCACGTTTATTCTTTGTCACATAGTAACTGCAGAGATTAGTTTAATTTTTATGAATGAAATCTTTTCGTACTCCAAAGGTGTGAGGGAACTTCTTTTAATTCTATTGTTATGTTAACATCCCATAAACTTTAGATGCATGTATTGGGGGTGGGTTTGATCTTGTGAATCTAAATAATTTTCATACTTAATAATCTCTTTTACAATTTTCTTTATTTTTAAAATATCTTTCTAACATACTATCCTTATTTTCATTCTTGAGAATTTTTTTAACTTACAAACATATAAGTTTGACTACTCTAGCCAATTCCATGATATGTACCAGATTTTGCAAGTCTTGACACATATTTCCATTGCACTAGTTCATCATGATTGTGTTACCATTGATAATAGTGAAGACCACTAAACATGATCTAGCTTGTATTGACTTTAATCTTTAGTAATATTCTATGGAAAAAAGAATCTCGTTCTCTTGAGCTAGGTGTGATTGCTTTTCGGATTGTTTTTGTTTGAATCTATCTCACCCAAATTTATGATTCTTTGAACAGATATGTGCACGCATAGCCAAATTGCGAGAAATTGACACAAAGTTCAATCAATTATTTGTCTTGAAGAGCAATAGCCTTTCACAAAGCCATAGTGAACTCTTTCTTGATTCTGCTGTCTATTCTAGAAATCGATGCTTTCGATTGCCATTGTCTTCAAAAGCAGGAAAAAGCTCTTTTCTCTTGCCAACAGGTCGTTTTAGATGCAAGAATATGGTGTGTTACTTTTATCTCATCTTCTTGAAACTTCTTTCTATTGAAAAATGGTAGAGCACATTGCATATTCAGATTACAACATTAAATATAAAATATTGATATATTTGTGATAACAAAATATCATCTTCGCCTTCCATATCAAATTTAAAATAAACTATTCAAATATAGTCATATTTTCCTTCCATGTAATAAGAATCATTATAATAGGTATATCAAACTACGGAAAGAAAACGCGTTTCTTAGTTGGAAATACCAATCATTGTTTTTAAACATTTTTTGGCACTTAAAGATTTTCTAGTATTTTTTGTGCAAATATGTGTATTTTATTTTTTTGACCAAGTGTGTGTATTTAATTTCATCATGCTAGCCTAGTTTAGCACATTTAAGCTTTGGAAATCTTGGTTGAGTTCATATATTATGTCAGGTTTGCATAATATGGGGTAGAGGAGAATGAGCTTATTTTATTAGTAAGTGCATGGGATTTTGCTTTCGGGATGGGTCATCAAACTAAATTGAGCCTATAGCATACATGTGGTGCCCAAGAGGAGACAATGCCGCAAAATACGATGATGACATAGGCGCGTGCCTTATTCACTAAATGCTCGTGAGAATCCATGGTTGAGAGTCATTGCCCTTCGATTATATAGTAGGGGAAAAACAATGGAAGGAAAATTGTACATAGAAGTTTTAGCCATTTGTTTGCAAGTGGAGAGCCTTTTGGTTTAAATTGTGTGCACATCAGATGGTGGGGAAAAGGCGAAGCAGATCCAGCAAAAGAGGCTTAACCACTTAAGATAAGCAACAAAGTGTTTAATAGGACCATTTAGCCATTTAATTGAAACTTGTTGTCTTGAAAAGATGTTATGTTTCACTTTTAAAACTACTAGAATTATTAATATTTTAAGTTGGGCCCAATCATTTTATTTTCAAATGGGCAACTTAAATATTGTTATAGGTCCTATGTAAAGTTTAATAAGTGTTTTAACTCTTTATTTGAAATGTAATTTGAAAAGGGCCTTAGCATGTAATTTAAAAGTATTTTTAAATATTTGGAGGGAATAGTAAATAAAAATAAAAATAAAATAAAATAAAGGGACTGAAGTAGATGCCTATAAAAGAGAGGTCAAGGCTCAAAGAAAAACATTTAATTTTATCATTTCATTCGTTCCACTTTGGAGATTAAAGCATTCAAGGATGAAACCCCTTAGTGTTGGAGATTCGGAGGACAAAAGCTCGATTGACTTTCCATATTTAGATTTGGGTATGTAAACATTCATTGGAGTTGTCCTTATGCAGAATAAGTGTCATGTTGCATTTGAAAGTAGGAATCTCAAGGAGGTAGAGAAAATACTTTCCATATATGATAAGGAAATGTTAGCTGTTATGCATGCTGGCAATACTTAGTATGAGGTAAGTTTGTGGTAAGGATTGATCATAACAACGCGAAATATTTGTTAATTTAGAAAGATTTAAATGAAAGACAACAAAATTGGGTTAGTAAATTATAGGCATATGACTTCAATATAGAGTATGTTAAGGGGAAGAGGAATGTAGTTGTTGACACCTTCTCTAAGAAACCTACTTTGTGTGTAATGTCAGAAATTTCAGTGAATTGGAAGGCTAACCTTTTGGTGGAATACTCCAAGAATAATTTTGCTTGTGAGATTATGGAGGGAAAGGTTCAAGATGACAGGTACAAGGTGGTGGATGATCTTATTTTGTGCAAAGATAGAATTTACCTTGTCTTAGAATCAAAGATGAATGAGAAAATATTGAGAGCCATCCATGACACGCCTTTAGTAGAACATCTGAGTTATTTCAAAACAAACATACAAATTAGAGCGAGATTCAATTGGAAAGGGCTTAAGGATGATGTCTTGCTGCATGTTAGTGAGTGCTTGACTTGTCAGCAAAAGAAGTCAAAGGATACTTTCCCAATAGGATTATTGTATCCCTTGCCGATTCCGGAGCAGAAATGGGAAAGTGTATCTATGGATTGTATTATAGATATTCCTCGAGTTCAAGGAAAAGATTGTATATTTGTGGTGGTCAATAGGCTAAGTATGCTCACTTCTTCACCATATCTTTTGAGTATAAGGCTCCAAAAGTTGTAGAATTGTTCTTTAATGAGGTGTTTAGATTACATGGTATACCTAGGAATATAGTGAGTGATTGGAACAACAAATTTCTCAATATGTTTTGGCAAGAGTTCTTTAGGTTAATAGGTATTGGGCTAACTCCAAGGACCAACTATCATCCTAAGAAAAATAGGCAGACATAAAAAGTTAATAAAAGGGTAAAAGGTTATTTGTGTAGCTATGTTTCAAGGCAGCATAAAGTTGGGTTAGATGGTTGTATTTGGGTGAGCATTGCTACAACACCACCTGCCACATGTCTATTGGCATGACTCCTTTCAGAGCCCTATATGTGTATGATGGTGTATCTTTTGTGGATTTAGTCATTGGTGATAGCAGGGTACCAAAAGCCAAAGATTGGGTACATGAGAGTCACAACATCTTGAAAACATTGAAAGATAACCTCCATCAAACACAAAATTAGTAGAACATCTGTGTGGATAGGCACATAGTAGAGCGATCTTTTGAAATTGATGATATGGTTTTCTTGCGATTGCAGCCCTACAAGTAGTCATCTTTGAAGTAAAGTGGAGCAAAGAAGTTAAAGCCTTGGTTCCATAGACCTTACGGGGTGATGAGGAGGATAGGAGAGGTTGCTTATGAATCGGAGTTGCTAGGGCATAGCAAGATCCACAATGTATTCCATGTTTTGTTCCTCAAAAAGACAATTGGGTGGTGTTGTGACCTTTTCACACATTGCCCCATTGCAAATGGGGACCCCTAGTAGTTTGCTTTTCTAGGGTTTTTCCTTCGCATAACATTTTCATGAAATCATTGCTTTGAGAGTTTCAAGTTAGAGTTTTGAGTTATCACCCGGGTCAAGTGGAGAATTCAAGCCCGAAACAGTGCTTAAACATCATGAAAGTGCTCAGAAAGTCCGGAAGACAAGGATCGCCTGTGCTTTGAGTCAATTCTAACACTTACTATTTTTTAGGGATTTTGTTTTTTTGCTTTTTCATTTTTGGCATTTTTGGACCAATCTGAGACCCCTATTTTTTTAGTGATTTTGCTTTTTCTATTTTTAGAAATTTCTATTTTAGAAAGTCAACCTGGGTCTCACGGGTCATAGAGTCAACATTTCCATCTTTAGAATAAAAAATTCAGGCCTCTAGAAGTAAAAAGATCAAGAAAATCAAGCAAAAAGCAAGTAAAAAGTGAGAAAATCATGAAAAATTAAAAGAAAAATCATATGGTTGGATGATCTAGAAAAGACAAGCATGAAATTCATGGCGCCCAAAGCATGGCATAGGAAATTTGAGGGAGAAATAAAGATGGCAAAGGCACAACAAAGTCCGCCATGCCAAAATGAGGAATGGAAAGACCTTCTCAAAGTCCGCCATGAGAAGGAAAGTAAAATGGCAAGCCAAGGAGGAAGTCTGCCATCCATTTGGAAAGAAATCTCCAAAGTTCGCCTAGAGATGGCAAAGACTAAGCAAAGTCCGCCCAGGCAAGGGGAGCAAAATGTCAAGACTCCTTGGAAGTCTGCCATGGATGTGTCAAGACCTTCTCAAAGTCCACCCAAGCCTTAGATAAGGAATGGAAAGACCTTCTCAAAGTCCGCCCCACCTCTTGGCATGAAGTCACCAAAGTCCGCCCCACCTTGCAAGCAACATAGTAAAGAAAGTATGAAGTCCACCATGCCTTGGAAAGAAACTCACCAAGTCTGCCTAGGCATTAAACATTTGGAAAAACACTTATAAAGTCCACCATAAGACTTGGCATAGGCAAGACAAAGTCCACCCCACTCAAAGATGGAATGGCACAAGCAAGAGAAAGTCCGCCATGTAAAAAGGGAGTATGGAAAAGAAGTTCAAAAGTTCGCCTAGGGAGATAAGGCTTAAAATTTATGAAGTCCGACTTAGGCACCAAAGAGGAAATATTGAGCTAACTCCAAAGTCCGACCTAGGCCAAAGGACAACGTCCAAACATGAGAAAAGTCCGAACTTGGCATGGAAGTAAATCAAATTCGCCATAGGAAAGGAAGATGGTAAGATGACTTAGAAGGAAAAGGAGATAAAATCCATGGAGTTCAATAAAATTCACCAAGAAAAGAGAAAAATCCATGAGTAAATAAAATTTCACCATGAAAAGGTTGGAAAATGAAAACGGACACATAGAATACTTTAATATTTTCCAACACTTAGGAATTTTTTTTGAAATAAATATTCAACATTTAGCTAAAAATCGAACTCCAAAGAGAAAATCTAAAGATTTTGGTTGAAGGTGGCTCTTGGATTACAAATAGAAACTTGCCTTGATGAAGAGGAGAAAACAAGCATAAAAAAATGAAATTGCTAAAACAAAATTGAACTTCTCAACCTTATAATGAGTTTCAGCAACTCATTCTTCCGAAGTTCGATTGAGAAGAAGCTAAGCTCGCTCAAAATTGCAAGAGATAAAATTCTAAAGGGAGAATACTGAAAGCAAAGTAGATTTTTTCTTGGTGGAGGAGTAAATTCTTAAGCTGGAGGACGTAATTTTTTGGAATTCTTGGCTGAAAGGCGCATTTCCCAGCAAGAGGCACATTCTTTTCTTGGATTTTGAGTAAATTTTCAGAGTTTGAATTCGAATTGCAGCCGCATGAAACTTTCAAAGGTTTGAAATTGGATTGGCTAAGTTCTTTTGTTTTTCTTCCATCTTATTCGATCACTCTGGCAGAGATTCGTCAATACTTAACCAAGTTCGCCCATTTTCAGCTTGCTTTTTCACAGAAATTTATCTTTTAACAAGCTGAAAGTAAAAACTTTCGAATAAAGGCGCGGAAATAACTAGATTTAAAAATCTCTGCACTAATGTTAGTTCTTTTTATTTATTGCAAGTTAATGACCACTCGGGGAGAATCATCAAGAAAGGCACAAATGAAGTTTGCCAGCAAAGGATCGCAACTAGAGTCAAATTAATTCTAAGTGGAAAAATATTATAGACACCAATCCTGGGCATGTGGACTTCACGAAATTCAAAAAGAGAATGTATGGACTAGATGGAATCTTGCCAACGGCTATCGCTCGAAGAATGATGCGGAATGGCATCGTCCAGGCAGTTAGATTTCCACTAGTAGTAGAATGTGTTGAGTTAATGGTGGAGTGCGCCATCCATTACGATGCACATGAAAGGCAGATTGTTGCACCTGATGGGAGGATATTAGCTCATCTCGAAGAATTGGCAATCCAGGAAGCATTTGGCATCCTGACATACTGCCAGACTTCGTACAAGACTAAGGAGGACACCAGAAAGTTGTATGAAGACCAGTCCAAACTTTGTGCCACAAACATTAACAAGTCATGGCTGGAAAAACCGAGGGCCTCTACCAAGAAAATGCCCAAGATGCTGCTTTGTATAGACTTCAAGGAGGACTATGGGGACATTATTTTATTGTTAAACATAATAGCTGGCAATCCTCTAGGCATGCCATTTGAGACGTGGATGTACTATTTCATGGATGAAATCACCTCTTGCATTAGGATGTTCAACTTGTCCCAGATGATTAGTGATAATCTCTACGAGCAGCTAATCAATCTGGAAAGGACAAAATCATTCCACATGAGCTACTATATCATCTATCTGTTGGCCAAGACTTACAGATATTGAGGACTAATATGCAAAGGCGTAGTAGTGTTGTGACCTTTTCACACATCGCCCCATTCAAAATGGGGACCCCTAATTTTTGCTCCATTATGGTCTTTTTGGCTTTGGTTTTTGTGTCTCTCTTTCTCCGTCTATCTCTTTTCTATGGTCTACTTTCTAGGGACGTTCCCGTCTGCAAGCTTCAACGCGAATTTGGCCAAGTCTGAAAATTAGGGTTCTGAGTCTTTTGGTCAGTTCAAGGTTGAACGAGGTGAATAACTTGAGATTTGAGACTAACGTTGTTATCAACATGTTTCCAGCAGGCTTCCAGCGAATTTTCATCAGATTCTGAGGTACTTACTATTTTTAGCAAGTGTGAAACTCAGGACAATTCGTCAGTATCTTGAGATTCCGACAGTCACACAACATTCAGGGCATATCAGACTGTTCGCGTGCAAAATTTGAGCGAAAATAGGCAACTTACTATTTTTAGCAGTCTAGCTTCCGGGACGAATTTCAGGGTGCAGACGAAGAGTTTTTCTTTGCATGTTGGCATATTCCTTCTGGGTTTTTCGAGACCTTCGCGATGATATAACATGCAAGACGAGACGACCACTTTCAGAATTCAGCCTTTCGAGGCTATTTTTAGGGTTTTGCATGTCAGGGTTTCTTTTGCATGTCGGATGATTCCTGATGGGTTTTTCGAGAGCTTCGCGATGGTGTGACATGCAAATGAGATATATTCACTCAGTAAGAACTTTGCTATTTTTAACAGGTATGTCCCGGCAGCCGCTTCCTAGCAGCTTAGAATCACGAGCTGATCGCAGTGCCACAGAAACGAAGACAAACGGAGTTCATTTGATACGCATGCAGAGCGAATTAGGGTTTCCAGCTTCGAAGCCTAAAAATAGGCGTAAAAAGTCAAAATTTTCGAAATCCGGTGTAAACCACTACGATCAGGCGTCCTTCAGGGCTATCTGAAATTTCAAGTCAAAGCGGAGCACTTACTATTTATAGTAAGTCAATTTGGAAACGGCTAAAATAGTAAATCGTGCATCGTCGATTGTCGACCAACAGTCCACGTGGTGAGGAGCGCCTCATCCAAATTTCAGGACGATCGGAGCAGTGGGGCTATCAGAAACAAGAAGTTACTATTTATAGTAAACCACCTCCAGAAATGGGCTAAAAATGGCAGTGTCGACAGGACAACAAGGCTATGAGGATGCAGTGTGCAAAATTTCAAATCGTTTCGAGCCTCAGAGAAACAAATTCGGAGGACTTACTGTAAATAGCAGGTCACGCAAGCTGGCGAAAATGATGAAAAAGTTCTAAGTCTGGAACTTCATCCAGTTGACAAGGCAAAATGCGCCCAGTTGATGAGGAGGCATAATTTTTTTTTGAAAATGAAGTTCATCCTTCTCAGGGGCCAAAATGCGCCCCAAGAAGAGAAAGTCAAAGCGAAGTCAACAATCTTCATCCTGCAGGCATGAGGAAATGCGCCCAAAAGAAGAGGGAAGGGGGTTGAAATTTGTCTAAGTCTGGATATCCACCACCTACATCAAAATGCGCCCAACTTGCAAGTTCATCCTCCACCTACATCAAAATGCGCCCAAGGCATAGGTGGTCAAAGAAAAGTCAACATGTTACATCCTCCACACATGCTAAAATGCGCCCTCAAGGAAAAGCTGGTGAGAACTCAAAATTTTTCTAAGTATGAAGTTTATCCTCCTCCTATGGTGAAATGCGCCCAAAAACAAATGAGTCAAAGTAGTCAACAAAACTTATCCCCCTCTCACCCCAAAATGCGCCCATTTGAGGCCATATGAAGACAAAAATGAAGGAGGTGAAGAGTCACATGCCAAGGCGTTGGGGATTCAAGATTCTTCTCTCTCACACAAATGCGCCCATGCAAAGTCAAAAGGGTCAAACATTCTCATCCTTCACACATAGTAAAATGCGCCCAAATGGGGTCATATGGAGACAAAAACGGAGAAGCTGAAAAGTCACATGATGGCGTTTAAAAAGTTTATCCTCCTCTACATGTAAAATGCGCTCAAGCTAAGGAAGGAGTCAACAAGGTCAAAGGGCGTTGGAAATTCCATCCTCCTCTACATGCAATATGCGCCCATTCTCTTGCCTATGAGATATGCGCCAAGTGAAGAGTAAGTGTGGTGGTGAAATAAAAAATTACTAAGGCATTGGGAAATATTCTCCATGGCAAGTGATATGCGCCTAGGATAAGTGAGGTAATATCCTCTTCAAGTGAGAAGTGCGCCTAGATTTGAAATTGATATTGCTAAGTGGTGAAGTGATAAGTGAAGGCGTTGGAGTTTTCTTCCACATGTGCTAAATGCGCCAGGCTATGAGATGAAGTGAATATAAACTTGCTAGGCGTTGAAAATGTAATGTGTTGAAAATATTTCCCAAGGCGTGATTCTCTTCCCTCAGTGTGCTATAAAATATGAGATGAGTGATGGAAATTTTTTCTAAGGCATTGGAGCTTCAAAAATATTTTCTAAGTGTGAAATAAAATCCAAGATGGTGAGTGGAAGATAAAATGTGCTAGGCGCCTTCATGAAAAAAAAAAAATTCTAAGTGAAGTTGATATTTTCACAGGCAAAGTTGAATAAAATTTCTCCAAGGCAAAATTTCCAAGATGATTTAAATTTTTTTTCTAAGGCAAAATATTTTCTCCTTAGAAAAAACGCCTAAGTCTGGAGAGGTGATGGAATTTTCCTGAAATATGAGCAGAGTTGCCACAGGTGAGGTCAGTGATTTCCAGCTTCACGAGATTGATAAAAGTTTTCAAGTCAGAGTAAAGAAATACGCTCCAGGGTGAAGAAATTTGATGAAAGAATATTTTCTAAAGTTCCAAAATTCAAGAAAATTAAATGAAACCGTTCGTTTGGGGACCCATGAATTCGATGCGTTATGGAGAAAATTTTCTTCTGGGTATTGAAGATTATCGATGAGGAGTTGATTTTAAAGTCCTCCACAGCTTGCCAAGAATTCTGAGGTGAAGATTTTTAGTGGGCACCAGGTTGATAAATTTTCCTAAGGGAAATTTAAAAAAATTTCTAAGGCAAATGTGAAGAAAATGTGTTTTCAAGATAAAAATGTGCCTCAGCGGATGAATTTGAAAGAAACTGCCTAGGTGAATTTGCTCAAGTTCTTCGTGGGACTAATCTTCCAGAGTCAGAGATGAACGAAATTGAGTATCAGAGCTCCAGTTAGTGAAATGAATTTCTCAAAAATGATACACCCTTGAGGAAGATAAAATTTGGCTAAGGCATGAAGAATCATGAAGAAAGCAGAAATTGGCTAGTGGAAGCGATGAACGTGAGAATCTTGGTAGGTAAGTTGGATTTATATTATGAAATGTTCTGACACTCCTCTCCTCGCTTGTTTTGCAGGAGGAATGTCGAGGCCAAAGCACGATGTCTGGAAGTGGTGAAGCACGATGATATTACAACCTTCGGAGGAAGATAAAGTTACGAGTTTCAACCTCGAAGGAAGAAAGTTGTGAAAAATAGCTAAGTGTTAGCTCAATTGACAAAGAAGTTGAAGAGCAACGCCAAGAAAGAAGATCAAGGACAGTGTGAACGCGTCTACAAGCGGAATCTTCTAGAAGGATGATGGTGGACATTATGGCGCATTTATTACCCACTCTCCTTTGTGGCGGTTTTTAGGGCAAATCTTGTTTAGGGCTGAGGTGGCACAATTTTAGCCACTCTGTTGATTGTAACCCTAGCCGTCTTTTGGGACTTGGCTAGCTATATAAAGGGGGAGTTCCCCTCATTTGTGATCCATTAGATTAGAAGCAGAGCTTAAAGGAGTAGAGAGAAGTTCATAGAATAGAAAGTAAAGTAGTGTAGATTGAAAAGGAAGGAAAGTCTTCCCTTTGGATACTTTGTAAGAAGTTGTCATGTATGCATTCATAATAAAATAATTTTTCATTGATGGTGAATCCTTCTTTGTTGTGAATAGTTGTTGAGGCTTCTTCGTCCCTCCAATTCACGTAGCATCTTTCAAGTAGCTTAAAGTAAAATAGTTTTCATTATCATGCAAGTAGATGTTAGTTGTGGACTTGTGGTGTTAATTGAGACAACTTCATTTCATCCATACCACTAGCGTATTTGCTGATGGTGAATGCGCCTTGTGTGGTCAACTGGAAAACTTTATAAACTTAACTTCGATTGTAATTCATGTGTTTGTATGCGTCATTCTGATGGTGCTTACATGTTGAGTTATAATTTGAAAACCTCTTGTCACTCCCTTGAAGATTGCACCGACTTTGTGTAAGTTGTCCAACGTGAGGCGGAGCAGAGTCTGGTCAAAGTCTGTCAAGATTGATCCCACGTCCCGTCCTTAGATAGAAGATTAACTTCTTAGGCCCTACCCCCCTTTTTAATTCAGTTCATTTCCGGTTAGAATTAGGAAACCTGCGCTTCATAGACAAATCTTTCGAGCATTTGAATTCCTTTCTCCGTTGCTAAACAATTCTGTAAGTCCCCTTGAAATACCAGCAAATCACATCGAGCCAAACTGAGCCTATTCGCACTAAAAGAACCTTGGAGTTGAACGCATGAACTTTCTTGCAATCTTAGCATGCTGGATACTTTGATCAAGAGAGAATAGGGTAGCCGTTGGCGACTTTATTCTGTGTTGGTGTGGTCACGAAAAACACATCAACACATCACAAGATGGTACAACTGTCCTTGATGATAGTCCAGTTGCCCCTTAGGATGGTATAGCTAACCCAAACAGTCTCCAAAATCAATAAATCTAACCTCTACAACCCTAACTGCTTGTTGCCAGTAAATTCTCTGAAACTCTAACTGAAATCTTCCTTCAATAATGCCAGAATAGTACAGACAACAAGTAGAATGCAAATATGTGATAGTATTGGCTTGGTTGAGACTCAATCTATCAATGGCTGCACTTGATCTAAAGAAATATGCTGATACAACACTGCTACAAACTCAGGTCTGAAAATTAAACACTTGAAACTCCTCCAATGAAGCCCAAACAAAGACCCAAGGTAGGTCCTCCACAAAGGTGAATTGGGTTCTCATCCAATTCACGATAGCCCTTGGGAGTTTTTGTTCCCAGAAGACTGAAACCAAGTTGAAACCCTTCTCCAGAGCTCAAACCTGCAAGTGCTAAAATGAAAAATGACAAATGAATTCCAAAATAGAAGCCCAAAATTCACTTTATAACCTCCCATGAGCTTTTTTATAAAAGATGATAAAATATTCCTCCTCAAGGGTCTTTTCCTCATCAAAAGAAAGGGCCACTTTTTATAAACAACTTTGTTTCACTGGGATAGGGGCACTTTTCACTATTCACTTTATAATTCTCTGTTACTATTCACTTTTACTATTCCATTAAAGCAAACTTTAATATTTTCAATTTATCCTTGGATTCAACAACTGAACTCTCGGCTAGAATCTGCATCCCTCGATTGGGTCCCCTAACCATACTGTTGACCTACAGGAACCCTAATAGTAGGCCAACCTCAGCTAGTCTGAGCTGCCTAAGTAAGGGACATTACAAATTTGTTGTTCATTGCAGCATTAAGGGACTGCAATATTTGCAGCAACGTTTGGTTTGCCTAATCCTGTTTCTCCATGAAAGCTTTGAGCTTATTATTCTGATCCTCCATCTTTTTCTTACCCCTACCTCCTATTCCCCTATTGTTGTCTTGGGTAGATGCTTCAAGTTGTCTCCTCTTTCTCTCAATGGCTCTCAAATCACGTTGACTCAATTGCATCATGTTTGGTTTGTCTAATCCTGTTTCTCCATGAAAAATTTGAGCTTATTATTCTGATCCTCCATCTTTTTCTTACCCCTACATCCTATTCCCCTATTGTTGTCCTGGGTAGATGCTTCAAGTTGTCTCCTCTCTCTCTCAATGGTTCTCAAATCACGTTGACTCAATTGCATCAATCAAAGGTCACCCAAGGTTGGAAAAATCCAATGCTCTGATACCACTATAAAGTGCCAAATTGATTTTCACAGGTAAACTGTAATGAAGACTAGGCATTGTGATTCGAATCCAATTAAGATGCCACACAGAAAAAAATAACTAATGCAAATATGATCGATATAAATATAATTTTGTAATAAAGATTCGATCCAACATTGGAAACTATTACAGAGAGGAATTACTAGTTCTTATTCCTAAGAAGCTCAAATGTGGCAGATTCATGAGCTTGATAAGTCGCCAAGAGGATATTGATCAATTGTTGTGAGCTTGTACTCCCGTGATGAGATCTCTGGTTGATGCGATTGGAACCAACGATCAACTGCCTGAGATGCTAGAGTGTATAGTAATCGCGTGCTCTCTTGTAATGACGAGTTACCACCGAAACTTCAATCCTTGAAAGTGATCCGCCACCAAATTGGAGCCCGATCTGAGGGTGGCCAAACCCAAAGGCTTGGCCACATTGAAATCACCTCTATGAGTGCTCCTGAGTTCCGTATGATCACCACCTGCAAAGTAAAGTTGAGTCTTTAGGACAAACGACGGGAAAGTGAATCGAAGTAAGGAATCTCGAGTGGAGATTACGGCACACTTGGATGAACTCGCTACGTGGCCAAACTCCTTATTCCAATTCGATGCTCTTCACAAGACAAAAGATCTACTTAAATACCAAATGGATCGCCGCATGAAGATGTCAGCCAGAGAATTCAAAGATAAATATTTGGCACTAGCTCCAAAGAGTCGGCCACCCACAATTTATTATTTATTTTAATATTTCAAATTTATTAATTATCTAAATATAATATTATTTATTGGAAGTGTTTAAAAACACTATTAATTATCAATTCGAAAAATTGGGAACATGACAAAGAAGACTATGACCAACTTGGGTATTGGAAATTGAACCAATTGTGGTGCCACTTTTTTGGGTCATTGTTTTGACTCGTGACCACTTGTGGTTTGTGCTTTTAATTTTGCCTATTTATTGGTGCTTAAGGATGGAATATTGTATGGGTTGTGTGATTGACTTGCACATACTATGCTGCCGAAATTACTCCAAAATATAAAATTTGGTGATACTCTTGCAAAGGCATAACCTAAGATTTGTATTGTAACCTTTTAGTTGCTGTATAATACAATTGGTTTTTCTTTGGAGCATAGGGTTTTCCTCTCAAAAGATTTTTCTCCACATAAATCATCTTGTCATGGTATAATTTTCTGTGTATTATTTTCTGTAATTGTAAGATCTTTTTGTTTTTGTGCATGCCTCCCCTTATAGGTAGGTTAGTGTAGGATGTGTTTCCACACCAATGCTTCCTTTTAGAAAGGATTTAACAGTCTCTTGCAAGTACAGCAGCTACTGTTGGAATTATCCGAATTGTTGTTAGCTGGTAAAGTCACTACCTTCAATGGCATAACAGATGTCAGATTTCTTTTGCTTGGGAACAGTGCAGAAAACTGTAGGCATCTAAATCATATGAATTAATAGCTAGAAGTGTGAAACAGATTTATAGTGTCTGGTTTAGCATAGCTATATCACAGCTTTATTCCAATGACTAATATTTCCTCTAGGTGAGCTTCAAATTGATCTCATCAACTCAAATGGAGACCAATAGTCAACTTTCTAGAGACTAGAGGATATGCAGACACTGTAAGATAGAACTAGAGACTGGGAGCATTTCAACTCTGGAAATCATATTGATTAAAAACTGGATGTGCTGGTAGATACCACCACCTCTTCAAAGATTGACAAGGTTCACTAACAACACGAATAAACTATGAAGATAAAAAATATATGTACAATCGCTTATTTGAGAATTGAAATAATACAGCAGGGGACAGTCAACAAAGTTTCCACCCACAGATCGTGTGATCATGTCAGTAATTGCTACTGCATTTCTTCAAAGTAATAGATCCATAAGAGACCTACATAATTAGCCTTGCCATGACATGATTTTATGCATGGATCTTTCTCCTCTTTTCTGTGACAGTTCTTATCTCCTTAAAATGCAATTATAGAAAGCATTAAATTCTTCTTAAGCTCTTCCATTGCTTCACTTCCAATATTCTTCTAACCTAAAATACTTTTATTTAAAGATATTTTGTCCCAATCCTTTCTTGGGTTTTGATTTCTAACCCAATTCACAAAACGAAAGTAAGCCCCAGAATCATAAACAAGCAGACATCCATTTCATATTCATGATCAGAAATTAGATTAATGTAAAATAAACTTTTTGTGGTTAAAAGTTAAAACAAACCTGATCTGGAGAGAGCTTGAATTTTTCATTTCCAATAGAAAATGTAATGGTTGGCAGGCTTGATAAGCGATCACAGTCAACAATCGATTGTCCATCAGGG
Source organism: Sequoia sempervirens (assembly GCA_007258455.2). Classification (NCBI taxonomy): domain Eukaryota; kingdom Viridiplantae; phylum Streptophyta; class Pinopsida; order Cupressales; family Cupressaceae; genus Sequoia; species Sequoia sempervirens. The sequence continues at coordinate 627,442,831 of VDFB02058242.1, forward strand.
TTTGGCAATCGCTCACAGAGCTGAACATCACAAATTCAAGAATCTTAAACATCATCTCAAAATAATTTTGCCAAGATTGTTGTCAGCATCAATCTCTCCTTAAGTATTGACTAAAACTAACTGAAGTAATATTAAAGATATAAGTTTATAACCCGACTCAAGTGGCTCAGAATTTGCTCCTTAGTATGGTTATAGAAAAGCTGGTTCTGCATCCACACAACTGCCATCTGGCAAGCACTGCACATTGCATCGCTAGAACCCAGTGATGCCTTTATTCCATGAGCTTCTCTTTTTAGTATGCTAGTTATACCCATGCTGCAAAGAAGATTCGCAATTTTCACATTAATGTCAATAAGCAGACCAAAAACATTCAAATGCGTGCTAAAGAAAAGCCATGATCAGAACAAGGTGACTATATTTTTCATGCAAGAAGTAGAAAATTCCCAAGACCAAAGTGAAAAATCTCTAGAGAATATGTTTGACAAAAACAATTGTGAAAAATTTCTACCAAAAAGATATAAAAAAGTACAAATAAAAGTCATCTTACCCAATATCTCTTCTACCATCATATGAGCACAATCTGTGAGCACACCCTCTGAGGATTTGTCTATAAATGATACCACACAAATAGAATACATCAATTGCAGTATGTTTCTCTAGTAACAATGCAAAGAACAAATTTCAACAGCTAATTATGATCACCGAAAAAAATAAAAACTATGCACAACCATGGCACAGTGGTATACGAATCCAGCAGTACTTATGCAAAGCATTGACAAAGGTAGATTTTATCATGTATCACTTTGTCATGCATCAGCCACATATTTATGCTAGATCAAGGACATACCTGTGCCATCAAGAGCTTCCATATCAAATCTCCATACTCTGATACAACTGTTTTACATTCTTGGCTGACAATACCTGGGGCATCAATGGCATCATTGATTTGTGTTACAATAGCCTGTAACAGAAACGAAATCCATAAAAGCACAAATGTCAAACTGCTTATTTACAGTTCCAAGTTAATAGAGTAGATCAACAACAATCAAAAATCATTTGCAAACATCAAATTGTTACCTGAAGGAGTAGAATTTCAGAATTGCTTTAACAAAAGCCTAAAAACTCTACCCAGGACCTTCGCAATCATTCTAATTACTACCAGTTGTTTTTCTTTTCTATTCAAAAGAAAATTTACACAGATAGACAGACAGATATATATATATCCTGACAACTAGAGGCAGCGATGGCACCTTAAGTGTTTGTGGTAGCACCTGATTTCTTTCAATCAACAAAGCATACATGTAGTTATTAGCTACCTAGGATAAAAAAAATTACCTAAGTAAACTTAAATAAAAGAGGTGCAAACCCCTTAAATGCAATTTTGGGTAGGAAAAGGATGATCTAACAAAAAAAGTGACAGGTTTGGTACCCATTTACAAAAGAGAATACCCCCAAAAGGAAAAGAGAGATAACTCCCGTCCTCTCCCAGCCCCACAAAACTAGAGAGGAAGGACTAGGTAGGAATAGCCTCCCAAAATCCCAACAATCTACACTAAAACTAGATGAAAATGAACAATACAAGATGCTAACAAAGGTCCACTTGGATCGAACATCACATCCCTTAAGAAGAGATATAGCTTAAGGCGCATGCTGAAAGTCTTCCCACTCCAAACAAGGATACAATGGAAGAAACAGGAAAGTGTCCCAAACTAGTTCAAGTTTCTTTGAATGTGATGCAAAGAAATCTTGAACACAATCTATGAAAAGTCACCATCAAAGAGAAACTAGTAAATGGTGATGGATCATTAACAAAAGATGAATGTCCATCACAATAGATGGGTCTATAGGAGGTTCCCTTGATGTATCCACTAAAAGAGTTTTAGTGATCCACAAGACATGGTGGATTGCAAAGTGAAGTAGTTGATGAGGAAGTTTCAAAACACCCACATGGCAACTCTCATCAAATAGGAACACAATGCCCTCCAAAAAATAAAGACAATCATCAAGCTAAGATTCAACTAAGAGACAACTTATGTCTCACAAATATGAATCCTAAAAGGGTGGCTCTCTAATGATAAATAGAGCTTGTACAGGAATCGTGTTCATTTCCTTGTGCTCTACATCGTCATCATTAAATAGAAATGTGTCAACTATTGAAACATCAAGCAATGTGTCACCAAATAATCGCAACAGGGTGGTCTGCCAAACAGTATAAGGGGATTCAGTTTCCTCAGTACAGCATAGAAAGCTCATGGAAAGTGACAAACAAAAGGTGACCATAAACAATGTCACTTATTGGGCCACTTCACATGCTTACCCAAACTAGTTGGTGAGGGGATTTGTCCCAAAAGATGGGGAGGAGACCTTGTTGATTGAAAAAAGGACTCCATATACACTCTCAATGAGCAGAAGTTTGTTCCATCCAATATGATTGCAAGAAAAGACATTTCACATGCAATATTGAGGCACACTGAAGGAGTGACAAGGTATGCCTAGTGTTGGAGAAAGGCACTCAAAATGGCCTTAAAATGCACCCAAAAAAAATGACACTTTATAGCTTACTGTGTTCTTGAATCAATTACATATATACATTTGGTGATTTTGATCAATTCCTAGTTATAATACTATATGAACGAATAGCATTAAAAACAAAAATGTAAAAGTACATTTCTAAAGCAAACTAAGAACAAATTCAGGGCACCAATGCAAAGTATACAAAAAATCACACTTCCAACAAAATGACACTCAAAAAGGAGTCATTATGTATGAAGTGCTAAATTTCAGGGTTAAAACTGAATTATATATCCAACACATTATAATATTTTTAGGTACACACTTTTTTTAAAATAGCATTTGAATAAATACATTAATGAACATTCAAAATATGAAATTCAATATAAAAAATAGCCAAAAGAATAAAATTAAATGACCTCAATTTTAGTTTGGATGTCCTTACAGGTTCATGTGTCGAATTGAAATGCAAATCTCCTTTGAGTAACTAAAGCATGTGATGGCGTCATGCTTGTTGCAAATGTTGTCATTGATGTCAAGAAGGAATTTGTTGTTCGTGATTGTTGCAAAGATTGTCATTGATGTCAAAGCGAATAAACAAGATGGTTGGATGTCATCATTAATGTCAAATGCATATAGGCAAGATTGATAGGCGAGATTATGTCAAAAGTGTTTTCGTGTAATGGCCAAAGGCTACTAATCGCCATATAAAGTAACTCAAGTAAAGAATGAATCAAGAGACCAAGAAGACAAATTTAAGATTATGCTAGCCGACTTTCTCAGTTTGGCGTGTTGACCCCTTTATTATATGTTCAAAAGCAATCATATATATATATGTTTGTTTTAGATTGGCCAAGAATAAGATGAGTGAATGATTAACAATGAGAAAATGATATATGAGGAAGGATTACCTTAGCAGCAGTGATTAATAAGTAAAGAGGAATTAAGGTATAAATGAGCAAAGATTAAGTTTAAAAGAAGTCGATTCCTTGGAGAATAGCTGCCTCTCATAAAAGAATTATAAATAAATTTAATTAAGTTTAAAAGCAGCTAACTTTCCTTTTAGTGCCCAAGGTAATGTATATAAATATAATTAAGATTGCCCACACTAACAGTAATTGAAAATGAATTAAAGTGATTATCTTTACAAAGTATAGCGATGCATGAAGATAAGGATTATGAGCAGCAAATATAGATAAAGATTAAAAAGGAAGCAATGTATATAATTAAAAGCAGAGATTACCATTCATTTACAAGGTAGAGATTTATATGTTATAAAGGGTTGATGTCTAATATGAATAATGCAGAAACAGAATTATAAAAGACAACAATCTAAGTCTAAGGAATGAGGCAGCAATTACCAATTCATAAGACAGCAATTAAATTGATAAAAAGGCAGCAATTAAAGTGTTAAAAGTGCAGTGACTAATAAGTCTAATAAGGCAGTGATTATTTACTCTCAAAAGGCAGCGATCAACTTTGTTAATAAAGGGACACGACCATTTAAATGGATCTCTCTTTTCAAAGAAATGTGTCTCTTCATTTAGATATGAAGATATAAATGGAATAAGAAGTATGTGGAGAAGATTGTGTGTGTTTGTAATGCCCCCTTTTTTGGCGAGCATCAAAGTTGGAGGACTAGCCTATTATCAGGTCCTCGTAGGCTAATAATGTTGTTTAGAGGGCCCCGTGTTAGAGTTATTCTGCTCTTCAAGTGGCAGTTTGCAGTGTTAATCTCTCCAGACTCTTGGCATATTCAGAGTGATGTTGTTCAAAGGTTTCTAGCTCTGTTTTGATGCACTTACTATTTATAGTAAGTCAGTTGAGTGATAGAGACCAACCTTACTATTTTTGGTAAGGCACATGGGTGAGCAGTGGGTTCAATGGGATTACCTCCTAGCATTGACGGGATCAAAAAATAATGATTATTGAGGGAGTTGTGTTATTTTAATTATTATTAAAGTAAGACTTTAATAATAATTAATTATATTAAGTGCATATCATATTGACTTATTTGACTTCATATTTATGGGGCCATTTAATGATATAAGTCAAAACATGAAGTGACTTTGGAATGGGCACCCAAGTAATGATATAATATAAAGTCAACACAAAAGCAAATGATTAAATATATTTTGATGATTTAAAAAGCACATTGGAAGTTGTGCCATCTCAAGGAGGTATAAAAAAGCATTGTAAAAGCAAAATGAAATGGATTCGACATTTATGATTTTGAAGAGCTTTGGTTTGTGTGAAGCACAAGGGTTTGCTGCTGCAATTGGTCTTCGAAAATGTAGTTTCTCTTAGATTTCTGCTTACTACAGGTGAAATAGCATCTAAGGTTTGCAATCACAGGAGGCTTTATTTCAGAAGTCTCATAGAGCATATTGAAGAGACATTTTCAATGTTTGAAAGAATTAATGATTTGAAAATAAAAAGGGGTATGCTGATTGAAGAGTTGCTGCTGTGTATCCATAGTTGGGCCGTACTTCTTAACTCTGCCAGGATGTACCAACCTTTACCAGCTGAGCCGTACAAATCTAGAAGCTAGACATTTTCTTCCAAGGCTGAAATAATTTGTGATTGGGACTGAAACAAACTTCTTTAAGGGCGGCCAGGTCATATCAGCAAGTAGGATGCATTATTTTGGAGGAGAATTCAATATTTCAAGCTAGGTGTCCATTCATGGGGTTTACCAGTTCGCTGCTATGCAATTTCAAACTTGTATTATTTAGCTTTGGACTCTAGGTATGAGTTTTTTGTTAATGAAATGTAATGGCATATCTAATTTGAAATGCAATGATAAATCAGCTTTGAAGCTTATGGTATTTGTCTCAGCATTTAGTTTATTTTGCAATATGTTGGTTTATATATTATATGTTGCATTTACCTGGCAAAATCTTCATCAAATTCAAACAAAACAAAACAACTTGAAAACATTAGCAATCACAGGCAGATTTTCAAAGTAGTGAATATCTCAACAAGGGGTGGGATATTTCAGTGGTATCAGAGCGGTCTCCTGCCATCCTATGAGGTAGTAGTTTCATGAGTAAAGAATTTAGACAGTATACTAAAGGTGCAGAGCAGTGGGAACCACCTCTAGTTCCTAAAGGTGAAACAGGTTTAGGGATATTGGGTATACATAGATACAATTTTAGTGACAGAGATAGTGTGACAGGCACAATGGTTGAGAGAGATAAGGGCCGTACAAAGTCACTCAGTCCTGACTCTAGAGCCAGATGGTAGTTCGATAATATGATGGACATGATGTCGCAGTTGATGAGTACTATGAGGCAGTTTGTTCCACCATAGCACATAGGTTATCAGGGACAGACTAGTGGTACACAGGGTGTGGGTCAACATAATGTGGTGTTTCAACAATCTTCATCATCTATGGGCTCAGTTCTTAGGCTCAACCAATCAACTTTCACACCTAGGGAGGAGCCACAGGCCCCATCGGCTCCACAAGTTCAGGTGCCAGAGCCTTATGTACTCATTGCAGGAGATATCACTATACATTATGCAGAGTATATGACTCTACCTGCTGAGATTAGGGAGTTATTGACACTTAATCATTTTTTGGATTAGAAGAGGCCTAGGGGTAGTGGAGCAATTAGGACAGAGCACAGGGTACAACAGGCACCACAAGCTACTTGTGACTTTCAGCAGGCTGTGAGCAAGGTGTTGTACCCAAACCAAATTTTTTGCTTCATCAAGGCAATTTGCATTAATATTCTAAATTTTGCTAAATGATGTAGAATACAGTTTTGGGCAATATCAAGCATGGAGTTTTTGTCAATAGTTTGTCAGTCAAAGTCAGTTATATTGAACAGAACCTGAAGCAGAGACTCAGAATGGAGCTTTTCACGATGGAGGAGCATGTCACGACAGTAATTCACATTGCATACGGTCATTTCAATGATCGAAACGGAGTTTTCGGTGATTAATATATGAAGATTTCTCAGGAAAAAGCATAAAAGCGCAACTATAGCCCAGGGGCGCCCAACTTTTTGAAGGTCAAGATCTTGTTTAAAATGCTCAAGGATCTAGTCAATCTCTTCAGAATCAGTCTGGCTATCCGTCGAGCTATCCAGCGAAGTTTTCCGAGACTCACAGCTCCGGCAAACAGCAACAGAAGTTGAAATCCCTAAATTTCCAGAGGTGAGAAACTTGTCTTTTTCAGGCAAAAGCGTGCCTCTAGCCTGAGGGCGCCCATCTTAAGGAGGGGGTAAATCTTGGCATTTCTGATAGCTGATACTTTCAATTTGTTCACAATTAATCTGCTCATCCAACGAGATATCAAACGCAGTCATCCGAGTTTCAGAACTCCGGTGGCAGTCATCCAAAGATCAGCTTATAATGGAGTTTTCACGTTTCTGAGCTTCTCCGTTGATTCCCAGTGCAAGTACAGCCCAGGGGCGCTGGTTTAAAGGACCCTCCAGATGGTGAAATTTGCAGACAGAGTCTTCCTAACATCAGTAATACTCTAGCCTAGCTTCGCGATGCACCATTCTGCTTGTCAATCCGACTTTCCAAGTGATCGTGGCAGAGATTCTACCAAGCACGTAATTTCACGGGCGAAACAACAAACGA
>VDFB02058242.1:627450034-627607971 GCA_007258455.2 Sequoia sempervirens
GGAGAATACTGAAAGCAAAGTAGATTTTTTCTTGGTGGAGGAGTAAATTCTTAAGCTGGAGGACGTAATTTTTTGGAATTCTTGGCTGAAAGGCGCATTTCCCAGCAAGAGGCACATTCTTTTCTTGGATTTTGAGTAAATTTTCAGAGTTTGAATTCGAATTGCAGCCGCATGAAACTTTCAAAGGTTTGAAATTGGATTGGCTAAGTTCTTTTGTTTTTCTTCCATCTTATTCGATCACTCTGGCAGAGATTCGTCAATACTTAACCAAGTTCGCCCATTTTCAGCTTGCTTTTTCACAGAAATTTATCTTTTAACAAGCTGAAAGTAAAAACTTTCGAATAAAGGCGCGGAAATAACTAGATTTAAAAATCTCTGCACTAATGTTAGTTCTTTTTATTTATTGCAAGTTAATGACCACTCGGGGAGAATCATCAAGAAAGGCACAAATGAAGTTTGCCAGCAAAGGATCGCAACTAGAGTCAAATTAATTCTAAGTGGAAAAATATTATAGACACCAATCCTGGGCATGTGGACTTCACGAAATTCAAAAAGAGAATGTATGGACTAGATGGAATCTTGCCAACGGCTATCGCTCGAAGAATGATGCGGAATGGCATCGTCCAGGCAGTTAGATTTCCACTAGTAGTAGAATGTGTTGAGTTAATGGTGGAGTGCGCCATCCATTACGATGCACATGAAAGGCAGATTGTTGCACCTGATGGGAGGATATTAGCTCATCTCGAAGAATTGGCAATCCAGGAAGCATTTGGCATCCTGACATACTGCCAGACTTCGTACAAGACTAAGGAGGACACCAGAAAGTTGTATGAAGACCAGTCCAAACTTTGTGCCACAAACATTAACAAGTCATGGCTGGAAAAACCGAGGGCCTCTACCAAGAAAATGCCCAAGATGCTGCTTTGTATAGACTTCAAGGAGGACTATGGGGACATTATTTTATTGTTAAACATAATAGCTGGCAATCCTCTAGGCATGCCATTTGAGACGTGGATGTACTATTTCATGGATGAAATCACCTCTTGCATTAGGATGTTCAACTTGTCCCAGATGATTAGTGATAATCTCTACGAGCAGCTAATCAATCTGGAAAGGACAAAATCATTCCACATGAGCTACTATATCATCTATCTGTTGGCCAAGACTTACAGATATTGAGGACTAATATGCAAAGGCGTAGTAGTGTTGTGACCTTTTCACACATCGCCCCATTCAAAATGGGGACCCCTAATTTTTGCTCCATTATGGTCTTTTTGGCTTTGGTTTTTGTGTCTCTCTTTCTCCGTCTATCTCTTTTCTATGGTCTACTTTCTAGGGACGTTCCCGTCTGCAAGCTTCAACGCGAATTTGGCCAAGTCTGAAAATTAGGGTTCTGAGTCTTTTGGTCAGTTCAAGGTTGAACGAGGTGAATAACTTGAGATTTGAGACTAACGTTGTTATCAACATGTTTCCAGCAGGCTTCCAGCGAATTTTCATCAGATTCTGAGGTACTTACTATTTTTAGCAAGTGTGAAACTCAGGACAATTCGTCAGTATCTTGAGATTCCGACAGTCACACAACATTCAGGGCATATCAGACTGTTCGCGTGCAAAATTTGAGCGAAAATAGGCAACTTACTATTTTTAGCAGTCTAGCTTCCGGGACGAATTTCAGGGTGCAGACGAAGAGTTTTTCTTTGCATGTTGGCATATTCCTTCTGGGTTTTTCGAGACCTTCGCGATGATATAACATGCAAGACGAGACGACCACTTTCAGAATTCAGCCTTTCGAGGCTATTTTTAGGGTTTTGCATGTCAGGGTTTCTTTTGCATGTCGGATGATTCCTGATGGGTTTTTCGAGAGCTTCGCGATGGTGTGACATGCAAATGAAGATATTCACTCAGTAAGGAACTTGCTATTTTTAACAGGTATGTCCCGGCAGCCGCTTCCTAGCAGCTTAGAATCACGAGCTGATCGCAGTGCCACAGAAACGAAGACAAACGGAGTTCATTTGATACGCATGCAGAGCGAATTAGGGTTTCCAGCTTCGAAGCCTAAAAATAGGCGTAAAAAGTCAAAATTTTCGAAATCCGGTGTAAACCACTACGATCAGCGTCCTTGAGACTATCTAACGGTGAAATTCAAGTCAAAAGCAGACACTTACTATTTTATAGTAAGTCAATTTGAAGCGGCTAAAATAGTGAGTTACTGTCGTCGATGTCGTGTAGTCACTGGTGAGGGCTCATCAACGAAATTTGGGGCAATCGAGGCGTTGGGGCTATGTCGAAGCAAGTTACTATTTATAGTAAACCACCTCCAGAAATGGGCTAAAAATGGCAGTGTCGACAGGACAACAAGGCTATGAGGATGCAGTGTGCAAAATTTCAAATCGTTTCGAGCCTCAGAGAAACAAATTCGGAGGACTTACTGTAAATAGCAGGTCACGCAAGCTGGCGAAAATGATGAAAAAGTTCTAAGTCTGGAACTTCATCCAGTTGACAAGGCAAAATGCGCCCAGTTGATGAGGAGGCATAATTTTTTTTTGAAAATGAAGTTCATCCTTCTCAGGGGCCAAAATGCGCCCCAAGAAGAGAAAGTCAAAGCGAAGTCAACAATCTTCATCCTGCAGGCATGAGGAAATGCGCCCAAAAGAAGAGGGAAGGGGGTTGAAATTTGTCTAAGTCTGGATATCCACCACCTACATCAAAATGCGCCCAACTTGCAAGTTCATCCTCCACCTACATCAAAATGCGCCCAAGGCATAGGTGGTCAAAGAAAAGTCAACATGTTACATCCTCCACACATGCTAAAATGCGCCCTCAAGGAAAAGCTGGTGAGAACTCAAAATTTTTCTAAGTATGAAGTTTATCCTCCTCCTATGGTGAAATGCGCCCAAAAACAAATGAGTCAAAGTAGTCAACAAAACTTATCCCCCTCTCACCCCAAAATGCGCCCATTTGAGGCCATATGAAGACAAAAATGAAGGAGGTGAAGAGTCACATGCCAAGGCGTTGGGGATTCAAGATTCTTCTCTCTCACACAAATGCGCCCATGCAAAGTCAAAAGGGTCAAACATTCTCATCCTTCACACATAGTAAAATGCGCCCAAATGGGGTCATATGGAGACAAAAACGGAGAAGCTGAAAAGTCACATGATGGCGTTTAAAAAGTTTATCCTCCTCTACATGTAAAATGCGCTCAAGCTAAGGAAGGAGTCAACAAGGTCAAAGGGCATTGGAAATTTCATCCTCCTCTACATGCAATATGCACCCATTCTCTTGCCTATGAGATATGCGCCAAGTGAAGAGTAAGTGTGGTGGTGAAATAAAACATTACTAAGGCGTTGGGAAATATTCTCTATGGCAAGTGATATGCGCCTAGGATAAGTGAGGTAATATCCTCTTCAAGTGAGAAGTGCGCCAGGCTATGAGATGAAGTGAATATAAACTTGCTAGGCGTTGAAAATGCAATGTGTTGAAAATATTTCCCAAGGTGTGATTCTCTTTCCTCAGTGTGCTATAAAATATGAGATGAGTGATGGAATTTTTTTTTCTAAGGCATTGGAGCTTCAAAAATATTTTCTAAGTGTGAAATAAAATCCAAGATGGTGAGTGGAAGATAAAATGTGCTAGGCGCCTTCATGAAAAAATTTTCTAAGTGAAGTTGATATTTTCACAGACAGAGTTGAATAAAATTTCTCCAAGGCAAAATTTCCAAGATGATTTAAAATTTTTCTAAGGCAAAATATTTTCTCAAAAAAAAGCCCAAGTTTGGAGAGGTGATGGAATTTTCCTGAAACATGAGCAGAGTTGCCACAGGTGAAGTCAGTGACTGCCAGCTTCACGAGGTTGATAAAAGTTTTCAAGTTAGAGCAACAAGAAATCTTCACAGATGTGAAAAACGGATTTAAATTTCACAGGGAAATAATTTTCTAAGGTTCAAAATTCAAGAAAATCAAATGAACCCGTTCGTTGGGTACCCATGGATTCGAAGCGTTTCGGAGAAAATTTTCTTCTGGGTATCGAAGATTTCTGTTGAGGAATGGATTTTAAGGTCTTCCATAGCTTGCCAAGGATTCTGAGGTAAAGATTTTGATGGGCACCGGATTGATGAATTTTCCTAAGGGAAATTTGAAAAATTTTCTAAGACAAAGTGAAGAAAATGTGTTTTCAAGGTGAAATCCTCCAGACGATGAATTTGAAAGGAACTGCCTAGGTGAATTTGCTCAAACTCTTCGTGAAGATAATCTTCTGGAGCCAGAGATGAATGAGATCAAAATTGCAAACACCTCAGCTGGAAAAGTAAAGGGAAATACAGTTGAAGTCAAGATGTTGGAAAATCTTGAAGGCATGAACTTGAACACAAAGTTGGCGATAATACGCCCTTGATGATCAGAGCATGAGATCCTGGTAAGTAAGTTGAATTTATATTATGAAATGATCTGATACCCTTCCCCTTGCTTGTTTTGCAGGAGGAACGTCGAGGCCAAATGATGATGACTTAGTGTGATGACTTGAAATGAGGAAGCACGATGATATTACAACCTTTGGAGGAAGATAAAGTTATGAGTTTCAATCTCGAAGGGAAGAAAAAGTTGCAAGAAATTGGCTAAGTATTAGCTCAAGTGACAAAGAATTCAAAGAACAACGCCAAGAGAGAAGATCGAGAACAGTGTGAACGCGTCTACAAATGGAATCTTCTAGAAGGATGATGGTGGACATTATGGTGCATTTATTACCCCACTCTCCTTTGTGGCGGTTTTTAGGGCAATATTGTTTAGGGCTGAGGTGGCATGATCTGGGCCATCCAGCCAATTGTAACCCTAGTCGTCTTTTGGGACTTGGCTAGCTATATAAAGGGGGAGTCCCCCTCATTTGAAATTCATTAGACATTAGATTAGAAGCAAAGCTTAGAGGAGTAGAGAGAAGTTCATAGAATAGAAAGTAAAGTAGCGTAGATTGAAAAGGAAGGAAAGTCTTCCCTTTGGATACTTTGTAAGAAGTTGTCATGTATGCATTCATAATAAAAGAATTTTTCATTGATGGTGAATCCTTCTTTGTTGTGAATAGTTGTTGAGGCTTCTTCGTCCTTCCAATTCACGTAGCATCTTTCAAGTAGCTTAAAGTAAAATAGTTTTCATTATCATGCAAGTAGATGTTAGTTGTGGACTTGTGGTGTTAATTGAGACAACTTCATTTCATCCATACCACTAGCGGCTTGCTGACGGCAGGTCTGCCTTGTGTGGTCAACTGGAAAACTTTACAAACTTAACTTCGATTGTGATTCATGTGTTTGTATGCGTCGTTCTGATGGTGCTTACATGTTGAGTTATAATTTGAAAACCTCTTGTCACTCCCTTGAAGATTGCACCGACTTTGTGTAAGTTGTCCAACATGAGGCGGAGCAGAGTCTGGTCGAAGTCTGTCAAGATTGATCCCACGTCCCTTCCTTAGATAGAAGATTAACCTCTTAGGCCCTACACCCCCCTTTTAATTTAGTTCATTTCCGGTTAGAATTAGGAAACCCGTGCTCACTTGCCAAATCATTTGAATTGCACGAAAGCCCTTAGTCTGCTGTTTGTTGTTAGCCGTCGAACAATTGTGTAAGCCCCCTTGAAAATACCAGCAATATCACATCGAGCCAAACTGAGCCTATTCGCACTTAAGGAACCTTGGAGTTGAAAGCATGATCTTACTCGCAATCTTAGCATGCTGAATACTTTGTTCAAGAGAGGATAGAGCGTCCGTTGGGAGACTTTATTCTGTGTTGGTGCGGTCTCAAAAACCACGTCAACAAGTAGGCAATGGTGAGAACGAATTTAAGTCATATGATTGTTACCCGCAGCTGTAGCTCAGAGAGAAATCTCACTTCAGACAAGAAAACGATGCATTTCTCTGTACATCACCAGAATACTCCAAGGAGGAACTCACCAGAGGCTAACTCATGAAGCCAAAAGTTTGATTAACAAATATGGATCCTAGTTTATCCAGTTTCCAAGATTCACATACATAAGGATTCAGGGATTCAGTGGAAGTCCTTACCGGCTTCCAATTTATCCTACAAATAGGATGATCTTGCTAGAGGTCCTTAGACAGTTGGAGACTTACCAAAACATCCAACGGCCAAAGCAGAAGGCAACTATCACTTTCCCATTCTTCATTGGAAACATGCTGGAGTCTTGTCCATCGGCACAAGTAGCTGAAAGTGCTAGGTTGTAAATACAGTGGTATCTGTTCACAACTTACCGGTCTAGGGCCAACTTTGACCCTCATAACCACATTCAGACCGTGGATGGAAAAAGGTATAAACATAAAGTAGACCTGGAGGATTTTTGGGCGAATGCCGCAGACAAGTATGAAATTAGTAAAAGGTTACGGTCCAGATTGTCAGTGAACTTGATCAGAGCGACCGAACTTTGCCGAGTGCTTGATCAGCTGGAAGATGATGGAGAGTATGTCCAACCGTGCTTCAATGAGAGCTGGCCTCTTCCTGCAGTGAAGTGGTCAGAGCCTGAGTTGGCAGATTTAGCCACATTAATGAGGCCAGTGATCAAGTATTCTAAGTGGTGGGTTGACCAGCAGGTCTAGGAGTTAAGATGGAAAAGAATGACGCTCACCTATGACTTGCTGAGTGAGGCAGAATCATACTCGAATGCAGGTGCATCCCACAGTGCCGAGTTGATTGAAACTACTAACTCCAAGAAGAGGAAAGAAGCAGTTACAAACGCAAAACCTGTTCAAAAGAGACAGAGGGTGGAGCCATCTCATTCCTCTGCATCTAGAAATGTTGATGAGATAGTAGCCACTGCGGACGAGTCATTGGCCGATATGATGATTCCTTCTCCAATTCATGAGGGCAATATTGATCCAATCCAGCTAGATGATGCCGAGTCCCCATCTCCTACAGGCACATAGATACTTGATTCAGAGAACGAAATGGATATCCAGAATGATGAATTCCAAGAGGGAATGATTTCCGCTCTTAAAGGAATTTTGGATACTCCAGGTGGAGAAAGTGTTCAGGAACAGGACGACATTGAATAGCCCACAATTCCTGACTGGTTGAAGGAAAGATTGAAGATATAGGTGCCAGTTGAGACTCAGGACGATGATGACACTGTAGACTTCTTGGCTAGGTTAGAGTAGGTTGCTGTAAAGAAGCCCACCAAGAAATTCTCCACGATCCAGAGGGATGAAGCCGGTGGCCGTTTCGTATATATTGCCATACCAACTGTTGATAAGACATAGGATGATATTGCTCCCCATGAGTACACCATTACCACTATAGATGTGGGCCCAACGACAAAAGGCCAGGAAGTTGAAGAGTTGGATAACTCAGTCTCTACCATCAAGGCAAGACTGGAGAAAGAAGTGGTGAAGAAGAAAGAATACAAGGAGGTCAAGCGCCTGAAGGAGTACATTCAACACCTGACCAAACCGCTCAATCAGGGTGATGAAGCAACTCCTCTCCTAATCTCCTCACAGGAAACAACCATGGACATTGAAGAAGATATGGACACGACTAAGGAAGCTAAGGAATGGATGGCAAGTAAAAGCACATAAGTGGCTGCATTTATGGAGAGAATGACACTAGCCTATGGACAGACTTCCTTGTTGCTTTCCAGACTTGCTGTCATGACAGAAGTTTGGGACAACCTCCCAAACATTCAGGAGAGGATCATCCCATGCCTCAGAGTACTGAAGGGAGTTCCAAAACAGGAGTTGATCGAGGGGAAGATAATTGCAGTAGGCGCCGCTTATGACTTCCACCATTGGTATTGGGCGTTGACAGTACGGAGCGAGGTCTTGGAAAGAGCAAAAGCTGATGGACTCAGAGTTGAAGAACATATCAGAGAAATTCCGAACAAGATTTACCTCATAGCTGCAAATGTGTTCGAGAAAGAGATTGTTCGAGAGAATGACATGCAACGAGAAAAGCTAAAGCGCAAAGTTTAAGAGATCTTCTCCATCACAAGATTGATTCTGAGACAAAACTTCACAAGGGTGGCGAACCTCTTATCCATCCGGGATGGCTTCATGAAACAAGAATTGGAATGGGAGAGTGCCTTTGCCGGATATGCTGAGGACTTGGATGGGCTGGAATTTAGGATAAACATGTTGCCACAGGTCACGATGGAAGAGGTCATCCCGATCGTGTCTAGATTCATCGAACACACTGCTGCTCGACAGGATAGGGATGCACTTCCTTGAAAATAGCTCCAAGCGCCACTTCACTCATTGATTACTGATGTTATTTTGGGAAACTCTAATTAGGGTTGTGTTGATGTGATTTTTGCGACCGCACCAATCAGCAGAATGAAGTTGTCCGAAGGCTACTCTATTCTCTCTTGATGAAAGTATTCCGTGCGCTAAGATTGCAAGAAAGTTCGCATGTTCAACTCCAAGGTTCCGAAATACTTAGAATACCCTCAGTTGGTTTGATGTGAATTGCTGTTTTCACGAGGGGACTTACACAATTGTTCAAAATACTTGCAGTTAACAATAGATGGATGATTGGAAGGGATTTGTATAATGCGGATGATTTAGCAATAAGTACGTTTTCCTAAAACTAACCAAGGATGAACAGAAAGTAAATGAGTGTAAGGGTAAAGAGATTCTATATTCTACTCTAAGGCGTGACGTGGGATCAATCTCAATAGCTCCAACCAAACTCTGTTTCGCCTCACGCTGGACAGCTTACACAAAGTAGGTGCAATCTTCAAAGGGATAGCTAGTAATTTTCAAGTTACAACCCAGCATCAAGATACCGTCAAAATGACGCATACCAAGGCATGAGCTACAACTGAAGTTAAGTTTATGAAATGCTCCAGTAGACCACACAAGGCAAACTTGCCGTTAGCAAGCCGCTAGTGGTATGGAATGAAACGAAGTTGCCTTCATCAATGCCACACATCCACAGCTACTATCTACTTGCATGAAAGGAAAATGCTACTCTTAGACTACTTTACGCTACTTGGAGTTGAAGGAATGAAGAAACCTTGCTAGCTGTCCATAACAAAGACAAAATTTGTGATGTCCCCATCCTAGTCAGCGCAGCTGGTGACGAGTTTAGCCTATTATTTCGATCCTCGTAGGCTGACAAATGTGTGCAGAGGATCATCTGAGGCAGATACTCAATGTTTTGTAGTTTCAGTATTGCAATTGTCTCAGGTTGGGCCTTCGCAGAATCTTCCAGAGTGGATTTTTAGAAAGTTAGGTCAGGCGAAAGCTGCTATTTTGGGCAGGGCACCTGGTTCAACTATTCAGCTCAGAGTCGACCCAGTTCTTCGATTTGATGGTCAGATGGAGAAATAAGGAGTATTTGATGAATTATTGAATATTTAATATTTTGACTTTATATTAAAGTCACTTTATTAATATATTTAAATATTAATAATTAAATGGTATATTATAAAGTATTTTTAATACTTTATAATAAGGTGATATATTTTGACATAATGAATAATTATTATTCATTAATGAGACGTCATTTGATTATTATTAATTCTCCTAAGTCTAAAAGGCGAATTTGATCATTTTATTAAATGATTATTAAAAAGAGCTGTTGGGTCGAATTTTCACAAGGAAGTATATATTCTCAGAAAGGACAAATCAAACCATTATGTTATGATATTCTAATTTGTCTTATTTTGCTCTGAGCATTGGAGTTTGCAAAACCTAGGGTTTCAGCAGACGATTCGTTTCTGGAGAACGATACCTCTTCAGGAATTGGCAGACTGAGACTGTGAAATACCAGTTGAAGCTTGCATCTTGGTGACTTCATTTAGGAGTTGCAGTTGGGCACATCGAGTTGATTTCAGGAAAGATATTCAGAGAACTTTATCAGTTGACAGGGGCGACCTATCAGAGGTTGATTATTACAGAGATCTGGCATATTTCTCTTGGGCTGTACTATATTCTTTTGCTGCTGTTGTACAAGCCGTACCAATCTGTACCTTCAAGGCCGTACCTCTCTCTCTCAAGAAGAAACGCATTTATTATTCATTCTTTGGCAGAGGGTTTCAGAGCGCCTTGGATATCTGGAGGCTTGCAACGATTTCTGAGACCAGAGATTCTTAATTTCATTCAGCCGTACTACCTCTTCATTTCTTCAGGTGCCTGTGAGGAGAAAATCAGGTTCTTTTGTAATAAATACGTATTTCATTCATATATCATTATTTGCCATTGTAAATGCTCTGAAAGTGAAAATAAATGATGCGCCTACCTTCTCTGAGCACTTTATAGCTTATTTCTTGATTTTAGAATTTATTATGAATTTTCCAAGCATTTATTTAGAAAATTGCAGCTTTCCTTCATTTGTATGAAAAACCTCAAAAACACAAAAAAATCAAAAACTTGCAAAAACAAAAATTACAGTTAGGGTTTCGGGCTGAGAACCACCAGGGTTCTTACAAAATTTCACCATCAATGAAAAGATCTTCTATTATGAAAGTGTTACACAACAATCTCTTACAAAATTTTTCAAAGGAAAACTTTCCTCCTTCCCCACACTATGCTAAGCTATCAAACTCTCTCTAACAAAATGTCTACTCTCTGATGTCTCCTCTAATCTGATCTCTATTCTAATTCTAATGAATTACAAATGAGGGGGACTCCCCCTTTTATAGATGGCTTAGTCCAAAGGACGGCTAGGGTTACAATCAAAAGAATGGCTAAGATTAAGCCACCTCAGCCCTAACCCTAAAAATTGCCAGAATGGGGAGTGGTACATTAAATGAATCAAAGATTCCCGCTCACTCCCAAAATAGTCAAGGCAATTAATGCCCATAATTAGTCTTCTAGAAGATCATCATCCAGTAGTGCATTCCCATTCTCCTTCTCTCTGGCTGCAAACTCAATGAATCAAGCAAGTACAGCCTCAACCTCCTGAACTGAAATGGGTGGAATGCAATCGAGTTGGAACTCTAACACTGTGACTGACGGTTCATGCCATGCACAAGATTTTCTCCAAGCAACTAAGGAATCCTGCGTGCTCTGGATCAAGCTGGAGAAAGTGGAAGTGTTCTCAAAGTCATCTTGTACGAAGGTCTTAACCTCTGAAAAGAAGGGCACCGGCCTACCCCTCAAATTATCAACAGTCACGTCATCGGGATTCAGCCGCCTAGCAAATATAGCCTCCAAGGTATTCTGGACTCCATCAATAATATTGGCCATAGCTTTCCTAACTCTATCTGAATCTTCCTGTGCTGCGTCGAAGAAACCACGTCCTGTGATTGCTGAAGAATACCATCTAGAAAAGTCATACCTGTCATTCTCCTGAATGACCCCTCCATCAATCAGCATCCGCAAAGGAACATGTCTCAATGTCTCAAGACGTTGAATTACTTTGCTCTGATAAACAAAAGCATCACCCCAGGCCTGATCAACTGCCTCCATCCGTGCCAAAATACTAGAAGCCTGCTGAAAAGCAAGAGCAAGGTCCTCCATGAACTTTTCTGTCTCAGCACGAACTCCTGTAACCCATTTATTTGCCTCCTGTGCCATCTTCCCCAACTCCAACAAGCCACTAATTGACTCTCTAGGTATTTCAGCTGGAAGTTCTATTGCTGGAATCTCCTGCCCACAAGGACGAGACAACTGCTGCACATATCCTATCAAAGCCTTATGCTCCCTTTTCAACTTCTTATATTTTCCTTCCTTCCTGAACAATCTGTCCTTGAGTGTGTGATAGGAGTTATCACATTCCTCTACAATCTGTGCACCTGTGGGGCGTCCTAACTCTAGAGTTGTGACCACATAGTTTTCGAGTACTGCTTCATCTCGGTCACAATCAACCTGTGACACGACCATGTGAAGGGTGCGAGAGCAATCCTCTTCAGTTGAAATCTTTGAAAATTTCTGTGCTCTCTTCTTTTGTGGAGGCACGCTGATCCTATTCAAAAACTCTTCCATCTCAATTGCTGGATCAATTTCTTCGCTGGGGCTTCTTCTCATCCTATCTCTAAGCCAATCAGGTACTATATATTGTATATCAAACAGCTGCTGTTCTTGTGCCTCTACTTCATGAACTTGTTCAACTTCTATATCATTCTAGCGAGGCTCATCGGCCTCAAGTGGTTGAGTATCTCCTGAAACTATATCATCATCGTCTAAAGCCGCCTCTAACTCTTGCTGAAACTGAGGGTTAGTAGCAGTCGCCTGATCAGTTTGCTGATCATCTCTGGTAGGTGCGTTGACACTTTGGCCAACTGACTCTCTTCGTGGTGGCTGATTTTCTTCTTGTACCACCTGCACCTGATTCAATGCATTCCTTTGATCAGCAAATAAAGAAACCTCCTGTATACTTGGAGAACGTGTCTCCAATGGCCTAGGTGACTCAACTACAACTCTTGGAGGCTCCGGCTAAACAGGCTCCTGCCGAACTGGCTCCTTCCTTCGAGACTCTGGACCTCGTGTAATTTGTTTCTTTCTGCTGGTGGTGGGTGTCCTATGATCTCCCATCAAATTGTAAGTCAATGCAATCGACCTACTCTTCAATCTACTCACACGTCTATCAACCCATGCTCTAGTAAATGTCAAGATTGGAATAGAAAGTGTGTCCAAGTCAGCAATCTCTGGTTCTGACCAATCCGGGAGCGGAAGTGGAGTATCTCTTACTGCTTCATAATCTGGATGGACGATGTTCATGTACTCATCCACCTGGTCTGGTATTGGAATGACTTCACACTCCCTAATCATGCCTATTGGCAACCTAGAGAACACTCTATTCCTGACTTCAGCCTCGTCTGATGCACCAGCCCAATAATCTTCAATATTTGCCTTGTGTTTAAACTCTTTTGACAGTACCCATCTGATATTGTTATGCGGATCATAGTGCTGTCTGCTGGTGTGATAGGAAAAGTGATAAAACTGAAGCTCGCTCTCGGCTTCTCTAGCTGCCTGTAATGAAGGATACACTTCATTTGAATTGCCCATGACAATTGGGAAGTCAACACCTCCCTTGTTCTTTTTCTTCTGAATCTTATTGTAGGCAACCAATTGCCTAGATATTTCTAACATCAATATTCTGTTGGTTGGATACTTAGGCAGCCTATATGGGTATGAGGAAAATCCTTGCAGCCTTATGTAAGAAAACTTCGGAAATTGTATAAACCAGCACCCATACCTCTCAATCAATTCCTGGGCTTCCCTCGAGATCCTGTGATGCATCCGCTCCTGAAGTGTTCTTGTGATGTGCATGGTGAAGGCGTCATTGGCACGCTTGTAATGAGTGGTACTAGTCAAGTGTAGCTGCAGACAAGCCTCATGAATTTTGAACTGGTGAGAGCCACAACCAACAGGCTCCTTGTATGAAATTCCTCTATACTTTGTCATACGGGCCAGCATGTAAACAATGTAAGAGCCCATATAGAATGTCTCCGTTCTTCTCAGGCTCAGGAGCTGCTCATTCAAATTGTCACTGATCATTGCAGCCCAGTTGACGTACTCCTTTCCTTCCAGCACGAGGTTGATGTAATAGAACATCCATGGCTCAAAAATAAACGACTGCGGGTAGCCTCCAACTCGACTCAGCATCATGATAAGCTCACAATACTCTTGCTTCAAGTCATTTGCTATGATTTGTCTCGGCAGCTTCGTACGAGAGGGCTTGGGGTTGCTCATCCAGTGAGTGTTGATTGTCTCTGTACATCTCTCGAATGTAGAAGCATACATTCACTCAGCTCGCTCCCTCGATTTGTAAATCATGTTCCTATGCATTGGGATTCCAATGGCTTCACCAATGGCAGCAGGAGTGAGGTTGGCGAGCACTTGACCATCTGGTGACATGATTGACCTGTGATCCTTCTCATAGTAGTTGGCGCACTCCATCATCAGCTCCGAACACTGAATGGCTGGTGGGAAACCAGCAGCTGCATATAACCCACTTCGAATGATGTTGTGTGAAGTGGTCGAAGGTTGATGATTACCAATCCCCAACATTCGATTCTTGAAAGTCTCTAAGTTGACGGAGCCCAAGTTTGTATCCGCCAGCTTGCCCAACTTTGAAGTAAACTTCGAATCCGGCAAGAAAGACTTGCTCAGCTTCTTTATAACAGCTTGCTTGGATGCACCATTGTTGTCCTTGCTAGTTGTCCTTGCTTCAGCCATCTGCAAAACAATAAACATCCATCAGCAAATTAACTTAGAAAAATAAATAAAATACTTTGCAGGGCTGCCAGTCGACTTCAAGAAGTTGCAATATTATTTCTCATTTGCAAACCTCAACTTCTTCTCCAATAGACTTCAAATTATCAATCACTTAGAAACAAATTTCTAAGCAAGCTTCAACAACCTCAATACTTCAAGAAATCTGCCAACTTTAATCAGCACTTGGGCTTTTAAATTCGCACTCCAACAACTTCAAATCAGACTTAGCAAGTTCGCACTTCTTTAACTCTCAGCAATTGCAGACTTAGCAAGTGCACACCTCCTCAATAACATTCAACTTCAGCAATGTGATCACTTCAAGCTTCAGTTTCAGCAGTTTTCTTCAAATCATACTTCTTCAGCAATATTCTTTTTCAAATCGAAATTTCTTCAATCAACTTTCAGCCTTCAGCATTCACTTTTCAGCTTCAGCAACTTCTAACGCTTCTCACTCAGCAACTCACTCTCCACACTCAACTCAGCTTTGTGCTCCTTTCAAGCTTTCAAACTTCTTCAACACTTCGGTCTCAACAACACTTCAACATCAGACTCAGAGCAAATTCGATTTTCCTTCAACTGTGAAAAGAAATGAAAAACTTCTCAATTCTTATAGGAAAATCGAATTCTAGAAGAAGGCTAAGTTTAGCCAGTGTATTAAATCTCCACTACTTCATTCGAATTTCCCTCTCTGGTATTTTTGACACTTGTCTTTCGACGTCAGGAATCTTATTCTTCTAGAAGTTCAACTTTGACTAGCATGTTTTAATTCACTTTCGAAATTTTTTAATTTAAATTCATGTTTAAATCAATTTCCATTCACCAGCCGAAGTTCTGTCTTGCAAATTCTCAATTTTAATCACCTCTGACGCTCTTGGAAAATTCATCTGTGAAGAACTCAATCAAAATCATCTAGGCAATTCACTTTAAATTCATTGTCGAAGCATTTTCCTTTCGAAAACACATTTTATTCAAATTTCCCTTAGAAAATTTTAAAATTTCCCTTAAGAGAATTCATAATTCGAACACCGATTAAATTCTTCATGTTGAAGGCCTTGGCGAAGTGCAAAAGACTTGGAAATCCATTTCTCATCGAAGATCATCAGTACCCAGAAGAAAATTTTCTCGAAAATGCGATGAATCCATGGGTACACAACAAACGGGTTCATTTAAATTTTAAAATTTTGAACCTTAGAAAAATATTATTCAATCAATTTAAATCCGTTCATCTTTGTGAACATCCTGTGTTGCTTTGACTCGAAGAATTTTTAAATTCATCCTGCAATGCCAACATCTTCTGACTCCGTCATTGGAAAATTCATTCGTGCTCCAAGAAAAATTTCATCACCTTCATGTGTAGGCGTATTTTCTAGAGGAAGAAAATACTTTGCCTTAGAAAAATTTTTGAATCACTTTGCATTTTTGAAAATTTTGCCTTAGAAAAATTTCTATTCAACTTTATCCATTTTGCCTTGGTGAGAAAAAAAATCATCAACTTCACTTAGAAAATCTTCCTGCAAGCACATCACACTTAAATTCCAACGCCTGGCATGTTTTATTTTATTCACCACCTTATATACTTTAGGTGCATATGACACTTAGGAAAAATTTTCATTACTTAGCACTTTCAACGCCTATGTTTTCACTACCTCAACACCTTGGGCGCATATTAGCATGTGTGGTGGATGACCCTTGGGCTTCCTTATTTTTGTCTTCATATGCTTTGCTTGGGCGCATTTGAGCATGCATGGAGGATGAACATTTCCCACGCCTAGCCTTTTGACTTTTCTAACTTTGGGCGCATTTTGCCTTGCTGGAAGATGGGCGCATATGGCATGTAGAGGAGGATGAAGTTTTATACTTAGAAAATTTTCAAACATGAGATCTTGCATGAGGGTGCAAATGGAGGGTGGTGGAGGATGAGAGTTGGATACTTAGAAAATTTTCATGCTTGGCATTACCTTGAGGGCGCATTCTGAGGTGGCAGGAGGATATTTTCAATCACTTAGCCATTTTTCTGACTCCAGCTGAAGATGGGCGCATTTTCTTAGTGGTGCAGGATGAAACTCAGACTTAGTCACTTTTTCTTCGTCTTTGCCAGTTCCTCCATGCCTTACTATAAATAGTAAGTCCCTTGATTTTCACACTTCAGAAGCTCAGATCGTTTTGAAATTTTAGACACTGCATCTTCATGACCTCGTTGGCCTGTTGACACTGCTATTTCGGGTTGTCCTGCTATTTTTAGCCCATTTCTGAAGGTGGTTTGCTATTTATAGTAACTGCCTGCTTCTAATACCTCCACAACTCCGTTTGACTTGAAATTCAAATGATGCGCTCCTCACCACGTGACCTGCCTGTCAACATCGGCGCATGCTGCCGATTTGCTATTTTTAGCCTGTTTCCAAAATGACTTACTATAAATAGTAAGTGCTTCGTTTGCTTTCAAATTTTACCAGCAGATAGCTTGAAGGATGCTGATCGCGGTGGTTTACACCGGTTTTTGAAAATTCTAACTTTTTACCCCTCTTTTTGGGTCTCGAAGCTGGAAACCCTAATTTGTTTTGCATGCATATCAAATGATCTCTGTTTGTTCTTGTTTCTGCTGCATTGCGATCAGCTCGTGATTCTGAAGTGCTGGGAGGCGGCTGTCGGGATGCATCTGCTAAAAATAGCAAGTTGCTGAAGGAGTGATTATCCCCGTTTGCATGTCACATCATCGCAGAGCTCTCGAAAAACCCACAAGGAATCATCAGGCATGCAAAGAAAACCCTGACATGCAAACCCTAAAAATAGCCTCGGAAGGCTGAACTCTGAAAGTTATTATCTCACTTTGCATATTACACCATCGCGAAGGTCTCCAAAAACCCAGAAGGAATCTCCAGACATGCGTTGAAAAACTTCGCATATAGACCCTGAAATTTTCTCTGGAAGCTGAACTGTTAAAAATAGTAAGTTGTCTGTTTTCAGCTCAAATTTTGCCAGTGAGCAGCCCGATGTGTTCTGAATGCAGTGTGACTGTTAAAACCTCAAAAATGCTGATGGAATGCCTGGAAGTACACACTTACTAAAAATAGTAAGTTACCGAAATCTGATGAAATTTCAGTGGAAGCTTGCTAGAAGCACACTGACAACAGTGTTAGTCTCTATTTTCAATATATTCACTTTGTTCGACCTCGGATTGACCAGTAAGATGGAAACCCTCATTTTCAGACTTGGCCAAATTCATGTTTAAACTCAATGGCGGAGACATCCCTCGAAAGGCAGATAGAAAAGAGGCCGGTAGAGAGAGAGAGAGAGAGACAAAACCAAAGCCAAAAAAGACCAGAATGGAGCAAAAATTAGGGGTCCCCATCCTTAATGGGGCGATGTGTGAAAAGGTCACAATAGGTTGATATGTATTGATCTTGGCCGTTAATTTGTTTTAATCTTGGCCTGTCATTTGCTCTCATAAACTCTATATAAACTGTTGATCTCTCATTTTCATTTTGTGAAGAAATTGTATGAGATTTTTGCGTATTGCTACTTCCGATAATAAAAGCTCTTATGCATGATTTGCTTTGAATCCCCTTTATTGTCAAGTGGTTTGCAAGGTTGCATAGCTTCTTTAACATTAGATTAGAATTAAGATAGAATTTGATTTGAATGTTTGTTAAATGAATGAAAGATCTGATAGTATTGATTGGTGCAACTTAACTCATACTTTCTTTGAATAGATGATTTTTATTCAATGCGTAAAGTTAGCCTAAGCTTATGATTGTGGAAGCTTAACTTCAGTCTGGATAAGTATTGTTCAAGACATGAAAATTATAATCACACCCCTTGAAGATTGCACCCATTTTGTGTAGTTGTCCCAGGGAGGCGGAGCAAAGCGTGGTTACCAGTTTCACCTAATCTTTACCATCTCTGGAATTCTTAGGGATAGATTAGAACTTCTAAACCCTTGTCCTTTTTGCATTTTTGTTTTGAAATCCCAAATTGAAAATCCCAAAAGAAGGAGCATTTAATGTTAAATCTGTCTAAGTCCTAAACTTGTGAAGAATTCTTTAACGTAAGTCCCTTTGTGTATTACTAGCATATCACAACGCCCATTGAGCTTATCCACACGTGAAGACTTGACAAAAGAAACCTTGGAGTCACCATATGATCTTCTCGCAATCTTAGCATATGCGGTGATTTTGTTGAAGAGAGGATAGACTGTCTTTGGACATTTTATTTTGTGTGTTCAGTGGATGATAAAACGTACACCAACAGGCAGCTTATTACACTTTCTCCTAAGCTTCCACCATTGGATGAAAAGGGAAAACTGGTATTAGTATTTAAGGCTATTTTGGATGTGAGGGAGATGAGATTGAGAAGTAGAAGCATTAAGTAGTGCTTGGTTCAACGAAATGATTTGCCTCTGCAAGATGGCACATGGGAAGGAGAGTAGGTTATTCATCACCCAAATCTGCAATTGCTGAAGGACAAGCAAATTCAGGAAGGGAGGATTGTAATGCCCTCTTCCTCGGGGTGAGCATGACAAAGACCCTTAGCCTGTCTTTTCTTGTAGACTCTCTCTTTCTCTTGATTGCTTGCTTATCATCCTGATGATGGATCATGGAGTATGATCCGAAACGTTGATGTAAAAATTGACACTGTTTCAATCCAGAAATTGATACTTGATTGCCTTAAGTATTTAATTTTACAGGCAACTTTATTTAATTAATTTTTTTATGAAGTTAAACATTTTATTGGAAAGTGACTTTTTCGGGGACAAAGGTAAAGTAAAAAATAAAGGCCACTTTAAGGGGGAATAAAGTAATATTTCTTGAAAGTTCAAAAAGGAGGTACAAAAAGAAGATTGTAAAGAGAAAAGAACATCTTTTGGAAAAATTATTTTTCTTTGTGAAGTTTGGACATTTT
Source organism: Sequoia sempervirens (assembly GCA_007258455.2). Classification (NCBI taxonomy): domain Eukaryota; kingdom Viridiplantae; phylum Streptophyta; class Pinopsida; order Cupressales; family Cupressaceae; genus Sequoia; species Sequoia sempervirens. The sequence goes on from VDFB02058242.1 coordinate 627,469,082, forward strand.
GTTCCAGCTCAAACCCTCAAATGAAAACCCTAAGTGAAATTGGTTTAAAAGGAGAATTTCTCCCTAGCCATGTTAGAGTGAATTCAAACAGAGTTCACTAGTGTGCAAAAGCAATGATTGATTTTAAAATTGTAATTAAAGATTTCAATTTTTGGTAACCTATGCATGGTACTTGCATTGTCAATTTTTGCTGCCATCTTCTAGAAGTTCAGGCTGTAGGTAGGAGAAGTATTTATAGGTTTATTATCATTTATTTCAGATGAAAAACCATTGGAGTTTTACATATTGTGCTGCCCATCCCTTCATGGTATAAGGAGATTAAAGTTGAAAAACAAGGAATGAGGATTCCAAGTGGTCCAGGTTTTGTTTGGAGGAGTCGTGGGTCCTTTAGAAGTCGAAAGGAGTAGCTTTTGGCTGCCATAAAATATGTTGAGTGAATTCGGCATTGCAAGTTCTAGAAAGGAGCAAACAAAAAGGGCTGACTTAAAATTTAGCTTGCTACATCTAGTGTTACCCTATATTTGTGCTGTCACCCTTATTGAATCTGTAATATCTATCTAATCTACCCAAAATGAGGATGTGAGTCCTTCAAAAGGGAGTTGTGATAGTCTAGGAAGAAGATTAGAGATGACTTCATTTTGTTGTTGTATTTATCAAAAAATACTTGGAACAAGGATTTAGAAGAAGAAAATAAGTAGGTTTTGGTATTTAAAGAAACATCATATTGGACGCCCAGTAAGAGGATCTGTACCATTAATCCTCTTATCTCTGATAATTTCTATTTTAGTTATTTGTTTAGCACTTCTGATGTTAAATTGTATAAGAAATTGCAAGCATACGATCAATATAAATGTGTATCCTGAATGTTGTGTAAGATTTTATATCCTTGTAATTTGCAACATCAATTTTTAATCAAGCTACTATAAAAATTTCATGCATGAAACGATGATAGCCATCATATACAAATGGGTATAAATAATTTAGACGCACTTTGATAAACATTCTTTAAAACACAAGCAACAATAAAATCTAGACTAGGACATTACAACTTCTAGAAATATGATACTATACATGAAGAAACTTTCCTTATAGAGTGGTTCTCCAATAAAATACCCTTCAGAAGGATTTATGAAGAATTTTACACCATTTGTTAACCTACATGCATAATGATTGATACTGGGGAATGCAAATGACACAAGAAAGCATTAATTTGGTTGAAGATTGAAGAAGACAAACTTCCTCTGATAACATTGAGGACGAATATGAATCGGTTGATAGATGACAATTGTTCTCTACTAAATCCATATGAGCACAAACACCTCTAATACAAAAAAACATTTCTGCTAACATGGCATTCAGGTGAAGGACAACGAATCAAAGACCTCTTTTTTAGACAAAATAAGAGGCATGTCAACTTTGAGATATGGGACAAATTAATGATGGGAGGTATCTGCAAGGATGATGAATGGCTCCAAATTCCAATGTATTGCCACATCATTCCAAATGACAAATGGCATGATCCTAGCAAATATACAAAAGTACATTAATGGCCATTTTGTTGTCTAAACATTTTAATGGGTCCACCCTACTATTTTGCAGATATACAAAAGACAATGTGTCATCACCATGTAACTTGACTACGGAGTACCCCCTTTGAACCATGGACCAGTGAGGAATATCCACATAAGCACCAGCTGCCTTTGACTATAAAGAATTTAGGCCATGCCACTTACTAAGGAGCATCTATGGTTTGAAGTTGACCGGCCAACTCAGTTTTCAGATAAATACAAATGCCAGTCATCTACTCAAGTTCAATTGTATCTAAATATCTTGTGATAGAAAATAACTAGTCAAGCAAGTCTTCAGATATTCCAAAAGCGTTTTAACACTAAAATGCCTTTTTGAGTAAAGTGAATCGTAACAAAACACCATTCCATGTGGGCCAAATTGCCACTTAACAAACATGACTACCTTTCAAAATATGAATTGTTGGGTTTGAATGTAATTAGGCATAGTTGAATCCAACAATGATTATGGCTCTAACTGATAAAACGGATTTAGAACTAAACTATTCAAAAAACCAGTGCTCCCCAAGGAAATGTCCCTTGCGTTGGGAGCCTTATTTCTAGTAGGGGATGTTTCAAGGATGCGGTGATGCGGGAGCATTCGGGTCCACAGGCGATCTTGCATCGCCCAAAAAAATATTTTCATTTTTAATTTTCAATTTTTTATTGTTTTGGTGGTTTCAAGCATCTCTCAGCATCGGAAAGTCTCTTATGTGGTCAGAATTACAATATTTGAATTTTCACCAGATCATTGTTTTAAAACTTTGCAGGCAGTTTTATGGAAATTTAAATTTTAAAAATTTATAAAGGTTGGAGAAAAAATCCTTTGGAGGGAAGCATCATAATGTTATACTGATTATCTTGGCTAGTTTTTAGGAAAAACAAAGCTTTTGGGAAAAAATTACATCAAATATCACCTTCCAACATCAAAATATGCACTTCCAAAGCACCAGATTGATCAAATTATTTTGGCATGATAATACAGAGTTTGTGGCAATTAACTTATTGGATTTTATTCCTTAATGTTTCATGTTTACATTGCATAAAGAAGCTGGGGCATTTGAATTTGAAAATGGGAAGAAAAATAATATTTGGGAGCCCAAAAAGGTGTTTAATCACAATAATTTTCACTTTGTTTTCTTTGCTAAGCCGGAGGTTATTTATTTGCTGGTTTAAATAAATGTTAGAGGCATCCTTTCATAATGGAAATTGAAGAAAAATGAAAAAGAATAAAAAACTTAAAGAGATTGGAGGCCATGTAGAAGGAGGAAGGAGAGAAGTCATAAGAAGAAGGTGAAGAGAAGACACCACACAGTAGACAAAGAGACTTAGCAGAGATAAAGAAAAGAGGAGGCAACACGAAATAGTAGAGAAGAGAGTTTGGGAAATTAAGGGCAGCAATTTGAAGAGGGATCTCATCCTGTGTTTGTAATGTTGTTGCAGATTTTTGTACTAAGTTTTTGATGTAATTGTTTTGCAAGTTTATTATCAATAAAATGAATTTGCCACCATTGTTCTAGTGCAATTTTAAATTGTTCATTAATTGAAAAATGGAATTGTTGAATTAAGATTGTGTTGGCTGCAAATTTCGCCAATCTGATTAAGACTCTTGAAATTCGTTCTGCACCATGTGGGGGCATCCTGGAAATGTCCCCCCCTTCCCCTTTTATGTTCGAATATCAGAAACATCTCGGATCAGGCAAAGAATGTCAGGGGATGGCTAACTGCCCCCAGGATGACCAATGGATGTCTAGGCGTTCCCTGACCGTCCCGTGGACAACTAGCCATCCTCTATGATCCAACAACTATGTGGTTGCATTTTAAAAAGAGAAAACACATTTTTAAATTGAAAAAAAGGGATGGGCAGGCCCATAAGGACCTCCCCATCCCTTTAGAGAACAACTAAACCTAATTCATGCATCAATACAACCACAAAGAAAAAAACTCTCATTTTGAATTTTGCAAACTTGTTGAAGAGCAGCAAGAAAAGAACAGCAGTTGAAAGAGGAGAGAACAAAAGTTGAAAGAGTAGACTAGGGCATCAAATCCACTTTATTAGAGTTAAGTTCTTCATCTTACATTTGCATTTTCAATTTGTTTTGCATTTTTTCAAGTTTTTTTAAATTTTTTTAACACATAGGGAGAGCATTGTGAGTTTATTTTGTCTTTTATTTGAACTTGCAGCTCTTTTAAAATTCTTAACCAAAAAAAATCATGAGCAATAGTGAGAGTAGTGATAGTGAGGAGGTTGAAGCTCAAATGGTCACCCCTACTTTGAATTATTCCACACCCAACTTTTTGACACCAATTTTTTTCAAATTCACCAATTGTTCATCTCAAGGATTTTGTCAAACAGTTGTGGATTTTCAAAGTTGAATAAATGTTTTTGTTTCCAAAATTTTAAATGAGCATACTCACAACAACACAAAATATAACCATTTGATGTGTTTTCATTGACCGCTGCGAGAATAAAGTAAAGCGGCTACCCTATTCTCTCTTTATCAAAATATTCCGCATGCTAAGATTGCAAAAAGTTCATGCGTTCAACTCCAAGGTTCTTCGGTGCGAATAGTCTCGGTTGGCTCGATGTGATTTGCTGGTATTTCAAGGGGACTTCGGAATTGTTTGGCGTGAGAGAAAGGAATCAAATGCTCGAAAGATTTATCTATGAAGTTGGGTTTCCTATTCTAACCAGAAAGTACTGAATTGAAATGGTGTAAAGGTTTAGAGAGGCTAAATCTATTCTAAGGTGTGGGACATGGCGATCAATCTTCACAAGCTTCAACCAAACTTCGCTTTGCCTGCATCGGACAGCTTCCGCGAGTTGGTCTTCAAGGGAGATGACTAAAGATGTTCAAACCACCACTTGACATGAAGATACCATCACAACGACGCATACCATCATTCAAGCTGTGATTGAAGTTAGGCCCAAACGTTTCCAGTTGACCACACAAGGCGCATTCACCATCAGCAAATACACTAGTGGTATGGATAGACGAAGTTGCTTAGATCAAACACCACATTTCACAGCTAACATCTACTTGCATGGAATGAAAATTATACTACTTTGAACTAATTTACACTACCATTTGAATCGGAAGGACGAAGAAACCTTGCTAGCTACTCACAACAAAGACGAAATTCACCATCAATGAAAAACTCTTTTATTGAGAGAGTGTTCACAACAATTTCTTACAAAGTTTTCAAAGGGAAAACTTTCCCTCTTCTTCAAACTACACTATCAATCTATACTAAGCTACTTCTAATTTGTCCCTCTACTCTATGTCTATTCTAATATTCTCCTCTACATCTCTTGAGTTACAAATGAGGGGGACTCCTTTATATAGCCCAGTCCAAAAGGCGGCTAGGGTTACAATTAATAGAGTGGAATCGTTGCCACCTCTAAACAGATTCACCCTAAAAACCGCCACCAAGAGGAGTGGGGTAATAAATGAGCCATAATGTCCATCATCCTTCTAGAAGATTCCCGTTTGTAGACGCGTTCACATTGTTCTTGATCTTCTTCTTGACGTTGTTCTTCAACTTCTTTGTCACTTGAGCTAACACCTAGCCATTTTTTGCAACTTTCTTCTTTCATGTGGAACTCGTAACTTTATCTTCCTCCAAAGGTTATAATATCATCGTGCTTCACCACTTCAAGTCATCGTGCTCTGGCCTCGACATTCTTCCTACAAAACAAGCGAGGAGAAGAGTATTAGAACACTTCATAATATAATCTTAACTTACTTACCTGATTTTCACGCTCCAACTTCTGAGCGCTCATTGCCTTCACTAGCCAACTTCGCGTTCAAATTCATGCCTTAGACAAACTTCATCCTCCTCAAGGGCATATCATCCTTTGGACAATGTCAACTTCAACTGCATCTTCAAGAAATTCATTTCACTTGTTGGAGTTCTGACAACTTTGATTTTATTCATCTTTGGCTCAAGAAAACTATCTTCACGAAGAGCTTGGGCAAATTCACCTAGGCAGTTCCTTTCAAATTCATCGTCTGAAGAATTTCACCTTGAAAACACATTTTCTTCGTTTTGCCTTAGAAAATTTTCAAGTTTCCCTTAGGAAAACTCATCGACCTAGTGCCCACTTGAAATCCTCATCTTGAAGGCCGCAGCGAAGCATGGAAGACCTTAAAATCAACTCCTCATCGATAATCCTCAATACCCAGAAGAAAATTTCCTCCAAAACGCGTCGAACTCATGGGTGCACAACGAACGGGTTCATTTAATTTTCTGGAATTTTGAACCTTGGAAAAATAATTTTCAACAATTTATTTCATTTCTTCATTTCCTTTGAGAATTTTGTTGCTCTGACTTGAAATTTTTTTACTCATCCTGCAATGTTGGCACCTTCTGACTTCATCACTGGCAACTTCACTCGGACTTCAGGAAAAATTTCACCTCCTTGGGTCTAGGCGTATCATCTTGCACTTAGAAAATTTTCCTTAGAAAATTTTATTCGATCTTGCTCATCCTTGCCTGTGAGAAAACATCAACTCTGTTTGAAAAAATCTTCATGGGGGCGCCTAGCAAATTTTATCTTCCAACATCTTCAATGCCTTAGGAAAAATTTATTCATTTTGAAAATTTCAACGTCTTATGAAAAATCTTCATCACCTTGTCTTATATTTCATTCTACACCCCAGGTGCATAGCATACTTGGAGAAAATTAAAACTATGCCTAGCATTTTGTTTCACTACCTCATGCGCCTTATAAAAATTTTCTAACACATATTACTTTGAGCGCATATGACACTTCAAGAAGAATGTTTAACTTCACCACGCCTTGCAATATTTTATTTTCCATCACCCACCACCTTACACACTTGGGCGCATTTGGCACTTTATGAGGAATTTTCAACACATCTAGCAATATTCTCTCTTCCCTTTTGGGCGCATTTCATACTTGAAGGAGGATAAACTTTAAACGCCACCTTTGACTTAGCCATTACATGATTTTCAACTCCTTTGTCTCCTTCTAAATTTGCATGGATATCTTTGCATGGAGATGTTTTGTCTTCACATGCCCTCATATAGGCGCATTCAAAGGAGAGAGAAGAAAGTCAACCTTCTTAGCATGTTAGGGCGCATTTGGCCATGTGTGGAGGATAAAGTTTATAACATGGGCGCATATTTGATGTCATGAAGGATTAACGCCTAGCACTTATCTCCCTCTTTATCCTTTGGCGCATTTGGGAGGGTGAGAGGGATTTCAAATTTCCAACGTCTTCTTTTGACTCGTTGACTTCCCCTAGCTTGGAATGATTTGGGCGCATTTGAGCATGTGTACAAGATAAAATTTTCAACGCCAAGCTTTGACTCTTTTCCCTTGCTAACTTTGGGCGCATTTCAAAGGGGGTGGAGGATATTTTCACTACTAAGAATTTTTTTATGCTTCCAATACCTTGAGGGCGCATTTTGAAGGTGATGAAGGATAAAGCTTTTATGCCATTGACTCCTTTGACTAGCTTTTCAAGCATGGGCGCATTTTACCCCCTGAGCAGGATGAAGCTCCAGACTTAGACATTTTTTCCTCATTTTTGGCCAGCTTTTCTATGCCCTGCTATTTATAGTAAGTCTTCTGATTTTGCATCTTCGAAGCTCGGAACGACCAGAAATTTTGCACACTGCATCCTCATCATCTTGTTGTTTTGTCGACACTGCCAATTCTAGCCACCCTGCTATTTTTAGCCTATTTCTGAAGGTGGTTTACTATAAATAGTAACCTCTTGTTTCTGATAGCTCCACTGCTCCGATCGACTTGAAATTTGAATGAGGCGCTCCTCACCATGTGACCTTACTGTCGACATCAATGCATGCACCCAATTTACTATTTTTAGCCTGTTTCCAATCTGACTTACTATAAATAGTAAGTGCTCCGTTTGACTTGAAATTTCACCAGCAGATAGCCTGAAGGATGCTGATTGCGGTGGTTTACACCAGTTTTCGAAAATTTTGACTTTTGACTCCTCTTTTCGGGCTCCGAAGTTGGAAACCCTAATTCACTTTGCATGTATATCAAATGATCTCTGTTCCTCTTCGTTTCTGTGGCACTGCGATCAGCTCGTGATTCTGAACTGCTGGGAAGCGGCTGCCGGGACACACCTGCTAAAAATAGCAAGTTCCTTACTGAGTGACTATCTCCATTTGCATGTCACACCATCGCGAAGCTCTCGAAAAACCCATCAGGAATCACCTGACATGCAAAAGAAATTCTGACATGCAAACCCTAAAAATAGCCCTGGAAGACTGAATTCTGAAAGTTGTCGCCTCGTTTTGCATGTTATATCATCGCGAAGGTCTTGAAAAACCCAGAAGGAATATGCAAACATGCAAAGAAAAATTCTGCATCTGAACCCCGAAATTCGTGCCGGAAGCCGGACTGCTAAAAATAGTAAGTTGTCTGTTTTAGCTCAAATTTAACCTGTGAGTAGCTTGATATGCTCTGAATGCCGTGTGACTGTCGGAATCTCAAAAATGCTGACGAACTGCCCTGAATTTCACACTTACTAAAAATAGTAAGTACCTCAGAATCTAATAAAAATTCGCTGAAAGCCCGCTGGAAGCACACTAACACCAATGTTAAGCTCAATTTTCAATTGATTGACCTTATTCGACCTCAGACTGACCAGAAACGATGAAACCCTAATTTTCAGACTGGGCCAATTTCACATTTAAACTCACTGACGGGCGCAACCCCAGAAAGACAGATAGCAGAAAAGAGAGAAAACAACAAAACGACCGAAAAACAAAGCCAAAATTAGGGGGGTCCCCATTTGCAATGGGGCGATGTGTGAAAAACGTCACAACAACTTCTAGACTTCAAAATTAATCACAATTTTCTCTAACAACAAAAGTTTGACATTATAGGTAACAATATGTGATGTCCCCTTTCTAGTACACATATGGTGTTGTTGTTAGCCTAATCTCTCCATGGTTCCATAGGCTAACCAGGACATTTAAGGGATCTTGTGGATAGTTGGCCTAGGCAGTTTCAGTTACAGGTGATTCTGAGGAGTTTTGATGTGTTTTTGGGGATACTTACTATTTATAGTAAGTCAACTGGAGCTGATCAGGATCATCAGGGGGTCGCAAATATTATCCAGTCAATGATTATTGATGATATTGAGCTGAGATTTTAATAATCAGTTGCGATTATTATTTATTTTATCAATAAAGTTAAGTTATAAAATTAAATTAAAATATTTAACTTTATTGATATGGGTACTTAAGTTAAAGGGAAAGTAATTTAAATATTAAAAGTTCCCTTTATTAAAGTATGTGGAGACATGAATGTTAAAGGGAAAATATATCTTTATCCCACATTGGCTGGAAAAGTGTGTGAGCTCTCCTAGGAAAGATATAAAAGGATCTACAGGGCTCATTTATGGATATGCTTGGTTTATGTTTGGTTATTATTTTCTCTTGGATAATTCTGGGAAGATTTGGCATTCAGCAGGTTTGAGGACGGAAACTCTCGAGCTTGGAGGCAGTGGAGGGAAACCCATTGTCTGTTGGAGATATCATTCAAGTGTCTCACTTTGTGCTTCAGATTCCAACTTCTGGTTATTCTAATCCGACTGTAAGTTCTGTAGTTGCGATTGTTGAAGTTGTGAAAGCCAACTTCATAGACCTCGAAGATCGCCTTCATGCAAATAACCTGTCACAGAAAGAAGACATTCCAGACAAAAGGCAAAGGTGCTCTTAAAACTAAAAATGTATTAATCAGAGAGAGATAAAATACAATGATCAATCCTTATAAAAGGAGATTGTGCAACCCTAAAGAAACCCTAATAGGTAGACATTTAATAATTAATATAATTATTAAATGTCACAATATGCAAACTAAAGTGAAATCTTAAGAGAGGAATAAAGGTAACTTAATTAACATAATTAAGTTAAAACCTTTACTCTAACAGCGATTGGATATTTCTGTTGTTATTCTATTGAAATTTTGAAGGCAATAAACATATTCAATTTTAGATCTTATTTCTAAATTGGTACTATATGATTTACATTGAAATATGTTGCAAGTTACTGGATAAAAAGAAATTTGTTTGCATGCAATTTATTTGTTAAATCTTCTGTGGGAAAAACTTGGACAAATTTGGGGCAAAATTTCACGTTACAGAATTGGGGGTTTTGAGTTAGATCTAGTTTGGCCTTTACAGTGGTATCAGAGCCTGGATCCTGCTAGCTTGTTGGGAAAAAAATCAACTGTCACATTCATTTGTAGAGAAAACTGTTTTTGGTTGCAGTCGATTTGCCCAAATTTTAATAGTTAGTGACTAAAATTTGGAGACTACCAAGAGTTCGATTATATCTAGAGGATCAATTTTAGTCTCCAAGGTTTAATAAGTGGTGACCTAGCTACTTTAAGCTTTATCATCGGGTCTGTTTCATTACTGTGTGGAATTATTATATTGTTCTCATCGGAAAAGACAAAAGATTGTCTTACCTCTGAAATAAGACAAACCTAGAGATATTTCAGAAAAGTCAAGAATCGTCAGGAGGTTGTAGAAATTTGAAGAGACAAATATATGCCAGTGTAGCAATCTGTCAGGAGCAATATCGGGGGTCTTTGGGAAAGATGTGATTTAATTTGTAAATTCAGACGCTTCATGAAGAAGTCGATTTTGGAAACTAGGTATATAATTTTGAATAAGACAAAGATTTGGAAAAAACCCCAAATTGCATTTAAAAAAAAAGAGCCCTGGCGTTTGATTATAAGGAGCTATCTTATTTTATTTGAAGAAGTTAAATGTTTTGGAGAAAATCGTAAGACAAAAGGAAGAAACGATATTTTGAGAGTAGTCGGGAGCTGCTTGTAGTCGTGGTTTGCAATCTAGAGGCGACAGTTGCATGAGACGGGTTCAAGAAAGGTCAAATCTAGAGACGTATCTAATCTTGGCTGAAGGACGACTTCACATAAAGACGAATTTATAATAAAGATGAATTTATATTAGACAAATTGTCAGAAATCTACGGGAGGTGCTTGCCATCAAGGTGGAGAGTATACACACTCTTTGAAAGCTGCCGCCACATATATTGGAGACGTGTTTTTATTAAAGTTCATCAGACATGATACGAGAAATGTTTTAGCTTGTTGGAGAATAAATCTGCCACTAAAGACAGAGTATTGCCCCTCGCATAAGACAAATTGTGTCACATTTGAAGGAATTTGAGGGTCAAAGGGAGTCTATCATATTAGCACCAACCATCCAGGATATAAAGTATTCGATGATATTATTTTCTGAAGGAAACATCGAATATACTATTGGAAGAATAAGTCAAGAAACAAAATATGTCTATAGAGAGGACCAACTTGGGAATTTCCTGAACCGTGCCCAGTTGCGACATTGTAGAAAGCGCCACATATTTCTAAATGCCTCAGCCAGCGATTTGACATTGCAAGTGCTTTCATTATCCAAGCAGTTCGATCTTTACACTAGCTTTCACTTTGGGATGGATGCGATTTATATCTGAGCAGCAATGCCTTGTGAAGAGGAGCAAAAAGCAATCGAATGGTCACTGGCAACAATCAGGTTCTCCAATATTGCACTTATAAGTCACTGTAGATGAAAGCAATATGTATTTTTCATTTAGCTACATTTTGCATACCAGCTGGTCATTGTATTGCTGTCAGTGGAAATCTGGAATTAGCATTGAAATATTGATATAAAGCATTGCAGCTGCTTCTGTATTTGGACTGCATAATAATACTAGTAGAATTGCTACCATCTTTGTATCTTTGTTAGCTGCTACTTGTTGGCATATAGAACATATGATTAGAAGTGTTAGTGTCAGAATTGTTCTTAGCTTGAAGTTTCAAATTACCAATATCAAATTAAAGGAGTTTGGGGTTGATTACAAACTGTTTGTCAGAATTCCTAGAGTGCTGTAGATGCATATTTTCAGATAGTTTCAGTCATATCATTGCATTGAAGGGCCAAAATGCACATTGCATTGCTTTCTCTTTCATCTCAGTATTGGAAGATTACAATCAAAGTTGTTCTTGTTCATGATGTGCATAAAAAATACATATAAGAAAACGACGAACAGCAGATAAGGAGTTCACATGCAAACTGTTTGACGAAATTCCTGAGTGAGCAAACTGAAAATTTAGAGCAGATTTTACAAGGACTTTCTAGTGAATAAAATGAAGACGATGGCAGATAAGAAGAGTGACTTTTTCTCAAAAGAATTCAATGATACATTCAATGGTAAACAGTTAAGGGACTTGCAAAAAGAAAATGATGTAGGGAATTGGCTCTATGTGATTGGATTAGAATTGAAGTTCATGAAATCTACCAATGATGTTCTCTCTAAGTTGGAGGAAATAGACACATATTTGTCCAAAGTAGATCAGGCAGATTGGATGCTGCTGAATTAGGCTTTGCAACCCTCAACGCTCACTTTGGTCCAGCACAAGTTCATGGAACATCCTTGTAAAAAGGTGAGACTTGCAGTTGCTTCTTGTCTCAGTGAGATCATAAGGATAACAGCTCCTGTAGCACCCTATAATGATGGCATACTAAAGAAGGTTCTACAGCTGATTGTGGAGAGCCTACATGGGTTACATGATGTGTAATGTCCCCTTTCTAGTCCAGACATGTTGACAGGTTGCTTAGCCTATTCCTGACCTTCGTAGGCTAGAGCAGATGGTTAGGAGGTCACCATTGGCAGTGATTGAGGTTGATTTGCCTCCAATATGCAGTAGGAGACCAGGATTGACCCTCGTTGGACTCCGTTTGACACACTTACTATTTATAGTAAGTTACTATTTTAGAGAGTCAGGGTTTCTATTTATATAAGAGGCAGTGGCAACCTTTGTTTGAGCTCTGCAGTTGTTACTTGGCACATTTGGAGAGACTTACTATATATGGTAAGTCAGGAGCTTGGAGTTGCTATATTTAGTAGGGCACTAGGTGATTGGATATTTGCATATATTCAGCATTATTGAAGTTGATTTATGTAGAATTGATATTCATTAATTGAAAAGCAATTATTTAAATATTATCTTTTGGAGCTTATGTTATAATTGCACTTTAAGTTATAAAAGTGGGGCCATGAGGCCGTGACCCTTCAATTAGTTGCCACTTAAAAAGTATTTAATTATTTGGCACTTTTCCCAAAGTCAACTTGTTGCAAAAATTCAGATTTTATTTAAATGATGCAAGTGGACAAAAGGTCGACCCTTTTCATGAGAGTATAAAGCTCTCTTCACAAAATCAACCTCATTATTGTGAGCATTTGATATTGTGAAGTTTTCTTGGGTTGTGTGCAAGTTTGCACAGGGGTTTCAGAATTTGACACCATTGAAGAATGCAAACTCTTCATTGGGAAGCTGATTTGAGGTGGTGAAAGATCCACCGAATTTTGGCATTGGAGAGGCTTCATTTAGGAGTCTTAGTTGAGCATTATTGAAGGGATTTTTCATAAGTTTTACAGAGGTTTTCATCTCAGACCTGGAGTCTGATCATAAGCAGCAAATGCCACTACCTATACAAAATTTTTGGAGGACAATAAATGAATTTTGTTAAACATTCAATGCTGGGTGAAGCTGTACAGCCGTAGGAGAGAGATGTCATTCCTTCAAGAGCAAATCACCATCTTTCTAAGGCTGAAATTACTCCTAAATGGGACGGCTGAGTTAGAGGTTTACACAGCATCAGCAAAGAGTGGGGAAAAGTGTGAATAACAGCTGCAACGTCATCCAAGGGTTTTCACCAATCATTTTCTCCAGGTTCATTTCAGTTTTTTGTAATACATTATAGGAGTTAATGAACATTAGCAATGTAATCATTCAGTTATATCAGCACATGTAATGGAGTTTGCATTCAAATAAGGAGAAATAGATTATGTGCCAACTGTTTGATGTAATGTCTCTAATGTTCATACGTAACATATATTGTTAGGATGCTTGCCAAGTGTTTGAATTTATGCTTACTAGCTGAAAATTGATAGTTGCATCCATTTTAAGATTATTGCATCATACATTTGCCTTATACATGTTATTAAGTTCTTGCCATCATCAACACATCATGAAATGCTATTGAAACATTCCAAACAAGCAAAATTATAAACTTAGAAAATCCTATCAGCAAGGCAATAAATTCTGATTTACAGACCAGCAAGGGCTTCAGTGTCATATCTGGCTACAGTAGTGGTTATTTATCAGCTTGAGAGACACCAGGTCTGTTACATGATGTCACAGCCTCTACTTTTGGTAAGAGGGCTAAGATTTTAGAAATCGTGGCAAAAATCAGACCCTTTATCTTTATGTTGGATCTTAAGTGTGATAAATTGATTTTGCAAATGTTTCAATGCTTCTTAACTGAAATTAGGAAGCATCATCCAGACAATGTGAGGGCTTGTATGCAAACTATTATGTCCTTAATCCTAGATGAGGATGATTGTTGTACCCAAAACCAAAATTTTTGCTTCATCAAGGCATTTTGTTTAAATGGTCTTAACCTTGCTAAAATGATGTCAAGTACAGTTTTTGGGCAATATCAAGCATGGAGTTTTTGTCAATATTTTGTCAGTCAAAGTCAGTTTTATTGATCAGAACCTGAATTAGAGACTCAGAACGGAGCATTTCATGATGGAGGAGCGTTTCGCGACAACATTTCACGTTGCACATGGTCATTTCAGTGGTCAAGACGAAGTTTTTAGTGATTAAATTATGAGGATTTCTCAGAGAAAAGCAAGAAAGTGCAACTGTAGCCTGGGGGCGCCCTTCTTTTTGAAGGTCAAGATCTTGTTGAAAATGCTCATAAATACAGTTAATCTCTTCAAAATTGGTCTACCTATCCGATGAGCTATCCAGCGAAGCTTTCTGAGACTCGAAACTCTGGCAACTGGCGACAGAAGTTGAAATTTTCAAAGTTCTACATTGCAGAAACTTGTCTTTTTCTAGTAAAAGCACGCCTGTAGCTTGAGGGCGCCTTTCTTAAAGGAGGTTTGGATTTTGGTTTTGCTGATGACTGATGTAGTCAATCTCTTCACGACTAGTTTGCTCATCCAACGAGCTATCAAACACAGTCATCCGAGTCCTAGAGCTCCAGCAACCGACGTTTGAAGATGAGCTTATAATGGAGATTTCACATCTTTGAGCTTCTTCATTGCATTTCCAGCGCAACTATAGCTTAGGGGCGCTGGTCAAAATGACCCTTAAGATGGTCCAGTTTGCTGACGAGGTCTTCCTAACATCAGTACTACTCTAGTCCAGCTTCGCGTTGCACCAAGTTGCCTGTCTATCCGATATTCCAGGTGATCGTGGCAGAGTTTCTACCAAGCACATAATTTCACGGGCGGATTGGCATAAAATTTTCATTGTATTTCTGTAGGCCAGAGGCGCCTAGCCTTTAGGCTTGTCAGATGAAGTTGTTCGCTTTTGAAGTCTTCACGGGATTCAAGTGTAATAACTTTATCTATCCAACGAGCCCAGCCATCAGCCTTCGGGATTTGGTAGTCGCTCGTACATGCGAGGTCTTTGGCGAAATGCTGAAAAGTGAAGACAACTCACAAAATGGCTAAGTCTGGTCGTTTATTCCATCTTGGGAAAGGTGCCCTTCTATTTGAAGTCTTAGAAGCAGTTTTCTTGCTTCGTCGCCTCTAGAAATGTCTTTCGTATGTCCTTCTAGTTGTCCGTTAAAACAAACGTGGCTCGAATCGGATCATCCCAGCTCTCAGTATTGGAGGACAAAGCAGGGTGCTTGGAGGAAAGTTCAACTTTCGTCAAAACGCTGCCAGTGCAACTAAAGGCCAGGGGTGCTTTTACTTTTGAGGTCCTTAATGCAGTTTTCAGATACCGTGCGTATATCCGTTGGATGCAGAATGCTTCTAGTCACATAGTGAACTTGGTTTCTTGTCAGCAGGGTTCACCGTTCGCCATCAGCAGCTGTTTGAAGTATCAGATGGCAGTTTAGGAAAATGGTTTAAGTCTGGTACCTGTAAATGGATTTAATCAAGGGCGCCTAATTTTTCAAGGTGTTAAATGATGGATTTTGTAGTGATGACTTCTAGTAGACATTTCTTCTTTGCTCAGTAGGCTTCGCGATGAATATCTCAGTTTAGTCTCAGCATCATCCGGTCACTCAGAAATCAGTGTCAAAGATGGTTAGTTGTAACTTTGTACTCAGCTACAAAGTAGGAAGTTAATAAAAAGTGTAATATCTTGAGCAAATGGACGCTTATAAGCTCAGATGATGACTTTTCGGAATCAGTGAAGTCTAACGGTGAAGCCTAAAGCTTCATCTGGTTTGTCAACTAAAGTTGAATAATATTTAATATTTATTATGCATATTTGGCATTAAATGGCGATTTTTTAAAGTTGGCGCCCTCTTTATGCTAAGATTTCAAATTGCATGATGATGAATATTTTATTATTATTTAATTTCAAACTCCGAGTCAGTGGCAGTGAAACTGAGAAGGGTCCAATTAGAAGGCATCTATTTCAGTCAGGGTTTTAAATCTTGCAGTTCACAAGTTGGTGCGAATTTTCTCTTATTTAAACATGGCGCCCTCATTTATTATTCACCAAGCTTCAAGAAAAATTCGTATTTCTTAAGAGGAAATTCAAATCTTAAGAGAAATTCGTATTTTTCAAAGCAAATTCAATTCTTCAGTTTGCAAAGGCGAATTCTCAGAGTTCAATAGAAATTCGTAATTTCTCAAGAGTAAAGGCGAATTTTTCAAGAACAAAGGCGTATCTTTAAAGGAAATTCGCAATTCTTCAAGGCAAAGGTGATTTTCAAAAGCAAAGGCGGATTTCTCATCGATTTCCAAAGGCGATTTCATCAAACATATCTTTTTGGAGGTTAAAAGTTCTCATTTATCAACAATTTGAAGAATTCAAGGGTGATTTTCATTGAAGAGCATACAAAAAACGTCTTTTTCTTCCTTGGTTCTCAGATTTCTCTCAAACTTTGATTCGCATGTTCCTGAAATTGGCAAAATTCGACAAGTCTAAACATCTGGATCATTTCTATGTAACTTCCTCGAATTAAAATTGTGCGTTTGATTTTTCAGGAATTTTTAACTTTAGAACATTCGTTCTCGAGTTTCTAATTTTCTCAACTGAAAAGTCTTTGCATGATCGAGTAGAGGTTAGATTTTCGCATTTCTGACGTTCTAGGTTGTCTTAGAATCTTTTTTTGGACAAAACCCATATTTCAGATTTTTCGCCGAAAATAACTCTTCAAAAGGCTTTTTTTGGCCTCAGCAGGCTATTTTTAGCTTTCCAGAAATCTTGTCAGAACATAGTAGAGTTCACAGTCAACAGGCGAGTTTTCCAGAATGGAGTACACTTAGCTTGAATATAGGACCAAATCAGTCCTTACTCATGACTTCCTCGGGACAATTGAGACAGATCTTCACAAAGTGCTGCCAGAAGAAGTCTTAGATCCAGTTAAGATCAGAAGCTCGATTATTCAGAACATTCAGCAGTCCGGGTTATTGGAGGCCGCTTCCATACCTATCTCCGTTCATTGTGTTGAGTTCGTAATGTCTTGTATTAAGCATTACAACTCTACTACTCGTGAGATAGTGTTAGTTGATGGACGAGTTATTTGCAGTCTCAAGCCTGAGGACATCGAAAGAAGTTTCAGTATACCTCAACACTCGAATAGTCTTGTTATTTCTATGGAGGAGTGTGAGCAGGCATTCAATGCTGATATGGACAAATGTCAGAAAAAGATGGCAGAAAGATGGTTAAGGCAAGCAAAGAACAGATTGCCAAACAATGTGGGTCGTGGTGAGTACAAGGATGAATACGCGATTCTAATTACACTCCTGAATTGTGTCTCAGGTCAGCCACATGCTAATATTTTTCAGCCTTGGATGTATTACATTATTGGTCGCATCATATCTGGGCAGGAACATTATGACTGGGCATCCTTCATCAGCGATATTATCCACAAGTAGATCACTGGTTTCCTAGTTGCTCATGAGTTTCACATGTGTTCGTATCTCATGTACTTGATTGCTTATCAGGGTCAGTTCCGAGGACTAAACACCGTGGGCATTCTCAGTGTTCAGAAAGTCTATCAGTATTATGATCAGCTTGAGTTCACTAAGGCTAAACGTCATTTCAAGCGTGTTCATGAGGCTTTCCTGACTTATACAGTGAGAAATTTAGACCGGGAGTTGCACGTTCGTATCTCGGCAGTTGCTAGGGCAGCGATGGATAGTTGGGCAGATTGGTTTATTCAGTTCCTGACATATACCTACATTCGAGTATACGGATTTACAGGAAATCCAACTATGCTTCCACGTTATCCCTCGGATAAGACAATCTTTATGGAGTTCCTGAGATAGATGCATGATGTTTATCGTCTTTTACGTCGTAGGCACAGACCATCTATCAATTTTCCTCTTCAATTTGGAATGTATTGGTGCAAGACGGCGGTGTTGTGACCTTTTCACACATCGCCCCATTCAAAATGGGGACCCCTAATTTTTGCTCCATTCTGGTCTTTTTGGCTTTGGTTTTTTGTCTCTCTCTCTCCGTCTGTCTCTTTTCTATGGTCTTGGGACGTTCCCGTCCGCAAGTTAAGCTGAAATTGGCCAAGTCTGAAAATTAGGTTTTTTATCCGGCGCTTTAAGGTCAATAAAGTGAATAAATTGAAAATTGAACTTAATTGTTGTCGCGCTTCCTGACTCTCAAAGAAAAATTTCATCGATCGAGGTACTTACTATTTTTAGTAAGCTGAAATTACGTGCAATTTGTCGCATTTTGATTCCTACGGGATTCGTGAGCACATCGTTTCGCCGGCAAAATTTGAGCGAAACATACAACTTACTATTTTAGTAGTCCGGCTTCCAAGACAAATTTCAGGGTCCGATGCAAAGTTTTTCTTTGCATGTTGGCATATTCCTTCCGGGTTTTTCAAGACCTTCACGATGATGTAACATGCAAGACGAGGCGACCACTTTCGAATTCAGCCTTCCGAGGCTATTTTTAGGGTTTGCATGTTAGGGTTTCTTTTGCATGTCGGGTGATTCCTGATGGGTTTTTTCGAGAGCTTCATGATGGTGTGACATGCAAATGAAGATACTCACTTAGTAAGGAACTTGCTATTTTTAGCAGGTGTGTCCCGGCAGCCGCTTCCCAGCAGTTCAGAATCACGAGCTGATCGCAGTGCCACAAAAACGAAGAGAAACAGAGATCATTTGATATGCATGCAGAGCGAATTAGGGTTTCCAACTTCGGAGCCTAAAAATAGGCGTAAAAAGTCAGAATTTTCAAAAACCGGTGTAAACCATCGCGATTAGCGTCCTTCAGGCTATCTGCTGGTGAAATTTCAAGTCAAACGGAGCACTTACTATTTATAGTAAGTCAATTTGGAAACTGGCTAAAAATAGTAAATCAGGTGCATGCGTCAGTGTCAGCCAACAGGTCACGTGGTGAGGAGCACCTCATTAAAATTTCAAATCAATCGGAGCAGTGGAGCTACCAGAAACAAGAGTTTACTATTTATAGTAAACTACCTTCAGAAACATGCTAAAAATAGCAGGTCAGCTAAAAGTGGCAGTGTCAACAGGGTAATGAGGTCGCGAGGATCTAGTGTTTAAAATTTAATGGCAATCTGAGCTTCCGAAGTATGAAAATCAAGAGGCTTACTATAAATAGCAGGACATGAAGCAGGCTGGCAGAGGTCGAGAAAATGTCTAAGTCTGAGTTTCATCCTGCAGGTACCTCAAAATGCGCCATGCTTGCCTTCAAGATGATCAAAAATATTTTATGAAATGAGTTCATCCTCCTGCCACCCCAAAATGCGCCCAAGTTGGTGAGGTGGAAGCATGAAAAATTTTCTAAGGCAAAGTTTCATCCACTTGCCTAGGTGAAATGTGCCCAGCTCAAGGTTGATAGCAAAAAATTTTTCTAAGGCATGAAGTTTATCCTTCACCCTTGCCTAAATGCGCCCATACTTCAAGTTTCATCCTCCTCCACATGAGAAATGCGCCCAAGCTAGAAATGGTCAAAGGAAGTCAATGTTTTCATCCTGCAGGAGGTGCAAAATGCGCCCAAATAGAGGCATGTGAAGACAAAATCTAGGAAGCTGAAGAGTCACTTGTTGAAGGTGTTGAAAGTTTTCATCCTCCTGCACATGAGAAATGCGCCCAAGTTATGGTCAACAAGTCAAAGCAAATGAAAAAGTTTCTAAGTTAGAAACTCATCCTTCATGCATGTTCAAATGCGCCCAAGGTTAGTCAAAGAGTCAACGTGTTTTATCCTCCACACCATGGCAAATGCGCCCACTCCTCTCTCCCTCTCAAATGCGCCCAAAATAAAAGCAAGTCAACAAGTCAACGACTCTTATCCCTCACCTATGTGGAAATGCGCCCAAGTTAGGAGGGTAAAAGTAAGTGAAGCTGGTGAATGAGGTAAAAGATACTCCAGGGTGTGGTGAAAGGTAAGTGAATACTCCAAGGCGTGGCAATATTCCTCCTCAAGTGTGAAATGCGCCTAAGGTGGTAAAGTGTTAAGGATTTTTTTTAAGGCGTGTGAAATAAAAAAATTGCTAGGCGTTGGAAAAATATTCTCTATGGCAAGTGATATGTGCCTAAAGTAAGGTATTGAGGATGAAATGACAAGTGCAAGACGTTGAAATTTAATATATCCTCCATGAAGTGTGATGCCAGACTTGTGAGATGGTGGACATGAAGTGCTAAGGCGGGATTTTCCTCAAGGGTGGTAAAATGAAATAAAAGATGAGTGATATTTCTCTAAGGCGTTGAAATATTTTTCCTAGTGTGAAATAAAATACAAAACGGTGGCTAGAAAAATAAAATGTGCCAGGCACCTCCATGAACAAAAAATTTTCTAAGTTAAGTTGGTGTCTTTCTCACAGGCCAAAATTTTAAGGTGAAAAAATTTCTAAGGCAAAATTTTCAAAGTGATCAAAATTTTCCAAGGCGTGAAGTATTCTCTTCCTCTAGAAAATACGCCTAGACTCCAAGGTGGTGGAATTTTTCTTGAAGCGTGATCATAATTGCCAGAGGAGAAGTCAGTGAAAGCCAGCTGCACGGGTTGATATAAAAATTTTCCAAGTCAGAGCAACACAGGATATTCACAGATGTGAAAAACGGATTTAAATTTCACAGGGAAATAATTTTCTAAGGTTCAAAATTCAGAGAAATAAAATGAACCCGTTCGTTGTGCACCCATGGGTTCAATGCGTTCTGGAGAAAATTTTCTTCTGGGTATTGAAGTTTATCGATGAGGAGTTGATTTTAAGGTCTTCCACAGCTTGCCGAGGATTTTGGGATGAAGATTTCAAGTGGGCACTAGGTTGATGAGTTTTCCTAAGGGAAACTTGAAAATTTTCTAAGGCAAGTGTGAAGAAAATGTGTTCTCAAGGTAAGATCCTCCAGACGATGAATTTGAAAGGAATTGCCTAGGAGAATTTGCTCGAATTCTTCGTGATGATAATCTTCTTGAGCCAGAGACGGATAAAATCAAAGTTGTCGGAGCTCCAGCAGGTGAAATGAATTTCTTAATTATGCAGTTGAAGTTAATATTGTCAAAAGAATGATACGCCTTTGAGGAAGATGAAAATTTGGCTAAGGCATGAAGAATCATGAAGAAAGTAGAAGTTGGCTAGTGGAGGCGATGAACGCTTGAAAATTAGAGCGTGAGAACTTGGTAAGTAAGTTGAGTTTATATTGTGATGTGTTCTAATACTCTTCTCCTTGCTTGTTTTGCAGGAGGAACGTCGAGATCAAGCGATGGTGATTTAGAGTGATGAAGCAAGTAATTCAAAATGACATCTCAACCTCGAAGGAAGAAAGTTGCGAAAAATGGCTAAGTGTTAGCTCAAGTGACAAAGAAGTCGAAGAACAAAAGTCAAGAAGAAGATCGAGAACAGTGTGAACGCGTCTGCAAACGGAAGAAGGATGATGGTGGACATTATGGCTCATTTATTACCCCACTCTCTTTTGTGGCGGTTTTTAGGGCAAATCTTGTTTAGGGCTGAGGTGGCACGATTCTAGCCACTCTATTAATTGTAACCCTAGCCGTCTTTTGGACTAGGCTAGCTATATAAAGGGGGAGTCCCCCTCATTTGTAATCTCATTAGAAGTAGAATTTAGACTTCGGACTAGAGAGTAGAGCGGAGGTACTTTAGTTGTAATATCTTAGCATAGTAGTTTAGATTGAAAAGGAAGGAAAGTCTTCCCCTTTGGATACTTTGTAAGAAGTTGTCATGTATGCTCTCATAATAAAAGAATTTTCATTGATGGTGAATTCTTCTTTGTTGTGAGTAGTTGTTGAGGCTTCTTCGTCCTTCCAATTCACGTAGCATTTTGAAGTAGCTTAAAGTAAAGTAGATTTCATTTCATGCAAGTAGTTAGCAATTGTGGAATGTGGTGCTCGATTTGAACAAGACTTCGTTTGTCCATACCACTAGCGGGCTCGCTGACGGTGGGTTTGCCTTGCGTGGTCAACTGGAACTTTGTGAAACTTAACTTCGATTATGGTTTATATGTTGGCATGCGTTGTTGTGATGGTGTCTTCATGCTAAATCGTGATTTGAACATCTTGAGTCACTCCTTTGAAGATTGCACCAGTTCCGCGGAAGCTGTCCGAAGAGAGGCAAAACGGAGCTTGGTTGAAGTTTGTGAGAATTGATCGCCGTGTTCCACGCCTAGATTAGAACATAAACTTCTTAGGCCCTACACCCTTTTAATTCAGTTCATTTCCGATTAGGATTAGGAAACTTGTGCTCATTTGCCAAATCATTTGAATTACACGAAAGCCCTTAGTCTACTGTTTGTTGTTAGCCGTTGAACAATTGTGTAAGTCCCCACGTGAGAACACAGCAACTCACATCAAACCAACTGAGGGTATTCTAAGTATTCGGAACCTTGGAGTTGAAAGCATGAACTCACTCGCAATCTTAGCATGCTGAATACTTTGTTCAAGAGAGGATAGAGTATCCGTTGGGAAACTTTATTTTGTGTTGGTGCGGTCTCAAAAACCACGCCAACAGCGGTTGATGCCAAAGTTGCAGGGCAGGAGCTCGAGAAATATCATCTCAAGTATCTTGTTGAAGCATGTGTCTATGATCTTTCAGGTCATTATACAACTCGCCTTGCCGGAAGCATATTTCATGAGCCTTCTATGGAGGATTACTGGGCAAACCGCAGATGACTTTGAGGTTCGCAGACACAGCTATGGCCGTTTCTCTCTCTCACAGATTTTTGTTTTCTTATCAGAAGATGTGGGAGGTTTATCAGATGATGAGGGAGAAGTACTTCCTCAGTTTTTCAGAGAGCAGGTTGATACACAACTGTTGCTAGCAGTTGATTGGTGCGCCAAGGAGTACGCAACGGTGAAGGAGAGGTCAAGTAGAGTTATTCAGAATAGTATACTTTACCTTGACAGCAAGAAGACCAGGAGGGTAAGTGTGTCCAGAGCCGAGCCGCGAGTAGTGGTGAATCCTTCACTACCTTCCTTGTCAAAACCCAAATAGAAAAAAAGGAGTAACCCTCCTAAGAAAGGTCAAGTGCCAAACAATTCAAAGGGCAAGGTGCTTGCCATTAATACACAGAGAGAGCCTGATAGACAGCCTATCACAGAGCCAGTTTAGAGTCCGCCAGTGCCTGAGGTTCAGCCTGAAATTCCTATACCAGTTCTGGAGCATTCACCAGCCCCAATTCATAGTGAATGGGATTTAGACTCCCCATCTCGCAGTCATTCCTCTACACATTCACTTTCGTCGCAACCTCCTGTTGCTAGTACAGACCCTTCCAGTAGCATTAGCTGAGATCAGTCTTGCATTGAGTCTCAGTTGGGAAGGAAGATGAGGTAGCCATCCTATGTTCTTAATCATTCTGATTTTGATGAGATTTATCAGGATGCACCAGACAAAGGGATCAAGAACATGGTCCACTTGGAAAGGAATACTGACATGGAGATCATAGTTGAGACTGCTGTACCTCCACAGGGGAAGAGCTTGGCGGAATTGGAATCTCAAGACTTCGAGGTTATCACAGTCAACCTTGGTCGTAGCACACGCTAGACTCAGGTTGATCTACTACAGGTTGCTATAGACAGTGCCAGAGATAGAATACTGAAGGACGGAGAAGATAAGGCAGCCCTCAAGGCTGAAATCAGACAACTTTGTCAATACATTTCTGGTCTTGTTCACAGGTCAGATGCCATTACCACACTCCCACCGATGCTTGATCCTCCAGCAGAACAAGGCCAACTTAATCATTTAGTTGCATATGGCAAGCGTTTGGATGAGTGGGAAGAGGAGTTCGTTGCCGGAGGCCGTTCTATGCTCACAGAGTTATATTAGTTACGGTACAATGCACGAGAGCTCTGTCTTCGTCTCCAAGATGAGGAGCAAGAAATGGCAATTAATAGGCCCCAGGATGAGATTATGATTGCTCACCTGAGTATGGCATATGAATCAGTCACAGATGCAGAGGATAGAGAAGCTATCTACTCTTGGAAAACACAATTGGTTTTCAAGGCAAAGATAGAGGAGACTATGGCGTCAGAATTGGCTGAGAGTAGAGAGCACGTTACTAGTGCACTCCGGTTTGTGAGGACTTTAGTATCTCACTTATCGTGTCGATATCAAATTGAGGGTGGTGCCTATGTTGAGCTTACTGATGTTCAGTTAGAGCTCCAGGCACTCATTCATGCTATTTTTAGTGGGGAGACCATTGGCTGTAAGATTAATCAGCTTACAATCTTGTCAGCATTGTTCGATGAGGCAACCAAGAGTAGGGGCGAATTTTAGTCGCAGATCACAGCTGGTGAAGACATGCTGCGCAGGCATAGCATTCTTCGACAGAGTATCAGAGCTCTAGATAGTGATTTAGTTAACGATCTCGTTGAGGGATTCGTTGCTCGAGATCACGATCAGTAGACTTCAGTTCCTACCTCTCAGAATAGACTTTATACACAGGAGTTAACTTGGCGTTACCCTTTCAAGTTAACTCGTTTCATCACATGCATATCTATTCTGAGATTTGCTTTATTTACTTGGAGTTTCATTTAGGGTTTTCGTTAACTGATGGTAGTCTTCCAGTTAACTCGCTTTCAATAAGGATGTGTATGCTTGCACAATTGTCCATTTTAGATTAGATGTTTCGGTTAACTGATGGTAGTTTTCTAGTTAACTGTATAGTTTACTTTATTAGGGCTTAGCAATAAATCTTGCATGCATTGCAAGATGTAGTTGACTCAAGGTGATTTTAGGGTTCCCTACACCTTTGATGTCTATAAATAAGAGCTTTTGCTCATTTGTACATAACTTTTGCACGAGAGAGAAATATATGCTGTGCCTACCTTGCCCTCAATATTGCTCTTTTTGTATCTGTTCATGCGTTTCTACTATTATGATGAATTGTTATGCCACATAGGGTTTCATGCAATTATAATGGTGAATTCTTTCCTTAGTTAGATAAAATCTTTTTTGTGTTCAATAAGCTTGTTCAGATTGAGATGATAGTTGTGCCACCTTGCCTTCAAGTAGAGAATCTGCACTTGGTTATCGTGTGTTGTTGTGAACAATAAACTTATTCGGATTGAGCTAATAGTCGTGCCACCTTGCCTTCAAGTTGAGAATCCGTACTTAGTTTATTGTTTGATGTTGTTTCCAATAAACTTGTCTAGATTGAGCTGATAGATGTGCCACCTTGCCTTCAAGTTGAGAATCTATCCTTGTTTATCATGAGATAGTGAAACCTTGCTCCGTTTTCTCATGCTCTGTTTTCTTGAGGAAATTGGATAGATTTTAAGTAATTAAGCCTAGTTGTATTTAGTAGTCTGCGAAACCAGAAAATACTCAGCTGCAACGTATAGAGTTTTCGAGAAAGCCTTGTACCTCTACATCTGAAACAAAAAGACAGGATATAGTTTAGTTTATTTTTCTTTGCAAGTACTTTTGTCAAGCACAACAAGGGAGCTTCCCCTCCTATTTTGAAGAGCACTCATTGCGTAGTGTGTATAGCTGTCCGTACCAACTCTTACTCCAGAGGTGCTAGTTGTTATGCCAACAATGATGATATCGGCAAACAGTTGCAATCAGACTTGTTAGCCATTTGGAGGAAGGAGCAGTGTGTTTCCCCCACAGTATATGCTTTCTCAAAGGTTTTGGTTGAGCAGAAAATTGGGAAGTTCAAGGAACAATTGACAATTGCAAAGCTAATTACTTTGGGTAGACAAGCCCCAGGATCACCCAAAAAGAGCAATAACCAAATGAGGCGAGAGGAGATTTGTTTCACTTGTCATGAACATTGGTCACATGATCACATATGTGAAGATAATAAGGAAAATGAACTATTGCAGACAAGTAATGTTGAAAACATACAAACAAATGAGGCTACAAAAATTGAAGGGGATGACCGAACCCAAAAAGAGACCCTGTTGGTTCCCTTGGTGGTCACCAATGAAGTACAGGAATCTTCATGTGATGAGGAATTGCTTGAAGAAGAAAACATAGCAGCAGCCTTAACAATACATTTAGATAAATCCTACAAAGATTATGAGACACCTACAAAGGAATGCAAGAGTCTCTTGGTGGGCGACTTGGAGATTATGCTTGATAAATCATATGCGGATATGAATTCTATAAGTGCTTCATTGATTGATCTCATTGCTACACCACCATTCATGCTTGTAGATTGCAAAGCAAGCTTTGAGAAAGAAGATGATCCCCGGGTACAAGAACAAGAAAGGAAAGAAGAAACATTTGATTTTGATTTGCAGCCTACAAGTAATCATGAAGAATGCAGGAATCAATTGTCATTGGGAAATGACTCACATGAGGCTTCACCATCTTTGCAAGAAGATTCACAAGAGGATTCTATGGGAGAGATGAACACGACTTCCTTTGATGTTGAGCATGAGATTGTTATGGGTAATGATGATATGGATTCTTTGGGTAATCACAATGCATCTACGAGTGTGATAGTTGATTCCAATGATGACACCAATCCTACACATGAAGAAAAATCAGAACAAAGGCTTTTGGTGTGGGAAGATTTACAAGATCATTTGGTGGTGAAGGATGATAAAATTGTTCAAGCTTTGACACGGTTGGATTCTACATATAAGCTTTTAGAGGACCTCTTTTGGACAGCCCAAAAAGAGGAAACATTAAAAGGAATGGGATATGGGATTACATATTCACAAATGTACTCTTTCAAAGAGGCTTTGGAGTTGATAAAGGAGGACTTTTTACTCATGCTTCATGATAGAGACATAGCAATCAAGATGGTTAAAGAAAAGGATAGAGAAATTGTGGATCTATGTCTTCATTTGAATGTGACTCATCATTCTTTGCAAAAATCAGAATTTCAGCCTTCTATGCCAGCCACTTTAATGGTGCAGGATAACAATGCAAATGGGATAGAAAATGAACAAGAGGATAAAAAAATTGAAGAGCCACACAAGAAATTATCATGCAGCCCTGTGACATTTAGTGATGAAGAATTGTTTGAGCCTCTAATCACGTGGGAGGAGCATGAGACAAATCCAGCATGGGAGGTGTTTGATGATCACAATGAAAGCATGGAAAAGGGTCCCAAAAGTCTGCTTTGGGACAGCAATAGTCTACATCCTCTTTCTCTAGATACTGTAGCTCTCACACTTGGGAATACCCAGGAAAACAAGGTTACAAGTGTTGGTCATGAAATTTTCAATGATGATGCACTTAAAGGGGTCAAAAACATGACTCAAACACATGACAATTCAGATTTGAATGACAGCAGTCCTACTTCTTTCCTTCATCAGGAGGTAACAGCCTTGTTACATGAGGTGGACATCATTATGGAATCTTCCCATGACGGTGATGGTGATTGGGTTGATGGATCTCTGAGTGGGCCAGCCACTCAAGAGTTGCTTGTTTGAGCAGTGTTGGCATATATACTTCACTTTTGAATTGGTTAACCATTCCTCTTGATATGGCAGTGATATCTTTGTTGTTTGGTGACTTCATAGTCTTCAATCTGTTATGGATTAATGGCTGTCCTAATTGGAATCATGTGGCACCTTTTGATTTTGCATTGACTACATCAGTAATTCAGCAGTATGGGAATGTTGAGGGGCGATTCTTTGGGGTTGAGTTGGAGAGTGGAGTATTTTTCTTTGATTGGCAATGGTTTGGTGACATCTCTGATATCATCTATGTTTCCAATCAGACTTATGACAGTGAGGTTTGGTGGCTATTTGTGCTGGTTTGTTAGCATATGAGAGTTCATCTTTGTATTGTCTTGTTATCCTACATGCATGGATGGTTACCTTAGGGTGATTGGTTGACAAACTCTTTCATTGCTTACATCAGGTTCTACAGATTGATATGGGATCTAGGCACTGACATGATTGGTGTAGTAACTTTTGTGGACCAAGATACATTGCTTCACCTTTGGTATGCATATGTTTTAATCCGGGTAGCGCAGCAGATTAGTGGAACAATGTTCCTGAGGATGATATGGGACCCTGGTATTGGTATGTTGATTCATGATTGCTTGAGGACAAGCAATATTGGGAAGGGCGGACTATAATGTCCCCTTTCTAGTACACGTATGGTGTTGTTAGCCTAATCTCTCCATGGTTCCATAGGCTTGTTGTACCCCAAAATTAAATTTTTTGTTACACTCATACATTTTGAAGAAATGAGTAAAAGTCTTGTTAAATCTGTCAAAAAAGGTCAAAATTGGGTGTGCATGTCTTGCATGAGGGGTTAAAATGTAAAATTTCCAAAATCTGATGATCTGGGTCTACTCAGAGCAACCTAATCTACAAAACCTAGATCTCAGTTTTTCGTCCTTACTTTTTAGAAAAATTGCTATTTTTAGAAAATTTCCAAAAATAGTAACTTTTTCTAGGTTTATTTTGAAACGGATATCGGCAAAACTTTCTAAAAATAGAAAGTTGGTCTGATAGGGTCCAGACTGATTTTGATTGGCTCAAAATACTTCCATATTAGGCTGGTGTAGTCAGAATCTCAAAAAGATCAGTTTTTCCCTAGTGGGTCTATTCTGCGTTTTTAGAAGCATATTAGGAGCTCTGAGGTTATCAATGGAGGTCAGTCAGTTGCCGGATGCCAGATTCAACACTCAAGCATTGAGTAGAAGGTGAGTTGGTGAGCAAGCATGGAGAACGAGGAAAGAAGGTGAAAATTGTGAAAAATATTCTAACATTGCTTGTCATGGGCACCCCTAGAGAGAATAGGCGCCCATCTTTTTAGGGCATTAAATGCTGAAATTAGGGTTTAAGCCTCCAAGCAAATTTGCTCAGTTTTCTTCCAGCTACACAACGAATCCAACGGTGCAGTCATCAGATCATCTAATCGTCCAGATCAAACAGAGAGGTTCCAAACAGAAGTTAGAATGAAAAACATGAAAATCACCAAAATTTGACTAAGTCTGGGAACTTTGGGCACCCAACTTTTTAAGGGTCCTAATCCAACAGTTAGGGTTTGTTAAAGTGCTCAATCTCTCCGGAATTCAAACAGCTTCGCAACGGGTTTCTTCGTTAGAGTATCTGACTTGTCATCTTCCGGCAAATTCAGATCAGAGTTGAAGGTATAAGATAAAGATTCAAAGTTTGAAGATGAAATCAAATGAAAATATTCTAAGTCCGGAGCGAATGGGCCCCCAGAAGCAAATAGGCACCCAAACTTTTGGAGTATTAAATCTAACTTTTTGGTGAAGTGACTCCCAGAAGACCCCTGTCAGAATCTTCTCAGCGTTGCGACAAGCCCAACCATCAGCCAATCGGAGCTCCGGGTCACCAGATCTGATGAGATCATCTGTAGAAGAGAGTTGATGAAGAAATGTAAAAAATGGCTAAGTCTGGTGAGGTTGGGCGCCCCTGGAGAGAAAGGGCGCCCAAGGTTTGGAGCTCTGAGATGATGGAATTCACTTATGCAGCCTCCAAGATCACTTCGTCGGATTCACCAAGCTATCCATTTTTCTTAGATGCCATTCATCATCTACTTGAACATTTGCACTTTTAATAATTTTGTGCAACCTCTTATTGTAACATCTATAAGCTTTGCTCTTTGAAGAATATCCAAGGAAAATACCTTCATCTGCCCTAGAGTTGAATTTTCCCAAGCCTTCCTCATCTCTTATAACATTTACTTCCGAATACTTTGAAATACTTCATTGTAGCAGGCCTACCCTTCCATAGTTCATATGGTGGTTTGGATTTTTTTTACTTTAATTTGTCCTCGGTTTAGTATGTAGATTGCCGTATGAACCACTTCTCTTCAAAAAGTGTCTAATATCTTGGACTCATTTAACATAGTCCTTGCCATTTCTTGAATTGTTCTATTTTTTCATTTCACTACATTTTGTTGTGGAGTCCTTGTGGTAGAAAGATGTCTCCTTATATTTGGCTGTTCACAAAATTCTTCAAATTTGTTTGAAGCGATCTTTCCTCCTCTATCTGATCTCAAGCATTTGATTTTTAGACTGGTTTTATTCTCAACTAAGTCTTTGAACGCCTTAAACTTTTCAAAAGCTTCAGATTTCTCTTTCAAAAATGTAACTCAACTCATTATGGAATAATCATCAATTAACAACATGAAGTAACTCACCTTGCATACTTTGTTCAGGTTGGGCCACAAAGGTCAGTATGGATAAGTTCCAAAGGTTTAGATGTAGAATACTCTGTTGTCTTGAAACTCACTCTTGTTTGCTTCCCATATTGACATTGCTTGCAAATGGTATTTGAAGGCTTCAAAATCTTTGGCATATCTCTCACTACCTATTGTTGCTGATTTTGACAAGATTATCAAAGTTTATGTGTCCCATCCTTCAGTGCCATAGCCAACTCTCATCTTCTTTTCCCATATAACACTTTTCACCTTTGATTTCACTAAGGATGTAGAGATTATTGGTTGTTCTACTTGCATATACAATCATCTTCCCTTCCTTCTTGATTTTACATCCTTCAGCATGAAATGTGAGAGTGTGTCCCTAGTCACACATTTGACTCACACTTAGGAGATTGCATTTCAGCCCTTCAACATATAGGACATTCTCTAATTTTGTTCTTCCATTATCTAGGCTAAGAGTACATTTTTTGGCTATCTTTGTTGTTGCATTGCCCCGAAATTTCACTGTTCCTCCATTTACTTCCTTCAAGGTGAGAAATTTACTTTTGTCACCTGTCATGTAGCTTGAGCATCCATTGTCAATATACCATTGGTCTTTCTCATTTTAAACATGCAAGGTAGTTTGCACAAGCATGGACCTCTCCTTTTCTAAAATATCCCATGCCAATATTGTGGGCAATTTTTTTTCAAATTCACAGTCTTAGATGCACAGGCATTTCGTCAAACAATTGTCACTATGATGTTCTATACTTGTTCTCAGTTTATTCTCAAGAACATAAGAAATGTTTATGTAATACATTCACAATGTTTCTCTCCCACAATTTCGATTACATGATAATAGAAATTACGAACATTGAACTGATAAAGTTGCATCTAACAAGGAACATATAGCTGATATAACATTTCAATAAATTGTCATTCTACAATATTTATCCGCTACTACAATCATTCACAGTAAATGGAGCTAACCTGCAAATGAATGACAAAATTTCCCTTTATCCAAGACTCCCTAATGCAGCTCATGCCGTAGTAGAAAGTAGAATGCCTAGAAATTGAAGTACGATTGCTAACATTGAATACAACATCCTTTGTAGCTAGTGACGACAGCCTAAGGAATAGCGAATAACTTTAGAAAAAGGGAGGCAGCACTTTCTTTGACTAGTCTTCCCCTCCACGTCACCCTCAAGCATTCCAAACTTGGTACAATGCCTTCCAAAACAGCTGCGACTCGTTTTTAATAGTGTACAGTCAATTTAATGAAGGCAGTGGTCAACAAAGGAAGAAGTCGGGTTTGTTTCAAACCCCCAATATCAGTGACAATGCCATCCACATTAATTCTATCACTTGGTAAATAGTATGGCTTCTTAATGAAGGCTGCAATTGAGGTAATATGTAGTATGATAGACTTAGAGATCCCAAAGAACCGTCGATAATTTCCTCCAACCTTGTTATTATTCCCTGATAAATGGTACAATTGCCTTAATAAATTGGATATAGACCATAATAATATATTTACTCAGATTTTTCCCTTGATTGCACAAAATTGAATAATCCTAAAATTTGTCTTTGAAAGAGACTTCACGAATTTTGCTATTTCTCCTGTAAAAGCACTGTGAGAAATTTGAATAATTTCTCCAACAAATTGGCTAGGGTAGAATCGTTTCATCACTAATCTAGTTACCTGTAGGGTTTCCGTCTTAGGGTTTCAAGCTCCAAGAAGCTCTTAAAAAATTGCACAATAGAAAAATATTCAAGCAAAGCAAAAATGAGCTTTTTCACCTTTGTATCCAACTCCAACCTAACTTTTTAAATTCCCCTTTTTTATATTTTAAAATAAACTCAAGAATAATAAAGTGACCTTCTAAAAACTTCATTAAATATCCACAAAGTCACTCTATGAACTTAATTAAATTAATTAAATAATATTACCCTTGAGATATGCTGGTACGGATAATATTAAATAATTAAATTAAAATATTTCCTTAGCTTTGACATTAGCCTACGAGAATAAAATGGGCTAATTAATCACTCTTGCCTAGACATCGGAAGCAGACATTACATTTTCTTTCCATTTTTTGGTGTTTTCCTCCTTATGCTTTGCCATGGTATCCGTCTTTTTGTTTTGTTTGGGAGAATCTACAAAACTACTTCTAAAAAAACATGTTGTGTGCCCAATATTATTGCACTTATAGCATATAACATTATTGTCTACTAGAGGAGCAAAAAAGTTATAGTTACTATTTATAAACCCATAAGAACTTCTATTCTTATTCCACCCAATATTTCTTGCATGAGTCCTACAATCAATTGTTTTATGACCAAATTGATTACACTTGAAACAATAACCAAAGAAAGAGGGTTAGAACCTGGTCATGTGCGCTTGCTTCAGAGGAAAGGATTTTTGAAATTTGTCCTTATTAACTTTTGGAGGAGTGCCAATTTTCTGTGGAGCATGATTCTCTTGCTTTTTGTTGCCTCCACCTTTGATGGAACTTTGGAGGGCATCAACACAACTTTTTGGTTTTTCCTCATTGGTTGTCTGTGATGGCTCTGTGAAGACTTGATCTTCCTTTGTTTCATAACGAAGACCTGTCTTTATGAGTGGTGACCTTTGCTCATTTATAATCTCATTCAAAATCTTGGTACTCTTTTCAAGCTTCAGGGTTATGTACAACTTAGCAGTTGTCTTTTCTAGCTCTTTTATCAAAGAGACAATTTCAGACTCCAAACTTCCACAAATTTCTTCTTTTTCCCTCAATTGGATTCTAACTTCCTCTTCAATCTGTTTAGCTTCTTCAATTTGAACTTTTAGATTGATGATCATTCTTTCAGACTCTTCAAGTGTTTGTGATAACTTTGCTTTGGATTCACTGTCTTCTTGAATTTGTATCTTTTGCTTCAAGTTCTTTTTGAGTTTCTTGATTTCATCTAGAGTGCAAATAACTTCTTCCAAATGAACTTTCCCATATATTTCATCATTCTCTTCCCCTTCTGTTTCCTTTTCTATCTTTTCATTAGTTTTCAAGATATCTTTTGTTTCTATATCCATGAATAGGATCTCTTCTCTATTACTAGCGAATGAACTTTCTTCAAACGAGCTACTTTCTTCTTCGGAATATAAGCTTTTCTTGCCTGTGTAAGAATTCTTCTTTTTCTCAAATTTTCCATGCTTGTGTAATGTCCCTATGCGCGGGTGACATGCCCTGGCGGCCACGTGTCCGTTGGGTTTGCATAAGACCACAAATTCTCCAGTGGCAGCCTTGGTGGTGAAAGATTCCTCCTTGGTTGCCACCCTTAACACCCTGGGTAACTGCCCTCACTACTAGGCCGGTCTTTTGGTGTAGTGGTTGGGCCTTAGTGGTATTAGAGCTAGAAATTTTCTGCAACCTGTTGGGTAATTCAAAGTTGAGTTTCAGTCTGAAACATGTCTGCTAGGGCACATCACCCGCGCACATGGACATTACAGCCACTAAGGCCCAACCATTACACCAAAAGGCCGGCCTAGTAGTGAGGGCGGTTACCCAAAGTGTTAAGGGTGGCAATTAGGGAGGAATCTTTCACCACCGAGGTCGCCACTGGAGAATTTAGGGTCTTACACAAACCCAACAGACATGTGGCTGCCGAGGCACATCACCTGCGCACAGGGACATTATAGCCCACCATGCTTTGCGGGTCTCAACCTCGAGACCTCGGCTCTGATACCACTAAGGCCCAACCACTACACCAAAACACTGGCTTAGTAGTGAGGGCGGTTACCTAGGGTGTTAAGGGTGGCAACCAAGGAGGAATCTTTCACCATCGAGGCCACCATTGGAGAATCTGGGGTTTTACGCAAACCCAACAGACACGTGGCCGCCGGGGCACATCAACCGCGCATAGGGACATTACAGCTTGTGGCCCATTTTATGTTTGATATCTTTCTTCATCTTAAGCTCTTCCTCATCATCACTACTTTTACTTTTAACTCTCATCTTAAGGTTTTGCAAATGGGGTAGCAAGCTGAGTGGGCTTAACCTTGGGGGGAAATTCCATGGTTAAGCGTGCTTGAGTTGGAGTAGTACTGGGATGGGTGACCTCTCGGGAAGGCCCAATGCTTCACCTCTATGAGCATCACCTAGATGCAATGAGTGTTGAGTGAACCATTCATACTCATGAGAGATGGGTTCATGCGAACCACTACTCGTGAAACATGGGTCAATGAGTTTGGCTTGAAAACCACACAGTTGAATCCTGATAGCAATATCTTAATTTGACACACTATGGAAAATACCTCCTACTTATCAATTGATGAGCTAAAGGGGCTGTACAATGAATGGTTCATAAGGCACAACACTTGTTGAAGGTTTTGCAAATGGGGTAGCAAGCTATGTGGGCTTAACCTTGGGGGAAATTCCATGGTTAAGCGCGCTTGAGTTGGAGTAGTATTGGGATGGGTGACCTCCCGAGAAGGCCCAATGCTTCACCTCTGTGAGCGTCACCTAGATGCAATGAGTGTTGAGTGAACCATTCATACTCATGAGAGATGGGTTCATGCGAACCACTACTTGTGAAACATGGGTCAATGAGTTTGACTCGAAGACTACATAGTTGAATCCTGATAGTAGTATCATAATTTGACACACTGTGGAAAATACCTCCTACTTAACTCTCCCCATTTTTAACAAATATGGTAAATAATTTCTAAAAGTGTTTATGAGTGTAACTAAGTGCTATGTAGGTAGGAGATTAGAGATTTTGCATTTTTTCAGTGTTCCATGGAGTTCCTTAATGGGGATGGGGGGACCAAGGGTCTAAGTTTGGGGACGACAAATTAAACTTTGGCAAATTAGTAAAATGGCAAAATTGCAAATACTAACATTTTAAATACTTGAATACTATTACTAAAAGACTCAAAGTAAATAAAATTTGACAAATGAAATTGTTGAATTTGAGATTTCTATTATATCAAAAACATGATATCATAAAGATTATTACAATGAGTAGCATGATGCATTGATATCGGGAGGCCTCTAATCATCCCCAAACTCCTCATCATTGGAACTACTGGAATCCTCGTGGTCAAGCTTTGCCAAACTAATACCAACCAGCCTTGCATCTGAAGTCAAAGCATCCTCATCAATTTGTGTTGGCTCCTCTGGCTATACATACCATTGTGTTGTCGGACTCTCTTTGTACACAAGTGTTTTGCGGTCAATGAGACACAAAGCACTATGTACATCCACAAGCTTCTTTGCTCTCCTAGAGGTAAGTTTGTTCCTCTTAAGAGAGTGGATGAAGCTATAGGTAGATTAGTTCCTCTCAGTAGCTGAAGAACTAGAAACTTGAGATAACAATTGGATGGTTGTGTTGGTTGAATATTTTGTAAACTTAGGAGGTTTGACAAAATGGTGATTTCAACACAGTGTGCGAGTTAAACTCTCCTATTTAAGGGAAGGCTCCCCCTATCTAACCAACTAAAAACAAATATGGGTGGAATGATAATCTTTCCTCTTGTTTCAGGAGAGATTAAACTTTTTTCTCTTCGTAGAAAAGTAACATGAACTTTTAAATAAACTATAACAGCAGCTTGCAATAAAATCAGTAGAAAGGAAATGAAGTTTCCTGAAAGCTCAAAGACTTCCGTCACTTCCTTCGGGACGGGAAAACAACCTCAAGCACAAAGTCTTGAAAATCTGCAATCCTATCTACCCTTTTGAAAGATAATTCTAATGATAACATACAGCATAAGACAACACAAAGTTTGCAAATATGATGTATCTATTAACTATCACGAATGGGAATCGTTACGAGCACAAAGACTTGTAATTCTTCTTAACTTCTAAATTATAAATTCAATCTTTAACATTTACAGCACAAAGTCTGAAAATATTTTGATTGAAGCTCTCCCTAGCAATCTTCTACAATCTCCAAATAATCACAAAGTAATGCCCCAAAATGACAAAAGAACACAATGGATGCAAAGCAAGATTTCAACACAAAGTCTGAAATCTGCAACTCTTTGATATTATTTGAAAAAGATAAACTTATAACTATAAAGCTCAAAGTCTTTATGAGTACAAAATTTTGCAGAGTTTTCTTGCTTGCCAAAAAGATATGTTTAGAAAGGACCCTCTCAAGTATTTATAGGAGAGAGGTCATGAGAAAAAGGTGGGAGGATTCCAACTAACTTGAGAAATTCTCTCAACCACCAACTACTTGTAATTGACTTATTCCAAATTACAAGTCCTATTGTAATTTGACTTGTAACTTGATTACATGTATTTACAATTTACAAAACCGCAAGTGAAAGAAACACTTGCGATTACAAAATTTGTTTTTACATGTAGTTTGTCGAAAACAAAATGCATAAAGATAAAACATTTTATTCTATATCAATCCTAGCTTTGAAAGATTGAAATCTGGTGATAATTTCTTGCAACTCAGCTGGATCGGGGCCTAGTGTGTTCTTGGCAACTGCAACAGTCTTCAAGATCACATCAAAATATCTTATCATTGCTAGTCTATGCTCTTCATAAACAGTTTGCATTTTATCAAGGATCATTCGATGATTAACAAACTTGTGAATTGAATCCTTAGTAAACTGTTCTGATTCTAGCTCTTGACGAAGATTTGCTGCCATTTTTG
This sequence comes from Sequoia sempervirens, assembly GCA_007258455.2. Lineage (NCBI taxonomy): Eukaryota > Viridiplantae > Streptophyta > Pinopsida > Cupressales > Cupressaceae > Sequoia > Sequoia sempervirens. Next base: position 627,505,884 of record VDFB02058242.1, read on the forward strand.
TAGTGACCATATCAATTGCAAGTAATTCTCCTTCATGATTCAGAATTCTGCAAGGGATTTTCTCAAAGCTAGAAAGGATGTCTTGCTGAACTTCATCACTCATTTCTAGTGTAGCTTGGATATCTTTGATGAGATCTTGAATAACCAATGATTTATTTGTCATGAGTTCTTCAAATTCTATGTATTTTTTTCTATTTGGTAGAATAGAATTGCTGCATAGAATTTGTAACTTGATTTAATCTATCTCATGCCAAATTTTCAAATCTTTTTCAAGTGAATCCAAACTTTGCTTAAAAGCTTCCAAAGTCTGATTCAACTTTATCTTTGCTATTTTGACATTGTTTAGAACTTGTAATGTCTTTTCAATCATTGGTATGCTTTGATAAATCAGCTGTGTTACCCAAGAATCAACTGCTTTGGCTTTTTGCGCAATTTTCTCCAATTGTTTGATTGATTCTTCAGAAGTGAAAGAAGTTAATGGATTAACTTGCTCTGAAGAGTTGGTAATCTTCTAAACGACTGAGATGAGCTGTGAATTTTCTTCTTTCAGCTTTTCTTTCTTTGCCAAAAGCTCATTGTAACTATGTGTTAAAACAGTTATTGAATTTTGAGCATCTTGCATCATACCAGCATGTGTTTGCTTGCCTATATCCACCCTTGTGAATTTATAATCAGATACTTGCATCTCTTCTGGTGACTTGTTTGCAAGGGGTTTAGCTATCTCTGCATACTTCATTTTGTTGCTGTCCACAACTACCTGTGAAACAATTTTAGCCTTCTTTGTAGCTTTTGGCTTTGATCTCTTCAACTCCTGGAAATCAAATACATCTGGAGAGATTGCCTGTTTCTTTCTCTTTAGAGTGACTGAACTCAACCATGGAGGAAGATCCAATGTGTCTGCATTTGAAACATCAACTGTATTTGAAACAATAGATTCATTTTGAGTCACGGTTGTCACTCTTGGAGATGTCTCAGTTTGAATCGCAACAAAAGCTTGACTGGATGGTGCATTGTGATCAGCATTAGCCATGAAACAATCAAAGCTTGTAGCAGATGTATCAATTTCTGGAAGTATTATCTGTGATGTGTTTGGATACATTAGATTAGCATCAAAAACATTCTCCAGATTATCATGTATGTTTTCTATAGAAGCAGTCACCGTTGATGAAGTTGATGTATGAAGAGCAACTTCAATAGGAGGAACGTAAACTGTTGAAAAGGAATCAATATCACTATCAAATTGAGACAATAGAGACAATATTGATATTGGTGCAACATCAATATGAGGAGACATTATACTTAGAGTAGTAGGAGATTGAAGAACTTCTCCTTGTTGATCGATGACTTGGATCTGCGTCTCTCTAACCTCCTTCCCTTTTAATGTTGGTTCCTCCAAAGGTTGTTCTACATCACAGTTGACTCTCAGCTTAATCCTCGTTCCTGAAGAAGAAGCACCTTCCTTGGACTTGTCTCTGACTTCTGATTTCAATCCAACAGGTCCAGTTGAATCATCTTCATTATTAACCCTGATTTTTATGGTTTTGACGCCTATACTCTTGAGCCAAGAGTTAGTATTTGCCAAGATTGACTGAAATCTGTTGAAGATAGAAATTGATTCTTTATTAGACCATTGTATTGTTGGAATAGAAGCATCAGCAACTCTTTATTCTTCATATTCTGGATCTAAAATCAGCCCATCATCAATTACTCCTTCTGGAATCAAGGTCAGATTAAAATCAATAACCTGGTCAATTGTAAGCCTGCAGTAGTCCATTTTATAGATATCCTTCTCTGTTCGGAGATCTGCCCAAATATCTTCAAGGCGATGCACATGAGTGAAGGCCCTCTTAATCTTGTCTTTTATTCTTTTGTAATCAAAATCTGCCCTTGGTTTGAATCTTTTTAACTTGATCTCCTGAATCTCAGTTTCCATAGCTTTTGCCTTTGAGGTACTTGTCAAGGAGTATCTCCCAATCTGTAATGGTTTATGAGATGAGATACTCACTCCAGTTTTATGTTGCACAGCTTGTCGTGCATGCACTATCATCAACTGTCTTGCCAGCTTCATTAGAATGATTTTATCGGTTGGATACCTTGGCAGCATGTATGGCTGATCTTCAAAACAGCCAACCCTCATATAGGTAAAAGTGGGAAATTGGAGAAAAAGGCAACCATATTCATTGACTTTTTTCCAAGCAGCATCTGATATTCTGTTGTTCGGCAAGTTTTTGTCAAAAAGGCACATGAAGTGACCAAAGAATGTGTCTTGGACTCTTCTATAATGAATCCTGCTAGGAATCAAAGGCAGCTGATCATAGTATTCCCAGACTAGAACTAGAGATCTATCTCCTATGGTAGAAAGGCCTGGAAATTGCCTCAATGAGGCTGCTATATAAACTAGATAGGAATTCATATAGAATGTGAGCATGGTAGGAACTTGTGCAAGCTGCTCACATAAACTATCACTAATTATTTCACCCCAGAAGATTGGGTGTTGTGCCTTCCTAATCACCACAATGAATTTGTACATCCACTTCTCAAAGACATTAGAGAATTTCAACCCCATAATTTTGCTCAAGAGAGTGATTATATCATTGATCTCTTCCTTGAAGTCAGATCGATACAGCTTGGCCCACCGAGACACACCAACTCGACACTTCAGAAGCCATTTGGTATTGATGTGCTGTTTACAATCTTCCTTCTTCTGTTCATAATGATCTAGAGCACTCTTAACTGAAATATCTGAAAACATAGGTGAGTCTGGAACTCTGAAAACCCTATGAATGGTTTCTGGATCAAGTCTTATGACCACATTCCCATCATCATCTTTAATGGTTCTGGATTTTCTGTCAAAGTGAGTTGCGCACGCAAGGACGAACTCTGACTCTAGGGCAGCAACAGGAAAAGAGGAAACCAGATGAATATGACTTTTAAACAGCAACTGCATATGATGAGAAGTTGATTTCTCAGCTCTCCCCAAAAACTCGGACATATCAACATGCCCAATCTCCGTGTCTCTAATTTCTTCAATGTTCGAGACAACATGAAAAATGGAATCTCATTCTGGTATTTGTCGTAGTTGTACTTCATCTTTTTGTTCGGTGGAGAAGAAGGTTCCTGTTGTGACGTTTTTCACACATCGCCCCATTGCAAATGGGGACCCCCTAATTTTGGCTTTGCTTTTGGTTTGATGTTGTTTGTTTTTTTTGTTGTTGTCTCTCTCTCGTTCTGTCTTTTCGGGATTGAGCTCGTCAGTGAGTTTAAACGTGAGTTTGGCCAAGTTTGAAATTAGGGTTTGAGTCTTTCTGGTCAATCTGAGGTGAAACAAAGTGAATAAATTGAAAATTGAGCTTAACATTGATGATAGTGTGCCTCCAGCAGGCTCTCAGCGAATTTTCATCCGATTCCGAGGTACTTACTATTTTTAGTAAGTGTGAAATTACATGCAGTTCGTCAGCATTTTCAAGATTCCGGCAGTCACACAGCATCCAGAGTACATTGGACTACTCGCATGCAAAATTTGAGCGAAAACAGACAACTTACTATTTTTAGCAGTTCGGCTTCCAGCACGAATTTCAGGGGTCAGATGCAGAGTTTTCCTTTGCATGTTGGCATATTCCTTCTCGGTTTTTCGAGACCTTCGCGATGATATAACATGCAAGACGAGACGACCACTTTCAGAATTCAGCCTTCCGAGCTATTTTTAGGGTTTGCATGTCAGGGCTTCTTTTGCATGTCGGGTGATTCCTGATGGGTTTTTCGAGAGCTTCGCGATGGTGTGACATGCAAATGAAGATTCTCACTCAGTAAGGAACTTGCTATTTTTAGCAGGTGTGTACCGACAGCCGCTTCCCAGCAGTTCAGATTCACGAGCCGATCGCAGTGCCACAGAAACGCAGGGAAACAGAGTTCATTTGATACGCATGCAAAGCGAATTAGGGTTTCCAACTTCGAAGCCTGAAAAGAGGGGCGAAAAGTCAGAATTTTCGAAAACCGGTGTAAACCACCGCGATCAGCGTCCTTCAGGCTATCTGCTGGTGAAATTTCGAGTCAAACGGAGCACTTACTATTTATAGTAAGTCAATTTGGGAACAGGCTAAAAATAGTAAATCAAGTGCATGCGTCGATGTCGACAGTAAGGTCACGTGGTGAGGAGCGCCTCATTAAAATTTCAATTCAATCGGAGCAGTGGAGCTATCAGAAGCAAGCAGTTACTATTTATAGTAAATCATCTTCAGAAACATGCTAAAAATAGTAGGGTGACTAAAAATGGCAGTGTTGACAGGACAACAAGGCTATGAGGATGCGGTGTGCGAAATTTCAAGTCGTTCCGAGCTTTAGAAGTGCAAAATTGAGAAGGCTTACTATAAATAGCAGGGCACGTAAGCTGGCGAAAAATGATGAAAAAAATTCTAAGTCTGACGCTTGGCCTGCAGCCATGGCAAAATGCGCCCAGGTGATGAGAAGGCATGAAAATTTCTAAGAGTGTTGAGTTCGTCCAGTGCACAGGCCAAAATGCGCCCTCAAGGAAAAGTTGGTGAAGTGGAAGCATGAAAAATTTTCTAAGGCAAAGTTTCATCCACCTCCAGGGGTAAAATGCGCCCTCAAGGGATGAAGAAGTTTAAAAAATTTTCTAAGTATGAGCAATATCCTCCTGCCAGGCCAAAATGCGCCCAACTTGAAGCATGAGAGCTGGAAATTTTCTAAGTCCTAAACTTGTCCTCCTCACCCCTCCAAATGCGCCCATCCTGCAGCTGGGGTGAAATGCGCCCAAAAGAAGAAGAAAAGTCAACAAGTCAAAACGTTTTCATCCTCCTCCTAGGTGGAAATGCGCCAGGTTGTAAGGAGTCAAAGGGGGGTCAAAGATTTCCATCCTCCTTGCATGCTCAAATGCGCCCAAAATGGGCCATGTAAAGACAAAAGGAGGAGGGAATATTCCAAGAGGTGGCGTTGCATGTGCTTCATCCCTCATAGGCTCCAAAATGCGCCCTTGTTTTAAACTTCATCCCCCTCTACATGTAAAATGCGCCCATGAATCAAAGCAAGCAAGAGAAAGTCAAAGGGTCAACGTATTTTATCCTCCACCACCTCAAATTTGCGCCCATCCTCCTTGCATGCCTAAATGCGCCCAAGTTAGGATGATAAAAGTAAATGAAGCTGGTAAATGAGGTGAAATGTGGTTAAAAATGCCTCAAGGCGTGGTCAGTGCTTGGTAAATGCAAGGCGTTATCCCTCATCACATGCAAAATGCGCCAAAGGTGATATGTATAAGGTGATGGATGTTGGAAAATTTCCCTAAGGCGTGTGAAGTGTGAAGACAAGATGTTAGGCGAAGATAATATGCTAAGGCACGATTTTTTTTAAAATCCCCTCTTCAAAGTGATATGCGCCCAAGTTGATATGTGTGAGAAATATTGCGAGGTGTTGAAGATGTTTTCCTAGGCGTGATGATATTTTTCCTAGTGTGGAGAAAAATGCAAATGGTGAATGAGAAATAAATTGTGAATAAAATTCTCTAAGAGAAGTTGATGTTCTTCTCGCGGGCAAACGACCAAAATTTTCTAAGGCAAATTTTCAAAGTGCAAGATGATTTGAAAATTTTCTAAGGCACAAATATTTTCTTCCTTGGGAAAAACGCCTAAGTCTGATGAAGTGATAAAATCTTCTTCCTGAGGCACGAGCAGAGTTGCCAGAGGTGAAGTCGGTGAATGCCCGCTCCACGAGGTTGATAAAAGTTTTCAAGTCAGAGTAAAGAAATACGCTACAGGGTGAAGAAATGAAATAAATTTGATGAAAGAATATTTTCTAAGGTTCCAAAATTCAAGAGAATTAAATGAACCCGTTCGTTGGGTACCCATGGATTCAACGCATTTTGAAAGAAATTTTCTTTTGGGTATCGAAGATTGTCGATGAGGAATGGATTTTGAAGTCTTCCATAGCTTGTCGAGGCTTTCAGGGTGAAGATTTTTGGTGGGCACTGGGTTGATGAATTTTCCTAAGGGAAATTTGAAATTTTTCTAAGGCAAAATGAAGAAAATGTGTTTTCATGGTGAAATTCTCCAGACGATGAATTTGAAAAGAACTGCCTAGGTGAATTTGCTTAAATTCTTCATGAAGATAGTCTTCTTCAGCCAGAGATGAATAAAATCAAAGTTGCCAGAGCTCTAGCTGGTGAAGTGAATTCCTTGAAGAAGATGCAGTTGAAGTTAACACTTTTAAAAGATACGCCCAAGCAGAATACGAGATGGGTTGAAAATTTGGCGTGAGGCATCATGTAGAAGAATGAAGTTGACTAGCGAGGACGATGAACGCTTGGAAGTTTGAGCATAATAATCAGGTAAGTAAGTTAAGATTATATCATGAAGTGTTCTAATATTCTTCTCCTTGCTTGTTTTGCAGGAGGAACGTCGAGATCAAGCGATGATGAAGCAAGTAATTCAAGATGACATTTCAACCTTGAAGGAGAAAGTTGCAAGAAATTGGCTAAGTGTTAGCTGAAGTGACAAAGAAGTTGAAGAACAAAAGTCAAGAAGAATATCAAGGACAGTGTGAATGCGTCTACAAGCAGAATCTTCTAGAAGACTGATTGTGGGCATTTATTGCCTTTGCTATTTTTGGGAGTGAGTGGGAATCTTTGATTCATTTAATGTACCACTCCCCAATTCTGGCGGTTTTTAGGGTTAGGGCTTAGGTGGCACGATTTTAGCCACTCTATTGATTGTAACCCTAGCCGTCTTTTGGGACTTGGCTAGCTATATAAAGGGGGAGTCCCCCTCATTTGTAACTCAGTAGACAGTAGAGAAGATTAGAATAGACATAGAGTAGAGAGACAACTTAGAAGTAGCTTAGTATAGGTTGATAGTGTAGTTTGAAGAAGAGGGAAAGTTTTCCCTTTGAAAACTTTGTAAGAAATTGTTGTGTAACACTCTTCATGATAATAGATCTTTTCATTGATGATGGAATTCGTCTTGTCATGAATAGCTAGCAAGGTTTCTTCGTCCTTCCGATTCAAATGGTAGCATAAAATAGTTTAGAGTAGAATAAGTTTCATTTCATGCAAGTAGATGTTAACTGTGGAATGTGGTGTTTGATCTAAACAACTTCGTCTATCCATACCACTAGTGTATTTGCTGATGGTGAATGCGCCTTGTGTGGTCAACTGGAATATCATGTACTTAACTTCAATCACAGTTTGAATAATGGTATGCGTCGTTGTGATGGTATCTTTATGTCAAGTGGTGGTTTGAACATCTCTAGTCATCTCCCTTGAAGATTGCACCAACTCCGTGGAAGCTGTCCGATGCGAGGCAAAACGAAGTCCGGTTAGAAGTTTGCTGAAGGTTGAGCTTCATATCCCACACCTTAGAATGGATTTAGCCTTCTTAAACCTTACCCCATTTCATTCAGTACTTTCTGGTTAGAATAGGAAACCCGCACTTCATAGATAAAATCTTTCGAGCATTTGAATTCCTTTCTCCGCTGTCGAACAATTCCGTAAGTCCCCTTGAAATACCAGCAAATCACATCGAGCCAAACTAAGCCTATTCGCATTAAAAGAACCTTGGAGTTGAACGCACGAACTTTCTGGCAATCTTAGCGTGCGGAATACTTTGATCAAGAGAGAATAGGGAAGCTGTTGGCAACTTTATTCTGCGTTGGTGCGGTCACAAAAAACACATCAACAGTTCCTCCGTCATCGAACAAGAATCTGCAAGGTTGCGATCAAAGTTCCATAAGGTCAAGACATCATCAACATTTACAGGCGTAGACATGGCGAAGACTCAAACTCAGGATGGTGTTTTGGCTGTTTGAGGGCAGGAAATGAGCATTATAACTCATTTCGGGTTTTTAAGGGCTGATTGCAAGTGAAAGGGACATGTACTTTTCATGACGAATGAAAAAGTTAGATTGCAACTTTGACAAGTGCAAGTCACAACCTTTAACTTGCATTTGCAGTCAAGGGCAAAAAGTCCGATTTTAAGGCACTTTAAAGGTATTTCGGGATTTTGGAGGCCGGCTGGAAATGAATAGTGTTAGAGTAAAGGTTTTAATTTAATCATGTTGATTAAATTACCTTTATTCCTCTTAAGATTTCACTTTAGTTTGCATTTTGTGACATTTAATAATTAATATAATTATTAAATGTTTACCTATTAGGGTTGCTTTTAGGGTTGTGCAATATCCTTTTATAAGGATTCATCATTGTAATTTATCTCTCTTGGATAAATACATTTTTCAGCTTTCAGAGCACCCTTGCTTGTTTGTCTCCATCTCTTCTTTCTGTGACAGGTTATTTGCATGCAGGTGATCTTCGGGGTCTGTGAAGTTGGCTTTCTCAACTTCTACATGGTATCAGAGCTTCAGATCTGCGGCTGCCTGTTCTTTTTTTGAAGATATTAGCTTACAGAGTTTTTTTTCTGTGCAAGGGTTTATTCCAGTTCTTTTTTGCCAGATCAGAGGGGTTTTGCATCTTATTTTAAGAAATTTTCAATTTGATCTCTCAAACGGTGCATGCTGGTGAAAAACGGACCTCATGGGTGCGCTCAGAAGGCCCAAAAACCCCTATTTTCATATAAAATATGATAGGGTTTGCTGAAAATTGATTTTTTAGTGTTTTTGGGGAATTTCAAAAAAAATGGCCGGAAAAATCCGTACGATTGTACGGATCCGTACGGACGAGACGATTTTTCTTTCATCTTTTTGGTTGCTGCATCAATTTTGAGCTGCCTCGTTTTTCATGCCCTTTTGATTTCTGCCTCGATTTTCATGCATGAAGGTTCCGTTGAATATTTTTGGTTTAAAGCCTAAATGGGTACTTTTAGTAAAATGGGCATATCTCGGGCGTTTTAGCTCGTATTTTCAAATGAAAATAGGCGTTGGAAAGCTGATTCTGGTGCCGTTCTGATGGGTCAGGTATGATTTCCTATTTTTTCCATTTTAATTCTGTTTTCCTCAGTCAAAGTCAGAACAATATTTTTGCACTCTTGGAGCCATATCTTTTGCATACGGACTCTGTTTTTCACAAACGAAGAGGCGTTGGAAAGGTGTTTCTGTTCTCCTTCCAGATCTATCATTTATTTTTCCAGAATCTGCACCAGGTACATTTTATTCAGTATTTTATGTTTTCACACATCTGTCAATTACTTGGACGTTTCAGCACTTGGAAATGATTTGTTTGCATGGGATGGCTTTATTTGATCTGGTTTATCAGTATTGAGGTCAGTTTTCTCAGTTTTTTATAATTTGAAGAGTTATCATGGGTTTTTCTACTCACCCTTCAGTTGTATTTCTGGAATGGGGTAATTATGAGTCATGGGCAAAGGGTATACTTACACATTGTACGTGGCTTAATATTTTGCCTTATTTGTATGATCTCATACCTGAACCAACAACTTCAGAGGGAAAACTAGCTTGGGATATCATTAGAAATCACATAGTAGGAGTTATTTTGTCTAGTGTTGATTCTGGCACTGCGTGGGCTATATCGGACATTGATTGTCCTCACTCGCTTTGGACATGTCTTTGGGAGATCTATGGAGACCCCAGTCTTTCTCCATTCCCAAAGGATCCTGCTTCGGATTGTCTTGTACCCATTGCTTGGAGAGATAACACACCTTTTGATCATGATACTTTAAAGGAACTTCAGTATTTAGACACCCTTACATATTCCGATGAATCAGAGGATTGTCTCATAGTTCCTACTCTTCAAACTGAGATTATACTTGTATCATCATCTTCTCCTGTTGTTCTTGATCAGTTTGATATTGCCTCTTCTTTGGCTCCTATTGATTCAGCTAAGCAGGACATCATACATCTTTCAGACATGGCTACTTGGGATTCTTATCTTGCAGGCATTTCATCTTTTTTTGTAGAGTCCTATATTGCAGATCTGGAGGATTACTTTGAGGATTTTCAGCTCCTCTTTGTTGACAGCCATATTCCAACTGTTAGCCCACCATCATCTGTGCATTTAGAGGTTGCAGTTTTTGAGTCTTCCGTTTAGTTTGGATTTGACATCTTTTGTTTCAGTTCAGACAGAGAGATTCTTCAACATCCTATTATGGCACACATCTTGAGACAGATTGATTCCTCTCTCTTCACAGGGTTTCTTCATCTTCGTCCTTTGGATCCATTTCTTCCCAAGGGGAGGAATATTATATGCCGCTTCAGGATCTCTTTCTTGATTCTACCTCAGGCATCGATATGTGCGACAGGAGTTTCTTCATTGTGGGGAGGCCTTCTAGTCTCTTTCTTTTTCTCCTATGGAGACCATTGCACATGTACTTATATGATAGAAGCTGTCTATGGGGGGTCTTATGTTATCCACCTCCTATCCTTCTGTTATTAGTGCATTTATTTATTTTATCTCTTTTTGGAGTAGAGTTTTTCCCATGAGGTTTTCTCTATTTCTCCACTTTACAGAGATTTGGTTGTAATTGGGTACCTTATCTGGCCTTGTTGCCAGGACCCAAGTTTACTTTCTTGCATTGTAGTTACCTTTGCTTTATTGCACATGTTTGTAACTGCACTTTTGCTCATCTTAAAGGGGGATGTTAGAGTAAAGGTTTTAATTTAATCATGTTGATTAAATTACCTTTATCCCTCTTAAGATTTCACTTTAGTTTGCATTTTGTGACATTTAATAATTAATATAATTATTAAATGTTTACCTATTAGGGTTTCTTTTAGGGTTGCGCAATATCCTTTTATAAGGATTCATCATTGTAATTTATCTCTCTCGGATGAATACATTTTTCAGCTTTCAGAGCACCCTTGCTTGTTTGTCTCCATCTCTTCTTTCTGTGATAGGTTATTTGCATGCAGGTGATCTTCGGGGTCTGTGAAGTTGGCTTTCTCAACTTCTACAAATAGTGGATTTCGGGGTTTTGAAAAGACATTGCAAGTAAAAGAGCATTTCGGAATTTTGAAAGGTCATTGCAAGTAAAAGTAACAAACTTTTTGACTTGCATTTTATATTTGAAATTTCCAACTTGTAATGGATGAATAAAAACCCGAATTACTTCTAAAAACATCATCATTTTTGTTCCTTGTTCTATTTTCAGAAAATGGTAATGGAATTATAAAATGGAAGGGCAAGTGACTATGAAATGAAAGGAGATATAAAGAAATGAAATGGTATGGAGGGTATATGTAAATGGAAAATGCGTTCTCAGTTGAAAAGAATGAAATCATATAATGGATAAATGAGATAGGAATGAACAATGAAGAAAAACGTATCTTAAAGATATAGCTAAATCTGCAAATGGAGATACATGGAAAGGTGATGGAGAAGAATGTTCAAAGAGTGTAACGTTTTCACATAATTCTCAGTTGAAGAGATATGAAATGGAGGATGTATGGAAGGGAAACGTGTTCTCAATTATGGTAGAGAATGACATGTATGGAATGAAAGAGAAAGTCGTTTCATAGAAAAACACGTTTTTTCAACAGAAAATGCAAGGAGTAAACAAAATGACGAATGCATGTTAAAAAGAAAATAATGATTAGAGGGTATGAAGGCGAGTGAAGAAAAACGCATTTTAACAAAAAGCATTAACATATTTACAAAAACAATATACAGAAATCAAAGAAAGAAAAGAAGACATACTTGTAGCAAAAATTGCAGACAATGAAGAAGAAGAAACCCTAGGCGTGATTGCAAACTCAAAAAATGAAAAAGACTTGAATATCTATAGCTGAAAGCCCAATTTTCAAGCATGCCGATTTATGAGATCTCCATGAAAAAAGGAAGAGAGGCGAAATGAAATCCGAACAGCTTCAATCATGAATTGTGTCAGACTTTTACATGCTCATTACAAGTGCTTTTTAATGAAAATCGGGTTTTCAAATGATATTGCAAGCATTCGGGCTTTTCAAAGACAAATGCAAGTGAAAATAAAAGAAATCGGGGCTTTCTGATCACTTTACAAGAGAAATCGAGCTTTTTAAATGATATTGCAAGCATTTAAAAGAAATCGGACCTTTTTAATCACTTTACAAGTGAAATCGGGCTTCTCATAAGAGATTGCAAGTCTTTTAAATAAAATCGGGCTTTTACAATCACTTTGCAAGTGACTTAAAGAAAATTAGAGTTTTTTGAAGTCTTTACAAGTCAACATAAGGAAAATCAGAACTTTTAAAAGCTATTACAATCACTATATGAAAAGTAACTTGTAATGAACTTAAAAAGTTCCTATAATTGCAAGTGCTTCAAAAAGTTACTTTAAAGACATTAAAAGAAAATTTAAAAGTAACTTGCAATGAAGTTCAAAAACTCCCACTTGCAGTGATGTCAGAAAAACCCGAATTTGACCAAAAACACACTAAAAATAACTCAGAATTACACGAAAACGGAGAAGAACGCGTAAAAAGTGATAACCCAAAGGATTATAGACCTAAATTTGAGGTTTGCTAATCTTTGCACCTCGTAATACGTGCCTTAGAAGAGGAAAACTTCAAATTTAATCAAAATTTCGATTGGTTATCCCAATTTTTAACAAGTCAAAAATTAGGTACAACAGGTTAGAGCCGTAGTCAAAGATTCTGATCCATGGCAAGTTGTAATGAACCGGACCAATTTGTTTTTTTATTACAATAGGCAATGCAACACGCACCCATTAAGGTTAGCTCTAAAACCAAAACGATGCGGAAAGCAACTCTAACCAAGGATGTACACCAGGATCCTGATGTTGGGCAAGGTGTGAGCATATGGTCAGAGGATCAGATGCAATGCAGAACTGGAAAGGAACTTGTTGTGACCTTTTTTCACACATCTCCCCATTGCAAATGGGGACCCCCTAATTTTGGCTTTGCTTTTCGGTCGTTTTGTTGTTGTCTCTCTTTTCTACTTTCTGTCTTTTCGGGATGCGTCCGTCATTAAGCTTAAACATGAAATTTGACCAAGTCTGAAAATTAGGGTTTCCATCCTTTTGGTCAATCCGAGGTTGAACGAAGTGAATAAATTGAAAACAAAGATTAACATTGGTGTCAGTATGTTTCCAGTAGGTTTTCACTGAAATTTCATCAGATTCTGAGTACTTACTATTTTTAGTAAGTGTGCAATTACAGGCAATCCTTTAGCATTCTTGTGAATCCGACAGTCACACTGCATTTAGAACATGTCAAGCTACTCACAGGTTAAATTTGAGCTGAAACAGACAACTTACTATTTTTAGCAGTTCAGCTTCCGGAGCCAATTTTAGGGCTTAGATGCAGAGTTTTTCTTTGCATGTCGGTATATTCCTTCTGGGTTTTTCGAGACCTTCGCGATGGTATAACATGCAAAGTGAGACGACGACTTTCATAGTTCAGCCTTCTGAGGCTATTTTTAGGGTTTGCATGTCAGGGTTTTCTTTGCATGTCGGTATATTCTTTATGGGTTTTTCGAGAGCTTCGCGATGGTGTGACATGCAAATCAAGATAATCACTCAGTAAGGAACTTGCTATTTTTAGCAGATGCATCCCGGCAGCCGCCTCCCAGCACTTCAGAATCACGCGCTGATCACAATGCAATAGAAACGAGGACAAACAGCGGTCATTTGATAAGCATGCAAGACCAATTAGGGTTTCCAGCTTCGGGACCCAAAAAGAGGCGTAAAAGTCAAAATTTTCAAAAACGGATGTATACCACCACGATCAACATCTCTCAAGCTATCTGCTGATAAAATTTGAAGGCAAACGGAGCACTTACTATTTATAGTAAGTCGTCTCAAACAAGCTAAAAATAGAAAGTCAGTAGCAGGCGCCGACGTCAACGGGCAGGTGACGTGGTGAGGAGCGCGTCATTCGAATTTCAAGTCAATCGGAGCTGTGGAGGTCTCAGAAAAAGGTAGTTGCTATAAATAGTAAGCCACTTCCAGAAACATGCCAAAAATAGCAGGTTAGTGTGAAGCGTCAGTATGAACAGGTCAAGCAGCTGATAAAGATCCTATGGCGCGAATTTCAAGGTGAACGGAGTTGCAGAAGATGGAAAATCAAGCACTTACTATTTTTAGCAGGCCTGTGCAGAAGAATTAGGGTTTCCTAAAATCAAGGGCGAAACACGACAGCTAGGCAGAACCAGCGTCCAGTCACGATCAATACCCTTCAAGCAATCAACACGCAAAATTTGAAGACTTTCTGAGTAGTTGCTATTTTTAGCAGGTTGCTAAAAATAGCAGGTGCAGACAGGCATCAGGCCCCGACAGCACGATCACACCACGAAGTTCAGAACAAAGCAAAATCCAGCCTTTTTGGAGCTTGGAATTAGCTCGAAGTGCAAAATTGAAAAACTTTCTAAAAATAGCAAATTAGGGTTAGCATGATCGAGTCACGCTAAATCAGGCAAGGAGCATAAAATTCACTGAAATTGATAAATTTTCAAGTCCAAGCGGTGAAGAATGCCTTTAAAAGCTGAGGATTTGTGGAAATTCTCTAAGCACTTGAAATTTGAAGTTCACAGGCCAAATCCGCCTTGAGAAGTTGAAGATGGGTAAAATCCTTCTAAGTGTTGATAAATTAAAAGCTCCCATGGTGAAATGCGCCCTTGAACTTGAAGCTGGTTGAAAAATAGTCAAAGTGTTACAAATCTGAAGTTAGCCCCCCTACAGGCGCCCAAGGACTTGGAAGGTGAAATTTCATTAAATGCTCAAAATTAGATGCTCAGAGGGTCAAATGCGCCTCAAGCTTGAAAGATGGAGTTTAAACTTTCTCTAAGTCGTTTAAAATGGAAGTAGACCCTTCCAAGTGCGCCCTTGATGTTAGAGTTGACAAATTAAAAGCATGAGGGGCTAAATGCGCCCAAGGTAAAGAAGGCTCCAAAAAAATTTCTAAGGCAAGAAAATTTGAAGGACCCTCCAAATGCGCCCCTGAAGAGAAGATGAAGGTGAAAATATTCTAAGTCTTGGCAACTAGAAGTTCCACCTCTTAAATGCCCCCTTGACTATTGGAGGGAGTTGGAGAATTTACTAAGTATTTCAAAATTGAAAGCATGACCCCTTGAATGCGCCTTAGGTGAAGAATTGGCAGAGGAAATTTCAAATGTTCAAAATTAGAACCTCAACACCTTATATGCGCCAGACCTTGATAATGATGAGTTAGCGAATTTTGACAAAGTCGTTAAAAGTGAAAGCACAGGGGTTCAAATGCGCCTAGCTTGTGAAAGTGCAAGAAAAATATTCTAAGTTATGAAAAGTGGAACCTCCATGGTAGAAATGCGCTTGGCTTGAAAGAGGTAATATCAAAAGTTTAAAATTTTCTAAGTGTGGGAAATTTAAAGTGGACTCCTCTATAGGCGCCTAGAAGTTATGTGAGGAATATTTCAAGGTGTTGGAAAATTTTGAAATTTAAAATACCCCCTATCAAATGCGCCTAGGCTTGAGTGATGAAGTGGTAAAATTTATTTTCCTAAGTATTGATATTTAAATATCACCTTAGGAAAAATATGCCTAGCTTGGAGGAGTAATGAAATTCTCTCAGGAATGAATAAAATTGGCTGTGGATATGACAGAATGCACTGGCTTCATAAGATGGAAGAAAATTTTCAGGTCAGAGCAACAGGATACTCACAGGGATGAAGAAATGTATTAAATTTGTAGAAAATTATTTTTTCTAAGGTTCAAAATTCAAAAAATTAAATGAACCCGTTCGTTGTATACCCATGAATTTGACAAGTTCTGAAAGAAATTTTCTTCTGGGTATTTAAGATCTTCGACAAGGAGAGGGTTTTGAAGTCTTCCACAGTCCGTTGAGGCCTTCGAGATGGAGATCTTTGATGGGCACAGGATTGATGAGTTTTCCTATGAGAAGTTTGAAAATTTTTCTAAGGCAGGGAAAAGGATGTTGAAATATGTCGCCTTGGCGGATGAATTTAAAAATGACCGCCTAGATGATTTTTGATCGAGTTCCTGATAAAAGCTTTTCTTTCTCCAGCCTGAGTTGGATGAAATATTAGAGTGAAGAGCGCTGAGCAGAATGCGAGATGGGTTGGAAATTTGGCTAAGGCATGAAGAATTTGAACGCAAAGTTGGCTAGGAAAAACGATGAACCCTTGGTGATCTAAGTGTGAAAATCCTGGTAAGTAAGTTGAATTTATATTATGAAGTGTTCTAATTCTCTTCTCCTTGCTTGTTTGCAGGAGATACGTCGAGACTAGGCGGTGATGACTTAAAGTGATCCAAGATGATATTACAACCTCAAAGGAAGAAAAGTTGCAGGAAAATGGCTAAGTGTTTAGACTTAGTATGTGCCCAGCTCAAGTGACAAAGAAGAAGATCAAGAACAGTGTGAACGGGTTTCAAAGTTGGAATCTTCTAGAAGGATGATTGACATTAATGGCTTATTTATTACTCCACTCCTCTTGGTGGCGGTTTTTAGGGTGAATCTTGTTTAGGGCTGAGGTGGCACAATCTGGGCCATCCAGCCAATTGTAATCTGAGCCGTCCGTTGGACTTGGTTGGCTATAAAAGGGGGAGTCCCCCTTCATTTGTACATTCATGAGACAATAGAATTAGAGTAGAAGTTAGAATAGAGAGACAAATTAGAAATAGCTTAGTATAGATTGATAGAGTAGTTGAAGAAGGGAAGTTTTTCCTTAAAACTTTGCAAGAAATTGTTGTGAACACTCTCCCAATAAAAAGAATTTTCATTCATGATAAATTTCGTCTTTTGTTGTGAGTAGCTAGCAAGGTTTCTTCGTCCTTCTGATTCGAGTAGTGATTTAAAGTAGAATAAGTTTCATTTCATGCAAGCAGTAGACAGTAATTGTGGAATGTGGTCTTCAATTTGAGCAAACTTCGTCTATCCATACCACTAGTGTGTTCGTTGATGGTGAATGCACCTTGTGTGGTCAACTGGAATATCATGTACTTAACTTCGATCATGATTTGTATGTTTATATGTGTCGTTGTGATAGTATTTCCATGCTAAGTTGTGATCTAAACACCTTGAGCTACTCCTTTGAAGATTGCACCGGTTCTGTGAAGGCTGTCCGAAGCGAGGCAAAGCAGAGCTTGGTTGAAGCTTGTGAAGATTGATCGCCATGTCCCACGCCTTAGAATAGATTTAGAATCTCTAAACCCTGCATCATTTCAATTCAGTACTTTCTGATTAAGCATAGGAAACTTGCGCTTCATAGACAAATCTTTCGAGCATTTGAATTCCTTTCTCCACTGCCGAACAATTCCGTAAGTCCCCTTGAAATACCAGCAAATCACATTGAGCCAACTGAGCCTATTCGCACTGAAAGAACCTTGGAGTTGAACACATGAACTTTCTTGCAATCTTAGCATGCGGAATACTTTGATCACTTAAAATTCCATAACTCGCTCAAAACTCAGAATATTTCTGTGCCGTCAGAAGCTGTGGACTCCTGAAATGCCAACGCCTGCTGTGAACCAGTCACTGGGCTCTGAAAACCAAAACAATCAAACTCTCCAGAAAATACCACTCACCCTCTAACCAATCTGGCTAGCCCACAAGGGTCCAATAAAGGGCTAACACACTGTTCCCGAGAACTGTCTAGCGAGGGGACATCACATCAAACACCACAATCCACAACTAACTACGTGCATGAATATGAAAATTGCTCTACTTTAAGTCCTACTTGAAGTAGAAGGACGAAGAAACCTCGCTAGCTACTCACAACAAAAAATGAAACCATCATCAATGATAACTCTTTATATTGGGAGAGTGTTCACAACAATTTCTTACAAAGCTTTCAAAGGAAAACTTTCCTTCTTCTTCACACTATGCTACCAATCTATGCTAAGCTATCTCACTATCAGTTTCTCTGCTCTATGATTCTATGATCTAATCTCTAATGAATTACAAATGAGGGGGAGTCCCCTTTATATAGTTGGCCAATCTCAATGGACAGTCCAAATTGAATTACAATAGATGGCTCAGATTGAGCCACATCAGCCCTAGACTAGATTCTTCCCTAGTAACTGCCAGAAGCTGGAGTGGTGCAATTAATGAGCACAAAATGACAGATTCCTCCTTTGACCACTATGGGCAATTAATGCCCACTACTCTTCTAGAAGATTCTCGTCCAGAATCTTGTTCCCATTGTTCTCTCTCACCGCAAAAGCAACAAATTGGGCCAGCACTGCATCAACTTCCTGCTCTGAAATGGCTAGAGTAAGATTAAGTTAATACTTGAGGATGGCAATTGTTTGCTTCTGTCGGATACAAGATTTTCTACAGGCCTCGATAGATTCCTGAGTGCTTTGAATAATGGTGGAGAAAGTGGAGATATTCTCAAAGTCAACTTGAGCAAATATTCTCATTTCAGAGAAGAATGTGTGCAATCTGCCCTTTAAACCATCCACTGTGTTGGCATTTCAATTCGCACCTCTGGTATGCGGATTTGAAAACGGACAGCTATGCACAAATAAACTACTCTTCAAATTAAGAGGGGAAGCTCCCTCTTGCTGATGGTGTTTGAAAGAAAGTAAACTAAACTAAGTTGCCTATCTTTTTGATCAGCTTAGAGCACAAGGTTTTTTAAACACAAATGCCGCAGCTGAGATTTTCTGATATAAGAAGTTCAACTACGACTAACTTAAACTAAAGACGTTCCTAACCTCTCAAGTAATAGTAGAGCAAGAGAAGTTAGAAACTAACAAGGTAGATTTTCTGACAAAAATACTTCAATAATCTCTCTTTCAACGAACATCTACACACTTCACTGCAAGCTGAAATAAAGATCATAAAAGTAGAACATAGATAACAAAAATCTGAGATTTTGGACCAAGGCAAAAGAGGCTCATGATTTTATTACTCAAATCTCTGAAACAAAGCTCACTTCTAACATGCCTTGAACAAGAAATTGCAGCTAAGGAGGCTTGCAAACTTATTCTTAACACAATAGAAAACAACAATCACACTAACTCCTTGTTGGCTAAGAGGCTCAACAATTTGCTTATCACAACACAAATGAACAATACTTGAGCAACAAATAGAAGGCACAATAGGCTCAGCGTTTTGTTCTTACTAGCACGGTTCAAGAAACTAAATGAGCAAAGACTCTTATTTATAGAGAAGCAGAGGAGTAGGGAACCCTAAAATCTCCTTGCTTTCACAATCTAGGGCTTGCTCATCAAGCAAGCTTTATTACTAAATCTAGAAAGAAGATAACATCTAAAACTCTAGAAAGCAGGAAAAAGTGGGAAACGCCAACTATTACGTCTTATTTTCTTTCTCTTCTCAAAGAATGGATAAGGATCATTCCAAGAATAGAAAGAAAGCGGGAAAGAAAGCTTCTAGAAGAAAGCTGCTTTAAAGCTCAATCACATCCTGCTAGGAAGTCAGAGATTTTGTCCCGGTTCGGTGCATCTATGCCATCAACAGCAAAGCACCGCTTTTCAAGAATATCTTCAGCATCTGCAATAGATCTCAGGAAATCTTCAACCTCATTGGCAGCTTTATCGAACTTTGCTGACATCACTGAAATATGGCCTATCCTTCCGCCAACTAGACTGCAACTGTGAACAACACTCTGAAACTGAACTTGCACTTCCTCAAGCTCGACGTTCTTTGGCAAGGTCTTATGTTTTTCTTTCATCCATCTTTGTGCAATCTTCTTGCTATATTTATCTTTATGCATATTCCATATCTTTTCACATTCACCCTTTGAGAGAGTAACGCTTTCAGGCCACGGGGGAATGGAAAAACACTTCTCGATCACATCAGGCTTTATATTGCAAATCAATCTACCATTTGCTGACTGGATCTCCCTAGTAGCCGGGTTGTAATGCTTAATGCAAGCGATTACGAACTCAAGACTCTGAACTGATATAGGAATTGACGCTGCTCCGAGGAGTCCGGAATGTCCTAGGTTCTTGATTGAAGTGTTGCCTGCTCTCTCCAAGGCATGCAAATCGAACACCGGCTTGATATGATGCAAGTTTGTCTCAGCTATTTTGATGTTATTGTGAAAGAGAGCTGATTCTGTCTTGAAAACATTGGGAGTGTACTCCATTTTAGAAAACTTGAACAATGACTGTAAACTCGCCTTGGTTCTGACAAGTTTTGAGCGATTTCTATTTTTAGAATGCTGATTTTTGTGCTCCCACGGACAAAGTTTTGAGAAATTTTTTTGAGATATGGGTTTTCCTCAGAATTTCGTTGCAAGACAACCCAGATTGTCTGTTTTTGAAAATTTTGAATTTTGCCTGAAAAAGCAGCAAACCCTAATTTCTTCAATTTTTCCCGAAAAAAGCTGGCACCTGGGTTTTGTTCAGAACAAGATTAGAATTGGACCTAGTTGATTAGTTTTGCAAAACCCTGACATTTGATCGAAAGAGCAGCCAACCCTAGGTTTTGAAATTTTCTTGAAAAAAAGCTACGATATGGGTTTTTTTCAGAAGACTGATTGGAAAGGACGCAGATGGTTGAAAACCGAATGCACTGAGGTTTTCATCGACATGCAAAATAAAAGCACTTGCTGCAACTTGATGAAGTTCTTGAAAATCTCTTCAGAAGATTGAGGTAAAAAGACCTAGATGACAGAAGAAAGGAAAGCCTTGGCCTTTTGCTTGGAAAATTCGATCTTGTGGAACAAAAAGCTTGAAAAAGCAAGGGTTTATGCTTGCTGGTCTGAAAAATCTGATGTAAAACCAGCAACTATGGATTCTTGAATTACAAAACTTCTTCAAACTTGCTGCTCCAACTTTCTCCTTTGAAGGCTACCTGCAAAAATAATGAAAAATACATGAAAGAATGATGTTAAATAGACTTTAGGGCTTTGGATTAGGTTTTGCTTTCTTTGGTTTTATTTCCAAAACCCTAAAACTCAGTCTCTTTGAACTTGGATGCCATTCTCCCTTTTGCAATTTTTAAACTTTTTTGAAAATCTCAAAAATATTGTAAGGCATGAACATTTGGGCACCTTTCTTGAACAGGGTCGCCCAATTCTTCCAGTGTTAGTCAAAATTTTAACATTTTCAACTTTCCTTCATTTTAACATGCTACTTCGCCTCTGATTTCCCGTTGACAAATTGACCCGACAGGCGAGCTGAAGGTTTCACGGTGGAGCTTGACTGATTCTAAGAAAGATGTTCTTGAGGCATCTCTGGCGAAAGACTTCATTTCGACCTCCAAATTCATGGGTGTCTTTTCCTTCCAGGGGCGCCCATTTCACCCAGAGAGCCATTTTCATAACTTTCAAATTTCTTCATTAAATCCTCTTCTACAAACGATCTCATCGAATCTGGAGCTCCGGGCATCGGATTGACTGCCAGTTGAGCTCATCGCAGAGCTATCAAGGAATGAGAAGGGGTCTTCTGGAAAGATTTTTTCCAAAAAGTGGATTTTAGGGCCTGAAAAGTTTGGGCGGCCTTCTTGACTGGGGGCACCCATTTCACCCAGACTTAATTTTTTTTTTCATTTTTTACTATTTGCTTTTGAATTTTGAAATTCAACTCTCACCAGCCCTTTTGTTTGGAGCTTCGGATCTGGTGACTGCGTCCTCTGATTGACGTGCGGAGTATCTCGTTGGAAAGCTGAATCAACCGTGAAGAGATTAGGTTAGTCACTCATCTGCAAATTCATTCATTTAGCCCCTTGAAAACTTGGGCGCCCTTCTTCACTAAGGGCGCCCATCTTCTCAACACTTAGCCATTTTTATAATTTTCAACATTGAGTTTGAAATCTTCATTCTGTACCTTCGTCTTCAATCTGAATTTGTCGGAAGACGACCAGTTGAATACTTTGACGAAGACAGGCATCGCGAAGCTAGGCGGAATTTGAAAAGATTGAGCATATTTTCAAACCCTAAAAACGAGATCAGATGCCTCAAAAAGATGGGCGCCCTTCTTCACTAGGGGCGCCCAAAATTTCAACACTTAGTCAAATTTTGATATTTTTCAACTTTTCTCGTTCTGACGTCAGTTTGACTACCCCTATTCAACGCTGAATTCCAGATGACTGAGTGATCCATTGACTACACCGCTGAATTCATTATGAGGCTGGCAGAGAACTGAACAACATTGACTGGAGACTTGAAACCCTAATTTTATCATATGATGCCCCAAAAAGGTGGGCGCCTTTCTTCAACAGGGGCGCCCAAACTCAGCAGTGTTAGAAAATTTTCATGAATTTCCAATTTTCTTTCTTGTTCTTCGTGCATGTTCATCATTTCACCTTCTGTCGAATGTTTAAGTGCTGAAATTGGCGCCTGGCAGTCGAATGACTTCCATTGATGACCTCAGAGCTCCATATATGCTTCTGAAAAAGCATAATAGACCCAGTAGGGCAAAACTGGCTATTTTGAGATTCTGACTGCACCAGCCTGATATGGACGTATTTTGAGCCAATGAAAATCAGTTTGGACCCTGTTGGACCAACTTTCTATTTTTAGAAAATTTTGCCAGTATCCATTTCGAAAGAAACCCAGAAAAACCCAGAAAACGTTACTATTTCAAGAAAAATTCTAAAAATAGCAGTTTTCCTAAATTTTAGGGATGAAAAACTGAGATCTGGGTTTTGTAGGTTAAGCTGTTCTTAGCAGACCCAGATCGTCAGAAATTGAAAATTTTGTGTTTTGACCCCTCATGCAAGACGTGCACACCCAAATTCTAACCTTTTTGACTGATTTAACAAGACTTTTACTCATTTCTTCAAAATGTCTAAGTGTAACAAAATTTTTAATTTTGGGGTACAACATTGGCTCTGCTTGGGGACCATGGCGGATACTTATGGCATAGGAGAACCATAGAATCTCTAGGGTTTAAGCTTAGACCAGTGCCTTGTCCATTGGGTATCGGAGTCAGCATCATTTCCTAATCACCTATTTTGCAAGACATTCCTTAATCACCTACAACTGGACTTCCTAGAAATCACCTAATAGTTGGACTTCCCTACTAATCACCTAAAACAAGACTCCTAATCACCTAAAACACGACAGGACTGTTATGGAATGGGGAAACACAACATAACGAAAACATCACGGAAAGGGGAAACACATTACGAAAAAGAAAGAAAAATTATTTACAAAGATTGTTCTTTGAGAAAACTTACTCTATCCCCGAAGGGACGAAGTGCTTTAGGTACTGCCCGCTATGTGGTAGAGGGAGGAGACTTCCATCCAAGTGCGAGAGAATATAGGTGTTCTCTCCGGCGGGCTCGTGAATCTTGAAAGGTCCCATCCACAAGGAATCAAATTTGCCGTGCATTCCCTTGGGCTCATGTCTCTTATCCCATAAAAGGACTTGATCTCCAACCTTGAAATCTCGTTGGCGAGCTTTCTTGTCAAAAAATTTCTTCACTCGCTCCTGGTGTTGAGTGATTCTGTCTACTACCTCCACCCTTTCTTCTTGAAGCTTTGTTAGGTACAAGATGTGCTTCTGAATCGGATTTGTAAATTCTCCGTCTTCAACTGTAGTTGCCAGCTGCAAGGCAGACAACTCCAACGTGATAGGTATCATTGCTTCTGTACCATATAGGAGTATAAAGGGTGAGGTACCAATGGCTCTCTTTGGAGTAATTCTATCAGCCCAGAGAGCATCATAAAGTTTCTTGTGGCAAGTTTGTTGACTGGAATCAACCAACTTGCGGATGATTGTGACAATGTTCTTGTTTGATGACTCAGCTTGTCCATTACCTTGCGGGTAATAATCTGATGAATGAGATAAAGTAATGCTGTGATCAAAACAGAACTCCATTAGCTCCTCGGATGAGAAACACGTTGCATTATCTGTCACAATTTTGCGAGGCACTCATTAGCGTGTGACAATGTTTTCTTTCAAGAACTCACACACGACCTCGAATGTAGCTCACCTGGTGGGAATGGCTTCAACCCATTTAGTGAAATAATCAGTGGCTATAAGGACATAAATATGCCCCTTGCTGGAATGTGGGTTGATAGGACCAATGAAATCTAAACCCCATTGCTGAAATGGAGCATCTATAACAATTGGCCTGTGAGGAGCGGCTGCTAACTTCGCTTTGCCAACAAACTGTTGGCACAACTGACATTTATGTACCCACTCATATGCATCGTGGAACATAGTCGGCCAAAAGAACTGAGCCCGCAAGATTTTAAAAGCTGTCACTTTTGAAGAAAAGTGACCACCGCATGCTTGATTGTGGAAGGCTTCTAGCAAGCGCCGTTGTTGATCTTTGGTAACACACAACAAGAATGTTTCGTCAAGACCCCGCTTGTACAAAACATTGCTGATGATTACATAATTCTATGCTTTCAGCTTAAGCGTTCTCCTTTGTTGCTTGTTTAAGTGATTTGGACAATCACCGTACGTCAGGTAATACCATATCTCAGTAAACCATTCTCCCGAAGATTCAATCAGCAAGACCATTGGAAGATCTTTAACTTCAGGTTCAATCTCAGGTATACCTTTGGCTCAAAGCTTCTTATCTCCATCCTTTGCTATCAACTGACAAAGACCTCTCCCGCGAATGAGCTTGGTTGGTTTGATCTCCAAGTCATACTCTTGCACCTTCACGACCCAGTTACCTCTTTTGGAGCCCATCTCCTGTTGAGTCAACACGCTTTTCACTGCTGGATCTGTGACATATACAATGGTGTGAGAATTCAAAGTATAAAATCTGAAATTCTTTACAACTCAAACCACTGCATAAGCATTCTTTTCAATCTGAGAGTATCTTGATTCGCTGTCCTTGAAACTATAGCTCATAAAAGCTATGGGAGATTCAGTTTCTTCATTTAGCTTCTGTGTTAGGATGGCAGACAGAGTATGCTCTGATGCATAACAATAAAGGATAAATTCCTTTTCAAAATTAGGACGGACTAGCACCGGAGCTCGACTGATGGCTTCTTTTATTGCTGCAAACGCCTTCTTGCCTTCTTCCGTCCACTTGAAAATTGTCTTCTTCTTCATCATAGCAGATATATCTTTAGTCAACTCAGAAAAATCTGGTACAAATCTTCGTATGAAATTTACCTTACCAAAGAAAGAGTGTACCCCAGTTCTGCTTGTTGGAAGAGACAAACTTTGGATAGCTTCAACCCGACTTGGATCGATTTGAGTTCCCTCCTTGGAGACGATGTGACCAAGCAATTTGCCTTCCGTCACTGCGAAGATAGACTTCTTGGGATTTAATGATATTTTATGGTATCTGCATCTCTCAAAGACCTTCCCTAGATGTGAAAAATGATCTCGTATCTTTGAGAAAACAGTGAGGTCGTCTAGATAGACAACTATTACTTTGTTCTTCAAATCACCAAATGCCAAATCCATGGCTCTCTGAAATGTAGCACCGGCGTTGATGAGGCCGAAGGGCATTCTTTCATAAGCAAACGTACCCCACGGGGTTGTGAATGCCGTCTTGAATTGATCTTCTTCAGCTACTGCAATTTGATTATAACCAAAAAAACCATCCAATAAGGACAGCATCTCTGAACCGGTAACTGTCTGCAAGGTGTGCTCCATGATCGGCAAAGGATAATTATCCTTGAGCGATGATTGATTTAAATTCCTAAAATCAACGCAAATTCTGATTTCTCCATTCTTGCGCACAGGAACTATAGTCGACACCCAGGTGGAATGATGGATCGAAAAAATGATCTTTGCATTCACCATCTTCTGGACCTCCGCGTAGATGGTATCTTGGATCTGTGGATTGTAGTGTCTTTGCTTTTGCCTGAAGGGCTTCGCTTCAGGTTGAAGAGGAATCGTGTGAGACAACTCTCTTGGTGTAAAGACTTTCAAATCTTCATATGACCAGGCGAAGACATCTTGGTATTGCTTGAACAAAGAGATGAACCTCTCGCTTTCCTCTGCCGTACAACATGTACCCAGATTAACAAGCCTAGGCTTGTCAACTGTACCAATATTGATTTGTTGATATTCGGCAGAGGTTCTTTCACTTGAGTTTCTCTGATCTTGTATCTGTCGTGCCTGTCAAAAATATTCTCCAAGGAAACCAACCCCTTGGGAATTTTATTTCCTTTCAACTGGATAATGCTGGTATCAGGGTCTTTTGAACTTTCTTTGTCTTTAGCAACCTTTGGCGTATCGGAGACTTCTGTTATTGCTTCTCTATGACTAGATGAACTGCCCTCAAAGAACAATTCTTTGAAATTATCTCCCATAACAAGAAACTCCTTAATGTGTTCATCATCGTTAAAGACTTGCCAATTATCATAGTTGTCAGGTACTGCTGGCCTGTAGATTAACTCTATGGCAAATGCATTATGACGGAAATCAGAATGTGGCATGAAAAGTGAAGCTGATACCGTGAGGGCATCTGCTCTGCTATTCTCTAGACGTGGAATGTACTTGATATCAAATGCTTCGAACCAATCTATTGCATTCCACACCCTATTTCTATAATGTCGAAGACGATCTGCTTTCACTTTGAATTGATCTTTGACTTGTTTCACAACAAGCTCTGCATCACCTTCGACTATGAGATGTTTGATACCCATGTCTTTTGCATTTCTGAGACCTAGTAGAAGCGCCTCATATTCCGCCGTGTTGTTGGTACATTCAAATTGCAAGCGGTATGCAAATGGATACAACTGTCCTTCAGGAGAACTTATCACAACTCCTGCTCTCGAACTAGCAGTGGAACAACTTCCATCGAACTGCAAAGTCCACAGCTTAGGATGTTCTACTGATTTCTCCACAATGCAGGTGATCTCGACTTTCTTCAGGAATCTCTGATAGCATGGCATAAGTACCAAGACCCGTTTCTTGATATAAAACTTGAGCTTGAGGATCTTGAGACTTCACGACCGCAAATCAGGATTTGGGCTCTGGTTCCAGCTTGAAAGTTCCTTTCTTCAATGAAATGTTTACAGAAGACCAATCCATTTGAATCTCTCCGCCGAGGTCCTTGCAAAAGCTTCTGCTTAATAGCATCCCGTAGCTTGTTGGAATGTCAGCTATGAGGATGGTCATCATGATTTTCTTTTCAGGACAAGCCGCCAACCTTACTTGAGCATCCTTTAATTGTCCGACTAACGGCACTGACTTGGACTCTAGTGAGTAACATTTGTCCTTTGTCTTGGTGCACGAAAGTCCTAGAGCATTCATCACTTGCAAAGGCATGACGTTGTCTGAAGCTCCGGAGTTGATGATACAATTGCTCAACTTGTAACCTCCTATATACAGAGAAATATAGAAGGGTTTAGGCTTGTCTTCCGTTGGAACGGATGATTCGAGCAATGTGGGCTACTTGGTAGGTCCTTTCTTCACAAATTTGAGAAGTCGGTCCACTTGCTCTGGGTGATCTTGGAGATACTCTAACTGAGAAATCTGTACTTTGTTCTTCATCCAGGAATCTACAATATCAAAATTTGTTGAAGAGGAGCCTTCAACAACTGTTTTCACGTTCTCTTGAGAAGACTTAACATTTGAAGTAGAAGCTACTTCTTTTTCTTTGTCTTTTGATATCTTCAGTCTCTCTTCCTCCTCTTCTTTGTGTGCCCTGAGATGTTGAGCTCTGGTAAACACAGGAGTCGTATGATTCTCAGGATTTACTGCAAGAGAGTACTGACAAATATCTTCTTGTTCTTCAAAATTGGGTTCACTTTCAAAGTAGCTCGTTGTGGAGTTGCCATCGAAGTTGTCCGATTGAGGTAAGACAACATTCGAACTTGGAGTTGGAACGAAACTAGGTGCAGGTGCAACTTCGGCATATCCCATTATCTCATTCATTCTGACATTTTCGGGGCAAGAAGCACCGTTATGTTCAGTGGAATCATGAAAAGAGCATAACACAACATTTTGTGTATTGTCAGCCGTTTGCCTTGGTGGAGGTGGCCTCGCAGCCTGTAATTGTTGTAGAGCTGAAAGTTATTTCTTTTCGGCTGATACGGCTGCTGAGGTTGATAAGGCTGCTGTGGTGCTTGATATGGTTGTGGTGCCGATAAAGCAGGTGGTGGTGCAACTTGAGCAAGAGGCGTAGGCTGGAGTGGCAATTGCCTCTTGAGAATAGTCACTTCATTAGCAACCCTTTGAAGTAACGGATCGGTGGAACTTTGAACCAAAGGCCTAATAGCATCTCCTCTGATCTTTCCTGAAGTGATCATGTTGTCTTCAATTTCTATGGCACCTTGTTGTGCTTCTGCCAGTTTTGTCTCATGGGCCGATCTCAAGATAAAAGCTATCTCTGATGGAAGTGCGTTGACAAAACTGCTCAACAGGATCTCCGGTGATGGATTGAGTGTATATGAGAGACGAGTGACCAAGCAGTTGAACCTTGCCACGAACTCCCTCATTGGTTCATTGTCCTCCTTTGAATTTGAAAGCTGAGCGAATAACTGGCGGCTATCTTCAGCTGGCTTGAACCTCACAAGAAACTTTTCAGTCATAGTATTCCAGTTGTTTATGCAACCAGGTTCCAAGTGATTAAACCATTCGGTAGCAGCTCCCGTGAGAGTCTCAACAAAGAGACGTATAGCAATATCTTCATGAGCTACATGCAAAACAGCGCAAGCCGTTGAAAAGGCTGAAAGATGATGGTCAGGATGTTGACTTCCATCACCTTGGAACCGTGGAAAGTGTTTTTTTGACCCCTTAGGCAATTCATGATTTGCTCCTAAGGCCAAAGGTCCAATATGATCACCCCAAGGCAGTGGGGGACCTCTTCTCCGATTGCGATTGTTGTTGTCATCGTTGTTGTTGTTATCACCCATCGCTTCGGATTCTTCTTCCTCGAACAAAAGTACGGCGTTGAACTCATGAACTGTGTTAGATTCAGGAACTGTGTTGGATGACTCTCCCACTTCTGTAGGAGGCGTGTGCGGAAGGAAAGTATCTTCTTGGAAGAGCAGATTTGTTCTTGTTCTCCTCCTTGTATAGACTATGTAAGCCAGGATTGTCTAGTCCCATGTGGGTGGGGGCAAGACAGGTCTTTCGGCTGCAATATCAGCTTTCTCTTCCTCTTTGTCTAGAATAACAGCAGTGTTTCTCCACTGAGCAGGGGTCTCCTTCTTCTCAAAGATGAAACTCCTTAAGCTGCTGATAATGTCTACTTGCTCTCCTTCAATTATCTGGAAACTCAGCTGGATAACTAGAGGTGTAAGATCAGGTTGTTGAACTAGAGCAGTAGGACGCTAGATAGTCATACCTGTGACATAAAGCCTAAGCTTTCTTTGTTGTTTAAAGCCTCGTGCCTCATGGTGGGCACCCAAAAACTGTTGGCGTTTAAATTTGCACCTCTGGTATGCAGATTTGAAAACGGACAGCTATGCACAGATAAACTGCTCTTCAAATTAGGAGGGGAAGCTCCCTCTTGCTGATGGTGTTTGAAAGAAAGTAAACTAAACTAAGTTGCCTATCTTTTTGATCAGCTTAGAGCACAAGGTTTTTTAAACACAAACGTCGCAGCTGAGATTTTCTAATATAAGAAGTTCAACTACGACTAACTTAAACTAAAGACGTTCCTAACCTCTCAAGTAATAGCAGAGGAAGAGAAGTTAGAAACTAACAAGGTAGATTTTCTGACAAAAATACTTCAATAATCTCTCTTTCAACGAACACCTACACACTTCACTGCAAGCTGAAATAAAGATCATAAAAGTAGAACATAGATAACGGAAATCTGAGATGTTGGACCAAGGCAAAAGAGGCTCATGATTTTATTACTCAAATTTCTGAAACAAAGCTCACTTCTAACATGCCTTGAACAAGAAATTGCAGCTAAGGAGGCTTGCAAACTTATTCTTAACACAATAGAAAACAACAATCACACTAACTCCTTGTTGGCTAAGAGGCTCAACAATTTGCTTATCACAACACAAATGAACAATACTTGAGCAACAAATAGAAGGCACAATAGGCTCAACGTTTTGTTCTCACTAGCACGGTTCAAGAAACTAAATGAGCAAAGACTCTTATTTATAGAAAAGCAGAGGAGTAGGGAACCCTAAAATCTCCTTGCTTTCACAATCTAGGGCTTGCTCATCAAGCAAGTTTTATTACTAAATCTAGAAAGAAGATAACATCTAAAACCCCAGAAAGCAGAAAAAAGCGGGAAACGCCAAGTATTACGTCTTATCTTCTTTCTCTTCTCAAAGAATGGATAAGGATCATTCCAAGAATACAAAGAAAGCGGGAAAGAGAGCTTCTAGAAGAAAGTTGCTTGAAAGCTCGATCACATCCGCTAGGAAGTTAGAGATTGTGTCCCGGTTCGGTGCATCTATGCCATCAACAGCAAAGCACCGCTTTTCAAGAATATCTTCAGCATCTGCAATAGATCTCAGGAAATCTTCGACCTCATTGGCCGCTTTATCGAACTTTGCTGACATCACTGAAATATGGCCTATCCTTCTGCCAACTGGACTGCAACTGTGAACAACACTCTAAAACTGAACTTGCACTTCCTCAAGCCCGACGTTCTATGGCAAGGTCTTACGTTTTTCTTTCATCCATCTTTGTGCAATCTTCTTGCTATATTTATCTTTATGCATATTCCATATCTTTTTGCATTCACCCTTTGAGAGAGTAACGCTTTCAGGCCATGGGGGAATGGAAAAACACTTTTTGATCACATCAGGCTTTATACTGCAAATCAATCTACCATCTGCTGACTGGATCTCCCCAGTAGCCGCGTTGTAATGCTTAATACAAGTGATTACGAACTCAAGACTCTGAACTGATATAGGAATTGATGCTGCTGCGAGGAGTCCGGAATGTCCTAGGTTCTTGATTGAAGTGTTGCCTGCTCTCTCCTAGTCATGCAAATCGAACACCGGCTTGATATGATGCAAGTTTGTCTCAGCTATTTTCATGTAATTGTGAAAGAGAGCTGATTCTATCTTGAAAACATTGGGAGTGTACTCCATTTTAGAAAACTTGAAGAATGACTATAAACTGGCCTTGGTTCTGACAAGTTTTGAGCAATTTCTATTTTTAGAATGCTGATTTTTGTGCTCCCACAAACAAATTTTTGAGAATTTTTTTTGAGATATGGGTTTTGCTCAGAATTTCGTTGCAACACAACCCAAATCGTCCGTTTTTGAAAATTTTGAATTTTGCCTTAAAAAGCAACAAACCCTAATTTCTTCAATTTTTCCCAAAAAAAGCTGGCACCTGGGTTTTGTTCAGAACAAGATTAGAATTGGACCCAGTTGATTAGTTTTGCAAAACCCTGACATTTGATCGAAAAAGCAGCCAACCCTAGGTTGTGAAATTTTCTTGAAAAAAAGTTGCGATATGGGTTTTCTTCAGAAGACTAATTGGAAAGGACCCAGATGGTTGAAAACCGAATGCACTGAGGTTTTCACTGACATGCAAAATAAAAGCACTTGCTGCAACTTGATGAAGTTCTTGAAAATCTCTTCAGAAGATTGAGGTAAAAAGACCTAGATGACAGAAGAAAGGAAAGCCTTGGCCTTTTGCTTGAAAAATTCGATCTTGTGGAACAAAAAGCTTGAAAAAGCAAGGGTTTATGCTTGCTGGTCTGAAAAATCTGATGTAAAACCAGCAACTATGGATTCTTGAATCACAAAACTTCTTCAAACTTGCTGCTCCAACTTTCTCCTTTGAAGGCTACCTGCAAAAATAATGAAAAATACATGAAAGAATGATGTTAAATAGACTTTAGGGCTTTGGATTAGGTTTTGCTTTCTTTGCTTTTATTTCCAAAACCCTAAAACTCAGTTTCTTTGAACTTGGACGCCATTCTCCCTTTTGCAATTTTTAAACTTATTTGAAAATCTCAAAAATATTCTAAGGCATGAACATTTGGGCACCTTTCTTCAATAGTTGCGCCCACTTCTTCCAGTCTTAGTCAAAATTTTAACATTTTCAACTTTCCTTCATTTTAACATGCTACTTCGCCTCTAATTTCCCGTTGACAGATTGACCCGACAGGCAAGCTGAAGGTTTCATGTCGGAGCCTGACTGATTCTAGGAAAGATGTTCTGGAGGCATCTCTAGCGAAAGACTTCATTTCGACCTTTGAATTCATGGGTGCCTTTTCCTTCTAGGGGTGCCCATTTCACCCAGAGAGCCATTTTCATAACTTTCAAATTTCTTCATTAAATCCTCTTCTACAAACGATCTCACTAAATCTAGAGCTCCGGGCATCGGATCGACTGCCAGTTGAGCTCATCGTGGAGCTATTGAGGAATGAGAAGGGGTCTTCTGGAAAGATTTTTGCCAAAAAGTGGATTTTAGGGCCTCACAAGTTTGGGCACCCTTCTTGACTCGAGGTGCCCATTTCACCCAGACTTAGATTTTTTTTTCATTTTTTACTATTTGCTTCTGAATTTTGAAATTCAACTCTCACCAGCCCTTCTGTTCGGAGCTTCGGATTTGGCGACTGCGTCCTCTGATTGACATGCGAAGTATTTCGTTGGAAAGCTAAATCAATTGTGAAGAGATCACGTTAGTCACTCATCTGCAAATTCATTCATTTAGCCGCTTGAAAACTTGGGCGCCCTTCTTCACTAGGGGCACCCATCTTCTCAACACTTAGCCATTTTTATAATTTTCAACTTTGAGTTTGAAATCTTCATTTTGTACCTTCGTCTTCGATCTGAATTTGCCGGAAGACGACCAGTTGAATACTCTGACGAAGACAGGCATCGTGAAGTTGGGAGGAATCTGAAAATATTGAGCATATTTTCAAACCCTAAAAACGAGATCATATGCCTCAAAAAGCTGGGCGCCCTTCTTCACCAGGGGCGCCCAAAGTTTCAACACTTAGTGAAATTTTGATATTTTTCAACTTTCCTCGTTCTGACGTCAGTTTGAATACCCCTTGTTCAACGCTGAATTCCCGATGACTGAGTGATCCGTTGATTGCGTCGTTGAATTCGTTGCGAGGCTGGCAGGGAACTGAACAACATTGACTGGAGACTTGAAACCCTAATTTTATCATATGATGCCCCAAAAAGGTGGGCGCCTTTCTTCAACAGGGGCTCCCAAACTCAACAGTGTTAGAAAATTTTCATGAATTTCCAATTTTCTTTCTCGTTCTTTGTGCATGTTCATCATTTCACCTTCTGTCGAATGTTTAAGTGCTGAAACTGGCGCCTGGCAGTCGAATGACTTCCATTGATGACCTCAAAGCTCCATATATGCTTCTGAAAAAGCAGAATAGACCCAGTAGGGCAAAACTGACTATTTTGTGATTCTGACTGCACCAGCCTGATATGGACGTATTTTGAGCCAATGAAAATCAGTTTGGACCCTGTTGGACCAAGTTTCTATTTTTAGAAAATTTTCCAGTATCCATTTCGAAAGAAACCCAGAAAACGTTACTATTTCGAGAAAATTTCTAAAAATAGCAGTTTTCCTAAATTTTAGGGATGAAAAACTGAGATTTGGGTTTTGTAGGTTAAGTTGTTCTTAGCAGACCCAGATTGTCAGAAATTGAAAATTTTGTGTTTTGACCCCTCATGCAAGACATGCACACCCAAATTCTGACCTTTTTGACTGATTTAACAAGACTTGTACTCATTTCTTCAAAATGTCAAAGTGTAACAAAAATTTTAATTTTGGGGTACAACACACTGTCACCTCCTCAGGAGTTAGTTGTTTTGCGAACAATGCCTTGAGGGTGTTGAAGATGCCCTCTAGAATGTTTCCCATGGCTTTCCCGATCTTGACTGACTCTGTCCTTGCCATGTGAAAGAAACCGTGACCGGTGAATGCTGTGGAATACCAGCCAGGAAAATCATATCTATCTCTAGCCTGAATTACCCCTCCTTTAATCAAAGTCTGCACTGGCATATGCATCAGAGCAGTTAGGCGTGGAATAATCTTGTCTTGAAAAATGTGAGTATCACTCCATGCTTGTTCAATGTTTTCCATACGAGAGAGGATGTTGGAAGCATGTTGGAAAGAGGAGACAAGATCCTCAATGAATCTCTCAGCCTCAACACGAACACTGCCAACCCACTTGTCTCCTTCCTGAATTGCCCTCTTCATTTCTTCGAGCCCACTAATTGACTCTCGAGGAAGTTTTGTTGGAAGTTCTACTGCTGGATTTTCCTAGGCACATGGACATGCTAGATGTTGTACATAGCCAATTAACTCCTTATACTCCCTTTTCAGCCTCTTGTATTTTTCTCCCTTTCGAAGCAGTCTATCCTTTAATGCGTGGAAGGAGTTTTCAGCTTTTTCAATCACTTGTGCTTCTGTAGGGCGTCCTAGTTCAACTGTAGTGATCGTGTAATTTTCAGGCATTGCTTCATCTCGATCACATTCTTCCCTTGGAACCGCAACATGAAGAGTGCGGGAACCAGACTCATCTGTTTCAAACCTGGAGTATTTTCTGGCTCTTTTCCTCTTAGGCGACCTGCTTATTCTATTAAGGAGCTCCTCCATCTCTATTGCTGGGTCGGCGTCATTCTCTTGATCTCTCCTTATCGCATTTGTGAGCCAATTTGGAACATCCTGTTGGGCGCTGCAGACAACAAGTGGCTACTCCTCCGTTGCTTCTACTTCACGAACCGCTTCTTCAGCAACATTTCGTTGAGGCTCATCTGTCTCTATGTGTTGCCTGTCTTCCTCAAAACCCTGAGCTTCAGGCTCTGTAGTATCTTCAAAGGCTGCCTCAATCGCACGATCCAAGCGAGTGTCTATTTTTGTTTCCTCATCTTCATCCGGCTGGCTAGCACTCCTAGGAGCATTAACACTTTGACTATCGGGCTCCCTAGGCAACGACTGATTGACTTCCTCCATTTCTTGCTCTTCATTCATTCTAACCCTCTAACTTACAAATAATGAAACTTCTTGTACGCTGGAAGAGTGAGTCAATAGCTGTGTAGGTGATGCTTCCTTAGTCCTCTGAGGCTCTGGCTGAACTGGTTCCTCCTCCTGTGGCTCTATAGCTTGGCGGCCTGTTTTTTCTTCCTTGTTGATGTTGGTGGCCTTTGATCGCCCATGAGGTTGTACGTGAGGGCAATTGATTTGCTCTTAAGCCTATGAACATGTCTATCCACCCAGCTCCTTGTGAATGTTAAGACTGGCATAGACAACGTGACCAAGTCCGTGATCTCCGGTTCCGCCCATTCAGGTGGTGGGACTGGCGTGCCTCTCACTGATTCATAATCGGGTTGTGTAACATTGACATCCTCATCCACTTGGTCTGGAACTTGGAAAACCTCGCATTCCCTGATCAATTTCAGAGGTAACCTAGAGAACATCCTCCTTTTGATCTCAACTTCATCTTTTGCATTCGCCCAAAAATCCTCAACATGAGCCTTGTGCCAATATTCTTCACCCTGTACTACTCCGATCTTTCTGTGAGGATCAAAGTCCTGTCCGCTGGTGTGGATAGTGAGGTGATAGAATTGTAATTCCTCCTCTACTTGCTTGGCTGCTTGCAAAGATGGGCACTCTTCAAGTGAATTTTCCATAACCATAGGGAAGTGCAATCCTCCTTTCTTCTTTTTCCTTATGATTTTGTCATAGGCAATGAGTTGCCTAGACACTTCAAGCATTACCATCCTGTCTGTGGGGTACCTTGGCAATCTGAAGGCATATGAATGGAACCTCGACAGCCTTATGCAAGTGAACTTCGGGAACTGGATAAACCAATACTCGTACTCTTCAATCAACTTTTGTGCATCCTTGGATATTCTTTGTTGTGTTCTTCGTTGAAGAGTCTTGGTGATGTGCATAGTAAAAGCGTTGTTCACTCTCTTGAAGCTGGAGGTATTTGTTAGATGCAGCTGCATGCAAGCTTCATGGATTTTAAATTGACCGGACTGCATCCAATTGGCTCTTGGTATGTCAATCCTTTATACTTCGTCATCTGAGCTAGCATATAGATGACATATGAGCTCATATAAAATGTCCTCGTTCTCCTCAAACTTCTGAATTGCTCATCTATATTGTCGCTGATCATTTTTGCCCAATCTACATACTCTTTTCCCTCCAACACTACGCTAATGTAGAAGAACATCCAAGGCTCAAAAGCGTACGCTTGTGGGCTGCCATTCACCCGGCTGAGCATCATGATTAAATCACAGTACTCTTGTTTCAGCTCCTTTGAGATAATTTGCTTAGACAACTTGGCGCCAAGAGGTTTTGGCTTCCTCATCCATGATGTATTAATTCTCCTTGCATACCTTTCGAAAGATGAGGCGTACATTTTATCAGCCCTTTCTTTTGACTTATACAACATTCTCTCCATAGCTGGAATCCCAAACGCCTCTCCAATAGCCTTGGGTGTGAAGTTAGCCAGCAACTTGCTGTCCGGAAAGACAATCATTCGGTGATCTGGCCTATAATAATTTGCACACTCCATTATTAAATTAGGACATCGAATTGCTGGTGGAAAACCAGCAGCTGCATACAATCCACTTCTCACGATGTTGTGCGATGTCGCTGATGGATGATGACTAGCTTGCTCTTATATTCTCCTTTTGAATGCCTCGAGGTTGAACGAACCAAGGTTGGTGTTAGTCAACCCTCCGAGATTCAAGACAAACTTTGACTCAGGAAGAAAAGATTTTTCAGCTACTTGATGATTGCCTGCCTAGAGGCATTCTCTTTGCCCACTTCTGTATTTCCAGCTTTGCCTGCAGCTCTTCTTGTTCCAACAGCGTCTCCCCTTCGCACTTCAGCCATCTGCAAAAATACGAATATTACAATTCAGATTGAAAAAATAAAATTACCACAAGATGGCTGGAAATATGGAGTTAGCTTTCGAAAATAAAAGTTCTTCAACACTAAACTACCAACTCCAAACCTCGAGAATTTGGACTCCGAAATTCAAACTCCAAGCTTCAGCTACTTTCAGCAATATCACCCTTAGCACTTAAAAAAATAAATCCACTCAATTCACCCACTTCAGAATTTCTTCTTCTCAGCACTCACTCACTTCAACTTCAGCACTCACAATTCACACTCTGCAAATGGTGAAGAAAAAAGAACAACTTCACAATTTATATAATTGTGAGGGGGCGCCTAGTATAGCAGTTGCATTTAATTCACTCCTCCACTACTTAGAAATTTTCCAATTCGAGAGCGATGACTAGCGAGTTGTCACAAAAGTTATGCTCAGTCATCATAGAATCTTCTATTGCTGGAGATTCCTTCCTCCTTGAAAAATTCGAAATTTCCTAGTTGACTGCATGTAACATTCAATTGGCTCAAAAACTTCTGGGAAAATTATTAAAATTATCTCCAACACTTAAAATATTTCTTTTCCTGACAAGGGCGTACTTCAGTTTGAATATGCCAAGAGATTTTATTTTTAAATGCCTTAGAAAATTTTTATTCATCTTCAGACTTAGGCATATTTTATTTCCTCTGGAAAACTTCACCAGTTGTAACCTACAACACTTTAAAATTTCAAGGCAACATTGTTTCCTCTTCAAAACATTGTTCAAAACCCCCAGACCTTAAGAAAAACATTTCCCCTTAGAAAATATTTCTCAACTTGAATAATTCATGTGTAGACAGGAAGGGGTACATTTAATTTTTTTCCGCCCTTAGAAAATAATTTTTTATTAATGTCCATTTCAATTCCTCAGCCTTGGGTGTATTTGCTAGGTGGCACTTTCATTTTCAACGCCTTAAAAACATTCTATTATCCACCCATCAACTTGGGCGCATTTAACATTGTATACTCACTTCCCATGCCTTAGGCGTTTTCTCCAACTTCCACCACTTGGGCACATTTCACTAGGCCTCCTTTCATTTTCCACGCCTTAGGAATTTTTATTCATCTACTTCAACTTAGGCACATCTACCACCTTGAGGTTGCA
Source organism: Sequoia sempervirens (assembly GCA_007258455.2). NCBI lineage: Eukaryota > Viridiplantae > Streptophyta > Pinopsida > Cupressales > Cupressaceae > Sequoia > Sequoia sempervirens. The sequence goes on from VDFB02058242.1 coordinate 627,543,520, forward strand.
TTTTCCATCACTTGGTCGAATTTCCAACAACTCAACTTTCATTCTCTCTCTCTCGGGCGCATTTGGGGGTGGGAGCTTTCATTTTGTCACTTAGAAAATTTTCAAAGTATTTCTCCAAGCTACTCAAGGCGCATTTGACCCTCTGTGGTTCCACTTTAATGACTTAGTCAAATTTTCAAACTCTCCCAGGCTTGGGCGCATATGGAGGGTCCTACTTCCATTTTAAATGCCTTAGACAAATTTTCAAACTCACCCATGTGGCTAAGGCGCATTCAAGGGGGTGAACTTTCATCCTCAAACACTTAGAAAATTTCTCCATCTCCCCTTTCAAGCTAGGCGCATTTGAGTGTAGCTACTTCAAGTTTTCTTGCCTTAGAAGAATTTTGAGTCATCATGCAATGTTGGGCGCATTTGGCATGGTATACTTCCAATTTCCCATACTTAGATGATTTTCCTTATACCTTGCCATGTTAGGCGCATATGAGAGGGGCCACTTCAAGTTGAAGGCGCATCTGCTAGGCTAAGCTTTCAATTCTCCAAGATGGGCACATTTCACAAGGTGAACTTCAAGTTTCAACACCTTAAAAACATTTCTTGTCCCTTCTCAAAGTCAAGGCGCATATGAGGGGTCTTACTTCCAATTTGGGTGCCTTAGAAATTTTTTGATGTCATCATGGATTGTTGGGCGCATATGGAGGTACTTACTTCAAGTTTGCAACACTTAGAAAAAACTCCAAGCATCTATCTCTTCCTTGGGCGCATCTAGCCTCCTGTACCTCCAATTTCAAGTACTTAGATTTTTTCATGATCTTCCTCCCATCCTAGGCGCATCTCAAGGGTCAAGCTTCTACTTTTAATGCCTTAGAAGAATTTTGAGGCCCCTCTTTACCTTGGGCGCATTTGAAGGTAGGAGCTTCAAGTTTTGAGGACTTAGTCAAATTTCGAGCCTCCTTCATCAAGTTTGGGCGCATTCAAGGGTCTGAGCTTTCAATTTCAAGGACTTAGACTTTTTCATGACTCTCCTCTCAAGCTAAGGCGCATTTAGGGGTCCCTACTTCCATTTTTGAGGACTTAACCAAATTTTCCACTCATCTCCTCAAGGTTGGGCGCATTTCATAGGGTAAGCTTCTAATTTTCAACATTTAGTCAAATCACAAGCCATTCCTCTCAACTTGGGGCACATTTACCTGGGCAAGCTTCCATTTTTCATGCCTTAGCAAAATTTTCATCCATCTTCAGCTTCTTAAGGCGCATTTGCTAGGTCAAGCTTCCATTTTGCCAAACTTAGATGAATTTTCAACTCATTCCAGGTTTCTAGGGCGAATTTGAGGGGGTGTTCTCTTGATTGTTCATGATGCCCTTAGCTGGCCCTAGCTTTCTATTTTTAGAGAGTTTCGCGCTCTTTGCATTTCAAGTTGATTTCAGGCTCCTCGAGACTTGATTTTCGTTTGCTCTGACTTCCGTGACATGACCAAGCTGTTGGCACCTAATGGTTGCATGCGCCTGCTATTTTTTGGTGACTTACTAAAAATAGTAAGTGCTCAGAATGAGCTCAAATTTTGGGAGTAGATGGCTTGAAGGATGTTGATCTTGACTGGATGCTGCTCCAAAGTGACTCTCGCATTTTGCCCTACTTTTTAGGAAACCCTAATTCCTCTGCATGGACCTGCTAAAATTAGTAAGTGCCTGATTTTCAAACTTCTTCAACTCCATTTGACTTGGAATTTGCTCCATGGGGTCCTCGTAACCTGCTTGGCCCGTTGACACTGGTGGCTCGTGCTAACCTACTATTTATAGCCTTGTTTTAGAAGTGACTATAAATAATAAGTGCTTAGATTGCCTTGAAATTTTACTGGTGGATTCCTCGAAAGATACTGATCGCGATGGGATACATCAGTTTTTAGAGATTTTGGCATTTTACCCCTCATTTTGAGTCCCGAAGCTAGAAACCTTAATCTGACTTGCATGTTGCCTCGTTGCATAGCTCTCAAAAAACCCATAAAGAATATCAAGACATGCGCCGAAAAATCCTACATGCAAACCCTAAAAATAGCCCTTGAAGCTTGAGTTGTTGAAAATCAATACCTCGGCTTGCATGCTATATCATCACGAAGGTCTTGAAATACCCAGAAAGATTCTCTAGACATGCATTGAAAACTCCAACATGCAAACCCTAAAATCTGCTCCTAAAGGTGATACTTGCTAAAAATAGTAAGTTGTCTGTTTGCGCTCAAATTTTGCAGGCGAGGAGTTCTAAGTGCAGTGCAGTTGTTAAAATTTGAAAATCCCAAGAAAATAGGCCCTAAACTGGCACTTACTAAAAATAGCAAGTGTCAGAATTCAGTGAAAATTCAGTGGGAGCCTGCTTGAAGCATCCTAACAGTAGTGCTAAGCTCAGAATTCGATTAGCCAACTCAATTTGACCTCAAAGTAGCCTGAAGATTGTAAACCCTAATTCATCAGAAAGCCCTCCAGGCTTAGCCAAAATTCAAATCTAGGTCAAATGGCAAGTACATCACTAGATAGAAAGAACCAACAGAGATAGACAGACCCAAAACCAAAGCCAAAAGACCCGAATGGAGCAAAAATTAGGGGGACCCCATTCAAAATGGGGTGATGTGTGAAAAGGTCACAACACCTCCTACTCTCGTTTGCAAAGTATGGCTAGAACTTTGTGGCTGGCTATGTTGAACGTGTGCCCAATGAAGCAAAATAGTAGGCATAGGTGTAGTTGCACTATTATCAGGAACACCCCATAACTTATTTATTTCAACTCTCAATTTGAGGTTTGCCAGTTTTGCCAAAAATGAACTTGTCTCCACACCTTTTCCTCGAATAAAAAGGTGTGCATTAACTCCAAACCACTCTAAATCACAAAAGTGGCACTCCCACTTCCTTGTGCCACTAGATGACCTTGCTTGCTTGGTAATTTTGTTGCAAACTGTTTGTGAGGGGACTTTTGATCAAAAGGACCCTTAACATACAATGCCAATAATGCAGAAGGGCACTCTATAGTACTTGCTTCACTTGCCATGGAACTAGTTTGGGCTTCAGGCTCAGCCCCATGGTCACCGCCTTCAGCCTCAAGATCATATTCAGATTCAAGATCACTATGAGCATGAATCTCTACCTCATCCTCACTCATGTCATGAAAGCTCATTGTGACACTACAATAAACAAATAAATTCTATAAGTGCCTAGTTTTAGTCTAGTTTAACAAAGTTGAAAATAAAATTTAAAAATTTGATGTTGAATCTTGATGGAAAGATGAAAAATGAACAATGAACATTGAAATGGAAATATGAATATGCATTTGCAGCCATGTTTATGAAATTATGATAAAAAAATATCTACTCATAATTTCATAAACATGGCTGCAAATGCATATTCATATTTCCATTTTAATGTTCATTGTTCATTTTTCATCTTTCCATCAAGATTCAACATCAAACTAGGTTTTGAAAATGAAACTAAATACTTAAAAAAAAAAAAAAAATATTGAAAAAACTTCAAAACATAGCCATAGAAACCTACCTTGTGCTTGAAAAATCCTTCTAAGTTGGTGTAGAATCCTCCTCTTCTTCTTTCTCCTTCTCACCCCTCTTGCAGTTGTAGGACCTCAATCTCACTGTTTCACTCACTCTTCTCATTGTTTTCTCTCCTCTTCACTTGGCTGTTGCAAAACATGAAAATAAATGTGAGCAAAAATAGAGGACTTATAGTCTTTTGTAGAGGTTATGAGCTTGTGGAGGGGTCCCACTTGCCTCTAGGGCTCGGCCCAAGGCACACATTTCAAATTTTTTTAAAGAAATTAAAAAAAAAAAAAAACTGTTTTTTGCTTTCCCAGCTCGAGAGATACCTGGGCGTCCCCGAGACGCTCGAGGGACGGGTAGGCATCCCCGATATGTCTTGGAGACGTCCAAATGTCTTTGGCGTCTCCCTCAAGACTCCAACATTTTGGCAGTGGTGGCGGTGTGGCGGGGTGACATCCCCCACCCATCCCCACGTCCCAGAAATGTGGGGATTTGGGGTGGGGACATGTCCCTGTGGAACATTGCATTTTTTCGAATGACTAAACTAAATAAAATATGTTATCTGGCAATAATTAACTACTATTTAATGTACACATGATGAATTTAATTTTGTGTTGATGTTGGTGGTTGTGTAGCCATAGTGGCAAACTCTATCTGAATTCATGTTGGTTATTAGGAAAGCTCTCTCTTATTCTCCATTCACTGCATTGCTATGTATTCCTGTGAGACTTTATGTTATAAATGTTCACAATGGAGATAATCTCATTCTTAGATATCTTGTGTGTTATCTATGACAATGTTTTGCTGATCTGATTAGTGTTATGATGTTTCTTTGCACAGGTACAATAAATTAAACTCAGCAAAGGATAAATTTTGTTGTTATTGATGCTTGGTTGTGCTTTAATTTTTTTGCAGAGCGAGTGTCAAATGTTCATGGAATCACTTATATGCAAAATGGACAAGTGTGAGAAATTGCTGACATTTGATGCAAAAGTAAGTTGGGTATTTGGGTTACTCTTATCTTTTGAATACTTCTTTGCTTCTCAAGTTCTGATCGCATCCTATTTTCCCTTTTAGGTGTGCTCTGTACTATGTGTGTTTCTGTTAGTTTAATATTTGTTATCCAATACCATAGTCTATGTCTTTGTTTTGTTGGAGTTCAATGCTTTGGTGCTTAGGTAAAGGAGAACATGGATACACAATTACAACGCATTAGTTGCACCTTTTAGTGTGACAAAAAACATAATAGATTTGCAGTAAAACCGCTCTTTGAATTAAAAGAGGAGGCTTCTTGTAAATTATAAACTAATTTAAAATTGGACAATATATACTTGCAACAATTTTTACAATATTTTTGGGGTGCTTTGTCATGCCCCCGAAATCGTAACACTAAAAACCCTAACGTTGAAATACAAATGAATAAATAAAACGAATAACAATATAAATATCAAAAATATAAATATAAATATTAGCAATTTAATATTATTATTGTTAGGAATTAACGTACATATCACACATCTGAAAAACCCATACTAGAAAAGGTTTCACATACATTCTAGAAGAACACAGTGTTCTTAATTGTAGTCACCGTTATTGATCACTGCCACTCAATCTTGAACAGCATAGACAACCGCCACTGCCATTGGAAGCTGCCCTTGACTTTAGCCGTTTTGGTGCAAAATGGGAATGGAACATTGGTTATTATTCCTACCCACAATGTGAAATTCCATTTGTTCACACAACCAGGAATCACTAAAAAGCGAATCATATCATGCTGCATACTAATGTCTGGATCTTGCTATCTAGATCTTGCTGCACATGATCACTATTGCCAATGAATGTATTCACTGATTGATCATCTTCCAATGAAGTACGACAGTCAGAGGATCACCACAGTTAGAGGATCTCTATAGTTATCTGTCATCTATACAATTGCTCTTCCATAAATCCAAGAATTTCACCTCTGACAATGAAATGCGAATGCCCCCGACAGTCCCTATTAATCATTAGTCCGGTCCCGAAGGCCAATGGAATAGGACCAGAGTCCTATCATGTTAGTCCATGCAATATGAGGAGATGCCCGATCTAGTCCAACACTCACGAAGACCCGCCAAAGTTATCACTACCACCACTCAAATTCTAAAATCTTCACAACAATTACTTCTATCTTTAAAAGAATCACTTAGATTCCATGATTCGGTAGCCCTCACCTTCACTCACTGTTTAACTTCCAAAGTTGGGGAATAACCAACAAGAGTCATGAAGAGTCTGTTTCAGGATACTTCATGAATGCATAGGATCTCTTGGTCGGCTTCTTTACTCTTGATATTTACTATCAATTCACAGCTTTTCCTCAAGAGCAAATAGTGGTGTCCAATATCTCTTGCATGTGACTCTCCCAAACACATATCTGAAGAAGAAAGGCATGCACGCTCCCTTTCAATTTAAATGCAAACCATAAAAAACACATATCAATCTTGACATAACACATGTGACTCGACTGGAAATGACTATTTCTGACTTCAACTTTAACACAACAAATTGGCTGCATGGATAGAATCAACTACAACAAATTTGAACACACAATTGGTGATGATGACAACTTGAGAAAACAAATGATTGAATTTTTACGGCGAGGAAGTTTCATGCAACACAATTAATTTTTGTATTGGTACAAGTTACAACAATTATGCATTCTTATTTTATATTGTTCCATCTTAAGTTTGGGTAACATCTTCTTTATGCTTTAGATGAGAAATAATTATCTGAATACAGCTACTATAGTGCAAATGCTATGGCATATGCAGCATGTATATCATTTTTATTTTCTGTGATATAATTGGATTTGTCATGCAACGTCCTGTAAGATCTAATTAAACTTTTACACTGAAGAATTAGAAATGATGTAGTTATGATCTGTTTGAAAATGAGACTATTCCAAATCAATATAATCTCATTGAGCTTAAATTAGTTTATAATTATAAAAGCTTTTGTAGGACTCTTTAAGATTTCAAGTGGATAGTGAACTTAAATGCAGGGAAGAGCACATTCACTCAATTAAGTTCTTTCTAATTTTAAATTTTTAAACTTTTTTATATTAACAGTTGTTAGTTTGCATTGTTTTCTTTCAAATTGTTATCTTTTGAACTCAAAATGGCAGTGATATTTTGGCTTTCTGCCCTGTTTGTAGTTTTCTTCTGGATTTGGGGATGATGTTCCCTTCCTTGTAATTTAGGCTGTTGGTAATGGAGGAGGTGTTACAGACATTGTACTTGCAACCTATCCTGTCAGGCATCCAAAAAATATTACTCATTCATGCACATCAGGGCGATCTCCTTTTCCAGCTGTTGATGTTTTTGTGGAATCTGTTTCTTCTGTGGGAAATATTCCAGGTAGGGAGTTTTTCTATATCGTATCTTTCAAAATTATGTTTATGCTATGCATAGTTGTCTGTCACCTCTCCCAGACAAAATATAATTTCCTCTAGCTTGGTTTTAGTTGGTAGTAGACGAGCAATGTGCTTTAATTGTATTATATTGAGATTCCTAACCTATTGCTAGATCTGGATATCATATCATCTGTATCGTTCCCAAAGATGATGTTTCTTATGTCATTTATGTCCAGGATAATTGGAATCAATGTCTATTTAGTTTTTGGAGAACCAATCTGATTTAAGAGTCTCCTCTAATGTAGTAAAATTGCCTTATTTTTGGATGATTGAGTGGAGAAGCCTGATTTGTAGATGGTATTTTGCTATTATGGTATTTGATACATGTGATGCCAACTTAGTTTGCTATTTTTAGTTGTTGGCTAAGGTAGTGTAAGTTATCAAATGGTTATGAACAGTTAAATGGTTAAATCAATGGTTGAGGCCTAACTGACAACCTTTGGTCCTTTCTACAGTACTACTACAATCAGGGAAAGGGCTCTGATTAGAGAAGTCCTTCCTCTACTGCTTGTTTAGTAATTGGACACTATCTCTTGAATAAAACATCAAATTATATATTCTCATGCAATCATTCTGTGTATATATTGTGATACTATCATTTACTTGTAATACAATTAAATGATAAATATCACAGTTTATACACAGAATGGTTGCATGAGAATATGGAAATTGATGCTTTATTTAAGAGGCCGTGTCCAGTTAATTATAAACAGTACAGGCTGGACATTGTATAAATAAGGGCCCTTGACTGTGGAAGTACTATTTAAAATACTAGTGATTGTTGGTTAAGACTCAACTGTAGGGTTTAAATGTTTATAACATAGTTATTAGGAGACTACGAGTGTTACTGGTATGGGAGACAGGGATTGGTACTGGTATGCAGTTTTCAAAAGAAGTTGGAGATCAGTAAATGGAGATAGAAAAATTAAAAAAATAAAATTATTAATATCAAAGTTGCATGGACACGGATACAGATACAGATACAGGTACGGTATTGGATATGGATATGGTCATTTTTTAAGACCCCCAATATGGATATGGCTGGATACGACATTCATAAAAACGCATGCATATATTTAACATAATTTTCTAAGTTATTAGAGGAGATTTTCACTACTTTTAAAATAAATAAGTAGATATTGTTGGACATATTGTCATTGATGTCAAAGGTGAGAAGATTAATTGTCAACTAATATCAAAGATTAACTGTCATTGTTGTAAAAGCAAATGGACGAGATTGTCATTAATGTCAAAGAATTAAATCACTGCCACCACACTGTTGATATCAAAGGACATCGCATAAAGGCCAAAGGCCACTAAACGTTTCAAGGGAAAGATCATATCATTTCAAGTTGATTGAGGATAAAGTTTATAAAGATAAAGTTTATGAAAACAAAGTTTATGAAAGACCAAATATTGGCCAACTACATGAGAAGCATTTTAATTGAATTATTCATGGCCGACCACACTTAGACAAAGACATATTTAAACAAGTTTATAATCACCCAAGTATTGGTATATAAGCAAAGGCAAAATTTAGATTGATCAAGGCTGGCCGACCACCATTATCTTGGTGCCCCTGTTTACCATATGGAAAACAATAAAATAAAATAAATCTGATGTGGCCGACCCCATTCATTACCGCCACATTTGAAGAGAATTAAATTAAATTTAAATTAATGTTTAAACATGGGCCGACCCATGTTGTAGCCCAAGTTAATATCATATATAATGCATTAATCATTATAAGGAGGTAAGCGATTAATAAAACCAGCAACTGGAATTAAATTATAAGCAGTGACTAACACTCAAAAAGGAAGCAACTCATTAATTTATATAAACAGTGATTAACAAGTCTAAAAGAGCAGCAATTATAATTACAAGGAGCAACAATTAAGAGTTTTTGAAAGGGCAATAATTGATAAACTAAAAGCAGCGATAAAGCATTATCAAAAGACATGCATTTAGAAGGACACCTCCTTTGGAAAGTATGCAATCTTTCATGTAACTGCATCCTTTGGATAAGGTATATTAACTGTTTTGTGGGGTGCAATTGAGAAAGGCGAAGCATGTGAAGAGTAATGTATGAAGATATATAACAGGAAGGTTTGTGACAAGAATAAAAGTATATATTATACTTACGCTTGCAGATCTGCAAATAAGAAGATAAAAAGAAGATCATCAAAGGAGTTGAAGGCAGAATTGTAAGAAGAGTTTATGGCAGATTTGTAAGAATATGTATATACAGATTTAAAGAATGGTAAATGCAGATTTGAAAGAGAATAAAGTATGGAGGATTAAAATGAAAAATCAGTCAAACACTCAAAGAGAGCAAGTGAGGAGTAAATAAAGATAGAGATCATCCAAGCATGTGTGATCAGACAAGTATGTTATGATTAATGAGATATCATGGAGTGAATAAAAGGAAGAATATCAAGATATCCATCATTCGTTGAAGAAGCAAAAACTTGAAGGTGGAACTTTGCTGTGCAAGTTAGTGCTTCCTAGAGGAGAGATTGGTGTCTCTCGCTAAGCTGGTGTTTAGTAGTGGGGTTTGGTGCCTACAAAGATTGTAAAAAAAGATTTATATTAAAGAAATATTTTGTTGTGGTTATCTTATAAGGGTTTCCATGTAAATTGTATGTTCTTCTGTTGCATAATTGTTAGATCTTATGTGAATGATATTGTGCAATTGCTATCACTGTGGTTGTTAGTTTTAAAAGTAGAAGATTCGTGTGCTCATCAAATATAAATTAGGATACTACTAAAATTTAAATTTTAATAATTTAGTAAAGAATAAACAATTACATATATATTTAATAAATTTAATTTAAAAAAAATCTCCAACATTTAAACAACATAATATTAATATAAAATTATAAACAAATAACTTTTTTAAATCTATAAAAATTAAAATGCTAAAAAATAGTAGAATTGCACTAGATGAAAACCCAAAAAAATGGGTCGCTGAAATAGAAAAACATTTCATTTGTCTTCCTCATAGGTGTAGGTTTTGTTTACACAAAACAAAAAAAAATGCACTATTGAAGTTTTTTAAGATTAAGTTTAGGAAGATTCACATAAGATTTTTCGAAAATCAAATCACATGGTATCTGGCATGGCTGGAAAATCAAGGTTTTTTTGGGCACGCGTGGATACAATATCCAACATGTATCTGAGTTGTATTGTACCTGTATTTGTATAAGATATGGGGATATGCACGCTTGGGGAGGGGTGGGGGTGTATTTGGTAACTTTGATATATTATTTAAATTTTAAAAAAATGATACAATGAAGATGCAAACTTTAAAGAATGTAAAAACCTTAAATATTTAAAAATAAGAAAAATTAATATTTTAAACTATTGAAATTGATTTCAACAAAAGCAAAGATTAATTATACATTGGATAATCATCATCATGATAAATTTTATTATTTTAAATCATAATTGCCTTGAGATGGCAAACAAAGACTAGGAGAGGAGAATGCCACTATTTTTTAGAGCATAGTATAGGGGTCCTGTTGATGTGTTTTTCGTGACCGCACCAACGCAGAATAAAGTTGCCAACGGCTTCCCTATTCTCTCTTGATCAAAGTATTCCGCACGCTAAGATTGCGAGAAAGTTCGTGCGTTCAACTCCAAGGTTCTTTCAGTGCGAATAGGCTCAGTTTGGCTCCATGTGATTTGCTGGTATTTCAAGGGGACTTACGGAATTGTTCAACAGCAGAGAAAGGAATTCAAATAGCTCGAAAGATTTGTCTATGGAGTTCGGTTTTCCTATTCTAGTCGGAAAGTACTGAATGAAAAGGGGTAAGGTTTAAGAAGGCTAAATCCATTCTAAGGTGTGGGATATGGAGCTCAACTTCAGCAAACTTCAAACCGGACTTCGCTTTGCCTCGCATCGGACAGCTTCCACGCAGTCGGTGCAATCTTCAGGGGAGATGACTAAAGATGTTCAAACCACCATTTGACATGAAGATACCATCATGACGACGCATACCACCATTCAAACTGTGATTGAAGTTAGGCCCAAACATTTCCAGTTGACCACACAAGGCGCATTCACCATCAGCAAATACACTAGTGGTATGGATAGACGAAGTTGCTTAGATCAAACACCACATTTCAAAGCTAACATCTACTTGCATGAAATGAAACTTATTCTACTCTTAACTATTTTATGCTACCATTTGAATCGGAAGGACGAAGAAACCTTGCTAGCTATTCATGACAAGACGAATTCCATCATCAATGAAAAGATCTATTATCATGAAGAGTGTTACACAACAATTTCTTACAAAGTTTTCAAATGGAAAACTTTCCCTCTTCTTCAAACTACACTATCAACCTATACTAAGCTACTTCTAAGTTGTCTCTCTACTCTATGTCTATTCTAATCTTCTCTACTGTCTATTGAGTTACAAATGAGGGGGACTCCCCCTTTATATAGCTAGCCAAGTCCCAAAAGACGGCTAGGGTTACAATCAATAGAGTGGCTAAAATCGTGCCACCTCAGCCCTAAACAAGATATGCCCTAAAAACCGCCACAAAGGAGAGTGGGGTAATAAATGCGCCATAATGTCCACCATCATCCTTCTAGAAGATTCCATCTTTGAAACGCGTTCACACTGTCCTTGATCTTCTTCTCGACTTTTGTTCTTTGACTTCTTCCACTTGAGCTAACACTTAGCCAATTTCTTGCAACTTTTCTTCCTTCGAGATTGAAACTCGTAACTTTATCTTCCTTCGAAGGTTGTGATATCTTCGTGCTTCATTACTTCAAGTCATCACCGTTTGGCCTCGACGTTCCTCCTGCAAAACAAGCAAGGAGAAGAGTATTAGAACACTTCATAATATAAATTCACCTTACTTACCTGATCTTCACGCTTTGATCTCCAAGCGTTCATCGCCTTCATTAGCAAACTTCATCCTTCTTCATGATTTTTCATGCCTTAGCCAAATTTTCAACCCATCTTCCTCAAGGGCGTATCATTCCTTTGTCAATATTAACTTCAACTGCATCTTCAAGAAATTCATTCCACCTGCCGGGGCTCTTGACAACTTTGATTTTATCCATCTCTGGCTCAAGAAAACTATCTTCACGAAGAATTTGAGCAAATTCACCTAGGCAGTTCCTTTCAAATTCATCGTCTGGAGAATTTCACCTTGAAAACACATTTTCTTCATTTTTCCTTAGAAAATTTTCAAATTTCCCTTAGGAAATTCATCAACCCAGTGCCCACTTGAAATCCTCATCACAAAATCCTCAACAAGCTGTGGAAGGCCTTAAAATCCATTCCTCATCGATAATCATCAATACCCAGAAGAAAATTTCTTTCATAATGCGTCGAATCCATGGGTACCCAACGAACGGGTTCATTTAATTCTCTTGAATTTTGGAACCTTAGAAAATATTCTTTCATCAAATTTATTTCATTTCTTCACCCTGGAGCGTATTTCTTTACTCTGACTTGAAAACTTTTATCAACCTCGTGGAGCGGGCATTCACCGACTTCACCTCTGGCAACTCTGCTCGTGCCTCAGGAAGAAGATTTTATCACTTGACATATTTTTCCATAATCAGCTCTCTCCAATTAGCAGATATCTCTGTGAATGAACACAAATAAGGTCTCCTAGACAACGTATCAGAAACAATATTTTTCTTTTCCTTTAAGATACTCAATTTCAAAGTCATAAGCTTGCAACGTACTCACCCATTTTTGCTGCCTATCATTAAGATCCTTTTGACTTAGGAAGTACTTGAGGTTGTTATGGTTGGTTTTTGCAATGAATCTCCCTCCCACAAGATAGGGTCTAAACTTGGCCAATGCATGCATACTGGCCAACATCTCCTTGTCATATATCAAGTAAATCTTCTTAGCACCTCTCAACTTCTTGCTCTCAAAAGCGATTGGATACTTATCCTGCATTAACACGACACCTATTCCCTCTCCAAAAACATCACACTCCAATTCAAAAGGCTCAAAGAAGTTGGGAATAGCTAACATTGGTGAAGTACACATAATCTATTTAAAACGATCAAAGCATTGGTGTGTTGCATCTGACCAAACAAAAGCTCCTTTTTTAGTTAAATCTGTGAGGGGGCTGCCACCTATGAGAAGCCCTTAACAAACTCTTGTAAAAACCGCATAGTCCAAAGAATTCTTTGAGTTGTGATAGATTCGTGGGTGGTGGCCAATCCATGATTGCTTTGATTTTATTTGGATCTACTCTAACACCCTTAGAGCTAATAATATGGCTAAGGTAAAGAAGTTCAGTCATACCAAAATCACACTTAGACTCCTGGGCATACAATGATTCTTCCTCTAGGATGCTCATCCCAAGATTACTAAAGATCAATATATCATCAAAGAAAATAAGAACAAACTTTCAAAGTTGCCTTTTGAAAACCTTGTTCATACATGACTAAAATGTGGTTGGTACATTAGTCAACCTAAAAGGCATCACCAAGAATTTGAAATGCTCGAAGTGACATCTAAATGCAGTTTTCTCCACATCTGTCTTCCTAACCCGAATTTGATGGTAACTTGACCTTAAGTCAATTTTGGAAAAAATAACATGCACCATGCAACTCATCTATAAGCTCATCAATGTGAGGAATGGGGTACCTATTCTTTATTGTTTTCTTATTGAGTGCTTTGTAGTCAATGCACATGCGCATTGATCCATCCTTATTTTTAACCAACACTACAGAAGAAGCAAATGGATTCTTGCTAGGCCTTATGTGTCCCATATCAAATAATTCTTTGATTGCTTTTTCAATCTCATCTTTATACCTCTTCGGATGATAGTATGGCATATTAATCACGGCCTTAGCACCCTCCTCTAACTCAATAATGTGCTCAGTCCCTCTCTTTGGAGGTCTCCTAGGAGGTATATTACCAAACACTTTTCTATGCTTAGATAGAAAGGTTTGAACTGTTGGATGATGATCTCTTTGTTGTTGTTCCATAACTATAGGCATTATGATACACTCTGCCACCCACTCCACCTGGTCATGCTGAATCAATCTCTCCATTATTTTGAAGGAAACTACTTTAGTATCCCCATTTGACATGCCTTTGAGCACTATCCTCTTACCCTTTGATTCAAACTTCATCTCCATTGTGTTCAAGTTCATGGTGAACTCTCCAAGTGTACACATCGAATGCATACCTAGGACCATATCTGTGTCCCCTATACTCACCACATAGAAGCATCCCTCAATTGATATTCCCCTAACTATATGCCCAAGTTGGAAATTTTACATGTGCAACCATCACCTTAAACCATTCAATTTTTTTTGTTTTGATTCCTCTATTGGCAACAAGCCCTTCATAAATGAAATTGTGAGTAGTACCTGTATCAAAGGGTGTAATTATTCGCTGCCCACAAAGTACTTCTCGAACCTTGAATGATCCAACCTTTTGGAAGCTAGAAAGTTGGGCAATGGCACGACCATATCCTTGTTCCTTTTCAGTCTCATTTGTTGAGCTTTACCCATCACTACTCTTAGATTTGATGTGCTAGTCTGAATTTTTTGATGTAGTGTCATCAGCTGAAAAATATTTAATTTGCTTTGCCTTTGCCTTTATAGCACACTTGTGCAATGGGTCCCAAGGCTCTCTACAGTGGAAACACAATTTCTTCTGTCTAAGTTCATTAAGTTGATCACTATCCAACGTGTTAGATACATTCTTAGACTGATTTATGTCTTTGAGAAATGTTTTCTATCCTTGTCCCTCTTATGTAGGAACCCCTTAGACTGAAATTTACTTTTGGATGTAGAAGGTTCATATCCCTTGCATTTTTTATGGCGTCCTGTAGAGTAGGTGGACTAAGTGCCTTAATCCAACCACTCAATGGATCAGAAAGTTCATTCACAAACAACACAATCAATCTCCTCTCTAAAATATCAATCACCAACACGGATAACCTTTGAAAAACTGCAATGTAAGTATCCACTGAACCCAATTGCTTAAGTTGAGCCAACTCCTTAAAGTGCAGTTTTGGATCCTTCTTATCGAATCTATCTATTAATCTCTCTGTAAACTCTGCATAGGAGTCAATGTGATCATGGCCCAAAGTGATCATTTCGTGATGCCACCACTCATGAGCACTACCATCCAAGTGTATAGTAGCATATTTGATGGCCTCATCCTCTGGCATTGGGTTAAGCTGGAAATAAGTGTCTAATTTGTGAACCCATGCTCTATCTGTAGTTTTTCTTGAGCCATTATAATATGGAATAGACAACTTCCCCATTTTCCTCTGCAAGTCTTGGTTATGTTGTCGACCACCTCTATTTAGTCTATGTTTTAATCTGAGGTCCATGTAGTCTCAGAAGGACATTTCAGCTTGGAATTCAAGTCTTGAATTCCTCCAATCCTCTAAATCCTGATCTTGTAACTCCTATTGTGTGGGTTTTGCTTCAATTCGTGGGTTAACCCTTGGTGGAAAGTTAGGAACGAGGGGCCTAGAGTTGGCTGTTGTAGTTCTTGCACTGGTTTGCAGCCCTATTATTCACCGAACCATCCCCATTTCCATTGTTCCTTTTGTGCCTATTATTACCACCATTGTTTCCCCCATTGTCTCTAGCATTATTCCCACCATTGTTGTTGTTTCCCAACATATGTTGGTTCATTAATGCTATCATCTGAGCTAAACTTTGTTGTAAATCTCGCTGCCCTCTAGCAAGATCATTTAGCATTTCCTTGGTGCTAGGTTCCTATTGTTCTCTGTCGCCCATATCAACACTTGCAAATATACTAGTCTTTGTTTGACCTCCGAAATTGGGATTTAACATGTTTCCTCTCAAATTATAGTGATGAGTAAAAGGTGGCTGCATTACTCATTCCACTGTCATGTCACTGTTTTTAGCAAACCCTCCAAGATGGTAGGATACTACTGCTTTGATACCACTGTAATATACACCCTACTTTTTTTTTGTGATTTTTTGAAATAACAATAAAGCTACAGCCAACTGAAACTTAACCAAATAACCATATTCACTAACAAAACTGCTGTTTCAAGGGTTCTCAATGATAAATATGACAGTCATATCAATTTAGAGCAAGAATATTGAATACCCAGATGAGCAAAACAAATATATTTCATCAAAACATTAAAACCCATGTGTTGCAATACATTTTTCAGTCTGATACAATTTATAACAGCGCGTTTATAGGCTGTTTACACTCAGAATTTCATGAACAAAAGATATACAAAATTGAATAACATTAAACAAGCTCCCAAAAGGGTGCATTACATAAACTAAACCATTCTTGACATAGTTGGAAGCCGCAACTCACAATAGGTCAGCAAACATGTCTGGAACAATGTGCAGAGGTTCTGTTAATGGCTTCACAACACCACAAAACTGCACTTCACCCAAAACTTGATGCCAAAGTGATAATCTGCCCTAAGCACTTCCAAACCAACAAAAATCTGCTCAAAACCCTAGGCATCCAACTCCCAAAAGTTACACACCATTGTCCAAGTGGTACAGCCAGTATTGGAAGATTTCCCACATGTTTATGGCTCTCAAAGCCTGCTGTCTTTGACCCCACAAATTTGCTCTGAAGAGTAGTCTTGAAAACTTCAAACAAATTCACCAAAATCTGAAACAAATAAGCACCAACATGATTCTTGAACGAAACCATTAGCAAATCCACTAGGAAAGATCTCTCACTTTCGAAGTGGATGTCCTTTGTGAAGATTACCATCTTCACAAAGCCCTTGGAAGACAATTTCAACCAGCAATAATCTATTCATCAAATTCCTCTGGCATAAGTTGCAAATGAGCTCATAAAGTTTCTTTTGTATCTCCTCCAAAACTGATGCCCCTCATGGAGAAATAAAAATATTTTTTTATTTATTTTAAATTCCCCTTACTCCCACAGTCCCACTTGGGCGTCCCCCTTTATGTTGCTCAAATATTTACTTTTTAATACTTCCTTATCTCTCCTCAAGAAGTCACCTTTAATATTTTAAATAACGCTAAGTTAAATATTTTAATTTAACTTTATAACTTTAGCTTTAAATAAAGCAACTAAAATTAAATAAAATGATCACCAAAACATTATTAAAAGCACAAACCGACTATCTTGAGATGAAACTGAAGCTGAGTGATATGGTCGATGCCAAAACAATGACTTACTAAAAATAGCCATAATTGACAAAGTGTCCGAAAACATCTAATCGGCATGAACTCAAAGCAACACTTGAAAGGCCACAGAGGCTGCACTGCATGTCTCCAAGACTCGAGGAGTTCCCTATTCCTTACCCAAATTAGCCTATGGGAACCCCAAAAGATAGGCTAACAGCTAACACTGACATAGCTTAGGAAGGTTACATTACATCAAGTTTTGATTTATATATGATGGAAATCAATAATATGTTCTACAAATTTGTGTTTTTAAAGAATATTTTTGAAAAATATGTATTTTCAAATGTTCAATAAACTTTTTGAGTTATTGTCAATTTTTTCCTCGAGTTTTTGCCAGTCTCGGGTTTTTAAATTGTTTGGACTTGCCTAGTTATTGCCAAGTCCGAGTTTTTCGACTATGATCCCAATTATCATGTAGTTTCATTTTACATCATTTGATAAGCTCTTTACTATTAGCAGGCTGGTATGGTTACCAATGCATATTTTATTCCTTCTGATGGTTTGTATTTACTTTTTCAGTGCAGGACTTTATTATTTTACTTGAAGGTTGACTTATGAAGGGGTGTTCTTTATTAACAGGGAGTATCCGAAGCTGGTATTGGTTCTCAGAACATGATGTGATTGTGTACAATATAAACGGCAATCGGTTTTGTGAAAACATCGGCAGGCAACACAAGAGCAATCATGGTTAGTTATTGATTTGCAAAATCCGAAACTTTCTTAGCACAAAAAGAAGCCATGTTGTAGCAACTTCACAAATTACAAATGAACGTTAGTTGTCCTTGCTACAATTCTTGTATCCAAATGCTTATATTGATCACACTTTTATGAGATGATTTAAGAGATGGTTACATTATGCTAAACAAGTCCGGATTTGATCTTTTCATATGATGCTGTCCTTAAAGATGCTTGTGATCTTTAAGTTTCTGTAACAGTTAGCAGTTAGTGACAAATTCAATTTTTTTGAAAAGATGTACTGTGTATGATATTCAAAGCAGTTCTGAAACAGAAAAAAATTTAGTTGTCTAAGAGGCTGGTCCAGTTTGTGCTACTGAACAGCTTAGTGGTATAAAATTAATCATTATATTTTTTACAACTGAGCTAAATCTCTTATTAACTAGTAGATACATAATACAGACTGTACCAGAAAATTACAGGCTGTCTTAAGCATTTCATGTTTGATATAGAACCGACTAAATTACTAAACACGAGCAACAAGTTATAATGGGGGATTCATCAAAACATGTTCATAGTAGGGTCTCTTGACATTATTCTCAGAAAACCATAGTACAATGTAGAAGAAAGTCAATTTTTATTAATCTCCTCAAATGACCAAAGTAGATTGATGGGACTGGAGGGTACATTCAGTAATACTTGAAAAGTATTAAGGTAAAATGAATCCTAGGACCTGAAAGCTAGGCCTAATTTGCCAATGACAATCATGAATGGAAGAAAGCACTTGGGAACATATATTGCAAATTTTGTTAATTTTATTTTCTAGAGTACTGAAAACAAGTGAGGTAAGGATTTTGCTTTGCAACCTGTTTTCTTGAGATCTAAAATTTATCTTCTGGCTTTGTATTTTACAGTGATGTATATTGTGGACTTCCGAACAGCTAGTTACTATCAAAAATGTCATGATCCTGACTGCAGAGGTGCACATCACAAACACAAGAAGATACAATCTTGTTTCTTCAATTAAACTTCTTGGCTTAGCTGTGTTTGTTGGTTCTGCATTTCCTTTATCAACCATAGTTTCACTTTCAAAATGGTAGCAGTGTATCCCAGGATTAATGGCATTAAATGCAATCAAATGAACAAGATAAGAATATGTGAACTCTTATTACTTGGTTTTTCTTCACTTGATTGGCTCTAGGTTTCCGGTCCCCATTACGTCAAATTCCAGAGGAAACTATTTGCTGGACCTTCCCAGTCTCAGAAGTTTTACAAATAAAGAATACTGGAGGGGAAAACAGTGTGCACAGCAATCTTGAATCATCACTTTCTGGTAATGATCTTTTCTTCAGTTATGCCAGTGATGTACCTTCCATGTAATTCATTTAACGTAGGTCTAAAAATTGGTTTGACAAAAGATGTCTTGGAGGATGAAACATGGTGGCAAGAGGTTGTAAACACTGTCGAGGACCTGGAAAACAAACAAAGACATTCGGAATCAAGTAAACAGGTGAAATGTTTCCTTCTTTCACAGGATTTTTTAATTTTCTCTTCGTATGGTAATGTCTGTTGAGTATCTTCTAGGAATAAAGCCCCATTTCCTGACTGAAATAGCTAGTACCGTCATTTTTGTTTGTAGTAACTAACTCAATAGCATTGCTCCTAAACCAAGGTTCTTCTATATGGTTTAGACATTCTTGTTTGTAATAAATTTTGACTCAGCAGGTTTCTCAGTGGCATCTACAAGGTTTTTGTTTTAAGTTAAACCATTGGGTTTGCATGAAATTAATAATTTACAAGCCTGTTTTAAGTTTCGCTTATCTGTTAAGCTACTGTGTTGAGCAGGAAAGCACAAGTACCTGTGATGATGATGACTGGTGGATAGCTGTTGAGGAAGAAGCTTCTGAACTTGAGAAGAGGATAACATGAAGGTTGGATGAACTGTTTCTCAGCATGCACGTGGTGCAGACAGTGCACCTATCTGAGTGGCTTCATCCATCAATCATGTGAAAGGAGATCCATCCATGATCTTGTTTCTTCCGATGAGAAAATTGAAATATGGATCATAAAAATTGATGGGGTTTTAAATTTTAGTGAATTGATACAATTTCTGTATTGCTGGTTTAGAAGGCATGACCGTTGCTGTTTTTTTTCTTCTCATGTGTATGGTAGGTTCAAAAAACAGTTAGGAATAGATTTGATTTGTATACTTATAACTAAATACAATTTAGGAGGCCTGCACATATTATTTGGTGCTAATAGGGCCAGTTTATATGACATGTAAAATGTAAGTTGTCTCCCATATTAATAAGTTTATGAACGAAGTAGAGTCAAGTAATTCTGGAGGTAGGGACATTGGCATTAGGTAAGCCAATTTAGTTCTGGAAGAAGAGAGAAATCGGTGTTGGATACCCAACTTCAAAATTGATAATGTAATCCATAAACCAAGAAAACCCAGGGAGACTGGGAAACCAAAAATGATCAGTCGAAGCTTTTGATGGATATTGGACTGGCAGAAAAATAAGTGAAAGACAAATAAGAGGAATTGAGAGAAAGTAATGTTAATGAGCTTATCACTCTAACCCAGTGAGTAATGAGACAAGAAGATAATGTGTGCTGTAGACTCTCTAAGAGTCTAGCATCTAAGGGGTAGAAACAATAGAAGTGCATAAATCCAATGATTGTGACTTAGTCTAGATATAGAAAGGAATGAATATAATCCTTCCAATCTATATCTAGAAACTAAAACTTGTAGGCCTTATTAGTTTATATTTAATAAGAAAGTTAAAATTGGAAATTGTTGTTGGGGGAAACTCTACGATGCAATCTGTTTTGCACATGTACACAAGTATCTATAATGGTATTTTTTGCTTTTTGAAAGATGATATGGAAGCATATAATCAACCCATCTTCCAGCAAAAATTGAAGAAATTTGAGCAATTAGTTACTGTTGTGGTAGACATCCAAATTAACGAGTTTGTAAAATGTGCGGTGTTACATACAAGAGGGCTATTGGTAAATTACTCCATCGATGTGGTTAAGTGTTTATAATCAAAGGCTTTAATGAACCCTTTTTTGTATTGATCAAAGTTAGGAATGCCACAATTAGGGGACCTCATCCTTCTTACCAAAGGAATTTGATCATAAGACTTTAGCTGCCCAAACTACAACTTGCCACTAGACTACACTTGCATGCACTTAACCATTGCCTAAGAATACATGTAGAGTGAAATACACTAACTATATTATTTTGCTGCTTAAGTATGGTCATATATATAAAATGTATGGACGTGTTAATATTTATATGTAGATGTGCTAATGTTCATATTATGATGATTTACAAAATTATTGTTTGGGTCTTACCTTTTGTCCTACTTAGATTGTTAAGTTTGGATATTGGCTTTATACATGAATAGGGAGCTACAAGTAATTAGTAATGCAACATTGAATTTCATTAGGAGTTTGATAACTCGTGATGAATGTTCACATGCTTAGCACATGCAAGTCAAATGGTAAGCACCATATTTTCTAGTCCCAAACATGTGATTAATGTGTAAGGACTTTCCCTTCATTGATACATTGGGCAACAAATTATGTTAGGAAGATAAACAAATTCATCTTATTGAGCATATTACAAGCATTGGGCTACTTTACAAGGAGAATGCCAATAAGCTTTTTCTTGCAATGTATTAGATTGATGTGTGGCTTCTTCACTCAATAGTGTATTTTGGACAACACTTTATTCATCTAGAAGTGTGATGATACATGAATAATTTTGAATGGCAAAACTACATAGAATGTTTAGTACTAGTGAAGTCCTTAAAGGGAGAAGAAGATCAACCTAATTACAATAAGAGTTTATACATTGTTTATGGTTGCTAAGCAAAGCGAGTTGAGTGAATTATCATTTGGAAAACTTGAAGTGTTGGATTAGGGGCACTAGAGTTCGTATGCTTTAGGATCATGTTTTCCATATAACACATCACACCTCTTTAGGGCATCATGCACACCCAATTTTTAAAACTATAAGTTGTGGTTGGAAACAACACCCACAAGATTGATTGAGGGAATCTTCCAAATAGCCACATTATATCCTCTTTACCCCTTTAGATTTATATAATAAATGTTTGTGGGCACTTTTCGATCTGACGACGGATTTTCGACGCTGACTGATCTTTTGATTTAAAAGCGGATTTAAAAGATTGATTTTGATGATTTTCAAAGCTGATTGATCTGTTGATTTTGTTGATTTGATGCCGGATGCCGGATCTTTGATGTTCGACGTGATTTGATGATTTCTGATTTTGATTTGATGCCTGATGCGTTGATGCGGATTTCTGCTTGATGTTTGATGCTGGGATCTGATTTGATTTGACGCTCGATTTCTGATTTCTGCGTTTGATGCGCCTGATTGATGGATGCGCCTGATTTTGATTTTGACCTGATTGATCTAAAGATTTCTGATTGATCTAAAAAGATTGATCGTGATTTGTTGATTGATCAGCGGATTTGCGCCTGATTGATCTGATTTTGATTTTTGCGCCGATTTGCGCTTGATTTTGATTGATTTGATGTCGATTTGCGCTGATTGCGTTTGATGGATTTCTGATTTGCGCCTGATGCGGATTGATTTGATTTTTTATCGCCTGATTTTTGATCGCGGATTTGATTTCGCGCGATTTTTGCTGATTGTTTGATTCTGCGCCTGATTGATCTGCCTGATGTTTTTGATTTTCCCGATGTTTGATGCTGATGACCTTTATCCTGACGATCTGAATCTGAACTTTAATCTTTATTTCGATGGATTTTGACCCGGACGACGATACTTTAACTGATATTTGAATCTGATTTTGTTCCTGACGTGACCGAATCCTGAATTTGGATGACGACCGACATTTTTGATTGACGGATCTTTGACCTTTGACCCCGATATGACGAGAGATTCCGGGATTTTCCTTTCCGGATTTTTGATTTTTTCGAGATTTGTTTTGTATTTTGTTGACTGACTACGATGACTTTATTTATTTCGACGTGATCGATTTTTTCGCTTCTTCGATGCCTTCCGATTCTTTATTGTTTATGATCCGATGACGTTCGATTTGAACGCTGATTGATGATTGATGATCAAAATTTGATTGCTCGATGACGCGGATTTTTGACGGATTGAGATCTTTAAAGATTTTGCGCGGATTTCTGATTTTGGTCTCGATCCGATGAAACGCGATTGATCCTGCCTGATCGCGCGATCCTCTACTTTATCCCTTTATCCCTCTCACCTCCCCTCACACTCTCAAGTCTCTCCCTTTGGTACCCTACCTACATAACTCTCTTTCTCTCTCTTAAAATTCCCGCTCCCTCTAAAGACATACATAAATGCATACATACACACATAATACATCTGTACATACAATCCTACATACATAAAAGCATACATGTACATGCACATATATACAATCTTACATACAAGTAGGCATACATACAATATACTTGCATTGATACATACAGGCATACATACATACATTACATACAAGCATACATGTGCATACAAACATACATTCAATATTCATTTAACATAAAGCAAGACATAACGCGAGTGCGTTATACCGCGCTTGTGTTATGTCTTGCTACACATGCTCCCCACAAACAAAACCATGTCAAAACTAACATATAACTTGAGCGCGTTATAACACGCTCACATTATATCTTGCTTTGGGAATCCCTGAGCCTTAGGATTGGTATTTGCCTTGGAATACCAACCCAAAGGCTTGGAGGGCATTCTCAACGACCAGAGATGTGTTTTTACAATTTCTACAATATTTCACATAATCGGGTTCGTGCTCATTGTTAGGATTGCACGTGGTTCAATATCAAACAAATCGAACATCTGGGTAATGTTAGGTTCTCTCTTAGCTATCCAACGATGTAATTTTTTTCACTTTTTGACAATTTTAAGCCGTTCATCAATATTTTATTTTGTTTGTCTTTTTTTTGGCAAAAAACAATGTTTAGTGTTTTTTTTGTTATAAATTAACCATTCATCGAAATTTCAAATAAATTACATTTTTAAAGACTAGACTCCATTCTACAAATTTATTTTTAAATTTAAAAAAAAAAATCAATTAATTTCAAAATTTTGTAGGGGTAGCACGGCCAAAATTCTATTTTTCAGGAAGTGTCCACTTCAAAAATTAGTAAAAAATAAAATATTCATTAAAAAATTATTAGAAAAATCGTGCATCTACATACTGTTACCTAACTTTTGACCGTAGCAATTTTAAAATTACTTTAAAAAAGTTCACCATATGAGGGTCGTACAAGAGTTGCTATGTTATGTTTTTTTGACAAAAACAACACCAATTTGTGTACATCCCTCATTTGAACCCCTTAATTTCAATCATTTTCAAAATAAATTAATAGTTTAGAAAGTAGACTCGGAGCACTTGAATCCTTTTTTTTGTTCCATTTCAAAATTTTGAGTGTAAGTATTGTCAATTTCACGTCCAAGGTCAGTATTTCCTGATTTCAGAAAAATGTGGCCACTTAAGCCCCCTTTTTGGGAACCATCTTGGTGCACTTACCCATGGATATGTAGCCAATTATTGAATGCCTTTAATATGGTAGTCACCCAATTGAACTCTAATGAAGTGAAGATGGAGTAGGAATATTGTTGCATGAAATTTTTGTGTTCTTTACTAGATTTATAACACTACCTTGCTATGGATATTGGGAGGACTATCACCAAGTTAAAAATGGATGAGGTGGTGGATCATTGTTTTCCAAAGAGATGCATATAAAGTATTTGGATAGCCAAGAAGGCCTTTGAGTACTCCATTTGTATCTTGGTAATTCTATATAGACCAACACTCAGTGACTATATATGGGTTCAAATTAGGTAAGGATTTTGACAATAAGAGATCCACTAGTGGATACATTTTCACTATACTGTGTGGTTCTATTAGTTGCATAAGTGATAAGCTCTAGTTGCTTCATCCACTATAGAAGCAATGCACATGATAATTACTCATGTTTGTTAAGATTCCATAATTTTTTTTAGATGCTAGACTAGATCTAAGAGCTATTACAACTTTGTGTGATATTCAAAGCCAAATATTTGGCATAGAAACTAAACATTGATATCTAGTACAATTTTGTTAAAGATATAATAGAGGATGGGAGGGTGATGTTGAGAATTTTGGTACTTAGATGAATATTGTAGATGATTTGATGAAGCTCATGAGCATGAATAAGTTCAAGTTGTGTAGTTAATCTAGGGGCATCATGGCCCCTAGTAGATAGATTTTAGTGTTGTGTTTCTTTTTTGTTCTTTCAAGTTATTCAACATGTAGGATAATATTGGGAGAAGTGCCTCAACATTGCATTCCTAATGTTTGTTTATTTAATACTTTGTATGCATTTACTATTTCATCTTTAGTGCCATTTATCCTCATTTGGGAAGTAGGAAAATGGAAGTTCAAAGTTGGTACATTTCATGCCAACTTATCAACATAAATGAATTAAACTATTTTCAATTGAAAATAAATTTTGGTCAAACATATAGTTTATTTGGATTCATTTTAGTTAAATAGATGTGGAATGACAAGTTTTTTAATTGGAAGTGTCTACTAAATATATATGTAGGATCACTTTGAGGTCAATTTACAACAAAAATAAATAAAAATGAAAATTTGGATATTCTCACAACTCCTAGTTATATAAATAACATTTTAAAAAATACCCTTTTGTAGACCTATGAGGATAGTTTTAAAATACATAATTTTAAAAATATTTTAAGTATTGTTTATATTTTATTTTTATTTTTCTTAAAAATAGGTCATTAACACAAAAAATATAAGGTTGATTGCTTTATCATTTTTTCTTTTGAAAAAAACATGATGTACTAGTAAAGATATTTCATGTCAAGATGATATAATTTTTTTATATTTTGGATAAATAGCTAAGACAACAAGCTACATCTTGTTGAAACAATTGTGTTTTCAATGCATGCAAATTTTAAGGTTTTTCTAAGAAATTATTTATCAAAATTGTAACAATGTACATAATCTTAGGAGTAGTAGGATAATATTTAATAGCTACACTAGAAACTAAAAAAATATTTAGAAGATGAATTAAATAGTCATTTTACCATTGTTAAGTATGTGTACATTTTAAATGATTGAATATAAGTTCTCATTGAATATTTTCTAGTTGTCCAAATTTTGTGCATTTCATTTGTCACTAGTTTCTAAATTTCATTCTTGGGCCTAACATTAGCATCAAAATAGGATGAAGAGCTTTGGTTGAAGGAGGAATATAATTGGATAAATCATGAAGAATGAAAGTTGAAGGGATGTTTATCAGTTGCTATTTTTGTGGTTGAGTGGAGTATTGTGCGTACAATTCTTAACATCCACAATCATAGGACATAATTTCCTCAAATGTGGTTGTATTTATAATATCTATCTAATTTGGCAACTCAATCTTTCCAATTTCCTCAAATATGGTTGTATTTATAATATCTATTTAATTTGGCAACTCAATCTTTCCAAATTGCTTGATATATGAAGCATATGTAGCCCAATAAACTTGTAAGGAGAAACATCTTTCATAGTGAAAGTTGTCACACCATGGTTGGCTCGAACATCTAATCCTTAATAGTGCAAACACATAATCACTCTAGAGAAATAAATAAGGGGAGGAATGTTAATTTCTTTTATTTGAACTCAAATTTGTTAATTTTCTTTTGTTCATCTCTATATTCCTCAACAATTTTAAAAATTTTGGTCATCTTTGATGTGTTAGATTGTTTTTATGGAGACTATAGAGACCTCCCACAACTCCACTCATATGAACTAGTGTTTTGCAAAGAATACAAAGAGGTGCCCATTATAAAGGGTTTGTGTACATGTTCTTTATGTTGTGTTATTTGATGTTTTTTTATGCCTTAATATTGTTTTTCTATCATGATTGTTTTGATTGGAGGTAAAAAATGGGTTTTGAAGGGGCTCAGAACCCTTTACAAAATAAAACAGTTGATATAAAAAGAAAAAAAATATTATGCAGCAATCAGCCCAACGACAACGAACCAACAGCCAAAAAGAAGGCAGACAACCAACACCACTACATATTGTTCAGAATTTCAACAACATCCATTTCACTAGCAGCCATCTTCTACACATTATCCAAAGTATCAGACACCTCTAAACCAAAGGCCCCACCTTGAGATTTCATCTTGTTTCTAGTTCTGGCCCTCGGCCCACCAGTTTTTACCTCACCACTCAAAACACTACCTTTAACACCACCCTTTTCACCAGCGCATTCCACATCTAGTAGCTTACCCACAACAACAATATCATCAGCTGACATAGTATCCTTTCTCTTTTTCGCAATAACCACAGGGAAGATCACCTTGGCCGAGTCAGAAATAGCCAAAACCTTAGGAACATCTCCACTCTTTATCACAACATTCCACATTTTATCCTCAAGGGATAAGATTCTCCCTTCCAAATTTTGTTTCAAATTTATGGTTTCCTTCGCCACAATATTAGCCACAGTATTAAGAGAGTCCATCAGATCATCAATTTGGCTTTGGACAGAAGGATCCTTAGCCTTACTAGCAATACCTCTAATTCTAACATTAGTCCTATTAATCTCATGGAAGAACCACTTAAAAAATTTAAATAAAACATTAGCACTATCATGAGCTGAACCCAACACATCAACATCCTCTCTATCAAAGTTCTCAATCCCTTTCCCCACAACAACATCCTCAACAGAAGGACTATCATGAACCTTATCAGCAGGAATCTCCTTACCTTTTCCAACAGAGACAAGAGTCTTCATCTTTCGAATGGAGCAGGCGATTTCCTCCGCAATAGCCTTCCTTTTCATCAGCCTATCCACATCCACATTTCTAGTTCCCATAGTATGTCATCCACCCACAACCCTTTCCTTCCCTCGCTTCTGCATCCCAATATCAGCACTCGGAAAAGCCTCACCAAAATACCTCTAGCCAGGGAAAGAGGTAAACCCTTCTCCAAGAGTTGACCAATAGTTCTCAACACCCTTCTCTTCTAGCTCCCATCCTCAGTCTCCTGCAGTTGTCTAGTCGCTGGGGGAGGAGAGGAAGCTTCCCCATAAAGTTCATTTTTGTCCTTAACCCCCTTAGAATGAGCATTCGCTGCCACCTCATCACTGCAAGTCATATAGCCCTCTTTGTCATTTGGCTTCCTTTTCCAGTCTTACCCGGAATAGGGGGATTGGGGCCCTCCTCAAAAGAGGCATACGAATTTGGGACATAATCAACATCATCATCTCTATCAAAATCAAACTCTTTGTTCAAAATAAGCCTCCTATTCTTGGAATTTTTACAAACCCTTTCCTCTTTCGACACCGTCTCATAACCCTCCCAAGGTTTAGCAATATCTTCCTTCGGGGACACAAGAGGTTTTTGCACCTCATGAACTTTGACGTGTTAATAGATCAGCAGAATTAACCCCACATGCAGGACAAGGTTTCTGGGGTTTTTCATATGGTCCTTAATCCCCAAGTCAAGCAACATCAACAAGTAGTATGGAAAGGAAATCCATTTCTTATGCCTGAAATGGTTAAGCAAAAAGAAATGGTAAGTGTTAATCATCATATACCTGCCTTCCAAGGTGACATACCTCATAATCTCTTCAACAACATCACGCCACAACGCTTTTAAGGAGCTCCTTTGATAACCACCACTCTTCGTCCTCTTCAAATCAGTAGCCTCATTCCCTTTAAAGAAAATAGACATCGCAGCCTGCGATTCTTTTTTTGTCTCTAAACACCTTCATACCATGTATAGCCAAGCCAGTAATTTGAGCTATGAATTCCTCATCAACCACGACTTCCCTTCTACCCAAATTCAGGGTTCTCTCATTCCACCCTTGAGCAACCAAATCAGTGACCTGGGGGTTGTTACCATGCAGTTTCTCCATATATGGAGTTAAGCCATCCTTCTCTAAAATCTCCCACATCTCCTTCTGCTTAGCAGAAATGCATGACTTAGGCTTAGCACAGTTTTTGTCCCCACCCATCGCAAAAGACTTAACAAACAGAGGCCAAGCACAATGTAGAAACCTTGAGAGAATAAGACAGATACCACCAAGAGTAGAATTATAAAATAGAAGACTCTAGAAGCTAAGACGAATTTCACCCAAAATTTGTATGAAGCCAACAAAAGGACATAAATGAAATGATGAACTTAAACTCCAGTCCATGTGAAAGCCGTCCCCCAAACTTAAAACTTGAGCATTCCCAATCATAATATTAGGCCACGTGATCAAGGACATGCACAACTCAATACAAAATAAGATCAATTGCAACTTGAGATTAGCATTCATTGTTAATAATAGTCATTGCCTCAACAGGAATAGGATCATTTAAATCCCACTCCTTTCTTTTCTAACACCAAAGTTAGCGAAGAAATCAGCTAACATATTGCCCTCTCTCAATATGTGGGATATATAACAAGTATCAAAGGAATTGATAGTTTCAATAGAATCCCTAACCAAGGCCTCAATAGTCCAAGACGGAGGTGAAGCATTCTTCAAATTATTTATAATGTTCAGAGAGTCACCCTCCAACCAGACCTTCCTATACCCTTTGCTTTGAGCCATTTTGAGTCCATGATAGGCTATAGCCGCCTCCGCATAGTGGTTTGTCTGGATTCCCAAAGGGAGTGCCACAATAGAGACGAGCCTACCATTATAATTTCTAATCACTCCCCCACATCTTGTAGGTCCCGGATTTCCTTTCATCATGCCATCAAAATTTATCTTAACCCAACATCCGGAGGTGCCTTCCAAGCAACATCTTCTCTTGAAGATTTCCCTTTAGAGACTGGAATAGAAATATCACAAGGCAACTTCCACTTTTGAGCAATAGAGATATCATGAGAACAAAGGATAATCTTTTGTCCAGCATAAAAGGAGGTCCCAGAAAGAAAGTTTTCCTTAATACCCACACAAATCTTATGAGCCACAGATAAAGCCGGAAGAGCAAAATTTCTAAAAATTATGTTGTTGCGCTCTAGCCAAACCCCCCAAATCATATGAGGCAAAGTGAGATACCACAAAATCTACAAAGCTGGATTAGATGAGGGGCCAACCCATTGATACCATAAATCTTTGACAGAACCAGGATACACCCAGCTAAGATTCCATAGCAAGAGCACATGATTCCAGATCACACCAACATATCTACACCCAATCAACAAATGACAAGTATTTTCTGCTTCCTCTTCACAAAGAAAGCATCTATTAGGCATAACAAAACCTCTTTTAATCAGATTATCAGTAGTTAAAATTTTGTTATGGCAGAAAAGCCAAAAGAAAATGTTGACCTTAGGAATCAATCTAGAGGACCAAATAGAGGCCCAAAAAGGAGGCAGGCCTATAAAGGAATCATTGAAATGAAAAGCCGAAGAAAATGAGAAGTTACTCGCAGAGGAAGGCTTCCACACAAACCTATTAGGAGAAGGGATAGAAGGAATATGAACCAAAGAAATAGCCTTATAAATAATTTCCAGACCAGGGTCCACCTCATGAAACTTCCTCCAACAACCTTCGTCAATATAATTAGCAACAAATCTGCCAAACTGTCGCACATAGAGGTCCATAAAGGGTTGAGCCCATGGCTCATCCTTTAGAGTCCCATTGTCATACCAATTATCATCCCAAAATAGAATACTCCTCCCATTACCCATCTGCCAAAAGAGACCCTTAGCCACGAGCCTTCAAGCCTTCAACATACAATTCCACAACACAGAACCAAGCGGAGGATTAAACTTGTGAGATAAAAAATCTCTAAACCCATCCGCATCATGTAAGTATTTGCTCCAAGCAATTTTCACCCACTCACTTTTGGCTAGCAAGAGATTCCACAACTGTTTACCCAAGAGGGCCATGTTAAATGTTTTGATTTTGTGAATGCCTAGCCCACCAGCCTTTTTAGGCCAACATACATCATCCCAAGCAACCAAATGAGTTCTTTTTTATCTTCAACACCTGTCCAAAGGAATTTCTTATGAATTCCTTCCAAGATATCCAAAAATTTCCTCGGCATGTGAAAGAGACTAAGGGCATAGACTAGAATATTTTGAAAGGTGGATTTAATCAACTAAACTTTGCCAGCTTGGCTCAACAAATCTCCCTTCCACCCAACCAACTTGGAATTAAATTTTTCAATCAACCCCCTCCATAAGGAATCTGGAGCCTTAGAACATAAGGGTAGCCCCAGGTAAGAAGCAGGAAGTTCACTAATTTGACACTACTAGCTATCCTATTATGTCTTTGAATCAAAGTGCTAAAAAAGAAAATCACTCTTTTGTAGGCTAACCTTTTGCCCAGAAGCAGCCTCATACATTTGCAAAATCTGTTTGATAGCCTTAGCTTCCTTAATAGACACCTGCCCAAGCAACAAAGAATCATCCACAAATTTTTGATGAGAATAGACAAGGTTAGCAAAAGAAGGGGCTAACCCAGTCATAAGACCAGAATTAACAAATCTTTGGATAAAACGACCCAAGGACACAACCATAATAATAAAAAGGAAGGGAGAAATAGGATCCCCTTGCCGCAAACCCCTAGAGCAATCAAAAAGAGGAGACCCATTAATGAGCATAGAGAACCGAGGGGTCAAAATAAGTTGATGAACAAGAGCCACCATTTTCTCCCCAAAACCAAAGGAGAGAAGAATCTTAGACAAAAAACCCCAATCCACTCTATTGTAAGCTTTAAGTAAATCAAGCTTGGGGATAAATCCAACCTGATTATTGACAGTAAGAGAGTGAATATTCTCATGAACAGTGAGAATAGAGTCCAAAATTTTCCTACTAGCCACAACACCATTATGCTGAGGAGGAATGATGAGAGGCAAAAAAACTTGCAACCTCAACGCCAAAACCTTGGAGAAAATCTTATAAATTGAGTTGCAAAGACTGATAGGACGAAACTCCTCAAAAGAAGCAACACCAAGATTTTTGAGAATCAAAACAATAAAGGAGTTCAACTCCTTTAAAAGGGAACCCGATCTGAAAAACTCCTTAGTAGCCGCAACAACATCTTTCGCAATAATTTCCCAAAAATATTGAAAAAAGAACATGGGAAAGCCATTAGGGCCTGGAGCCTTATTACCTTCAAAGGAGAAAACAACACATTGAATTTCATCTGCTGAAGGAATATAGACTAACTGCCTATTGAGCTCATCATCCACCAACTGGGGAATATCCCTCAGAATATCCTCTTGATAGGCCAAATCAAGCTCCCCCTCCACCGAAAGCAGCTGAGAGAAATAGGAAGCAACAACAAACCACAAATCAACATCCTTCTCTAGAGCTTGATTATTATAGTTAATCATATTAATCCTGTTAGAAGCCTTGTGTTTCAGCGTAGAGATATGAAAAAACTTAGTATTATGATCCCCACTTTTCAACCACATGATCCTCGAATGCTACTTCCAAAATTCTTCCTCCTTCACAACTATATTATGCAACTTGGAAAGCAGAACATTTTCCTTCAGCATCAAATCCTGATCATACCTAGACGATTGAATGACTTGCTGAATAGAGCGAAGCTCCCTAGAAACCCCATCTTTCTCCATAAAAATATGACCAAAAGAGGGACGGTTCCATTTTCTAACATTATGCTTAACATTAGCCAACTTTTAAGCAACTCTATACATAGCCGACCCCTCCACATTAATATTCCACCAGTCCTTAACCAAATTACCCAGGTCAGGGTGACAAGTCCACATTTTCTCAAATCTAAAAGGAAAGTTCTTCTTGCCACCCAACAAATCCATAGACAGAGAGCCAAGGGAAAGTGATCTGAACCCAATCTGGTAAGACCTAAGAGGGAGTAGGAATAGTAGACTAACCACTCAAGGGTTAAAAGAGCACGATCCAGCTTAACCTAGATAAGGGCATTACCCACACGCCTATTCGACCAGGTAAAGGAAGCCCCTTTTAGATCCAAATCGAGAAGAGTCGAGTCATTAATGAACTGCATAAGATCGTATCTACTATCATCCACATTCTATGAGCCACCCATCTTATCAGCATCATGCAAAGGAGTATTGAAATCTCCAATGACCAACCAATTACCAATGTTATGACAAACTTTAAAAGAAGCAAGATTCTCCCAAAGCCTTTTTCTGGCACTCTTACAATTAGGAGCATAAATATTAGATAGAGTCCAAGAGAACTTATCATGAAGGTGGAAAAAAGAAGTAGCCACATGATTACTATCATTAAGCACCTCCACACCTCTAATCACCTTAATATTTCAAAAAGTCACAATCCCACTAGAAGCACCAATCGCCTAAGAACAGTGCATCCCACAATCCTTGAAAAGCTTCATTTTCAACCTAGAAAGTTTATCCAAACCCATTTTAGATTCTTGAATTAAAATAATATCAAGGCGATGATCTCTTACCAGATTAGCTAGGAGATCATGCTTATGAGGGTGATTCAGACCCCTCATATTCCAAGAAATAATCTTCATGGGAGTTTATAGGAAGTGCTCTTAGAGCACATATCCAACATAGTTCTATGTGTTCCATCAACTATATCCATTTGACTCTCCTTTTCCTTAGCAACATTAGCTAGAGGTTGTCCTCTACCATGCGGCTCAGACCCACAGTTTGACCTCTGCCTATTCCTTGTCACAACTCCTGGCAAGGGAGAGTGTTTCTTCCTATTACGCCCATAGACCTGAGTGTAAGGAAGATTGTCCACTTCCTTTGACTCCATAACATCAGGCCTCAACTCCAACCCCTCTATTTTTGAAACCACACTTTGAGGAATCCCCCCAAGGAGGAGATCTAGATTCAACAATCATAGAAGAATGATTTTCCTCCAACAACACAAACCTTTCCTCTATAAACACAAGGGGTGAGCAAACATTTTTAACCTCTTGATTCATTTCCCCCATAGCAGGTAGGAATTTAGAAGAATCCACCTTATCAGCCACATCTAGGTGTGTGTCCTCATGAACCTCCGAGGAGGGCATGCCTTTAGGCTCCACCTCCTGAGCAGGAGGTATAACAGACTCCACCTCTTGAGCTGGAGGTTTCTCTTTCTCTCTTCATTGTTTTTTCATCTGCTTAGGTACTTTGAGAGGGCATTTTTTAGCCCAATGGCCAACTTTTTTATAGTGGAAGCAAGCAAATGGATTCGACTCAAATTCAACCAACTACTCCCACACCCTAAGTTTAGAGTTAATCTTAATCATAGAAGGCAAATCAGCTAATTGCTCCACATTCACACAAAATCTAGCATAAACCAACCTCTTCCTAGAAGTCATCATTTGGTCAATCGATAACAAACAACCAAGCATACTGGAAATCCCCTTAAACAACTCCTCATCCCAAAATTCCAATGGGAGGCTAGGCAATCTAACCCAAACCGGAGCAACCAAGAAAGAGCACAAGTTCAGATTGAAGCCTGGTTCCCACTTCTTCAACATCAAGGAAG
The DNA here is from genome assembly GCA_007258455.2 of Sequoia sempervirens. NCBI lineage: Eukaryota > Viridiplantae > Streptophyta > Pinopsida > Cupressales > Cupressaceae > Sequoia > Sequoia sempervirens. The sequence goes on from VDFB02058242.1 coordinate 627,577,845, forward strand.
ATTTTCCAAGGAACCACAGGCCACCCGTCAATGCCATCACCATATCATCTTCATAGTTTAAGGAAAAAGAGAAGAAACCTTTGGCCATAGTAGCCACATCAACTTGTCCTTTAGGTTTCCAACGATTTAAAGTAAACTTGCGCACCAGCTCAATATGAGGTCAAGGACCAACAAATTTACCCAACAAAGCCATGTACATATTAGACATTCTTTTGTCAACAATACAGTTTGGAACAGAAACAGAGTACTCTTCGGTCTTTTTATTAGTAATAAAAGGCATCAGAGGGGAAGTACTTTTTCCTTTAGGCTTAGATCTATATAGATTTGACCATTCGAGAGAAGAGCTCGACAAGAAAGAATTCTTAGTCTTGTCAAACTCAAGACCCTCCACCAAAGGAGTCCCATAACACCCATCTGAAGATAGGCCATTCCCTAACTTATCAAAACCAGGTACCACTTTTTTAGAGCTGCGCACCTGGGAATCCATTGGACACACACTCTTCGAAGCCCCTTTCTTGTTAGAAAATAATTGCAAAGGCTTTAGCAATCAAAATTAAACCTATTGTTCAAATTATTGTGAGAACCGAGAAAAAATGGTTTTTAAAAGGAAGATATATCCTTGATAATCTTATGTTGGCTTGGGAGACTATGGAATGGGCGCAACAATCAGGCCAAAATACTTTGATAGTCAAGCTAGATTTTGACAAAGCTTACGATAGAATTCGATGGAGCTTTATCCTTAAAATGCTTCAATGGCTGGGTTTTGGTCTTGAAATTCAAAAGCATGTTCAAATGTTGTTTCGAGACACTAATGTTCATTTGATTATTAATAAGGCTATGTCAGACTCCTTTGAGTTACAATGTTCCATAAGACAGGATGTCCTCTTTCTTCCTTTTTGTATGTCCTTACAACTAATGCCTTGGGATATTTTCTACATAAAGCTCATCAAATGAAACTTATCAAAGGAATTTCTATTCCTCAAAATAAAGTGATTATTAATTTTCACTTTGCTGATGATAGTATGTTATTCTTGCATAATTCTGAAGAGGAGGTGAACAATACTTTGGAAATTGTAGATCTGAATTGTGAGATTTCTGGCTCTCTTATAGCTCATAATAAAACTAAGTTTTTGATGACTCAGCTTTATTCTATGCCTCAATGGATACCAAAAGAATAGAAAAAAATCAAACATTGTGAAGATAACTAGATATTTTGGTATCCCCTTTGGTTTGGGAGTTTCTCTTTTTGAAATGTGGACTTGGTTCTTAAATAGAATTAAGAGTAAGTTGTTCAATTTGGCGATAAATTTTTGTCTTTGGCTGGAAAGATTCAAGTGGCTAATAAGATTCTCATTTCTTCCCATATGTATTACTCCTCTTGTTGGATGCCATCCAAAAGAGGTTATGAAGAGCTCAATAGGATAATTCATAGATTTTTGTGGTCCAGATGGGATGGTAATGGTGGGTCCAGTGCTTCTTCATGGTCTCATTAGATTCAACAAAAACACAAAGGAGGGCTAGGGATTATTGACCCTCAAACCCAAGGGACTTACCTTGCTGCAAAATGGATTATTAGAGTTGCCAGTGGAGATGAACCATGGAAGATTTTAGTCCGTCAATGAATTATGAAAGCTTCTATAAAGAAAAAATGGCAAGATGTGCGTTGGCTAGATAAATTGCTTTTGCCTTCATTCTTTAAAATCAGAGCTTCTTTTCCCCTCCAGTCTCTTTGGAAAGCATGGCAAAAAGTTAGCAATTTTTTAATTTGGGATGACTCCTCCTTGCAGATGGGGTTTAGTTTTGCTTCAATGACAATTTGGTGGAACAAACTAATTTCTTATCATGATTAGCCATTGGCATTATCTTTCTCAAGTCAAGCTCATTTTTTGCTTAAAAAGGGAGTTACACAATTTAAAGATCTTTGGGATTTCGGTACTTTTGATTGGGTCCCTTGGAACAGGATTAAGGAGCAGTATGGGTTGATTTCTAATTATAAATAGTTCATCATTTTTCTTAAATCTCTGTTTTGGTGGATCTAACTATGAAGTTATGTACTTCAAAGGACTGTTATTTCTTTAGAGATTGGAAATGGTTATCTTGCAGTCATTTCAATCATTTTCATTTAAAAAATATATATTTGAAGTTGGAATATTGCTCATCATTTGAATCAAAAGTGTAAATGCAGACTTAGCTCTAAATTCTGGTCTAAATTAAGTTCTCAAATATGGCATTCCAAAGCTGATTTTGATTCACAGGTGTTGGTTTGGAAGATATTACACTACAAGCTTCCTTTGGGGGATAAATTGTAGTGTATTATGGTCCAACCAACAAACTACCCTTTTTGTAAGGGTGTAGAAAGTGTGAAGCATATTTTTTGGGATTGTATATATGTCAAAAGGCAACGGTTTACTATTTTTAAAGATTTCTCTACTATTTTTAATCACGATTTGACTTGGAAAGAAGCTATTTTTGGTTTTGGGATGTAAAAGGATGTGATTGTTGATTCTTTCGGCATGTTTTGAAAAATATATGGAAAAATAAATGTGCTGCAATATTTTCTAATAACTATTATCAGGCAGTTGGTATTCTAAGGATTTACTTTGACATATGTCTTTAGGTGGCTGTTCTTTTTTCGAAGATCCAAGTTATATGCAAGAGGAATGAGAGTGCCAACCAATAGCTATAGCAAATCAAATTGTGAAGTTTCAGCTGGGCAATAAAGTTGATCACTATTATACAACTCTTGTGATTGTGTCTATATGTTGTTGTATAGCTTATGTAAATGGTTTTTATAGCTAATTTGTTGTACAACTATTGTAAAACATTGTTCAGCTCTTGTATGTCTATTTTTGGTTGTTGGACAACCTTTGTATTTGTTTAGTTTTAGTAGCTTTTTGACTGGTCGTGTCCTCTAGCTACTTCTGGTAGCTCTATTTTTGTAATTCTTTTGCTTTGTTCAATACAAAAGAAAACTTCATTGTCCCCTCAAACTAACAAGTCTTCAAATTTTGATATTTAGATTTAATTTTTGAGGGAGTATAAAATAAGTTCAATGGAGATATATTTTAATATATTCATGAGGGTGTTCTAAAATAGTCAAATGGGTGATTTTTTAGTGGAGTTTAATTTATTTATATTGGAATATTTTAGAGGGGATATTTTAAGCAATATGTCAAATTTTTAAAATCAAATGTCTAGTTATCAAAAAATAATAATTGTAAAACTAAAATAATCACAACATTTAATATTCAAGGTGTTGGTTGAATATTTTGTAAACTTAGGAGGTTTAGCAAAATGGTGATTTCAACACAGTATGTGAGTTAAACTCTCCTATTTAAGGGAAGGCTCCCCCTATCTAAATAACTAAAAACAAATATGGGTGGAACGATAATCTCTCCTCTTATTTCAGGAAAGACTAAACTCTTTTCTCTTCGCAGAAAAATAACATGAACTTTTAAAACAAACTAAAACAATAGCTTGCAGATAAAATCAGTAGAAAGGAAATGAAGTTTCCTAAAAGCTCAAAGACTTTTGTCACTTCCTTTGGGACGAGAAAACAACCTCAAGCGCAAAGTCTTGAAAATTAGCAATCCTATCTACCCTTTTTAAAATATAACTCTAATGATGATATGCAGCATAAAACAACACAAAGTCTGAAAATATGATGTATCTATTTACTACTATGAATTGGAATTGTCACGAGCACAAAGACTTGCAATTCTTCTTAACTTCTAAATTATGAATTCAATCTTCAATATTGACAGCACAAAGTCTGAAAATATATTAATTGAAGCTCTCTCTAGCAATCTTCCACAATCCTCAAATGATCACAAAGAAGTGTTCCAAAATGACGTAAGAACACAATGGACACAAAGTGAAAATTCAACACAAAGTCTAAAATCTGCAACTCTTTGATATTATTTGAAAAGAATCAACTTACAATTATAAAGCTCAAAGTCTTTATGAATATAAATTTCTGCAGAATTTTCTTGCTTGCCAAAAAGATATGTTTACAAAGGACCCTCTCAAGTATTTATAGGAGAGAGGTCATGAGAAAAAGGTGGGAGGATCCCAACTAACTTGAGAAATTCTCTCAACCACCAACTACTTGTAATTGACTTATTCAAAATTACAAGTCCTAAACTATTTTGACTTGTAATTAGATTACATGTAATTACAATTTACAAAATTGCAAGTGAAAGAAACACTTGCGATTACAAAATTTGTTTTTACATGTAGTTTGTCGAAAACAAAAATGCATAAAGATAAAACATTTTATTCTATATCAATCCTAGCTTTGAAAGATTGAAATCTGCTAATAATTTCTTTCAACTCAACTTTATCGGGGCCTAGTGTGTTCTTGGCAACTGCAACAGTCTTCAAGATTACATCAAAATATCTTATCGTTGCTAGTCTATGCTCTTCATAAACAGTTTGCATTTTATTAAGGATCATTCTATGATTAACCAATTTGTGAATCGAATCCATAGTAAAATGTTCTGATTCTAGCTCCTGACGAAGATTTGCTGCCATTTCTATAGTGACCAGATCAGCTGCAAGTAATTCTCCTTCATGATTTAGTACTCTGCAAGGGATCTTCTCAAAGCTAGACATGATGTCTTGCTGAACTTCATCACTCATTTCTAGAGTAGCTTGAATATCTTTGATGAGATCTTGAATAACCAATGATTTATTTGTCATAAGTTCTTCAAATTCTATGTATTTTTCTCTGCTTGGTAGGATTGAATTGCTGCATAGAATTTGTAGCTTGGTTTGATCAATTTCATGCCTGATTTTCAAATCTTTTTCAAGTGAATCTAAACTTTGTTGGAAAGCTTCCAAAGTTTGATTCAACTTTATTTTTTCTATTCTGACATTGTTTAGAACTTGTAATGTCTTTTCAATCATTGGAATGCTTTGATGAATGAGCTATGTTACCCAAGAATCAACTACTTTGGCTTTTTGTGCAATTTTCTCTAATTGCTTAACTGATTCTTCAGAAGTGAAAGAAGTTAATGGATTAACTTGTTCTGAAGAGTTGGCAATCTTTTGAATGACTAAGATGAGCTGTGAATTCTCTTCTTTCAGCTTTTCCTTCTTTGCCAAAAGTTCATTGTAACTATGTGTTAGAATAGTTACTGAATTTTGAGCGTCTTGCATCATACCAACATGTGTATGCTTGCCTAAATCCACCCTTGTGAATTTATAATCAGAAACTTGCATCTCTTCAGGTGACTTGTCTGCAAGGGGTTCAACTATCTTTGCATACTTCATTTTGTTGATGTCCACAACTACCCGTGAAACGATCTTAGCCTTCTTTGCAGCTTTTGGCTTTGATCTCTTCAACTGGTGAAAATCAAATACATTTGGAGAGATTTTATGTTTCTTTCTCTTTAGAGTAACTGAACTCAACCATGGAGGAAGGTTTAATGTGTCTTCATTTGAAACAGCAACCGTATTTGAAACAGCAACAGATTCATTTTGAGTCACAGTTGTCACTCTTGGAGGTGTCTCAGTTTGAATTGCAACAAAATCTTGACTGGAATGTGCATTTTGATTAGCATTAGCCATAAAACAATCAAAGCTTGCAGCAGATGTATCAATTTCTGGAAGCATTATTTGTGATGTGTATGGATACATTGGATTAGCATCAAAAACATTTTCCAGATTATCATGCATGTTTTCTATAGAAGCAGTCACCATTGATGAAGTTGATGCATGAAGAGCAGTTTCAATAGGAGGAATGTAAACTGTTGAAAAGGAATCAATGTTGCTGTCAAATTGAGACATAGGAGATAATACTAATACTGGTGCAGCATCAATATGTGGAGACTCTATACTTAGAGTAGTAGGAGACTGAAGAACTTCTCCTTCTTGCTAATCAATGACTTGGATCTGCATCTCTCTAACCTCTTTCCCTTTTAATGTTGGTTCCTCCAAAGGTTGTTCTACAACACAGTTGACTCTCAGCTTAATCCTCATTCCTAAAGAAGAATCACCTTCCTTGGATTTATCCCTGACTTCTGATTTCAATCCAACAGGTCCAACTAAATCATCTTCATTATTAACCCTGATTTTTTATAGTCTTGACGCCTATACTCTTGAGCCCAGAGTTGGTATTTGCTAAGATTGACTAAAATCTATTGAAGATAGAAACTGATTCTTTATTAGATCATTGTATTGTTGGAATAGAAGCATCAACAACTCTTTGTTCTTCATATTCTAGATCTAAAATCAGCCCATCATCAATTACTCCTTCTGGAATCAGGGTTAGATTAAAATCAATAACCTGCTCAACTATAAGTCTGCAGTAGTCCATTTTATAGATTTCTTTCTTAGTTCAGAGATCTGCCCAAATATTTTCAAGGTGATGCACATGAGTGAAGGCCCTCTTTATCTTGTCCTTCATGCCTCTATAATCAAAATCTACTCTAGCCTTGAATCTTTTCATCTTAACCTCCTGAATCTCGGTTTCCATAGCTTTTGCCTTTGAGGTGCTTGTTAAGGAGTATCTCCCAATCTATAATGGCTTATGAAACGAGATACTCACTCCAGTTTTGTGTTGTGCAGCTTGTTGTGCATGCACTGTCATCAACTGTCTTGCTAGCTCCATTAAAATTATCTTATCAATTGGATACCTCGGCAGCATGCATGGCTAATCTTCAAAATAGCCAACCCTCATATAGGTAAAAGTAGGAAACTAAAGAAAAAGGCAACCATATCCATTAACTTTTTTCCAAGCAACATCTGATACTCTGTTGTTTTGCAAGCTCTTGTCAAAAAGGCACATGAAATAGCCAAAGAACGCATCTTAAACTCTTTTGTAATGAATCCTGCTAGGAATCAAAGGCAGCTGATCATAGTATTCTCAAACTGGGACAAGAGATCTATCTCCAACGATAGAAAGGCCTGGAAACTGCCTCAGTGAAGCTGCTATATAAACTAGATAAGAATTCATATAGAAGGTGAGCGTGGTAGGAACTTGTGCAAGCTGCTCACATAAGCTATCACTGATTATTTCACCCCAGAAGATTGGGTGTTGTGCCTTTCTAATCACCACTATGAATTTGTACATCCATTTCTCAAAGACATTAGAGAATTTCAACCCCATAATTCTACTCAAGAGAGTGATGATATCATTGATCTCTTCTTTGAAATTAGATCAATACAGCTTGGCCCATCAAGACACACCAGCTCGATGCTTCAAAAGCCATTTGGTATTAATGTGCTGTTTACAATCTTCTTTCTTTTGCTTATAATGATCTAGAGTGCTTTTCATTGAAATATCTGAATACATGGGTGAGTCTGGAACTCTAAAAACCCTATGAATAGTTTCTGGATCAAGCCGTATGACTACATTCCCATCATCATCTTTAATAGTTTTGGATTCTCTATCAAAGTGAGTTGTGCATGCAAGGACAAACTCTGGCTCTAGGGCAGCAACAGGAAAGGAAGCAACCAGATGAATATGACTTCGCAATAGCAACTACATAGGATGAGAAGTTGATTTCTTAGCTCTCCCCAAAAACTCGAACATATCAACATGCCCAATCTCCGTGTCTCTGATTTCTTCAATGTTCGAGACAACATGAGAAGGAGAAATCTCATTCTGGTATTTGTCATATTTATACTTCATCTTTTTGTTTGGTGGAGAAGATGGTTCCTCCATCATCGAACAAGAATCTGCAAGGCTACGATGAAAGTTCCATAAGGTTAGGACATCATCAACGTTTATAGGCGTAGACATGGCGAAGGCTCAAACTTAGAATGGTATTTGGTTGTTTGAGGGTAGGAAATGAGCATTATAACTCATTTCGGGTTTTTGAGGGCTGATTGCGAGTGAAAAGGATATGTCCTTTTCATGTCAAATGAAAAAGTTAGACTGTACCTTTGCGAAATACAAGTTACAACTTTTAAATTGCATTTGCAGTCAAGGACAAAAAGTCCAATTTTAAGGCTTTTTGAAGGTATTTCAGGATTTTGAAGGCCGGCTGCAAGTGAATAGTAAATGTCGGGGTTTTGAAAAGACTTTGCAAGTGAAAGAGTATTTCGGGATTTTGAAAGGTCAATGCAAGTAAAGAAACAAACTTTTTTACTTGCATTCTTCATTAAAATCTCTGATTTGTAATAGATAAGTAAAACCCCGATTTGCCACAAAAAGTATCATTTTTGTATTTCTTTTTCTATTTCAGAAAATGGAAATGGGGATGGAGAGGTAAGTGACCATGGAATGGAAAGAGGTGTAGGTCAAAAATGAAATGTGAATGAAATGAGCAAATGGAAGATGATGGAGAAAACAGTAAGATGTTTTTACATATTTCTCAACTGAAACGTATAGAATGAAGGTAATGGAGAAGAAATACGTTTTTGTGTAAAAGCCATGTTTTTTAAGAATGAGGATAAATGAAAGATAGAAGGTGTATGGTATACAATGAAAGGTGTGTTTCAGCATGAAGGGTATATGAAAGATAAAGAAAGTCACTTGGGCAGCAAAACGCATTTTTATATATTTACAAATGTGAGTGAAAAAGACAAAAGGCGAAAGACGTTTCAGTATAACAGAAAAACATGTAAAAGAAATAAAGAAAAACGCGTTTTTATGAAGTGAAAAATGAATGCGAAAGGGAAAAGAATAAAACGCATTCAGTAAAAACGTTTAGCATAGACAAAGACAAATATTTACAAAAACGTTTACAAGAATCTGAGAAAGAAAAGAAAACGCACCTGTAAATATTGATTGCAGACAAAAAGAGGAAGAAGAAAACCCTAGGCGCATCCACAAACTCAAAAAAAGAAAGAGAGTTGGATATTTACAGGTGAAAGCCCAATTTTTAAGCATATGGATTCATGAGATTTCCATGAAAAGAGGAAGAAAGGCGAAATAGGACTCGAATTGCTCAGATGAAGAATGGCGTCAGACTTTTACACACCCTTTGCAAGTTACTCAAAATGAAAATCGGGTCTTCCAGCTATATTTACAAGTCTCTTAATAAAATCAGACTTCTAAAAGACAAATGCAAACAAAATAAAGAAAATTGGGGTTTTCATAAGTGATTTCAAGTCAATTTAAATAAAATCGGGCTTTTAAAACCCTTTTGCAAGTAATTTTTTATAAAATTGAACCTTTATAAGCATTTTATAAGTGATTTAAAGTAAATCAGGCTTTTAAAATGCAATTACAAGTGCTTTTTAAAGAGAATCAAGCTTTTTAAAAGCCATTGCAAGTGAAAATCAGGTCTTGTTGAGATAACTGTAAGTATTTAGACTAAAATCGAAGTTTCTTGAAGTCTTTACAAGCCATCGAAAGGAAAATCGGGACTTTTAAAAGCTATTACAATTACTTTATAAAAGGTAACTTGTAATGAAGTTCAAAATCTCCTACTTGCAGTGATGTTATAAAAACCCGAATTTGACCCAAAACACACTAAAAATGACTCAGAATTTCACAAAAACAGACGAGAATGTATAAAAAGTAGTAACCCAAAGGACTATAAACTTAAAATTGAGATTTTCTAATCTTAGCACCTTGAAATTCATGCCATAGAGAAGAAAACCTACAATTTTAATCAAAATTTTGATTGGTTATCCCAATTTTTAACAAGTCAAAAATTAGGGACAACAGCTGGCTTTGACTGGGGAACTGCCTTCGATTGAAAAACAAGCAAAGGTAGTAGAATCCAGAATCTGCAAATGCCTTAGTATCCATTGGGCTACGGAGTCAATAAAACAAAAAGACCAAAAATAAAAATAAAAGACCAAAAGACACAAAAAGACTAAGGACTTATGTACAAAATTTCTCCAAAGCGCTACTCGAAGTAATGCTTTAGATGTTGCCCACTGTAAGGCAGTGCAAATGGAGTACCATCTCCATAGGCCAAGTGAAAGCTATTTTCACCAATAATTTGATGAATCGTGAAAGGACCACGCCATAAAGAATCAAACTTTCCATGCATGCCTTTGGGTTCTCTTCTTTTATCCCAAAGCAGAACATGATCTCCAATTTGAAATGCTCTTTGCTTTGCTTTTTTATCAAAAAGAACTTTGACTTGCTTTTGATGATCATTGATACGATCCACCACTTGTGACCTCTACTCTTCCAACTATGAAAGATACATTATCCGTTTATCCAAAGAGCTTTCAAATGTGTCTTCTTCAATAGCCTTGGCTAACTTAAGAGTTGGAAGCTCTAAAGTTATAGGAACTTCTGCATTCAGTCCATAGAGTAATTGGAAAGCAGACATACCAATAGCCCTCTTAGGTTTGATTCGATCAGCCCACAAAGCATCAAACAACACTTTGTGCCATGTTCTTTTATTCTCATCAACCAGCTTACGGATTATAGTAACTAGATTTTTATTGCTTGATTTCGCTTGACCATTACCTTGAGGGTAATAATCAGAAGAGTGAGCCAAGATAATACTATAATCAAAACAAAAAAGAGTTGCCTCATAAAAGGAAAATGAAGCTGCATTATCTGTCACAACCTTGTATGGAACACCGAATCTGGAGATGATATTCTCTTTAAGAAATCTGCACACTACTTCAGAAGTAGCATGTTTCACTAGAATTGCCTCAACCCATTTTGTAAAATAATGTCACAACAATTACATATGAATGTCCAGCACTTGATGAAGGATTAATTACACCAATGGGTCAATACCCCATTGTCTGAAAGGCTCTTCAATTACTACTGGCTTGAGAGGTAATGCTGCTAACTTCTGTTTGCCAACAAACTACTGACATTTTGCACATTTGCGTACCCATTCATAAGTGTCCTGAAAGAGAGTTGGCCAATAGTATCTAGCTCTCAAGATCTTATGTGTAGTAACCGGTGGTGAAAAATTTCCACCACACGCCAAGCTATGAAAAGATTCTAGCAATCTATCTTGTTGAGCTTTATCAACACAGCGTTGAAAAGTACCATCTATGGCTCATTTATATAAACCATTGTCCCAAAGAACACAATTTGTAGCTTTGAGCTTCAAATTTCTCTTTTGTTTAAATGAAAAATGCGTTGGGCATTCACCATAGGTCAAAAAATAGGCAATGTTAGAGTACCATTCATCAATAGTACTAACGAAAAAAACCTTAGGAAGATCATAAAAAAAAATTGTTCTTCATCCTCTAAATTGTTCTCAGCCATAAGCTGACACGAGCCTCTTCCACGAACTAATTTAGTAGGTTTGATTTCAAGATCATATTCTTGAATCTTAGCCACCCAATTACCTCTTCTAGAGCCAAAATCTTGGTGTGTCAGGATAGACTTAACTACTATATCAGGAACTAGAACAATGGTATGTGAATTTAGAATATATATTTAATCGCTTTTACCACAGTAAAAGCATTCTTTTCCATTAAGGATTACTTAAGCTCATGAGCTTTCAAAGGACATCTCATAAAAGCGATGGGAGATTCAATCCCTTCTTGATTTGTCTGCATAAGAATTGCTGACATAGTATGCTCAGAGGCATAACTATATATTATGAAATCTTTGGTGTAATCAGGACAAACCAGCACTAGTGCATGAGCAATGGCATCTTTAATTTCTGAAAAAGTAGCTCTGCCTTCAGCATTCCAATGGAAAGTAGACTTCCCTTTCATCATATCAACAATATGACGTGTCTTTTCAGCAAAATCAGGCACAAACCTTCTCAAGAAATTAATCTTTCCAAAGAAAGAATGAACTGCAGTCTTGCTGGCTGGTAAAGAAAGATTTTGAATAGACTTGACTCACTCAGGATCAATTTTAATTCCTTCTTTTGATACAACATGCCCAAGGAGTTTCCCTTCAGTAACCCCAAAAACTGACTTTTTAGGATTAAGAGAAATCCCATGCTTACGACATCTTTTTAGCACATCTTCCAAATGAAAAAGATGATTTTCACGATCTTTAGAAAAGACAGTGAGATCATCTAAATATACTACAATATACCTGCCCAAGATACCACGGAAAGCAAGATCCATAGCTCTCTGAAAAGTTGCTCCTGCATTGATCAATCCAAAGGGCATTCTACGATATGCAAATGTACCCCAAGGAGTAGTGAATGCGGTTTTATATTAATCTGATTCACTTACCTCAATTTGATTATAACCTAAAAATCCATCCAGCATAGACATCATTTCAGCTCCAGTGACAGTTTGCAGCACTTGATCCATTATTAGCAATGGATAATTGTCTTTAAGTGACAATTGATTGAGATTGTGAAAATCAACACAGATACGTATCTCTCCATTCTTCTTATGCACTGGAACTATATTGGCTATCCATGTTGAATGATGAATATGAAAGATAATTCATGCCTCTAACATTTTCTAAATCTCAGAGTAAATAGTACCTGAGATCTTTGGATTATACTGACGTTGCTTTTGCTTAAATGGTATTACATCCAGCTTCAACGGAATTTCATGATCCACTTCATCAGGTTGAAAAGACTTAAGATCGTCATAAGAATAGGCCAATACATCAGTATATTGACGTAAGAGTTGAATGAACTGATCTTTCTCTTCAGGAGAACAATTATTGCCGATGTTGACAAACTTTGGATTCTCTTCAAATCCAATGTTATATTTCTCATATCCCATATGAGAATCAGAATTAACTTCCTTTTGTTGGCTTTTGATATAGCGATCATGCTTATTAAAAAGTCTTTCCAACGAAACCAACCCCTTAGGGATTTTATTACCTTTTAGCTGAAGAATTTCTTCATCTAGCTCCGATGAGGTATCATACATGGTATCTGAGGAAGAAGAAGAATTACTTCCTTCAAAATACAGATTGTTGAAACCATCTTCAGTGTGAAGAAAGTTAATAATCTGTTTGTCATCATTGAAAATCTGCCAATGATCCCAATTATCAGGTACGCTAGGTCTATAGATCAATTCAATGATATATTTATCTTGATTAAAATCAAGATGTGGAATTAATAGCGTAGCTGAAACTGCCAAAGAATCAGCTCTATCATTAAAATCACGTGGAACCATTGATATACTGAAAGCATCAAAACTTTCAATATTCTCCCATAGTAAGTTGCGATATTGTTTGAGCCTGTCGTTCTTGGTCTGATATATATTTCTTACTTGACAAACAACCAATTCAGCATCACCCTAAGTGTGAAGATTCTTGATTCCTCTGTTTAATGCAATAGCCATACCCAGCAACAATGATTCATATTCTGCTATGTTGTTGGTATTAGCGAATTGTAGCTTGAAAGAATAAGGAAAAATCTCTCCCTTGGGAGAAATAAGAACTACACCAGCTCCAACACTATTAGTAGCACAACTACCATCGAACTCAAGAGTCCAAACATCATTTGACCCAAGATTACCATTAGAACTTGAACTACTAGAACTGCCCTTTTCAAAAATAGAGACATTTTGAAAAGGAACAGAATTTTCTTCTTCGATTAGGTGTGAATGGGTTTCTTCTAGTTGAGGAAATGATTGAATATCCTTATCTGCATTTGAAGATAAAACATCTTCAATCCCATTTTGTAAATCAAAAGAATGAACTTTTGATGCTTGATTTTCATTTGATTGAACAGATCCTTCACTTGCTGAAAGTAATGGAGAATTTGAATCACTTGAAGGCCAATCTTCAGCAAACTCAGAAACTTCATCAATGTGGAGATAATAGTTCCCAAAACTAGTAGATTCAAAAAGAATTTGCGCATGCGGATCATCAGACTTCACCACTGTATACTTGGTTTCCCTTTCGGGAACAAGCTTCTGCACAACACCCTTAACAGGAACTCTGGCCTCTGTCATGTCCATGTTGAGCTCGCCTCCTACATCTTTACAGAAGTTACATCCAAGTAGCATCCCATAAGAAGCTGGAACGTCCGCAACAAGGACAGTCATCTTTATCTTTTCTCAGGAAAAGTTGCAAAGGTGAATTGTGCATCTTTGATTTTCCCAACAAGGGGCACTTGTTTGTTATCCATAGAATAACAATTGCCAAAAGTTTTGGTAAGAGTTAATCCAAGGAAATTAGCTACCTTGATTGGCATGACATTATCCGAAGCACCGAAATCTATAATACAGTTACTTAACTTGAAACCATTAATAAGCAAGGAAATATAAAAAGGATCTATCTTTCCTGGAACTGAAGATGGAATGATAACCAAATTATTGGGCAGATTCTTGGGTTCTTGAACAATAGGGATATTTGAAATAGGACAAGTTTCATTACTTTTCACAAATTTAACCAATCTCTCAAATTGGTCAGGATTGGTTTGAAGATACTCAACTTCAGACATTTGGATCTTAGTCTTCCTAGCATGGTCAATAATATCAAAAGCTTGGAAAGAATTTGCTAGAGACATAGATGATATATTTTCAGCCAGTGCTTTAGGGTTTGATATATTGGTCTTAGACTCACTAGAAAGAATAGTGGGAGAATTGCTTACTTGATTTTTGGAAGTATCCTTGGTCAAATTGGGTAATGGCGTCCCCTTCTTAGCAATGGTCACTGGCAATTGAACGTTGTTTTTCACCTTTGCTTCTTCATTCTTTTGAGCCAACCGAGTTTGGGATCGTGTCATAACAGCATATGCTTGACTCTCGGTATTTTCAATTTCAGCTGAATCATCATAGTGCATGTATCATATAGTGGAGTCGCCAGCTACCTCTTCATCTTCCTAATTAAAGATAGCTTCATCTTCTGCTTGAAAATCATTAGAAGACAGTTCTTCTCGATCTATTTCATAATAACCAACTGCTGCATTCTTTGGGGGAGCTTCAAGTGCAAGCCTCTCGGGAGGAGGAGGCAATTTAGCCTGATTTTTGGCAACATAGTTGGAAGCAGAATTTGGATATGCCCTTCTAGGAATATCTTTGTACGGAGCAGCATAAGAAGCTTGTGAAACCTGCTTCTTTAAAGCAAGAAGTTCATTAGCCAACTTTTGTACCATAGGATCAGTAGAAGTTGAAGTGGAAGACTCAGAAATGGAATTTCCTTTGAATCGATTAGGATCCTTGTGGATTTTCCCAGCCAAGATCAAATCATCTTCAATCTTTGTAGCAAGAACTTGAGCATGAGCCAAAGTTGTTGGAGCTGCCCTTCTCAGTAGAAAACTGACTTCTGGCAGTTGGTTGTTGATGAAGAAACACTTGAGATTTGCAGGAGTAGGTTGAGAATTAGTAGGAATTCTGTTTGCTAGTTTATTAAACTTTGCAATGAATTCATGCATATTCTCATGTGTATCTTTCTTCATCTGGGTCAGCTGAGCCAACAATGCATGTTCATCTTCGGGGGGCTTGAAACGTTCTTCAAACTTACTCTTGAGGGTATCCCAACTAGTGATATCACTAGCTCTCAAATTGTAAAACTAGTCAGCTGCAATTCCTTGTAGTGTTTCCAAAAACAATCGTACAACAACATCTTAATGTTCTACTCCTAGAACACCACAAGCCATAGAGAAAGCCTTGATATGTTCATCAGGGTGCTTCTTACCATCTCCATAAAACTTGGGTAGATTCTTGTGTGAGCCTTGTGGAAGAGCATGAAGAGGTGGAGTAAGATTTAGAGGACCAAAAGCTACTCCCCATGGACCTTGAGCCATTGCTTGGATAGTAGGAAAAAATGAAATCAAAGGCTTGAGGAAAAAGGCTAAAAGTCCACTTGGGATGGGCTTCTTCTTCTTGGATGGAGGGAAGCTAGTAGTTTGGGAAAGAGAGGATATATTAGTGAGCAACTCAAACTTAGCTTGTTCACCTGGAGATATTTCTTGAGAACTTTGTCCTTTCTTACGATGAACGTAAAAATGAATTCCTTCCAGCGTATAAGTAAAGCTAAAACCAAGTAAACGGATTTAGAATATTGGACTTCAAAATAAATCGAGAGACTTTCAAATGCGTTCGTATCCTCAGCAGAGTCACCAAAAACTGTTGAAATCACCATTTTGCTAAACCTCCTAAGTTTACAAAATATTCAACCAACACAAGCTACATTTGTTTCATGTTTACGAGTCAAACCATCATGATTGAATTAGTGTACCTAATGCCTAATATAGATTTAACAATGATGTTTATGGCTTTGTCACTATAAATTTTTAGGGATAGATAAGAATTTTTTCATTTTTTATTTTCTTCCTTATGTTGCCCATTTGTTGCTATCATAAGACCTAGATATTTATTGGAAGAGATTTATTTCTAAGCACATGCCATTGATAAGGTGAATCATTCTCACCTAATATCTATGTGCCATGTACATATCTAATCTCGTGTGCTTGAATAGCACTTTCATGTGCCAACATGTATATTAAAAGGATGAGATTCCTCTACTTAACAACTAGCATATATAGGAAGGGCATGCATGTCGAAAGGTTTGGTAGTATATGGGAAAGGAAACCTCTTGGAGTGAGAAGCAACTAATCCATTTCCACTTGAAAAAAATCCATAAGTTGTGAATTGTATTATATCTAATATTATCAACAAGACCCAACTCAAAAGTGTGTAATTTTTCTAATCATGTCCACATTATATATCAATAGCAAGCTATCTTTGCAAATTAATATTAGCAAAAAATAGTAAGCATAGATAATATTGGAATGTTGGCATTAGTACACATGTCTATTCATATAGTTTTGAAACCAATTCAAAATGTTGTGACAAGAAATTAATATGTTGAAAGATCAAGTACAAGAACATGCACCCAATGCCTTGGAAAAGAAGAAAGATGATGCCAATACTGATGTTCCTTCTTTAATTTGTTCGACTCAAAAGTTTGCTAGGGACAAAAATTCGAAAAGAAGTGTTAAGTCCCATCATGTGCCACATAATAGTGTTGTAGAGAAGAAATATGTTGGTGTTATTTCTTCAAGCATTCCAACTTAGAAGGTAAGAAAATAGAAAAAGCTATGAAAGAAAAATGTTTAGCCCTCTCATGTGCTATAAAATAATGCCAGGTCTAAATAAAAAAGTGTGTTGTCAAAAATCATCATGGATAGAATAATTTTTAGTCCTCCTGTTGTTGAATCTACTTGCTACGTGTGTTTGGAGAACCATTAAACCAACAAACATCGTATTATTCTGGAGTATACAAAATTTATGAATTTTCATGTGCTAGAATGTTCTAAACCTATGAAATATGTGTCTAGAGGTATTTTTAAAAAATCAAGTTGAGTCTTTACCTATTGGTCAAAATTTTGAAATTGGCAAGTTGTCATGTCAATCAAAATCAACTTGCGATAAGACTCTTGAATCCAAACATGTCATTATAAGAAAATGCATTTTGGATGGATAGATCATTCTAGATTACAAATTGAGACTCAATTTTTATCAAATTCCTATAGGATTTTAATCAACCATTCTAGATGATAGCTCACATATACTCTTGATACATATGTGGTTGCTCCTAATGTAGATATTGTTGTTGATTCAATTAATAGTCAGCTTAGCATTACATATATTGTGGAGCATTGGTATGAAACCCCATTGAGCTAGTATACTCATGTTGATCCTACTATCAATCAAGTTGATGATGAGATAGACATTGAAAATTTTGATACTTGTACCATTGAGTGACAACTTACTAACAAAATTATAGAGTTGCACTCAATTTCCATAGATGATATTTATTCTCTCAATCTCTTTGGTGTTGATTAGAGTAGTGATTTTTTGTACCTATGGTTAATATAGATTATTTGAGATCATGGATATTTCCTCTTGTTGATCATACTTTTGCATGAATTGTAAGTTGAAAACCCAAAAGAATAACTTAAAAACTCTTACCATTAAGTTGAAAACTTGAAAGGATAGCTTAATGGAGGCTCATGATGAAAACTCACAAGAGCACCATTGAGTTATGTATCTCTATATAAGCTCATGTTATCTTTCAAAGGGAAAAGGGAACATTATAATAACTCTCCATTCTCATCTTACAGGATGAGCATTGGAATTTAGATTGTGAGTTCTTTGGACATGGTACTTGGAGAAACATCAAGATTTCAAGTTCTTCAAGCATAGTACTTGGATATTGTTGGTGGTTTATAAGTATTAACACCTAATTCTAAGGCTCTTACCAAGATATAGAAAATGTGAATAGAATTTTATACATAGAAGATGTTGCAACTTGATAAGATTGGTTGTCATTGATGTCAAAAGTATGTTTATGATTGTATATACTCCAGAGATTGTTAATATGTAGAGATACCTAATGGTGCAAGTTAGCATTGCAATGTATAGAAGAGTAGTAATTAGTTTGTTGCCTAAGTATGATGTGGAGGTGGGTACACATGTCTTAGTGTGTTGTTAGTATTCCTATAATGATATCTTACCAGTCTGGTGTACCGTACTTAGTGACAAGTTGCAGAAGTTGTGTCCAAGGCTTTCATAGTATATACCCTAAGGAAGAGACACAGTGTTTTGGTATGCATCCTTCCACAGAGAAAGATTTAGTTTCATGCTTCTGAAGTTAAGCTCATAGAGACGAAAAGGTGTTATATCAAAGGTTTCATGTCATTTACCTTCTATAGTGAAAGTTAAAAGTGACAGAGTTTTGGTATGTGCTATGGCAAAGCAAAGTGGTTATGAAGGCTTGTTGGAATGCTTTGCATTCCTTCAGATGTAAAG
The DNA here is from genome assembly GCA_007258455.2 of Sequoia sempervirens. Taxonomy (NCBI): domain Eukaryota; kingdom Viridiplantae; phylum Streptophyta; class Pinopsida; order Cupressales; family Cupressaceae; genus Sequoia; species Sequoia sempervirens. Next base: position 627,596,415 of record VDFB02058242.1, read on the forward strand.
GTTTGACCAAGAGGTTTTGAGCATATACTCAGTGATGCCCAATGTATGCTATATTGAAGTTGCAAGTGATTTGGTGCTCTGCAAGTTCAGTTTTCAAGTGATAGAGTGAGACTGTTGGTTTCAAATGCCTAATCTTCATCAGAAAATATGTTTGATTACTTACACCAGCAGAAGAATGCAAAATTTAGTTCTATGAGGTTGTGTGGACACTCCACATGTCTCATAGTGTCTAAGGTATGAAGTGCATGAAGATATTTCTTATTTCTAGTACCACACAATTGTTTCAAGTTGTTTTTGTGAAGACATGCTTTTGTAGAGGCTAACTAAGGCATGTTGATGATGTGTGCCACAAGTTCAAGTGCGAGCAGAGCTTAAGAAGTGATTGAATATGTTGTATGGGTCATACTGACTCATTTGGGAGAAACACAAATAATATTTTATCATTTTTTATACCGCTAATGGAGATGTAGGCCGACATGTTACAAGTTTCATATTTGCTTGTTATGATTGATTGAATTTGTATTTTACAAGTGTGCAGATGATATATAGAATATCAAAGATGAGAAGTATATCATGGAAGTGTGTGAAGATGTACGAGTGCATAAGCAGAGCGTGGAAAGATTTACTACATACCTAATATGTAGAATTGATGACTGTTAGTGGTTGAAGCCATAAAATCAATCATATTCTATTTGTTCCTTTTTTTATTAGGGAGTAGTAGCTTCCTTGGGTTTTATCCCCTAAAAAGAAGTTGTATAAACAAGGAGTAGTAGCTTCCTTGGGTTGTAGCCCTAAAACAAATTTGTAACTATTATTTACTTGTGAGGTTGGATTAGGATAGTAGCTCCTAGCAACATTTCTCAAAGTGGTTTTTCCCTTATGGGGTTTTCCACATAAATCTTGTGTCAATTGTGTTCTTGTGTGTGTGCTTATCTTCTTTCCTATTTTTATTAAGTAGGTGAATGCTTAATTGGTATAACTTAGCTTTAGCAAAAGTTAATTGGGATTGAAATTTGAAGCATATTGATTCACCCCCCCCCTCTTAGTATTTTGGTGTGTTCAACAATTGGTATCAGAGAAAGGTTCCTTGATACAAGCCTAATAGGTGAGGTAGATCCTATCTTTAGAACACATGGGGAATGATGCAGTGCCCAAGAAGAAGAGCTCTTTGAAAAAAGAGGACATACATCATGAGGAGGATGAATTTGAATTTGAATTCAATAAAGAATATTATCTAATGGATTATGAAGGAGAACTCATTTTTTCTCTAAATGATCTGGATGAAGAAAGAGGAAAAGAATGAATAACTCATATACATACTAGAAAAATTTTAAAAAAAGAAATTGGCAAGTGGAAAGTTCAAGTTGAAGAAGTAGAAATAGTTGTAGATTGCCTGAATATCAAGCTCATTGATAAATAAGTTAAATGCTCCAAGCTTGAAGAAGAGATCCCTAAGGAAAGAACTGGATAAAGCAAAAGAACAAATTAACAAGGGACTAAAGCTAAAAGGAGGTTTTGACATTCGATGAAATAATCAGCTCTAAAAAACTCTCAAAATAAAAATTTGGTCTTGTTTTTGAGAAAGGTAAAAGTCTAATAACCAGTCCATTTGCAAAACTATATGAGAATTTTAAGACATAAGGCAAGTCTAAAATGAAGAAGGATAATTTTTGCACTAAAGAACCTAAGAAGACACCCTCCATAAATGCAAAATTAGATCAAGATAGAAGAAGGAAATAAGGTGGATTTATTCCAGTCCGGAGACAAAGAAGGTTTAGAGGTCCTGCACCTGCTAGCTAGCATGCCCCACTAGGTCCACTCAATCTTTTCAAGGTTTTTGTTATTCTTGCAACAAATTTGGGCATAAGGTTGTTAATTGTAGATCTAGAGAATGAAGAAATGACTACATGGGTAGACAACCATTTGTACCTCAAAGATATGATGCTATTTCTTTTCATCGATATTGCTCTGCATGCAAAAATTGTAGTCATAAGGTTGCATAGTGTAGAACTAAAGTTAAGAGAAATAACTTTGTTCCAAAGCATAACATTGTTTGCTACAATTGCAATAATGTTGGGCATAAAGCAAAGTTTTGTAGAAGTGGTTTTTGAAACCACTTGTTTAGAACCGGAAGAAGGAAGAAACCCTAAATCAACAAAAGAAGGGAGATGTAAAAGTTTCAAAAGAAAAGAAAGGTCAAGAGAATATGAAGAAGGATGATACTATGCTTGTGCATTTTGCACAAGATCCTATGAAAATTTGAGATAGATAATTATCTAGGGGGAGCTACCATTTGCAAATCCCTTTTCCCCCTTAAAAGGATAAAATGTTGAACAGTTCAACATGAGAGTTGAATTGGATCAATTCTTCTAGTGTACGGGCACATTGAGAAAGATTGAACCTTTTGATCAAGGTTCCAGAGTAAAGGAATGATTTGTAGAGGTGTGTTAAGCATCTTTGTATCCCTGTGATGATAGAGAATTCTAGCAGAAGGTTTACCTAAAAAATATAAATCCATTAATGGCAAAAATTTAGGGCAAATGAGAGGCTTTTTATGTTTCATTTGAACATTTTGTTCTCATTTGTAATCAAAGGCATTTGTGTTTAGAAGTGGAGAGGAGTGAATAGGTTTTCAAGCTACTTGTGTGAAACCCTAGTGACGGTGTTTGAGTTGGCCCCCTTGACCTCATGTGGCACATGTCATTCATATGAGGTGACCCCATGTGGCACATGTCATTCATATGAGGTGGCCCATTTAGTGAGGATTCTAATTCCCTCATCGTTCCATCCCCTTCCATTTCCTCATGATTGGGCTCCTTGTAAACTAATTAAATTCATATTTGTAGTTCGACTAATCTGTCCTTCCTTCATTCCTCGATCGATTGATCTATTTTCAACATTTAGAAGATATTGCTTAAAGGGAAAAATACCGATTAGTCTCAATTGAATAATGATTAATGAGGATAATAATTTCTGCAAGCATCATTAGTACATAATTGTATGATATATATATATATATATAAAAAAAAAAATTGATTTCAATCTTCCAATGAACATATATAACTTATACACTTATGTATTCATATATCTACTTGTATTTAATTATATTAAACTTACTCCCCTTATTGTTGATTGATCATTTATCTTCACATATCTTTCATTGATCCATCTTCTTCTTCACATATATTTCTCTTAAAATAAATCTAATTTACACTACATATTTTCTCCTGTAGATCTGCTTCAATACTTCCCTTAACTATCTTCTTCTTCCTATGCACCTTCCTCCTAAATCTGATTATATTATATTAAGGTATTTGTTGCTATCTTCCTTCAAAAAATTTGTTGTGTTTTAATGATATGTCTTTTATTCTCTCCATAAGATCTACTCTTCCTTTATTTCCCTTATTGTTATTTTCCTTAATCGCTAATTGATGCCTAGAGATGTTTGGGACTCTCTGCCCTTATATATGACTCGACTTGCGCAAGAGACATGGCCATTCGCTTGTCAAAGGGCATGGCTCTTCCTTTAATCACACCTCTTGGTTTATCCATTTTCTTTAAAAACAAAACACAACTCTTAACAAATCACACCCTTTGGTTTTCCTCATGCTAATCATGCTAATCGCTACTTTGTCTTTGAATAAGACAAAGTAATTTTTGTCTTTTATGGTTTAAACAAGTCATACCCTTCATTAGTCGGTCTTTATCACATTAACTACTATTTCTTTTAAGAAAAGGGCATGGCTCTTCCTTTAATCACACCTCTTGGTTTATCCATTTTCTTTAAAAACAAAACACAACTCTTAACAAATCACACCCTTTGGTTTTCCTCATGCTAATCATGCTAATCACTACTTTGTCTTTGAATAAGACAAAGTAATTTTTGTCTTTTATGATTTAAACAAGTCACACCCTTCATTAGTATCACATTAACTACTATTTCTTTTAAGAAATCAGTGTAATCAAACATGAAAGAGCCTTGCCTGTACTAAATTTGCTGACTTGTCAATATAATCACTGATGTATTATGTTGATGTGATAATCTTTAGATAAGGAGATTGTTGCTGTTAAGGATGATTAGTATGCCTTCATAGGAATTGATACTTTTAGATTCTCATTAGGGATCGATGTCTTTAGGATTCCTTTATTTGGTGTTAATATATTTTATTTAAATACTTCTTGTTTGATATATTTTTATTAATATTATTTTATATTGTTTTTCTTTATCTTTATTATATGATATTTATAATTATTAATATTAATTATTCTGTTTCATATTATGATATTTGTATTATAATTATAATTATAATATTAAATTGCAATTACTCATATTTATATTTTAATATTCATTTGACTTTGTTATTTAGATTTTAATATTTCATATTTGGTGTTATAATTTGGAGTACATGACAAAATATTTCAGCTTAGCCCAGATCTTTACAAAACAAGGGATAAGAGATAGGCAGCTACATGAGGATGACAGCAGCAAAACTTTATAAGAAGATTCGTCAAAACCTTTCACAAACTGCAATAGAATGCATATGACTCAATTTGATAAAAACATGGCAGGCTTGTCATGAATTCCCTACCACATACCGCAATAGAAAACATCTCATCTATATGCATATGACTCAGGGCGATCGTACAATCCCAGAAATAAAGACTTTTATCCTGATTAAAACCATACAGATCAGATCCATTGCCATTGCAAGAAGCAGCAGCTGGGTGTTCCCCGATTTATAATTCAGGAATTTTTAAAAACAATTGATATAACCATTTCCAGCCAAACAAATAGTACCTAGTTCTTAAGGTTTATCCTCCTCTCAATTCTGGGTAGACACAGATTATCTGTTAATTCATCTACATACAACGTTTTAAGAACCAAAACACATCTGGCAGATATAGCTTTGGTTATTGGGAGGCCACAACATTATCAGCACTTGAAGGTGGTCTTTGCAGTTTCCTGTATTCTCTGAGAGCACCTCTTTTCTGTCATCACAAAACAAAAGAAACTCTTTCAAATATGCAAAAAAAGATCAAATGCAGGGACTTATTGTTTGCACATCCAATAAACTATTTGGCTATAAAGAGATGAATTACCGAGGTTCTGGACTGGAAAGGTTGCAATGGTGTTGTTGTTGACTTTCTGCCTTGGCTAGAAGAAGATGAAGTCTGGGACAATCTACAAACCAGTTGAGGAGAGGGGGACCAAGATTGTACCTGCAAAAGTCGAATTCAGTCACTTGCTTTGTTGGTCACTGGACTGAAGAATTCCCCACTCTACTATGCATCTAATAGCATACCAGAACAAAAAATTGCTATACTTCACTAAACAAAAATGATCAGCACATGAAAATCTTTAAATACCCCCTTGAAAAATATGGAGTAATTAAGTGCTTAAGTGGACAGGGGACAATATTAACCATTGTTCCTTTTGGATGGACCAAGCAGTACATAAGCAATATGTGTGTGGAAGGGTCAAGGCCAATCCTCCATTGTTCGGTTGTGATGGCACTTATTGATTCTATTTCAAATTTAGGTTAGTTTACCAGATTAGAGTACTATGCTATATATTTGAATGATACTGCAGGACATAAAAGGGCATTACCTTCTTGCCTACATTCCAGCTATACTTATTTGTGGGATGGCTTTGTTCCACACCATCAGTTCTGAATTCAGAGAGGCAACATATTATGTAAAGAAGACCTAAAGCTAAAAATAATACAGAACAATATGAGAATTAGGAATAGGAGACTTACTTCGTTTTCCAGCAACTTGGGTTGAATATCTTAGCATGAAATGACTTCTTATGTGGTTCCATGAAGCCCTTTTCCAGATGTTCTGAACTTTCCTTATATTTCTCAAGTTGTGGATCTCCTGAATGTGCAGTATTTTCCTGTTCATGGGAATGAATGGGTCCAGAGAATAATGCAAGGAAAGGATCACTGGAATATTTTATGTTCTCAACTTTCTCTAAATAATCGTGTTCATGCTCATGAAGAGTACTCGAGTTTGTCAGCATGTTTTCTGATGTATCACTTACCATATTTTCGGTATAGGATGAAAAATCTTTCTCACTAAGTTTTGGCTGCTTGGATGATGACAAATTGTCCTTCTTTACACCAGATTTTGGACAACTTTTTGCAGCATCTTTTTTATTGTTTCTCAATCGAAGCTCCCCTATTTCCATTGGTCCTGACTTACTGCACTTATCAGGATCATCAATGATGCTATTTTTCATGACTAGTTGATTCTTGGAGCCACTTAGACTAGATCGTTCATATGAATATTTATCTAAACAGTTAATCTTGTCATCTTGATTCTGTTTGCCTTTCTCCTCACTGCCTACATTGCTATCATGCTTAAAGGCCATGTTGGAATGCTTGGCAGAATCTTTCTGATCTCCACACAATGCAAGTTTCTTCACTTTGGAGCCAAACACTGAAGGATGTGTCAAGAAATCTTTCCTTGGGGTTTTACCAAAGAGGTTACCTGCTGAAAAAGTGCCCTTAATTGTTGAACCAGATTTCAGATATGAACTTCGATTATCACTTGTAAGATTTTTGTTGGTTGTTAGTTTAGTAATCCGGGCAGGGCTTGTAACCCCTTTCTTCTCACTGCTTTCAAGGGATTTTAGTGGAGTAGTAGTATTATAAACTATTTTCTTTTTAGTCCCTTTCTTCTCACCGCTCGAAGGGGCCGTTACTGGAGTAGTATTGCTTAAAGTGCTCAGATTACTAATTGCTTGTTTTACAACTCCTTTCTTCTCCATGCTCAAAGGACTTTGGGAGTCCTTGGCAGCAATACATTGCTCCGGAACTTTTGAGGAACTAATTGAAACATTTTTCAAACCCTGTAATTTGGGGGATTGCCCAACATTTGATAGTGCGGATGATTTGGGATTCTTTTCCATGCTTGAGACAACAAAAACACTATGTGGACGATTAGGACTTTCATTTTCAGCATCTGGAAGATATTTACCTGTTCTAGATGCATGTTTGTTTCTACCTGCAGGTGATGGCTTCTTTAAATTTCTTGATGCATTTTCCTTTGACTTCAATTTGTACAAAGAAGTTACTGACGTTGACAGTGGACTCCCAGTTTTCTTGCAATTGAGAGTACTGCACAGGTAAAAAAATAAGTTCAATTTCCTAACATATCAAATCATTGCATGATCCCAGAAAAATAGAGAAAGATTTGAATGATCATATGATAAAATAAATACACACCTTGCAGTCATATCCCCTAGTGGCGTAGTGCTAAAAATGCTCTTCACTGAAGTAGACATAACAGATGCGGGCTGTTTTACCTCCTACATGTTAGGATCTTGCTAGTGAGTTAAGAGGATACTCTAAAATAATCAATTCCAAATAAATAATATTAACTCTGAACTGAAAAGCAAAATCAAAACCTTTGGCGACTCATATAAAGGAGCATCCAACAAGCTGGCTGCAGTCCTCACATGATTAACTATTATGGATGCATGTTTGTTTCTATCTGCAGGTGATGGCTTCTTTAAATTATTTGATGCCGTTGAAGTAGACCTGACATTTCTGGGTTGTTTTACCTGTTACATGTTAGGACCTTGCTAGTGAGTTAAGAGGATACTCTAAAAAAACAATTCCAAATATAGATATACTAACTTTGAATTGAAAAGTGAAATCAAACCTTTGGTGACTCAAATAATGGATTAACCAACAAGCTGACTACAGTCCTCGAATGATTAACTATTTGCTTTTTAGTGCCTTTCTTCTCACTGCTTGCAGAGGTTGTTATTCGAGTAGTGTTACTCAAAGTGCTCAAATTACCAATTGCTTGTTTTGCAACTCCTCTCTTCTCCATGCTCAAAGGACTTTGGGAGTCCTTGGCAGCAATATTTTTCTTTGAAACTTTTGCAGGATTAATTGAAACATTTTTCGAACCCTTTAATTTAGGAGATTTCCCAACATTTGATGGTGCAGATGGTTTGGGATTCTTTCCCATTCTTGATACAACAGAAACAGTACGTGGAGGATTAGAATTACCATTTTCAACACCTGGAAGGTTTTTGCCTGTTTTGGATGCATGTTTGTTTCTATCTGCAGGTGATGGCTTCTTTAAATTCTTTGTTGCTGCTGAAGTAGACCTAACAGATTCGGGTTGTTTTACCTGCTACATGTTAGGATCTTGCTAGTGAGTTAAGAGGATGCTCTAAAAAATGAATTCCAAATATAGAAATACTAACTTTGAATTGAAAAGAGAAATCAAACCTTTGGTGACTCAAATAATGGAGCATCCAACAAGCTGACTGCAGTCCTCGAATGATTAACTATTTGCATTTTAGTCCGTTTCTTCTCATTGCTTGCAGAGGCTATTATTGGAGCAGTGTTACTCGAAGTGCTCAAGTTACCAATTGCTTTTTTTGCAACTCCTCTCTTCTCCATGCTCAAAGGACTTTGGGAGTCCTTGGCAGCAATATTTTGCTTGGAAACATTTGTAGGACTAGTTGAAACATTTTTCGAACCCTGTAATTTGGGAGATTTCCCAACATTTGATGGTGCGGATGATTTGGGATTCTTTCCCATGCTTGATACAACGGAAACAGTACGTGGAGAATTAGGATTATCATTTTCAGCACCTGGAAGGTATTTACCTGCTCTGGATGCATGTTTGTTTCTATCTGCAGGTGATGGCTTCTTTAAATTCTTTGTTGTCGCTGAAGTAGACCTAACAGATTTGGGCTGTTCTACCTGCTACACGTTAGGATCTTGCTAGTGAGTTAAGAGGATACTCTTAAAAATCAATTCCAAAAACAGAAATACTAACTCTGAACTGTAAAGTGAAATCAAAACCTTTGGCAACTCAAATAATGGAGCATCCAACAAGCTGGCTGCAGTCCTCGGATGATTACAACCTACAATACAAATTTTCATTCCCATCACACTCCATTGCAAAAGTCTTCAATCGCATACATAACTCTCCCAAAGCATAAGGCCATAGGAACAATGCAACAAAATCTTTTTGTGAACAAATCCTAGCACATAAAATCCTTATGTTTATCTGAAACAATAATGCATTGAAATATTACCCTCCAAACCAAAAAGTTAAGCTGGTCATCAAATAGCTTCAGGAATTTCTATCAATTTGCAATCGCAATTAAATCAATACATGTTCAAGAATGCTCTCTTGCTACCTGTTACCTTGTTACCTAATTATAGATAATAGAGTATGATCCAAAAAATTCGTTAAAGGCTCTACACATTGAAATCCAGAAATACCACACAACAGCATGGACTGCGAAAATATAATGGCTTTAATTAGGTGCCAAGGATATTAAAAATCTAATGGCTTTAATTAGGTGCCAAGGATATTAAAGTTATGGATCCTAGACCATGCAAGGCAATCCAATTTGACTTTCCATGCCCAAAAGTTCAAATGCAGGGCCTAAAAACCAAAAACACTCAAAACCATTTATTACATAGATTGAAAAACCATACCAGGCTTGCAAAACCAGGCATCATCATCCACAGGTTCCTCCAGTGCCAAGAAGTCCAACCATTTGGGTGCCCGAATATCTTCGTAAAACTCATCCCTCACAAATCTGCTGTCAATGTTCTTCCAATCTATATTCAGAACATCCATTCTTACAAGCAAAACAAAACACCACCACAACAATAATAACAAAAACATAAAAGAAAACAGTAAGCACTGCAGAAGCAATGCGAAATCTAACAAGAAAGGACCCAGGAAACAGAGAAAAAGAATCCTCGTATCCTGGTGGAAGCTCTTTCAAGCAAATTCTGCACACCATTGAAGTATTTATACTTCAATTAAACGGGTCGATTCTGAGTAGGTATTTCACAACAGAATCACAATGTGAGCTGTACACTGTGATGCATAAATTTTATAAATAAATAAATCTTCCGTAAATAGTCTTAGCAATTGTTGGAATGACAGTAGTAGGATAGAATACGAGGGCTATACTACAACGGTCAAAATGGTGGTTTCTCACCTGTTGGATTGGCTGGTCAAAACTCTCCGAGGCGTCGATCATTTTGACTGTTGTATGCTCCCTTCGGATTCCTGGTTTTAGCCGATAATGTGCTGGGTTTCAGCCGGAAACAAGTTGTCATTGAACAATTTTTTGTTAGTTGTTTGCTGGTGAGGTATTAAATGTTCTGGAGCTCCAAAAATGTTGGAGCTATGGTTGCAGAGTGAGACCCATGCAAAATATTTGCCTTTCCTTCCCCAACCGTTTTGTTTCAGCAAATGTTCGATTGAGCTGTGATTGGATGATTTATAGTGTAAAGAATTTCTTGTCTCACTTTTTTGTTTGTTTGATGTGTTTATGAGGGTTTAACTGTTCTGGATTTGTAGATATCAAGTTTTCATAATCTATAATCAATATTTTATGTTGTGTCAATGTTGAACGAGATTTAAATTGGCAGTTTCAGTATAAAGTATTTAATGTCTATTATATTGGGCTATAAAAGATTTTTTTTTATTTTTGTGTTTATTCTATCTTAATGTTCAATTGAGTTATTATTATTGAATGAATTCTAAAATTTAATATCTTCTATGAATCATAATAAATTGTTATTTTCTCTAGATTTTTTGTGCAATTTCATCAGATTGAGCTATAGTTATCACTTGTATTAAATACCTAAAAAAATTATAGTTATTGGTAAATATTAATACTAAATACTTGAAAATAACTCACTCTATCATGTTTTGTTTTATTAATCTATAAGAAATAATTTTTTTAATAAGATAACATTATAATATCAGTTTTTTTTATTAACAATATATTACACTATTTATTAATGTGAGTTAATTAATGATTTGATTTGAATTTGAATTTCACAATAATTTTATTTTGAAAGTTATAGTGCTTAAAATTTGGTATAAATAACAAATTTATATTTTTTATTTTTTATTTTATTTTATTTAAATTCAAATTCTTAGATATATACATTCATGTAAAACAAATTTTATTTATATGAAATAAATGAATAATTAAACAATTTGTCTTGTTTTTAGCATCATGCTAACTTCAAAAACAATAATAAGAATTCTCTTTTAAAATATTTTACATGGAGATATATACCTATTATAGAGATTATTTTACATAAGGCACAATGGTTAGCTAGGACCAATTCATAATATTTAAACAATGTCATGTTTTTAGAACTTCAAAAACAGTAAAAATAATTCTCTTTTTAAATACTTTACATTGAGATATATACCTATTATAGAGATTATTTTACATAAGAGGCAATGGTTGGCTAGGATCAATTCATATATATTACTTGCAAGTCACCTTTCTTAAGTTTGTGTTTATTTAGTAGGCCCATTTTGTCACTTTAGTCATAAAGTTCATGTAAATTTACAAATATTTGAGCTTTCCACCAAAAACAAGTCACATCATTAAATCATTTGGCAAGAAACCATTTTCAATTACTATTTTTTGTAGCCATCGCTCCACATCAAATCTTATAGTTTTAAAAAATTGTATCAAATCTACAACTATAAATAATCATATCAAATATGCTTGGAAATTGGAAGGGATGAAATTAGA
>VDFB02058242.1:627616686-627653394 GCA_007258455.2 Sequoia sempervirens
ATGACATGGATGGTTAATGCAATGTGAATGCAATGGTTGTGTTTTATATGATATAATGCAAAATGAGATGGCTTTCTAAGATGCTTAGAATAAAAAATATTATTATCCTAAACATATTAAATGATAAATGTAATGTATGTGATGCATTTAATGTGATGCACTATATGCAATGATATGATGATATTTTATGCAAAATGAACGTAATGTGTGAGATGAATTTATGATGTTATGCAAATATGTATGCAATGGACTATCTATAATGCTTATGTACTTATTATGTATGATTATAAAATAGGTGGTAATGTGGAATAGTTATGAAATGTTTATGCAAATGAATGTTTATGCAATGATTTATGTGATGAATGCAATGTGATGCAAAAAATGGATGCAATGTAATGAGAAAGGGATATGCTAATTTTATGGAAAATGCTTATAATGATATGGTTATATGACGATGGAAATGCAATGCATATGTTTCCTATGTGATATGCTGATGCAATATGCTAATGATTTGTGGATGTAGGATTGATGATAATGAGGATGATGATGATGATCAACTATCATAGTACCTTGTTAGCGTGATAAGCAAGAAGGGATGAAAGAGAAGAAGTCATTTCAACAAGACACAAGATGATGAATATGAAAATGATGATGATTACTTTTCGAGGAGTTGGGATTTTCAAAGGGCCAATTTTCATAGCTTGATAATTAACACACATGGCACGATGCATCAAGGTATAGAAACCGTGATTTATGCTGTACCTAGTGTGATGGAATTTGACTTCGACAACAACGATAGGAGCATCCTTTGTTCACACCAATCTAATGAAATCTTGCTAGGATGCACTTCAGAAGTTTCAAACATCTCGGACCAAAACATGGAAAGGTAAACCTATCAATGCAATAGTCAAGAAGTTGTTCAAAACCTCCTCCATACATACCTAACAAATAAAGTATTCGCCAAGGTTATTTTACAAGAACGTCCAACAAGCACAACATACAAAAGATAATGATCATTGCCCCATTCCTATTTCTCTAAATCCTCTTGTTCGGATATCATCGAGAAGTCCTTGGAATGAGCGCAATAAGATAAGTCAAAAGGATAAAGAAAAAGTAAACAAACAAGCCGATGTTCTTCAATACCGCTAACCGAAAGGTGATGTGTTTTCAAGGATAAGAGCTGAAACTATTGCCAAAAGATAATGCCCATTGTAGGAAGGATTCATCCTAGGACATGTTAGTGGATGGCGGCACATCATTTCGTTTATCCAAAGCGTTCTAAATGATGATTGATATGGGACCAATTGGATGATAAGTTATTGACACAAAGAATTGACCAGCTTGTTTACGCACTGACTTAGACTTGAGACTTTAACGCTTTGAGTTTTCACTTTTAACCGCTAGACTTGTTTCTAATTATCTTACCAAAGGTTGAGGATGACGATCGCTTATTATGAGTGATGTTTATTGCGGGTGAAAGCGAGATGAGACAGATGGATTTTTTCAAATATTTGGATTTTTTTTGAGTTTTGAAAAATTTTGAGGCCGTTTTTGGTATTTTCAATATTTTACAAATGTTTTGGTTTTTAAATGTTTTGATTTGATGTCTCAAAATATCAAAGATTTTCTTGCTCACGCTTTTAGGTTTAGAGATGACATAGTTCGATGTTATGGTTTTTGATGTTTATTTTGTGAGTATTTTGATTTTCAACACTTCGACGCATTTGATAAGGATGTGTGTGACGATATTAGTGATCTGTTTAGGATTTTGTTGAAGACCAAGCTAAGGTTGACTAATCAAATCGATGGATTGATGATGATGATAACATTGTTGAGGATGCACAACAATGCAAGGATAGTGTTAAGCAACACAATGATTAGGATGGATATCCCAAGATGATGGATTGATTGGACTTGGTTGATTAGGATTTTGAAGCTTGATTTGGAACAAAATTTGTTTTGAATGATTCAATGTGACGTTGAAGCACACATTAGATACAATTCATATTGATTGTTTGGATTGATGTTTGATGAAGATACAACCTGATAAGGAACATCCTCTTGTCAAAATATGCCATGGGCTAGTGATTTGGATTTTGGATCACAAGTGTTGTGACCAAGTTTATTTCATTTTTTCCAATGTTTGGATCGCCACATAAGTTGGAGGATATAGATCAAGATTTATTCCCGAAGCAAGATGTAAATATCTGCCCCCAATGTCTAGCAATGTATGGAATACCATGGGTGGATGCTTGGATATGTGTATGGATGGAGGGATATGAATTATCTTGTGATAAGATAAGGTTTTCATATAAAGAATGCTCATTTGGATAATGCTTCATGGCTCAAATAATGTTGCATAGGATAAGATCAATGAAAATGACCCATGTCAAGATGTTTACCGTAAACAAGTGTAAAGTGTGCACCAAAATTTTACCAAGATCAAGATAATTTGTACTATGGATGGAGATGGATTGGATAAATGGTCCATGAATGGATTTATTATCGATGAGATGGATGCAATGCTGAATTTATTATGGATGGAATGAGATGCTTCCTCCTGAACTGGCGTACGCAGATGCTTGATTCTACACATGACGCCTGTTTGTCAGGTTTTCATCATGGTACCTACCCAAAGTGCCACCGAAGTGGTTTTCACTAGAGGACGATTTTTTTCTTTACTGTTTTCAATCCTTTTTCTGATTTTTTTTTTGGATTTTCATATTTTTTGATTTTTTTGATTTTTTTGAAAGATTTTAAGCTCATGACGAACCACCTGGTGGCGTCTATGTAGATGCTTCTATCACGATGTTCCATTGATAGCCTACTTGAAGAATTTGCTTTGCAAAGATACGTGCACTTGAATGTAACTTTTGGAATTCTTGATCTGCTTCATCGATACCGGAGTTAACTTTGTCTTTATGCGCACATTGCAATAGAGTGCCTTCTAAATCCTTATGATAAAGGGTTGTCGACAATACATGGTTAATGTGAGAATTGGATATCATGTGTGGAGGCGTGGATGGAGTGTGTTTAGGGATAAAAGATGGGTTGGTTGATAGTTTGGACTCTTTGACTCTCCAAACTTGGGAAGATGAGCAATGATGGGTGGATACGGAAGTGTGCGTGGAATTAGGACCAACTGCTTGATACACATTGTACGTTGCTTGAAAAGCCTGCTTTTGATTTTTTGGACATCGTTGATGGATACTTTTCCCTTTTTAATTTTTCCCCACAGTTTCTTTGACTGATGGAGTTTGATAGGGATAATCTTTCTTTGTATTCTTTGGTATCCACTTGTATTTGATTTGTCTGATATGCTCTTTAGCTTCTTTTTCTTTGGTAATATTCTTTGTGCTTTCATTCAAATCTTTCTTTCGAAGTTGGTCCCAATTCGTGGATGGAGTGATGAGTGGATGAAGATTCATGATGTGACTGGTTGTAGTATTGGCATTAGTTTCATCATAAGGACTCTTTGTGCTCCCTATGTTGACGTTTTCTTGAGACAAAGTTGCCCCCAGTATGGTGGTAGTAGTACCTTCATGCTTTGATTCTGCTTGTTCCAAGAGCTCTTGTTTAGAATGCATTCTCTGATAAATGACCATTGTAGATGATGTGGTTTCCATTTGCCGCTCCGCTAACTCCAGAATATCCTGTTCTGTTTGACCAGTTTCCTTGAGTGGATATTGTTGGATATCTTCATAGACGCTATCCTCAGTCTGAATTTGGGATATATCTGATCTTGATGTTGACAACTCAGTTTGATTGTAGGAATCAATAATTTTCTACTATTCTAAATGAAGATCATCTACGTGTCCGTCCAAAGAAAGAATCTCATGGGTAGATGGAGAATTATGTGCATCTTGCATAGATAGGAGAGTGTTCATTAGATCAGTGTAGTATCTTGGAGATACAAATTCTTGATCTTGAATGATTTTGGAGTTGCTTTTGACATGCTTTGGATCAAGTTCTTGACATGGGTCAATTTCAAAGGATCCTTGGATATCTTTATTAGGAATGGGAAGTGGCTCAATATCCTCTAGATTGTTAAGTGGATTTGGATCAAATGTTGATTTGAAGATTCCTTCAATATTTGAAAACATGCCTTGGAAAGGACCATTGCTAGACCGTGGTGAAAGACATTGATCATGCTTTGGAATATATTCTTGAGATATGTCCTCTAACTTATTAGGTGATGTAGAGACATTTTCAACATGATCATTGGTTGATGGATTGTTGATTACAGGAGCAAATAATGTTAACACTCCTTGAAATGGATCATTGTAAGATATTGTTGAAGGATTCTCCTCATGATAAAAAAGTGACTCTTGATGTATGTTGATTTGATCTTCGGATGAGGTAGAAACATCTTCCATGTGTTTGTTGATGGATAGGTCTTGATCATGTGATAATTGACTTGGATCGATACATGGAGTCACTAACATTTTTTTGGGATTTTGAACAACATTTTCTTGTTGGGCTTGGTATTGGGCTTTATCTTGCGCTTGCACTTGAGCCTGGGCTTGTAGTGTGGCTTGGGAAACTTGAGCAACTTGTGCAACTTGCTGAGCAGCTAGTTGTGTAGCTTGTCGGTTTTGGTTTTGTTGATGTGCCTTCTGATAAGCAGCCTGCTGAGTGGCTTGAAATATAATGCTATATTGGTTTGATGTGTTTGGTTTGGGTGGTGGTGGTGGCGGAGGTGGTTTTGGAATAGTGCTTGTTGTGGTGATAAGAGGTGTCGTCATATTGATGATTGGTATTTGAGTGGTGGATGGTGTAATTGATGCAATTGGTCCTTGAGAGACCATGTTTTGAGATATTATGGGCGTGGTTGATGATATTGTGATTTCTTGTGCATTTGTCATCTGTTGTTACGATGTCGACGACAAGTTCTAAAAGTTTTGCATGATGTTTTGATTGATGTTCGGGATGTTGGTTTGATTGATACTTGGTAAAGGGGGAAGCCCTAAGCTAAGGAGTGATGTGGGTGATGATGGCAATGGTGGTTTTGGAATCATGTTGGATGTAGTGACAAGTCATTGAGATACGTTTGGAGTGATCGTGAGGGTTTTAGATATGATGGGTGTGATAGGGGTGGTTGAAGTGGTTGAGGTGATAGGAATGGTCAGAATGATCGAGGTGATAGATCCTTGGGATACCATATTTTGATTTTTCAGGATTGATGTTGTCATTTGATTAGATACCATTTTGTTGGTGCGATGTCGATGGTATATTCAAAGGATTTGATGTGATGGCTTGATTGGTGTCAGGTGGATTGATTTGGATGGAGTGATTAGTGCTAGGTAAAGCGGGAAGCCCTAAACTAAGGAATGATGTTGATATGGGTAATGGTGGTGGAGATGTCTCTTGGCGCAATGACTCAACTATTTTGGAAAGTGTAGCAATTTGATCTCGCCAAATTTGATCTTGATTTTGATCTTGACTCCCTTGATATAGTTGATTTGGTTTTTGTTCAAGCAGATTTGGGATGCATACTTGTGGTTTTTGAATGGGATCATGGAAAATTTGATTTTGGACAATGTTCTGACTTGGGATGATGTTCAAATTTGGCATGATAGGTTGAAATTGAACATTGTTGGTGTTGGGAATCACATTGCCTTGATTTAGGTAACTTTGATTTTGCATGGTGTTACCTTGACTTGGATTAATACATGGAGTTGTTAACATCTTGTTTGGACTTTGAACAACATTTGTATGATTCGCAAACATATTTATCCCAAATTTTTCTGGATTCATGTTTGGTAATCTTATACTTGGTATATTCACTTTTGGCATGTATGGATTTGGTGGGATGATGTTGGTCATTTGAAGACTCATGCATTGATTGTTTGGTGGATAGACTTGTAAGTTTGGACTTTGATTTAAATCTACCATCGAAAAAGGTGTTCCAAGATATAGATTGGGTAGACTCACTTTTGTTGTGCCATTGAGGTTTGTAGGAGATAATGATCCCATGTATGGATTGTATACATGTGAGTTTTGAAAAACAATTGGCATTATAAGGCTTGGATAGTTTGGTTGACTTGGATTACTTATGATGTATGGATCAAGTTTATATTCCATATTCCTCTTGCGTTTTGATCTTGTTACAAAAGTGACCTCTAAGGTGTTTAGGACCAACGATGAGATGAAAGATGAAAAGGGGTGAATGATATGAGTGTTGAACGTTTATGGACTTTGGATCAATGCTAGACTTAGGGTTTGATTTTGATTGGTTTGATTGGATAATGAACTTGTAAACTCTAAGATGTTGGATGTGATCTTAGGCTGAACTTTTTCAAAGGTGTGCTAATTCAATTAAATGTATGAGAAAGGATGCATTCCCATACACCTAACTAAATAAGGTGATTTTGATTTTGATGATTTACCCAAGTCTAGAATGATGTATTCAAAGCTCTAAAGTTGCTTGTGGAATGGGATGATAAATGTTTGGGGTGGATGGAGTGTTTGGATTTGATCCTAAATGAACCTAAGAAGGATTTTCTTACAAGGCCAAGGCTTTGAAGAACATGCTTTTCAATTCAAACAAAAAGATCAATGTTTGCTCAAAAGACCATAAGACAAAAGATACACAAGCACATGTGTGGGGTTCAATTGATTTCATCTTGATTAGTGAATTGATTTTACCACAAACACTTTCTTGATTAGATTTTCAAACTAAATGTCCAATTTCCTAACTTCTTTTCATACCACAAAGTGCTATGTGGAATTCAAGGAAATCAAGGCAATGATTACCTAATGTTTACCTTGGTACAAGCAAATTAAGATGTAAGCCCAATTACTTAGAAACCTCTAAGGACATAATCCCCAGGGTAAGCAATAGTTCTTGGGTTTTGTCAAAGGTATTTGCTCTAACTAAGGGGTTTGAAATTTTGATGATGATGTTAAGTGTTTGTTTCCAAATGTTTTCGCACAAGCAAAGCATTTTGCAACCAAGAATAAGTACAACCCTATGGATGTGAAAGACAATATTTGTTGGATTCCCACTTGGACAAGTCTAGCTATGCTTATCTTTAGTGAATGGTTAGATGCTTGACCCCACTGGCTCCCCTCCACGGCTCATTAACGTCAATTGGGGTAGCCAAGCATCAACACCCATGAAACTCCCATGGCATGCTTTCCATTTCTACTAAAAGACCATAAACGTGTGGGGTGGCTTCAGAACGACCGTTCTTGCACCAACAAATAGATCAAGGATTTTGGCAATTTTAAAACATGGGTTTTAATAAGGACTTTCCATTCATGGATATTGACCCATACAGTGAGAGTCCCCTTTTGAATCCATCTCGTCCGAGCCAACCATGTGATATTGGCGTTTATTCCAATACCCACGTTTATATCCCGACTAGAAATACTCTCGGGTTCAAAGTGTTACCAATTGAGTCGTTCCCTTGGGTGAGTACTTTTTCCCCAAGGCAGGCCCTCTAAGATAAACAAAAGCAAGCAAAGACAAAATCCGTAACTCGATCAATCTTTGTTAGTAATAAATAGAGAGAATGTACACAATAATGCTCTACTCACACTCGCACAATGTTTTTTTCAATTTTTTAAACCCAAAATGAAGTGTGGAGGTGATTGCTTTATCTCAATCTAAAATCACAAAAAAGGCCTTTTGATTCTCAAGATCGCTATAAAGCGCAAGAGAAGCGCATACGTCCTTTTTCAATGAAGCTAGTCTAAGTAATCCCTCATGAAGACAAAGTTTCACATGTTCATTTTAAATCCACAAAGCAAAATGTGAGTTCTTTTTAAAGCACCAAAGGACAAATGAGAGTTGTTTTGTTCAATTGTTAACCAAAAAAACAAACTCTAGTAAGCTGTAGTCCTAATGTTCATTTTTAACCTTTGCAAAAAATTGAAAAGATTCTTCTTTTTAAAGCCCAAACGAAATTAGTGTCCTAAGCAAAAAAGAATAACAGTTTCTTAAAAGTGTTAAACAAACACTAGAATGTTTAAAAAAACTTTGATTTTGTAAGATATCATCATCATGCTTCTTCCTCTTTCATTTTCAATTGATCCAACCTATAAGAAAGAAAACCAGTCAGATTCTACAAAATACAAAGATTAAAAAATAGAAAACAGAAGGTAAACTCAACATTTGACAAAAATCACGTGCTAAAATAACATTTCAACTTTTTACTCCCTGCCAGCGGCGCAACCCGTGACTGTGTCGGAGTTTGATTTCTCAGCAGTGTTGTACAGCGCTGCTTACTAGTCAGCGTCACTCTGTGTCCGGGCCAATGAGCTCAACTGCGTCGTACTTTTTTTTACCGTCGTTGTTTGATTTTTTTGAAAAGTCCCGCAGGTCAGAATGGTCAAGCGGCGCAGTTTGAAATCCAAATTCTTAGGCGGGAAGACTTTAGCATCGCAGTTTGAATTTTCAGCAGTGTTGTATGGTGACGCTGGAGAACCAGTGGTGCTATATGGCGACGTTGATTTTCCAACGTTGGAATTTTTTTGTGCACAAACAAAAATGTGGAATTTTTAGGAAAAAGTGATTAAAAATGAGATTTTTCCCTCTAGCTTCAAATGTGTGGAACTCTAATCCCAATACCTACAAAACAATGAGAATGAAATACATTAGATTGTAGGAAATTGCAAGAACAAGGATTCCATATGAAATCCATTAACATGGTAGCACACAACAGGAAAAAGCAATGGATGAAGTGAGCAATAAATGAGCAACAAAAATGTTGATTGAATCCTAACTGCCAGCAAACCGACGATCCTATTAGGGGAATTAGTGCCAATTTGATGAAAAAATTGGCCCCTTTCCCACCCTAATGCAAGTTTCGATGTCGATGATGATCGATCCACTCCCTTTGATGAAGGATGGCGTGAATGCCCAAGCTAAAAACCTACATAACCTAGCTAAAATTCAATGATGATGGATGAAATTTGATAGATATTTGAGCATGGTAACTTTGCATAATTTGTGGATGATCAAATGAGGAATGGAGCCTCTTATTTATAGATGGGATTGAAGGATGAATGTCCAAAATTGAACAATGTGGGACTAACATTCATCCAATGGAAAGATGCCACTTGTCAAGCTATGAGTGGATGAAGGATGTGCGTGTTTTGAGGATTGTGCCAATACATGCCTATTTTTGAATTTGAAGTTTGTTGAAATGACTTGCAAAGAGGGAAGGGAAAATGCATTAAATGCCACTTGGCTCAAGGCAAAGGACATGTAAGATGGGACATGAAATTGCCTTGTTGGATGTACATGTCAACTTGGATTTTAAATTCCAAACTTTTAACATTCCAAAAGATGCTCCTTGTTGAGGAAAAATAGATTTAATAAACTCAATTAAATCTATTTCTACAAAGCAAAGTGGTAAAAAGTCGGAGATGGAAATAAGAGATTAAAACTAATCACGCTTTTAATTAATTAATGATGTGACAAATTTGACTTTTAAATTTGTGGATTTATTTAAATCAAATAAGATGAATATGATAAGAGACACTAAATAAATATTTTGATTTATTTAATTAAAAGAGATGATGTTAGATTAAATTAAATAAGGTTTTAATTTATTTAATTTAATAGATAGACTTTAGAGATTTAATCAAATAAAATGGATTATTTAATTAAATGGGGATAATTAGATCAGATGGATTGATTTAATTAACAAAAGAGATAATTAGATAAAATGATTTATTTAATTAAGGGAAGACAATTGATCAATTTAATAAAATAAGGGGATTTGATTAAATGATTAAACCGAAGGATGATTCAGGATGAAACGATGTTAGTAGTCGGGATCAAATGCACAATGTCAATCGGTATATTTTATGTGTCTACATCAACAACATCCACCAATAAAGATTCAAATATATATTAATCTTCTACAAAATAATATTTACAAAGACTTGTAGTAATTGCTGCAATTTGCAACAACATTTTACCACATTTTACGACTGTTGATATTTTACCAGCACTTTGTTGTGTGTACCCATAGCTTAATTTTCATTTTTCTAGCCACACACCGTGACCTTCTGCTCACATTTTTTCCACCCAATATCAATGAAAACTCAAAACCGCATGTCTATTCACCTTCCCACACATGTATAGTTGCTTGGAATCCAAACGTGACTGTTGGTTTTCCTTTATGCAACCAATAACTCTTTATTTTTGGTAGCTATCCAATTGCTCTTTAACTATTTTTCAACCATTTATAACTGTTCATTTCTAGCATTTTATTAATTGTTTGTAATTGTGTTTTTAAATACAAAAGTGCAACAAATTATTTATTAAAATAATGGTGAATAATTTGGGGAAAATTAAACCATCAATTCTAACTGGGCTCCATAATACAACACAGGGTACAACTGATCATGCCTAAAGTTACTCACCATGTATGACCTCTTATTGAGGTGACAGATATCATTTGGTAGGACATTTTCCTTATAAGCTAAGGAGTGTAAAGGTGGTACATGAACTTTTCATACCTTATTCACCCATTCATTTGGAAGTATTAGCCTTTGGGTTGTGGTCCCACACTAAGTTAACACTCCCGCTTGAATAATTTTGGGCTTGTGTAAGTGCTTGGTGTGTCTTCTTGTACTAAACTAGTGAATACCTATCTTCCCAATTCCTCCTAGCCAATTTGTTTGTTTGTGTGATTTTAAATCTATCTCCTACTCAAGCAGGAAAAACCTTCTCCCGCATCCAACCAATCTTCCAATCTCTTCATCCAATTCCATTTATCCGATTCATCATCTATCCAAATATCCAAAACTCATATATCCTCCTTCAAATATTATCCTCTATCGATCATCATCCTAATCCACATCCTTCATCATTATCATCTTAATCCAATCCCATTAACCTAATCCTATTCCAACCAAATCTTAATCTAATCCACCTACCCATCATCCAAAATATAATTCATCCATTATCCATCTATCTATCTCAACTAAGCATCCAATCCCCCATCCTTAATCAAATTCATCACTTGAACATTAAAATTTTGGTTAAGGACTTAATCTCTTGTACATCTAAAATCCTTCCATCATCATCAAAATATTTTACCTAAGGATCCTATCCCTAATCCACTATCATGAACCCATATCCTAACCCAACAATCCCAAATATCATAATCAATGTCAACCCCACTCATATTGATGATGACGAAGAGATCCTTATTTTGACCAAGCCAAGTATTATCCTTGATATGATAGTGAGAGTATTGTGGATCACCTTGAATCCATTATCATTAGAAAAATTCTCCAAGCTTCCACCAATCATCCATCCAAAGTTCCCCTCGAATCCCACCCATATCCTTACCATCCACATCATTCCCATCCACCACCATCAATTACACCCTCACCCACTACTTCAACAATGATGAGGATGGCATGGTTAGATGTTTCCTTAGCATTGGTGCTAAACTTCCACTCTCTCCACCTCCATGCAATCTCAATCCATCTCCTATTTCTTATCCTTCCCCTTCCTTTTACAAGGAAAACCAACCATCTATCAAAAATTCCCCTCCAATCCCATCCACTTCCCATATCTCCATCTACAATCCATTTTAAAGATCCTCACCCTCTTCCTCAATTTACCAATCGATGGAAGCTTCCACTTCTTATTCCACTAGTTCATCTCCCACATTCTTACAATCCACGTCACCCCAATCTTACCAATCAACTTCATCCCATGTCTCTTATAATTTACTCCAAGGACTATTCAGAAAGGTGGCTAATTCCCCATGTAAAAAAAAATTTGTACAATCTTCGCAAGTCATGCATCCACTATCATCCCCTCCACATCAAGATAAACCCCAATTCATAACTCATGAATCTCCCATCCCTCCATTTATTGAAGTTGAAGTGTCTATCCAACCTTCCTCCCCCATAACACCATCCACATCAAATGAACTATGTGCATTCCCTAGTCCAAATCATGCTAATATAGATTCTCAATCATATCAAGATCAAGATAACCCTTCCACCCCATGTCATGATCACACTCCAAATCAATAACAACATACCCTTTTTATCCCATCCAATGACCCCCTTACTCCATTTCAAGAGAAAGATATCCCTTCATCCCCCTCTCATGATCCTCTCTCTCCCACTTCATATAATGGAATCCTTCCATGTCAAGATCAAAGTACCTCTTCCACTCCATTGCATGATCCCTTTGTAAATCAAGATCAAAGTATCAATTCCAAACCATCACATGATCCCCTTCAATCTCATGATCCCTCTCTCAATCAAGATCAAAGTACACCTTCCACCCTATATAATGATCCTCTCCCCACTCATGATCAAGAGACCCCTCCCAATCCATCACATGATACCTATCCAAGTCAAGATCAAAGCATCTCTTCATCTCCATTTCATAATTCTAATATTCCACAACATCCCATCACCCCTATCCAAGCTACACATGAACCCATAACTTATCAAATGGGTTCTTCACCTTCATCCCATTTGGATTCCTCCAAGAACCCATCATTCCTTCCATTTCATATCCCACTCAAAATGGACTTGCATCTTGCTTCCAAAATAACAAGTATCCCATTGGAAAAAAGGATTTATCAAACTATGCATTATCAAGGTGAAGGGTTAGGCTTCCATGAGAAAGGAATAATAGAACCCATTTAAATCCAATAAAATCCTAATTATCATGGCCTTTGATACCAAGCTCAAGACATTGGTACATATTCCATCAATTATAGATCCAAAATTCCTCCATCTAACTCCAAATATCCCCATTCCCTATCCTCCAAATCCATCGTCCAAGCATTTATCCCTTCCATCTATTTTGGGTCCTTATGTCCCAAAACCAAGTTCTCCACCCCTTCCATCCATCTTGGGTCCTTACATTCCACCACCTATCACTCCTATTCCAAAATCTCTTTATCGTATTTATCCATCATCTCAAATCATAAATCAAGATGAATCAAGGCACACATATTCAAAATCCTTCAAACATCCTACCTACACCAACCCATCCATAATAAATCCACATCATTCCTCTCCATCCAACAATCACATTGCTCTTGGAAGAAATTGGATGTCGAATATAAAATGCATAAATCCAAAAATCCACATACATACAAGGATCAACATGTCTCCTCAAAAAGATATGCGAAAAAATTAAAAATTTGATCCAAAAGGCCACAAAGGCCTATCAAGAAAAAATCAAAAGCCATGGGGATCCCAAAGCTACTCATATAATCCATGCATCTCAAAGAACAGTGAAAATTGGCATGCAAACTTTCTTATCCAAAAGTTTCATCCAATCCCAAGTCCGCCCAATCTATTAATACTTCATCACCTCCATCCATTTTGGGTCCTTATTGTTAGAGTAAAGTAATTAATTAACTTTACTCTCCTCTTAAGATTCACTTTATGCACATATATTAGTCATTTAATAATTAATATTAATTATTAAATGCACTCACCTTAGGGTTAGGTTTTCCTTTCGGTATTGATCTCCTTTTATAAGGATTGATGTCTTGTATTCTATTTTTTATTGTTCTGATAATAGATCTCTGATATTACAAAGCTTAAAACTCTCTCTTGCTTTTTTCTCCATTCTCTTCCATGTGATAGGTATCTCTTGCATGCAGGTGTTCTTGGGCTCTGAAGTTGGATCTGACAACTTCTACATGGTATCAGAGCGGACTTGCTACAGCCTGTTCTTATTTTGAAGATATTGGAGCTACGAGGGTTTGATCAGGTTTTCACAGTTTTTTAGTTTGATTTTTTATGGATCTCGGGGTTGCCTAATTTTCTGGGCATTTTGAGCCAAAACGAACCTCGCCATTGAGTCCGCAGTGCCCAAAAACCCCTATTTTCATATAAAGCACGACCGATTCGGCCACAGTTGATCTGGGAAGCAAAAAAAATTTGGCCCCAAGGCCGTACGGCTCCAGGGCACACAGATCGAGGTCCAAAAATTTCAAAAAGAAATTAAAAAAAACAAAGTTTTTCAAACAAATTTGCGCTACTAGTTTAGAAGGGGAGCGCCGCCAACCCGCTCCCAAGCGGCCACTAGCAGTGGCGACAGTCGCCACCACCGCCGCCGGTGCTCCACCTAGCAACCGCCAGCCGGGCTCCGCCGACTGGCCGCCATTGCACCGCCCACGCGCCACCCTATCTCCGCTAGCGCGCCACCAGCACCCTACCGACAGCCCCTGAGGGCTTACCCTGCAAGCAGCAGGGTCACATGTAGAACCAGGGGCCGCGCGTCCAACACCTAGCCGCCAGCCCCCTGGTCGTCCATCTGACCAGGGGCTGAAGATCTTAGCCCTTGAGGGCTGTGCAAAATTTTTTTAAACCTTTTTGAGCAACTTGCACTAAATTAGGTGTAAAATGGGCGTTTTAACTCAAATTTTCAAACAAGAATAGGCGTTGGAAAGCTGGCTTCGAGCCCGTTCTGGCGGTGTAGGAATTTTTTCAGAATTTTTTAGTTTGTCTACATTTTTTTGCAGTCAAAGTCCGATGAGATTTTTGCACTCCAAGGGGCATAACTTGCTCGTTTTTGCTCCGTTTTTTGAAAGCGAATAGGCGTCGGAAAGGTGTTTTTGTGCTCTTTCTAGATCTGTAGTCTATTTCATCAGAAAATTTACCAAGTAAGTTTTATTCAGCTTTGTGTGTTTTTACACTTTGCTCAATTACTTGGACATTCTGGCACCTACATGGGTTCTGTTTGCGTGGGATGGGTCATATTAATTTGATCTACATGTTGTAAGGTCAATTTTCTCAGATGTTTTAATTTGAAGAGTTATCATGGGTTTTTCTACTCACCCTTCAGTTGTAATTCTGGAACGGGGTAATTATGAGTCATGGAAAAAGGGCATACTTACACATTGTAGGTGGCTTAATATTTTTCCTTATTTGTATGATCTCATACCTGAACCAGCCACTTCAAAGGGAAAACTAGCTTGGGATATCATTAGAGATCACATAGTAGGACTTATACCATCTAGTGTTGATGATGACACTGTGCGGGCTATATCGGACATTGATTGTCCCCACCCACTTTGGACACGTCTTTGGAAGATCTATGGAGACCCCAATCTCTCTCCATTCCCAGAGGATCCTGCTTTAGATTGTCTCTTACCCATTGCTTGGAGAGAGAATGCACCCTTTGAACATGATACTTTAAAGGAACTTGAGTATTTAGACACCCTTACATATTCTGATGAATCAGAGGCTTGTCTCATAGTTCCTACTCTTCAGACTGAGACTTCATCAGCATCTCCTGTTGTTCCTAATTTAGTGCAGCAGGGCATCATTCACCTTCCAGACATAGCTACTTTGGACTCTTATCTTGCAGACATATCTTTCTTGTTTGTTGAGTCCTATATTGCAGATTTGGAGGATTATTTTGAGGACATTCATCTCCTCTACCTTGACAATCAGGTTATCACTGTACGCCCACCACTATCAGTGCATTCAGAGGTTGCATTTCAGGATTCTCCACATCCGTTTGAATTTGACATTATTTGTTTCAGTTTAGATAGGGAGATTCTTCAGCATCCTATCATGGCACACATCTTGAGACAGATTGGTTCATCACTCTTCACAGGGTTTCTTCGACATTGTCCTTTGGATCCGTTTCTTCCCAAGGGGAGGAATATCATTTGCCGCTTCAAGATCTCCTTTTGGATTCTACATCAGGCATCTACCATTGGGACAGGATTTTCTTCATTGTGGGGGGGCCTTCTTCTCTCTTTCTGTCTCTCCTATGGAGACCATTGTATATGTAATTATATGATAGAAGTTGTCTATGGGGGGTATCATGTAATCCACTTCCTATCCTTCTTTCATTAGTGCATTTCTTTCCTTTCTTTTCTCTCTGTTGGAGTAGAGTTTTTCCCATGAGGTTTTCTCTATTTCTCCACTTTATAGAGTTTTTGTTGTATTTAGGTACCTGATCACGCCATGTTGTCGGGACCCTCTGTTGCTTTGTAGTTCCTTTGCTTTCTTCTACATTGTTTGTAGCTGCATTGTAGCTCATCTTAAGGGGGGGTGTTAGAGTAAAGTAATTAATTAACTTTACTCCTCTTAAGATTTCACTTTATGCACATATATTAGTCATTTAATAATTAATATTAATTATTAAATGCACTCACCTTAGGGTTAGGTTTTCCTTTCGCTATTGATCTCCTTTTATAAGGATTGATCTCTTGTATTCTAATTTTTATTGTTTTGATAATAGATCTCTAATATTACAGAGCTTAAAACCCTCTCTTGTTTTTTTCTCCATTCTCTTCCATGTGATAGGTATCTCTTGCATGCAGGTGTTCTTGGGCTCTGAAGTTGGATCTGACAACTTCTACACTTATGTCTAAAATTTACAGCCATTCCTCCATCTAAATCTACAAATTCAAAATCCACTCCACTTCCACAATTCCACCACCATTCAAGGTGTGTGCCAATGTTAATCTTGCCAACATTTCCATCAACTCATCCACAAGTATTCCATCAACCCATCTATTATCCAACTTCCATTTTTCATCCTTCCAACCCTCTCATCCAAGCCTTGCATAAATCCATATCCCTCTCCATCTTCCAATCCATTTCATCCCCCTTACCATCATTCTACCAACGTCTATGAGCATACTGATGAGGTAAAAATAACCTCATCAATATAATGGACTCAATATGCAAACCTATACCTTTCAACCCAATTTACCATGCCAATTAATTACCTTTAGGATAAATAATTCCTCTCTTTTTATGAATAAGCGTGCAAACTTTACTTCTTGAAATTAGTCGAAATAAACTAACTTATACTGATTTAATGGTTTAGTTCTTGAGAATTTCACAAGTCAAATTCCACTCTCGGTCACCTTTCCAGTCAAAAGGGTAATGAACGCAGGTCTTAACATTTTTGAAAACAAGCGAGTGGGCACCGAAATTTCAGGAGCACACATTATGGGTCGAGTCTTCATAGTTCTGTTATTTTCAATTTCAAAAACTTTATGGCTCGTGCGAGCCTCTTTAATATTTCATGTCATGGGCTTTAAAGTCCATTAGTTTTTGAAAATATGTTAAAGACTTTATCAACTGGAAAATATGATTTTGTTAGCTGCTTTCATATAAATATGTAACTGTTGCAAATGATGAACACAGAAGAATACCATTATGTTGCCAATATGTTCTTTTGAGAAAAAGTACCATATGAATAAAAATGAGTTTTCCCGCCACTCTTTGAATTATTGAACAATGTGAATGGAGTCCTTTGAATGAAGTAACTTGGAGATTACCAGTGCATGTGAACTGAGATAGCTATAGAAACATCTGAGAGTTGGCCACTCGAGGGATATAGATAGATAGATAAGTATTTTACTTTTCATTCTACACTTTTCTTTAATAGATAAAAATTAAAATTGGAATTCATTTTCATGTGTGTGTCATATTTTCAGTGTCAATCTTGTAGGTTGTAGCTAAGTCTGTAGTCTATGAATTTAGTATTTGAATTTCCGGAGCACCCTCCTTTAGTTGTTTCTGTTAAATTGTTCTATGTTAGTTATTGGATTGTTATCTTTTGCACTAGATAAATGTTTCCTAGTTTCTTTGCGAGTTTTACTTCTTCAACAATTTTCACATTCGTTAGATTAATCATTTTCATGCTTTCTATCTTAGTGGTGATGCTTTTCATATTCATAGTTTTTTGCTTTCTAGTTTAATTTATTTCCAGCTTTTAGATAGATGATTTACTATTTTCAAAGTTAGAGACCATCTAGTTTAGAGTTTTATTCAATTGTTTGCTATTTAGGAATCTTGAGAGAGATAGTTAAGATGTCTTCTATTGCATACAACCTTTGGATACTACCCAGTCGATATATGAATGTGTTAATTAACTAAAGTGTTAGGCCCTAACGATAACCTATCACTTTTTGGCGGCGTTGCCGAGGACTACCTTTTTCTAGTGTTAGTAGGAGATATCTTGAATACCTCTTTTAGGGATAGAAATAGTCCTTTGGTTTCTTTTCTGCATGGTCAGGAAATGAGGCCCCCATGGGAGATTCATACCAAAAACCCCCCAGTTGATGAACCAACAACAAGTAGGGAGGAGGGCAACTCAAATCAAGAACTTACTAAGGAATTGACTGAACAGGGTCAACCTAAGACCTTCCCACATACCCTGAAAAGAGAACATACAATTGTAGAGGAGTATATTCCTTTGCAAACTCCAGAACCTCGCCCAACTAAGCGAATATTGAAAGAGGATCGCATCCCCTTCAACATCATGGGTGACTGTAGAAATGCCACCAACAATAATGATAACCCTCCACCACCACCACGCACATTCACTTACCCTATTGCTATTGATGCGGATGACGATACGACAATGAAAAATATCTCACCGGCCTTCTTGCCAACCTTCTGGGGTTTTTCTACTGAGGACCCTGAGCAATTTCTATTTGAGTTTAAAGTCTTGTGTTAGACATATGACTAAAATAATGATAATCAGAAACTAAAGCTTTTCCTTTCCACTCTGAAAGACTCAGCTATGCGTTGGTTTATGGGATTAGCTTCTTAGTCGATAACCTTCTGGGATGAAATGGAGTCTATCTTTTTGGAGAAATACCAAAGTTACTACAAGGTGAGCGATAGAAAAGAAGAACTGTTCAAAGTAAGGAAAAATGGGATGAAAGTTTAGAAGATTAGTTGGATAGGTTTATCTTCTTATCTAAACGCTATGGTGGAGAAGCCATAAGTTTTGATATTTTGAAGACCTTATTCCTTAAAGGTCTTGATGATGACACCCGGAGGAGCTTGGACTTAATGGGGAAAGGAGACGTGTCCCAACTGGGATTGGATGATATTATGGAACTATGTCAGAATTTCTCTCAAACTCGAGGAGGAATCAAGAAGACCACTCTCTTTAAAGGTTCCAATGACATCATCAAACTTCATGAAGAGCTCGCCAACTTTAAGACCAACATTCTCATCTCAATACTACTTTGGACGGCATACAGGCTAAAACACAAAGTTGATAAGATTAAAGTTTTTCAAGTGTGTGACAAAAATCACCCCACTGATCAGTGTGAGCTACTGAATGCCATAAAAAATTCCAAGAAAAGAACAACCCCAGTCAAGGAAGAAGTGAATGTTGTCAATCAAAGAACTGGAGGCAAGTTTTCCTATGGCTATAACTCCAATCCTAATTGGAGGCCCCAACCAAATTGGAACAATAATCAATGGGAAAAATCCTAGCCTCAGGCACCACCTCCAGTACCCCCTAATTGGGGAACCTATCCCTGGGGACCACCAAAATGGGAAAATCAATCTTGGTGTAACCCTCAATGGCCTAATCAACCTCAACGGTAGTGGTACCCTCAAAATCCCATTCCTCAATGGAATCAACCTTAGCATCAGTTTTACATCAGCCCCAGGGGAGTACCTACTCAACAATGAAATATTCTACCACCTCCCCAAAACACTTAACAAACTAAACAAGTCAACCAACCACCACTTCCGGCGCAACCATTTCCGAACCCAAAGAACAATCGCCCAAATACTCTGGTATATTCTACTAAACAAGACAATGTCACTGGAATTAATGCCATACACTATGGAAATCTACAATTGAGGTATGGAAAAACACTTTTGCAGCTGAATATTGAAGAAAAATTAGATGAACCAGTCAAGAAGTCTGCTGAGGAAACCACAATAACACCCACATCTGTAGAACAAATCCTAGACACTACACAACATAAGCCCGACCTACCATCTTCAACTAGAGCTTCCAACCTACCTCAAGAGGAGGGGGGTCAGTCTCCAACTGAACTTCTGAAGGATCCTGCGCCTAAATCCAAACAGTGTCCAACTGAACTTCTGAAGGATCCCGCTCCTAAATCCAAACAGTGTCCAACTGAACTTTTGAAGGATCCTGGGCATAAAGACAAAATCAAAGCACCTTTTCTGGAGAAAATGAAACCAATTCCTGTGAAAGATGCTCTGGAAATGACCTTATCCACCAAAACCGCATTGATATAGGAAATTAAACAATTACAGATTGAAGTCCCCTTGCTACAAGCAATTAAGGAAATTCTTGAGTTAAACTTGTTGATTAAATAGTTGTGTATCAAAACCCCAAGGAGAAAACCAAATCAAATTAATGCAGTCCACATAAATGAGTACCTAGCTGATTTGTTGGATGGAACAACCACTGCTCCAAAATATGATGATCCAAGTAGTCTGCTTATAATAGTATCAGTTAATGAGGTAGCAATACCTAATGCTTTGGTAGACCTTGGAGCATCCATTAACATGATGACTATTGATGTGAATGAAAAGCTGGGACTTACTGATCTACACCCCAGAACTACAATCTTATAGATGGTGAATCAATCCATAGCTATTCCCAAGGGCATCATTGAAAACATTCTTCTTAAAGTGGATGGATGGGAATACCCAATAGATTTTTAGATAATTGAATCCCTTACACCCAAAGACAGTTATCCAATAATTTTGGGACGACCATGGCTAGCTACCGTTGTAGCCAAAATTGGTTGTAGGGAGGGAGGAATGACCATCTCACATGGAACTAATAGCGAACATCTATTTTTGTATCCTCCTGCCAAGCCTGCCAAACCTAATAAAGTATGGATTGATGAACCAAAAAGTCCCAATGGATAGGAAAATTTGGCTTCACTGGCCATGGTAGTCATTAAACAACACGGTGAAGAATTAGAGGATGAACTGGAAAATGAAATGGAAAGTCTTACTATGGACTCGAGTAGTGAGGAGATGAAAGACGTAGAAGAAATCCTAGGACACCCAATCAACATAGATCATGCAAAATTTGATGGTGCCAGTTTCATCGGATTACCTTGTCCTTTGATGAACTTATTTCCAAAAACTCATCATTTCTTTGTAGATGTTTCTTGGCTTCAGAAAACAATACCACACAATTGTCCTCTTAACACCCTGATAAGGCCCATGTACATTGTCACTCCAACTATCCGGGATTCAAAACCATTATGTTGTTGCTAGGAAAAACTTTGAACATCAACAGTTGGTTGACTAAGACAGAAGAGCATAGATTGTTTGACACCCTGGTGAATAGATCCAAAGCGTTGGCTTGGGACTATACATATATGATAGGAATACACCCTAGTGTGTGTACACATAATATCTATACTAAGGATGTTTTATCTGCTTTCCAACCACAACAGAGACTCAACCCTGCTCTGAAAGACATCGTTAAAACTGAGATTGAGAAACTCTTACAACTAGGATTTATCTACCCAATTTTTGACAGCAAGTGGGTGTCACCCTTGGTTGTAGTTCCAAAGAAGAATGGGAAGTGGAGAGTGTCTGTAGACTATAAGGAGCTTAACAAAGCAACATAAAGAGATTATTTCCCTCTGCCATTCGTGAACCAAGTGTTGGATAACTTGGCTGAGAGGAAATATTTTTCATTTTTGGATAGATTTAGTGGATACAACCAGATACAGGTGGTAGCAAAATACCAAGATAAGACGACCTTTACTTGACCTTGGGGGGAATTTGCATATTGGGTTCTTCCCTTTGGGCTATGTAACACTCCTGTAACATTTCAAAGGGCTATCCTAGCTATATTTGTTGAGTTGGTAAATGAGTGTGTGGAAGTTTATATGGACGACTTCACTGTATATGGTTCAAATTTCAATGAAGCCCTCACGAATCTAGACAAGGTGTTAAAATGGTGTGAGGATCATCATTTGTCCCTAAGTCATGAGAAACGTTTGATCATGGTGGAACAAGGAATAGTGTTGGGAGATCATATTTCAGCTGAAGGGATTAAGGTTGATCGTAAGAAAATCAAAGTCATACAACTTGAGATCCCAAAAACTCAGATTGATGTCAAGAGTCTCTTAGGGCATGTTGGATACTACCAAAGATTCATAGAAAACTTCAGTAAAATTGCAACCCCTATGTTTTCTCTTCTTCAGAAGAATGTAGACTTCATTTGGATGCTTGAGTGTCAGTCTTCATTTGAGATTTTCAAGGAGAAAATCATCTCTGCCCCTGTCCTTCGAGGACCTAATTGGAGCCTTATGTTCCATATTTAGGTCGATGTGTCTAATGATGCCATTGGAGTAGTTCTAGGGCAAGAAGATGAGAATGGGCGAAAATATGCTATATACTTCATTGACAAGAATTTGACGCCAACAAAAAAGAATTATACCACAACAAAGAAAGAATTCTTGGTTATTATTCATGCAATTAATAAATTTTGACATTATGTCACAGGATATAAAGTCACAGTGCATATAGATCACTCAACCATTAAGTACTTCATGAACAAACCTATGGTAAATGCAAGGATAATTAGGTGGTTACTTCTCCTCCAGGAATTCAATGTAACAATTGTTGACAAACCAAGTCCAACGTAGTCGTAGATTTCTTGTCCTGGATTAAACATGATGGCGATTGTGTTCCGATACAAGACGAGTTTCTAAATGAAAATATGTTCGCCATCTCCACTAAAACCCCTTGGTTTATCAATATTGTGAATTATTTGGCTACCGTAGAAGTGCCACCTCACTTTTCATCAAAACAGAAGAAATGCCTCGTTAGAGAGAGTGTCCCTTTCAAATGGATTAATGGATTCTTGTTTCAATATGGACCTGATATGGTTTTACGATGATGTGTTAGGGTAGACGAAACCTATAGTATCTTGAGAGCTTGTCATGATGACCCTTGAGGAGGGCATTATTCTGCTAAAAGGATATCTCACAAGATTTTGAGAGCGGGACACTACTGGTCTTCAATGCACAAGGACATCAAGAAATAAGTTCACCAATGTGATGAATGCCAAAGGGTAGGAAGGCCAACAACCTCTAACAAAATTCCCCTATAGCCTTAGGTAGTCCTTGAACCATTTGAAAAATGGGGATTGGATTTTATTGGCCCAATAGACCATCCTTCACAAGGAAAAGAATACATCTTGGTCAGTACCAATTACCTGACTAAGTGGTCGAAAGTGCAAGCCCTCCATATTGCTAGGGAGGAACAGGTAGCTAACTTCCTCTACAATAGAATTTTCCTCAAATTCAGAGCTCCAAGGACAATTTTCACAGACCAGGGCCCCCAGTTTATGTCTAAAGTCATGTTGGCAATGTTCATAGATCATTTCCAAGTAAGTCACAAGAAGTCCTCACCCTACCACCCATAGGAAAATAGACAAGTTGAGGTCACTAGTAGGGAGTTGGAAAACATTTTAACAAAAACGGTTTCTTTGGGAAAGAAATATTGGGCTAGGAAACTACCAAAAGCTTTCTGGGCCTACAACACCACTTGGAAATCAACTACTGGTTATAGTCCCTATGAGTTATTCTTTGGGAAGAAACCCCTCTTACCCATTAAATTTGACCTCCAAACCCTTAGAACTATAAGGAAAATTAGATGCGGAAACAACTCTCCTAACGTCAAAACCTCAGGGAAGAATGCAGATATACTCTTAATTTTTCAATTACAGTTCAATTAAGATGCACTTTGAAATAAATAGCAGAAACAGAGAATTAGACAAACAAAAATGAACACCAGATTTATGTGGGAAAACCCTTACGGGAGAAAAACCCACCACACCAAGAGTAGTCACTTTGTATTATAGTAATAAATAATTACATACAAAGTTCTGACTTATCTTTCTAATGCCAGATTATAGTAGCTTTCACAATGACCAATCTTGTACAAGAACCTTCAAGTTACAATCTTTACATAATAGAAATCACTCTGATACAATTCGAACTGTTCACACAATTGTTCTTCAAACCAACCGAACCCCCGAGCATCTACAACTACAAACTATATTCATGTCATTCCTTGTCTATCAAGCTTCCTCTCAGAATTGCCACAACAAACTATCTTCCAACAGTTCCCATTCGGCTTCTCTAATTGGTCCATGCGACACCACATAGGATGGTCTTCACTCGGTCAAAAAAATTTAGTTTGTGTTGGCATGTCGGTGAGACACTGACCGTGTCTCCCCGATGCCACACACAGCTTAGCATCCGATATCGCCAAGAGTTTTCCATCGGCAAGAGGTTCCACCAAGCTTACAACCGTTGCATCGACTTCAACATTGCTATTGGAAAGATTTACCGCTCGCTAAGAGGTTACACCGAGACTTCTTAAGTTACACCAAAGCATCCAACAGTCGACAAGACATACTGCTATTGCCAAGACATCACAGCGAATACATCATGTTAATCCAAAGTGTATCCACCAGTCGGCGAGACTCGATGCTTTCGCCAAGACCTTATACCGAGGTCCTAAGTCATATTGAGCCATTAGCATTTCCATCGGCATCTATCTATCGCTAAGACATTCAATTGTCGCCAAGAGGTTTCACCAAGATCTCTTATGTTACTCTGTAGCCATACTACTATCGACAAGACCCACGAGTCGCCAAGACTTCATAACGACCGCCTTGAGCTACTCCAATGACTATAGTTCCATCAAGCACCGAACGGTCGGCAAAACTTACCACTCTCACTGAGAGTTCTTACCGAGTTCTCTAGTGTTACCCCGATAGAATACTGTCGGTGAGACATTCCTATCAGTAAGACTTCTTACCGAGCACCCAAGACTTTCCCTGAAGGCTTCAACATAAAACACACTGTCGATGAGACAATCATATCGCTAAGAGCTCATAGCAAACATCCAAGACTCTCCCCGATATCCAATAGAATGGCCTATCAGCGAGAGATCTCCACGTGGTAAGAGGTCATAGTGAATGAAATGTCACAGCGAAGACTCCAACATGTAGCATATTGTCAGTGAGACATATTACTCGATAATATTCTCACCGAGCCACCATAGGTTATCCCGATGACTCCAATGTATAAGCGTTCAGCGAGACTCCTGCAAGGTCACAGCGACCTGTACTGTTCAACAAGATTCAAGCTGCTAGTCGACCAAACACAAAAGATGTCACACCGACTTGGCCCTTTCAGAGGTTTCAGCCTGTGGGATTGAGGCACATATTTCCAACAAGAACATCCATGGAGTTGGGCATGGATCTTAAATGAGCCCAAATTGAGAGAGTTTTATAGCTTAGCGAATTAGATGAACTTTGTTTGGATGTCGTCCATCAAACTAAACTGGTCCAACAACAATGTAAGGTCTAGCATGATAAACATATCAAACAAAAAGAATTCCATATTGGGGATTGGGCATTATTGTTCAATTCCAGATACAAGGATCATCAAGGGAAACTCAAGACACACTGGCTTGGACCATACGAAAATTTTGAAGTGTTTGCTAATGGTTCGGTTGAGCTGAAACTTATTGAAGGTGATATCTGAACTTTTCTAGTTAATGGGCACTGATTACGCATTTAACATAAGCCTATTAATAAAGAGGAGTTTATAAAAATGGTCAAAATGCAAGGAGAAATCCACTACATTGACTCTGCTATGGCAGGGTCAATATAGTTTTGTCAAATAAACCACAAGAAAAAAAAACTTCATTTTAGAATGTTTCTTCAATTTCTTCATCAACTTCACCATTTGGACTTAACTAAAATTTTGTCTATATTTTGCACGACTTCATCTTTTGGCAAACAAAATTCCGGTGCACCCTGCTACAGTGCTCTGGAACTTGTCAGCGCAATCACTACGATGCTCCAAAAAATTTTATTGCAATGCTCTGAAACTTGCACAACAGACTAGTCCCACTCCTCTCCCTGATCCTGCGTTTTGACGCATCACTCAATGATGCTTCGGGAAGGCAAGGCCAAAATATCGCATCTTTCTTCCTTCCGATGGCATCTTTCCAGCGATGCTCTGGAATTCTACTATTTCTTCCTTTTGGTGGTATCTTTTTAGTGATGCTCCAGAATTCTTCTCTAGTGATCCAAGAATTTGTTCGGATGCTCCAAAAATTTTGGTTGTTGCTCCGACTGCATCTTTCGATGATGCTCTATAAATTTTGGTTGTTTCTCTAGCTGCATCTTTCGATGATGCTCCTAAAATATTGGTTGCTACTCCAATTGCATCTTTCGACGATGCTCTGGAAGCTTTTGTTGCTGTCTCGGCCGCATCTTTTCAATGATGCTCTAGAATCTTCAATCTTGCTACCATGTTTTGATGACATCTCTCTGTGATGTTCAAGAACTCTCTCTTTTCCTCTACTTTGGTTGCATTTTTCGATAGTGCTCCAGATTTTTGTAAATTATTGTCTTTCTAGTATTTTGATTTTTCCTAAGTTTCACGCATGCCCATCATTTGATTTTATGCCGCTTCGAGATCTGCTCCCTAATAATTATTCTGCCACATCACACCGAATCTTTCCATAATAAATAAAATTATTATGACACCTTTTTTTCATAATAATTTTCTCTGCCATTTTAACCATTCCATCCATGCCATTATTATCCACCGCCACCCTCACCAACCATATGACTATCAATTACGTTAGCATAGGTGAGTGACATTCGATCTAATGACAAGACCTAAGGTACGTGCAAATTTATTTATTTAAAGATTTAGTACTTATTTTGAATGAAGGCTAATTAATTCGCATGATCTATTTCTCCTTGTAATTTTGAAACTTGTGCCTTCACATGATTGCTAAAAGTATGACAATAGTGGTGTAATTCCCCATGAAAGCTTGTCATAATTACTCAATAAGGTGACAAGAAAGGTGATAATTAACTTCTCCTCCATTGGGTATATCGACACAAAATTCTTTTCTCGTCTGCAATTCAGTCAAGAAAGAATTACAGAGTTCTATAGAATTTTTCCGACTAAGAAAAAAAAAAACAACTTGGAGAATGGGAGGATCTAAGAAGAAGTCTGAGCCAACTTTTGCAACTCTATTGTTGGCATTGGGCAATATTGCAACTTTATTTTAGAAAGTCGGGTGGCTGGAATTCATGAAGCAATTTGAAGGTTATATAGAGCAACTTGTGAAAGAATTTGTCGAGAATTTTGCATATGGGCAGACCTTGGTGTGCGGCAAGCAATTTTGGGTAAGTATGAAAACCATTGCTCATCTTTCTGGTCTCAAAAATAAAGGAATTGATTTAAATGAAAATTCCCATGTTCCCTATAAAAAATTAATAGAACTATTTCAGAGGGAAGGGGTACCCCAACCTATAATTACCATAAGCACCAAGTGACAAAATAAGGGAATCCATAGAATTTCTCTTCTAGAACCTTGGAGGTTTGTTGTAGCTTGGATAATTAAGTATTTCACTTGTGAGGGACAAATGACTATAGTAGTGGGACCCCCTTTTTGTTTGCTGACTCATTTATTCCACAACATTGAGGACCCTTCTCTTAGGGTAAATTTACTAGCCTTCCTATGTCATTCAGTCACCTCTATGATGGAAAAGTACAAAGTTGGGACAGGGCCCGTCAAACATAACAGTCTCATAGAGTTAATATGTAAATATAATTTCCAAAAAAAATATAGAGAAGAAGTGGAAAAGGTTTCTGTGGAAATTTGAAAATGTAGAACCAAGAAGGTCACATGAGGAGGGAGAATCTTCTAAACAAAAAGAACATTCTTTAGGAGAACCCTCCTCGGAGGCATTAGATGCTCCTGAATCCCAATAGACCTCAATGACTCCCAGCGGCGATGCGTCAAAAACTTTGTTGGATGAGGTAGAAACCCCAGGACATGAAGGGGAGGTGGGAATTATTCACTTCGGAGATGAAGAGGAACCTCCTCACAAGAGGAAGAAACGAAGCAAAGTTACCTTTCAAATGACTCCTCTACGGAGAAGTAAAAGGTTGTCTTCAAGGGCCAATGAACCTAAACCCCAGGACATACGCAATACTTCAAAAAGGAAGAAGCCAGGACTTCATTAAAGGTGGTAGAAATTGATAGTCCACCTAACAGTGAGGAAATAAATGAAATAGAAAAGCAAGGTGATCAATTTCCTAGGGAAGAGGAAGAGAAAACCCCATCACCCAAAGAACAGGAGGGGGAGAAAACACAGTCGCCACATTCAAAGAAGATTGAAGATGAACCTGTGGGGGGATTTTCTCCTTTCCTTGATAGAGTGGGAAGCATACCTGAAATTAAGAAAAATGTACCTCATGAAATTACTCATTCATCCTTCTCTATGGATATTGAGGAAGAAAGTGTGCCTCACACCGATGTAGAAATTCCTCATTCATCTTTCTCTGTGGATACTGGGGAAGAACATGTGCCTCATGTTGATAAAGAAGTGTCTCACTGATCCCTTCCTGAGGATACTAAGGAAGAAAATGTGCCTCATGCTGATGTGGAAATTCCTCATTCATCCTTCTCTTTCGACATAGGGGATAAAAAATCTAGCCAGAGAAGTGAGGAATTAGAAAAGTTAAAAACATAAATTGTGGAACTAAGAACTAGGCTACAGGATGATGAAGCACAAATTAACTAGAAAAATAAGAGATTGAGGTGCAAGCTGCCATTGTAAATAAGAGAGACCAGGAAATTGCAAAATTGACAGCACAGATGGAGGAAAAAGACAAGCTCATTGAATACCTGCAGTACTAGATTCAATAATGGAATCAACAAGATAAACAACACAAGGTTAATCTGTCTGACAAAGATAAGCATATTAAAGACCTGAAAAATAATTTTATGCAATTATTCAGTGCTTTTGAAGAAGAAAGAAGTAGATAGGAAATTGAACTGAATGCTTCTATCAGTAAGATTGTGGAATTAGAGCAAGATCTGCAAGAGAGTGACACTAAACCAATTATGGAATCAAAAGAGACACAAACTAAACCTATTGTTATAGACTGGTTTTAGGTACACATTCCTCCAATATTAATGAAATGGATAGAGCATTGCTATTTTTTAAGGGATGTGGAATTTCAGAATAATAGGCTGAAGAGGGAATTGGTAATGTTAAAAAGAATCTTTTCATCAAGCATATAGGGGTAAACAGGATGCTTGTGAAATTGGTGAATTATTATTAGCCAATAGAAGACCATCTAGGTTGTACTCCATGTTTCTTAATGAACAACTCTTAAGATGGAAGCTACAAATAATTCACCAAAATCAGCCACATGATCTTGATGATAAGGAATTTGTAAAGATATTTGTTGAGTCACTCCCTGAACAACAAGATTTGTTATGTGAGTTTTTTTTTCATAATATGCTCCTAGAAAAATATATAGATTTATTTGTTACTTTCTTTGTGGAAGAAGTGCAATTGAGATCATTCTTGTCTACAATGAGAAATCAACTTCATTGGCAAGATAGATCAAGAGAATATGCACATGCAGAAAGGACTGTGGGATTGCAAATGAGATATCCTCATAGGAAGCCCTTCTCTTTCAAGGCACAATTTTTGGGTGTCCAACTTAAAAAGGAAGTATAGGGCAAGTACAATAACAACCTCTGGTTGTGCTATGATCACTTTTAGGAATAAGGGCCAAAGTTGATAGGACCAGTTTGGCATGCATGTAAAGAGTGGTATACCCCTCTTCCTATGTATCTCAAGAAAAGGGAAATAATTTCACCCCTTAATATTAGATGGTCCTATAGAAGAGTAGCAGCTTTGGCCAAAATCCTTGAAGAATTGAAGATTAATTGGATTGGTATGAGGTATAGACCTCCTCTCCTTCTTTCACCACCTCCTTCAGAATATACCAATCTGGACCAAAGTGATGACAGTTTTGCAAGGTGGGTACAAAGAGTCACTTTGCATCAGGGATTCTTGAGGAACCCAGAGCAACTAGATATAGAGGTAGATGATTTGTATGATCTCAGTTCCAAGTATGAGGAGATGAATAAAGGTAATCAAGGACAGGGAACACACCAAAGAGCAGGAGGACCTACTTGGGCTTAGGAAGGCGAGGAAATGATGAGGTAAAAATAACCTCCTCAATATGCAAACCTATACCTTTCAGCCCAATTTACCCTGCCAATTAATTACCTTTA
Organism: Sequoia sempervirens; assembly: GCA_007258455.2. Classification (NCBI taxonomy): domain Eukaryota; kingdom Viridiplantae; phylum Streptophyta; class Pinopsida; order Cupressales; family Cupressaceae; genus Sequoia; species Sequoia sempervirens. The sequence goes on from VDFB02058242.1 coordinate 627,646,567, forward strand.
GGATAAATAATTGCTCTCTTTTTATGAATAAGCATGCAAACTTTACTTCTTGAAATTAGTTGAAATAAACTAACTTATGCTGATTTAACAGTTTAGTTCTTAAGAATTTCACAGGTCAACTTCCACTCCTAGTCACCATTCCAATCAAAAGTAAAATGAACCCAGGTCTTACCATTTTTGAAAACAAGCGAGCGGGTGCCAAAATTTAGGAGCACACGTTATGGGCCGAGTCTTCATAGTTTTGTTATTTTTAGTTTCAAAAACTTTATGGCTTGTGCGATCCTCTTTAATATTTCATGCCATGGGATTTAAAGTCCATTTGTTGACAATCTGTTAAAGAATTTATCAACTAGAAAGTAGGATTTTGTTAGCCACTTTCATATAAATATGTAACTGTTGCAAATGATGAACACAAAAGAATACCGCTATGCTGCCAAATATGTCTTTTTGAGAAAAACTACCATATGAATAAAAATGAGTTGTCCCGCCACTCTTTGAATTACTGAGCAATGTGAATGGAGTCATTTGAATGAAGTAACTTGGAGATTACCAGTGCATGTGAACTAAGATAGCTGTAGAAACACCCGAGAGTTGGCCACTCGAGGGTTATAGATAGATAGATAAGTATTTTACTTTTCATTCTGCACTTTTCTTTAATAGATAAAAATTAAAATTGTAATTCATTTTCATGTGTATGTCATACTATCAGTGTCAATCCTGCAGGTTGTAGCTAATTTCGTAGTCTTTGAATTTAGTATCTAAAGTTCTGGAGCACCTTCGTTTAGTTGTTTTTGTTAAATTGTTCTATGTTAGTTATTGGATTGTTATCTTTTGCACTAGATAAATGTTTCCTAGTTTCTTTGCGAGTTATACTTCTTCAGCAATTTTCACATTTGTTAGATTAATCATTTCCATGCTTTCTAACTTAGTGGTGATTCTTTTTAGATTCATAGTTTTCTAGTTTCTATTTTAATTTATTTTTGGCTTTCTAGATAGATGATTTACTATTTTCAAAGTGAGAGACCCTCCAGTTTAGAGTTTTATTCAATTGTTTGGTATTTAGGAAACCTGAGAGATAGTTAAGATGTCTTCTATTGCATATAGCCTTTGGACACTACCTGGTCAATATATGAATGTGTTAATTAATTAAAGTGATAGGCCCTGATGACAACCTATCACATACCTCCAATTGCCATGGTCAATTGTAGTACATCTTCAAGGGATACCATCCATGGACCTAGATGTTTGAGTCCTTCCTCCATCTCCCTATTTTCCATCCAATATATTCCAAATCCACTTATCCACATCCTTATTCATCCTTGCTATTCCAAAAAAAATCAAAAGAAGAAAATAAAAAAAAATAAAAAAAATTGAAAATTTTGAAAAAATTAAAGAGAAATCATTCATCATATGGTGAAAACCACTTCTTGTGGGACCTTGGGAAAGTATCATGATAAAAACTTGGTAAATATGTGTCATACATAATCCCCCATCCTCTTGCACTCTAAATTTTGGGGCAAGCTTCATCCATACCACATCTCTGTTGGAGTGAAAATGACACTGAGAGGGGGGAGGTGAATTAGTGTCAAAACATATTTGAACAATTTGATAAAATTAAACCATAGCTCAGATATTATCTCAATATTAAAATGATTAAAGCATTCATAAGTTGAATGTAATCATTCAGAACCAAAATTGAGAAAAGTAGTAACAAATCAATGAACAAAGTAGTAAACAACTCAGTAAAGCAGTGAGATCACAAAAGTACAAAGAGACACAAGATTTTGCTGAGTGGAAAACCCTCTTGGGGTATAAAAACCACTCCCGAAATGCCTTGCAGGCTTAATCTTTTAATCAACTGTTCACAATTCCTTATAGGTTAATTTTTGAGCACCCACTCAAGGAGCACCAACCCCTCGTTTAGAGATATCAATCTCAAGGAGTGCCAACCCCTCAAATTATATTTCTGAACAATAATAATATCTCATAGGATCTCTCTGTTTTTTTTTTTTTTTTTTTTTAGACTGCAGGAATCGGGTAGCACGACCCCCTATAAACTGCAGTGCGCCTGGTAAACTTTTTAACGTGACCGGCGGCGCTGGCGCGACACGCCCTCTGGTACCACGGGACGGGGGAGACTAGAACTCGTGACCAGCAGAGCCGCAACGGAATTACTTAGCCAACCGAGCTAGGGCCCCCGCCCAGGATCTCTCTGTTTTTAGTCAAGCTCATAACTCTATGTTTTCTCGTCTACCTAATACCCTAAGAATTCGAAAATTGAATCCTTAAAATACTACATAGAGAAGAATATTACAGTATCTGTGCATCTTTGTTTTTCAAATTTTTAATAGAGTTTTTCAATACATTTTTGATACAGCTAAAGAACAATATTCCAGAATTACAACTGGAGATCTCACAGTGTTTACACCACTAGTTTTTATACAATACTTTAAGTGTGTCTGTCAGAAGAATCTTCAAAGTAATTCGAGGTCAAAGGAGAGTTGAACCTCCTTTCTAAATTCAGGAAAAAGATGCCAGTGAATAAAAATCTGCCAGAGAACACCTGTGCAATAGGATGTCAAAAAAATTGACAAGCATAAATCAAAGTCCCTTTTCAAATCTGCAAGTACCTTTTACAAAACCAAATGCATATTAAAATAAACTAGCAATTTGAAGTTATTTTATATGTAAAATCCATCATATTTGAAACGTATGAGATCATTTCACAATGAAATTGCCAGATTTTTAAAAAGCACGACTGCCTACCAACTGTAAATCAAAAACCCTCAAAGCAAGAATAACAATACTCTGTCAGGGCATCATTTGCCTCAAGTAACCGGAATGTAGAGAGTAGTTTTAGAAGATAAAAATATTGATAATAAACCTTCATAGCTGAGTCAGTTTGAAAGAGAATCAAACCCCTTATTTCCATAATAACTGAAATATGTTAACTTCTGCCACAAGAAGAATGCTTATGCTTTTTCAGATTTGAGCAAAACTGTGGCAGCTGTTTGCTAAAAATAGACACAATAAAAGATGAGAATGATACATGTTTGTGCAGCAAGAGAAATAAATAAATACCAGCGATTTGATGCCAACCACAATAGCTACTCCCATTGACTTCACAATCGACACAAACTTTCCATGCACAGAGAAAACAACATGGTTGAGCTCTCATAATGAGTCAATTTCAAAAACCTTAACAAGTCGACATAGAGGGAGCCCAAAAGAATTTGCATATCACAATGTCTTCATGATGGCGGCTAGGGTTCTATACTCAACCAAAAAGAAAATGATTTGCCCTAAACTTTCCTATTACCAATTCATTCGATGACTAATTCAAAAGAGCATAATGAAGTTTGAAATCCGCATAAGTCATGAGACTTAATAATGACAGCTCAAAAACTTGCTAAGTTCGCTGTCAAAGACCAAAAAATCTTCCGACCACATTATAAAGAAAGACCAAATAATTAAATAATAATGTCAACCACATGATCTCCAAAGGAAATGATAAGAATAGAAATGTATGATGGCTATCGATGACTTTAACCAAAGTCATTTTCAAATTCAATAAGGTCGATAAAATGATGAATCAAGTCAAAGCCACGTCCCTTTTGAATGACCATTAAAATAATGCAAATAAAATATGATTTTAAATAAAATCATCTACCAATGGTATCTCCATCAAATTATGCCCAAGAAGATCATTAAGGGAATTTCCATAAATATGACTTTCACCAAGTCATAAAATGAATCTTCAAAATACCAACCAAAACCAAGTGAAAGTTGTGAATGGTGATTTCTCCATGAAGAGTAATATGAAACTTATGCCAAGATTAATTTGAATATGAAGGAATTGATGTAATAAAAAAACTGTCAGAGATGAAGCAGAGTATCAAAGTATTGAACCACATGTGCCATGATCATTAATGAGATACTAATTCAAATACTATTGAGTAATCCATGAAATCTTATACCTGAACGAGTGAAGACCAAGATCATAATTCTGATATTGAAAAGAGGGCCTGAAGTTGAAAACCAATACCATGAACCAAGTATAAGTACAAATAAGATAACCTGTATTTGCATGAGGCTCAAACTGATCAATATCAAAAGATATTAAAATTTTGAACATAAACTGAATCTGAATGTAACCCAATATGAAAATTTTGAATGTAAACTATCCACTGAATGCCAAGACAAATAATCCATATAAACAAATTTGTCATTAAATTTGTACCATGATCCAACATAAAAGACCAATCTAAAACTCTCAACAAATAGAACCAACTAAAGGAGATTTTATCATCAAATCTGGACCATGATCATCTGAAAGGGATTTTGTCATCAAGGACAAACTATTTGACACAACTGAGATCCAACAATCTCATCCACACTATCTACACCTTCCACTACCTTATCCATCATCCTACCTAAGTCCATCATCCCCTTTCCACATTTGATCTTAACAAGGCTAACAATATTCCCAAACATCATGTATCTTATTGTCCATATCTTATCCAATTGATCTTATCAATCCTATCCATATCATTCATCCCATATCCCTCATTCTATCTAAACTCATCCTCCCTTTTCCACCTTTGATCTTGAAAAGGTTAAAGATATTCATAAGCATCACATCCATACCTTCCATCTCCTTCCTCCTATCCTATCCAAATCCATCTCCCTTCCCATCTTTCATCTTAATGAGGATCCTAGTGGTCAAATATCCATGCATACATCCATATATTATTCACATACTCCAATATCCATCATCTCAGATCCCTTATCCTATCTCCATGCCTTCATCCTATCCAATTCGTGATCTCTTTTCACCCTTGATCTTGATAGAGAGCTAGGGGTAAAATATCCATTCATGCTTTGGACAATGAACACCTTATTTCCTCTATCCTTCCATATCTTTTATGCACTATCCTTCCACCTCATACATAACTTATTATCTTGTTCCTTTACAACGCAATCCTTGGAGATCCATCCTCCTATCCCCCATCCACCGTCCTCTTATCTCCCATCATCATCCATCATCAAAATACCTATCTCCTATCCATGGAATTCCTCCATCCTTTACCATTCCTTTGTTTTCCATTGTCATTGGTTCCTCTATCCTAACCATCATATCCTCCTAAGAATCCTATTTTCCTATCCTATCCAATCCATTTATCTTCTATCCTCTCATGTTTTTCCCAAGGCTTAGTTCCCCCTTGTCATTGGATCCCATCTAGTCCTCTATACTAATCATCCTATCCTTAATCCAATCCAATCTTATCTAATCCATCTATCCTCCCAATCCAACCATCCCCATCCAAACCATCTAATGCAATCAATCCTAATTCATACAATCCAATCTTGCAATCTAGTGCATCATCCAAATTCAAACCATCATTTTGATCCAAATCAACTGAAATCAATTGATCCATTAATAAATTATCATCATAGGGATGCATCCTTTCCAATCCACATGTTATTCTTATCATTACAATCTTTCGAATACACATTGTTCTTATCGTTAACTTTGCTATCCTTATCATCATCATCATCATCAATTAATCAATTCATCAATCAATTGGTTTTCAGCTCGACTTGGAGCATAGTCCTTATTTTCCTTTGGTTCTTACTTATTGCTTTTATATTTTATCATTGTTTGCATTTATCATGGTCTTTGCACTCAATTACTATAGAGGCATCATGATATTCCATATCATGGTGTTATAAGTTATATGTTTGCTTCTAACCTTTTTTTATCACATAGTTGGCACATTGTCATCCTAATTCCTTATACCTTGGTGCATAATGTCAAGTACAATATAAAATTTAGGTTACTTATACAATTGCAACATGATAACCATCCATCCATGATTTTCCTCTATCTTGTTATCCTTCATCCTCTAGTCCTCTCATCCATTTTGAGATCATGCCCGTGTTCTTTGAACCCACATCTCCTCTCGAGGGGCCATACCACTACCTCCTCATCATCCTTCCTCATCCTCGTTAGTGACTAGGGAATCATGCCACTAGTCCTTATCCCTTTCCTACCCATTATGTTTTATTCTTATTTGAAATGATTTTACTTCTCTTAGTCACAACATCATCTCAAAGAGGGGCAAAATATAGACACTTGAAATGTGACCTTAACATAACCAAACTTGACTTTACCTATCTTAATATTTAATTAGATAAATATTTATTATTTATTTAAATAATTTCCCCATTACCTTTATCCACCACCTTTAATTAAATAAATAATCTAACCCTAGCCCCCAAACCTTCCAACTAAATAAATTAATTAATACCTGCTCAATTAATTAATTTAGGCTAATTAACCTTCATTATCATTTTCTTATTATTTAATTCCACTTTGACCATCAATCTTTGTCCACTCAATCCTAGCCCTTGAATCCATCTACATGGATCAAGATCTAAACTTGTCACCATGTGACAAGTATCCTAACCTACCTATCCTACCCCTTTCTCACACATGTGTGAGCATATCTCTCACACATGTGAGGCCACCCTACCTCTTACACATGTCATAGACATGTCTCTTTCATGGTCTTTCCAATGTGTGAGAACACTTTGATCTTACACCTCCTTTCCTCTTGTGGCTAATCCTCCATCATTCCATTCAATCTTGACCCTCCATTTACTCAATGCATCTTAGCCATTGATTTCAACCATCAAAAATCTATAAATTGAGGCATTTGCTCTCATTTTAATCAATCTACCTCTATCATACTCTTATGCTACAAAAATCACGAGCAACCACATTTCATTAAGAGCAAATCTACAAGTCTTGGGTGCAAATTGGAG
>VDFB02058242.1:627654502-627702308 GCA_007258455.2 Sequoia sempervirens
TATCTTGTTATTTCTCCATCTCTCTACCCTTATAGCTTTCCCTCTCTCTGTATGACTTTATATATATATATATATATATATATATATATATATATATATCTTCCTCTCTCATTCTCTCCCTCTCTATATATTTATCTCTTCCATCTTTATTTATCCCTCTCTCCCATCTCTCTTTATATCTCCCTCGCCTTCTCGATCTCCATTTTTGTCTCTATCTCTATCCCCCTCTACTTCATATCCCTCTCTCTCTCCTTCTCCATCTCTATCTTCTTGCCCCTCTCTCACTCTTCCCCCCTCTATCTCTCCCTCTTTCTATCAATTTCTCTCCCTCTCTCTTTGTCCCTCCCTATTGCAAACATAACATGAGCCTATTGGAAATGGATTTCGATTATCTTCATGATTTGGATCCTTGTAAGTGGATGCATAATTGATTTGAAGCTATTACTTCTCCATTTGAGACCTTTGTTGCACAAACAACATCATTTGCTAATTTGCCTACCAATTGAACGCATGTACTACACAAATATATGCAAAAAAATAGACCAAATTTTTTCGTTAATTGACCTTCCCTCTTCGATGTACCCATTGCACAACAAGGTGCACCTCCTAGTTTAATCTTATGTTAAATTTTAACAACATTTGCAAAATAACTCTAGCGCCTCTATCTAAAAAATTAGATTCGTTTTCCTAACAAATATTTTTATTTTTATTGGAAATCAAGCTAATGATTATTCAATAAAATCTTTGGAGTTGTACAAAATCCATAGAAAAATTAGATGGGAGACAAAGAAAAAGAAATCCCCCGTGGTCCAAACTGTCATGCGAGCGACTTCGTCCAATTGTGTATTGCGTGTGGTTTTCAATCTTAAGAATGTGATTAGGGGAGAGGGCCCAATAGTCGTGCGGGGTCCAATAGTCGCGCACCCAATCGTAAATATAATACCCAATAGTCGTTTATATAATGTCCAATAGTTGTGATTTGACTACCCATAATTAAACAAAATGTATGCTTTTGATCTAAAAAGCAACCAATCATGTGATACCACATCAGCGCTCAACTACTCATGATGTAATGCACGAGAATTGGTCTCACTATTTTTGGGGCCTTTTTGGACACCTTGACAAAAACACATGCTGATGTGGCATCATATTTGATGATGTGGCCCTGAAACCTTAGTTATAAGCAGAGAACTTGCCAAGTAAGCTGCTGTAAAAAATTGGAAGTGATTTGAAAATTCGACGTAGGATAATTAGAAGCGCGAAGTTAGGGTGCACAACTACTGGGCCCTCTCCCCTACTTATATTGCACGGGAACCTTTTTTTATTCCTTTTTATGGTTTTTTAAATCCTAAAGTTAACAATTGCATTGATCATGGTGAACGTCAAAATCTTTTAGTGTGATTAGCACATCCGTTACGTATGCGAGGAAACATGTCCTGCTGCTTAAGATTATTCGATCAAGATTTCCTTAGTCAAATAATCGCGCGTGACAGGATGACCCATTGAACCTTTTATTGCCATGTGTTTATTTTAATCTAAAAGTGTAGTTTCTTTTTTTGTTAATCGAAAAAGAGAAATTTGAGTGTCTGTACTGTTGTCATGAAATACGTACTTCCAAATGTATGTTTGTATGCAATGACGATCGTGATGACAGAAGCGACACACCCTGCTTGACGGTCACGCTTTCTTACAACAAAAAACATAAAATCAGCAACTTAGGCGGCTGTTTATATATATATACACAATAGGTATACACCCAACGTATACTCATCAAAATTTTATAGCCAAAATGGGTACCTTTATTGGCCATGTATTGCCCGGGGCGGGATTCTTACTTATCGGCCTCTGGCATCTCTTCAATATATTAAGAAATTATGCGCGATCTCCAGGGGACTTCCACACCAGACCCTGGTTTCCCGCTAAATTTAGAAATAGATTATTAAAGCATGTGGAGCTGCTAGCTATTTTAGTGGGGACCTGCCTTTCAATTTCTGCTGAGCTTTTTTATCGGGCCAAAACGACACCAGCCTCTGGCAGATGACTGGACTATTCCTTCCGAGCACCTCAACAATTTCGAGCACTCCTCTATTTCCTTGTTTTTTCTCATCTATGCCGCCGTGGCACTCTACGTGGACAGCCATGATATCCACGTGCCACACGGGATGCTCCACGTCATTGCTGCGCTGGCGTTCAGCCAAGAGCTATTGCTGTTCCATCTGCACTCCGCTGATCACATGGGGGTTGAGGGGCAGTACCACTGGCTGTTACAGCTCATAGTTCTAGTTACCCTGTCGTCCACTATTTTAGAGGTCCCTTTCCCCAGGAGTTTTTTGGTGGCCATGGTGAGGTCGATGTCGATATTGTTTCAGGGAATATGGTTTATACACATGGGATTCATGCTGTGGATTCCTGCGTTTATTCCAAAAGGGTGTAAAATGAGCGCAGAGCAGGGTCATATGGTGGTGAGATGCGATGACCAGGGAGCTAAAATGAGAGCCAAGGCTCTGGCCAATCTGCAGTTCAATTGGTACTTGGCCTCCCTACTTATCTTCACTGTAATCCTCTACTTTAAAATGATGCAACATTATGGCGGCGAAAAATTAGTCCCGTATAGAGCTGTGGAAGGAAGCAGTGATATAGAAATGGGCATCGCCGCTAAGGACAGCCGCCACGGGCACAGGCGGTCACCGGATGGTTCGCAAAGCTCTATAGACATGGACATGGACAGTATGCAGCCTCTAAATCTAGAAAGATAGAAAGCATATATGTCTTCTGCCATTTTCTAAAAAATTGTGGTTTTCTTTCTTTACCTACAAATGTTGTCTTCTGTTGTTTCCGGTGTGAATTGCCCCAAAATTTGGCGGTGGATTGTATTTTCAGAAGATGGGGGCCAGTAAATTTGGGAATATGGCACAGATTTCTGGTATTTATTCCCTGTAAGGTTTACAGTTTTGCCCCAAAAGGGTTTCAAGAAGCATGTACTGTAATTTTTTTTACTCTATAGAATCACTTTCTATTCTATTCTATTCAAATTCACATTAGGGTGAAGTTAGAAAGATTCATTATTATATTTAAAAATGAGTGGGATTTTGTAATAGTAAAATTTTGTAGTATGTTGATTTTAAAAAATATTAGTATTATTTTATTTATTTTTTCCCTATTCATATTGTATATGCACTGTTTCTATTGTAGATTTAACACACTTATTTTTTCTAAAAATATGATTAATTTATATAATGTTTTATCAAGATTTAATTTTAAATTAATTTCATTCACTCTTATTTTATAGATCATGATTCATAAAAGTTCAATTAATTGTTATGAGTTTTCCACAGTCCATCAATTTAAATTATACAATCTTTTGGTTTAATCATCCACCAAATATATATATATAATTTAAACCAAAAACTTGTACAATTGAAGAAGTTTGATTTTCATAAATATAATTTGTATTAACATCATATTATTTATTTGACAATTAAAATTTAAATTGATCATAAATTACAATAAACAAATTGCTTGAAGTAATCTTTAAACATTCTTGTAATAAAAAAAAAATCATATTATAAAATTTTATTATATTATTTTATAAAAATACAATATAATTTTTTTTAAAGAAGTTAACCATACTCTAAGTGTAGGTAAAGTGAAAACTAATAATAATATTATATTTTAATTAAAATTATATTAAAAAACTATTTTGAGATGACTAATTTTGTTTCCATTAATTATGGACAAATAATCGTATATACTATATACTTAAAAAAAAGTAGATGCTCAACTTTTTTTTCTTTTCTAATTTGGAGGAGACATTTGATTTGGTGAAACATCTAACAAAATCTTGCCAACAAGAAATGTTATATTTTGAATAAAAAAGTCATAATTGGGAATTTGTTATTAGTTTTGGTCAATATATTTTCCATGTTAGACGCCAAATTTGCGGTCTTAATAAAATTCTAAGACGACGAAACGTGACAAGTAACAATGTGGCCAAGGAAGCCCCTCGAATTTTTAAGATTAGGTCTTATGAATGTTATTAATTTGACTTTATTAATTTTAAATTTATATGCGTGAGAAGGTGATTATTAAAAATAGGTGCTTCTCGTATGTCTGTATGCAGATATATGTTAGTAGCACTGGTAGATTTAATATATAAGATTATAATTTATTTATATTTATAATAATTATTTTATAAATTATAATTGTAAAATTTTAAATATAATTAATTAAATATTTAATTTATTTTTTAAAAATATTTATAATTTTTTTTAAAAAATTAATTTATATTAACAAATTTAAAATAATATTTATGGAAAAAATATATGATTTCTTTATTTAATTATAATTTATAGTATTCTAGTTTTTTTTATTATTTAAAATTTATCTTTTTATTTCCCGGTTATTATTTATAATTTATATAATAATTATTATGGTAAAATATTAATAAAAATATAATCTTAATATTTTAAATTTAATTACTTAAGATTACATCTTACGAATGTTATATTTAATTTAACTTTATTAATTTGATTTATAGATAAGATAGTATATTGTGAAAATTATTTCTTAATGTTAGTTTTAATTTATTTTTGTATTTGTTTTGATTAGAGGTAAAAGACGAGTTTTGAAGGGGTATGGAACCCTTTAAAAAAAGAACAGCTGATATAAAAAGGAAAAAACATTAAACAACTATTAGCCCATCGTCAGCAAACCACCAGCCAAAAAGAAGGAAACCGACCAACACCACTACATATTGTTCAAAATTTCAACAGCTTCCATCTCACTAGTAGCAAGCTTCTGTCCCTTAACCCCAGTATCAGAAACCTCAATACCCAAGGCCCCAGCCTGATTTTTCATTCTATTTCTAGTCCTAACCCCAGGCCCACCAGTTTTTACCTCACAACTCAAAACAAAACCTTTAGCAACACCCTTATCAGCAGCATAATCCTCCGCCGTCAGCTTACCCTCAGCAGCCATAACATTAGTAGACACATTTTCCTTTCTCTTATTAACAATAGTCCCATGGGAGATAGCCATCACAGAGTCCAGCATAGTCAAGACTTTAGGGGCTTCTCCACTCTTCATAACAACATTCCAAATTTTATCAGTTTTCTCCCCAAGGGATAACAATATTCCCTCCATACTTTGTTTCAGATTGATGGTTTCCTCCACCACAGTATTAGTAACAGTATTGAGACCATCCATTAAATTGTCAATTTGGCTTTAGATCAAAGGGTCCTTAGCCTTGCAAGCAACACCTCTAATACGAACATTGGTCCTATTGATCTCATGAAAGAACCATTTAAAAAGTTTAAAAAACACATTTACACTATTATGGGCCGAACCCAACACATCAGAAAGATCCTCCCTATCAAAGTTTTCAATGCATTTTCCCACAACAACATCCTCTTCAGAAGAACTTTCATGAACCTTATCAGCAGAAGCTTCCTTACCTTTACTAGCAAGGACAAGAGACTTCATCCTACAAATGGAATTGGCAATTTGCTCCACAACAGCCTTCCTCTTCTACATCCTATCCACATCCACTTTACTGGTTTCCACAGCCTATTCACCACCCACAACTCTAATATTCTCTTGCTCTAGCAACCCTATGATAGTGCTCAGAACATCCTCACCATGGAAGCCTCCAGCCGGAGAAAGAGGGAAATCTTTCTCCAAGAGTTGACCAACTTTCAAAACCCTTCTCTTCCGGCTCCCCTCCTCAGGTTCCTGTACAACTCTAGACCCAAGGGGAGGAGAAGAAGCTTCCCCATAAAGATCATTTTTATCTTTGCCCCCCTTAGAAGGAGCAATCGCCTCCACATCATCACTGCAAGTCATATAACCCGCCTTCTCATCCATTTTCCTTTTCCTAGATTTACCCTGAATAGGGGGTATGGGGCCCTCCTCCAAAGAGGCATACGAATCTGGGACATAGTCAGCATCATCATCCCTATCCGACTCAGATTCTTTATTTAAAATAAGCCTCCTCTTCTTTGGTTTCTTAGAAACCCTTTCCTCACCCGACTCAGTATCATAACCCTCCCTAGCTTTAGTAGAAATATCCTTTGGAGAAACAAGAGTTTTATGGACATCATGATCTTTCACATGTTCATAAATCAAAAGAATCAACCCCAAATGTAGGATAGGATTTTTGGGGTTCTTCCTATGCTCTTTAATCCCACAGTCCATCGACATCAACAAATAATAAGGAAATGACACCCATTTCTTGTGTCGAAATGGTTAAGCAACAGAAAATGGTAAGTGTTAATGGTCGTGTACCTTCCTTCTAGGGTTACATACCTCATGATTTCTTTGACAACCTCCCGCCAGAGAGATTTCAAGGAACTCCTCAGATACCCACCACTCTTTGCGGGATTCAAGTCATTGATCTCTTTCTTTTTGAAGAACAAGGACATCGTGGCCTGTGATTCTTTCTTATCTTTGAACACTTTCATACCCTTAATAGCCAAGCCTGTAATTTGGGCTATGAATTCCTCATCCACCGCAATTTCCCTACCACCCAAATTCAGGGTTCTCTCTTTCCACCCTTTCGCAACCAATTTAGTAACCTAGGGATTATTGCCATGCAGTTTCTCCATGAATGGAGTAATACCACCCTTTTATAAAACCTCCCATGCCTCCTTCTTTAGCTTAGCAACATCACAGGATTTGGGCTCGGCGCAATTTCTGTCCCCACCTATGATGATAGAATACAGAGACCAAATATTCAACAAGAAACTCAAAAGAAGGCATCAAACACCACCCAGAACTGAAGTATCCAATAGAAGACTCTGGAAGCTTAGGAAACTAACACCCACAATCCGTGCGAGGCCAACCATAGGACATACATACCATAATGGATTTGAACTTTGCGCCTTGTGATAGCCTTTCCTCAAAATCATAACCTTTACATCCTTAGGAATGACATTCAACCACATGAGCAGGGACGTGCACACCTTAATGAATAAAAGGATCACCATAAGATTAAATTTCATTAATAATAATAGTCGTGGCCTCAAAAGGGATAGGATCATTTAAATACCATACCTTAGTATCTCTAACACCAAAGTTAGCAAAGAAATCAGCTAACATATTTCCCTCTCTCAAAATATGGGAAATATAAACATTATCAAAGGATTTAATAATTGTAATGGAATCCTTGATCAAGGCTTCAATTGTCCAATACAGTGGAGATATACTCATCAAATTATTAATAATGTTCATAGAATCCCCCTCCAACCAAATCTTCTTGTACCCTCTTCTCTGAGCCAAATCAAGACTATGATAGGCAACCAATGCCTCTACATAATGGTTTGTCTGTTATTTTTGTATCTGTTAAGGAAATACTTTAATATAATTTTATTTTTTAGGTAAACATTAGTTAGGGCTTCATTAATGTATGATACTTTTATATAATTATATATTAATAAATAGTAATTTTATGTGAAGTTAGTTTTAGTCTTTCATTTAGACTTGTATATTTTGGTGTATTTTAGGTAAATGTGTAGACAACTAAAATTGACACATAATTATTTGACTCTATCACTTGACCATTTTCTCTATAATTGATTGAATAAATCCCTATTTATTTGATTAATTATTCAATTTTCATCTCTTTATTAATAAAGTAATATTTTATTATTTAATAATAAAATCAATATTCATTATTATTCACCTGGCCCTATTTTAGTCCTAAATTTTTCAATCATCATTTTTTTGTAGTCCAGCTTAGATAAATAAATTGAAGTATTTATTTATCTAAGTCCATTATACTCATTGCAAAATTTAAATAAATATACCTTATTTATTTAAATCAAAATTTTCATCCACTTTTCATTAAGTGAGCTAAACTAATTAACCCACTAGTCCTCCACTTTCACATTCCTAACCCTCATTAATTCTCTCAAATCATTCACATCTTCCAAAAATTACATAGGTATGGGTCCTTTGTACACAAGCTATGAGCCTTTATACATGTGACATGGGCCTTGGTACATGTCACATGGGTCAAGGACTTATCCATACTCCCAAGGTACTCTAAAATACCCATTTCCATATCATCCATCCACTTTCTCCAAGAGAATCCTCAACCATTGGTTCCCCTTTGATCTTGGAACCCTTCATCGTCACCAACCATGTGGAGACATCTGTCCTCTCATCATCAATTCAATCCCCTCAACTAAGTTGATCTCTTGATCCTTCAAACATCCAATCCCTCATTAAAAAATCTATTAATTGTCCTCAACCCAATCCATTTTAATATATTAAAATTTAATGCAATGTTATGCTATTGGTAAGGGCACTCACATATCACCATATTAAAGCACAACCACCTTAGCTTATTGCAACTAGGGTGGTGTTCGTGAGATTTATTTGTATTTTTATCAATATTTTTTTAACTAATCTTTATGCTTAATCAAATTGTTGCATGTATTGTAAGTAGAATAGGTTATTTTGTTTAACATATTCTTGTATCCTCCAATTTATATGTACACAAAATGTATTTAGGATATCTATGTTAATATTTTTATATTAACATGTAATATTTGTATAGAATTTTTTTGTTTACTAATTATCAATTTGTAATGGTGTGATCATCTTCACAATTTTTTTAGAGTTGATATTTTTTAAAATATAAAAAAATTAATTATAACACAATTAAAATAAACTTATATTTATTTATGACCTTAAAATTTTAAATAAATAAAAAAGTATATAGAAATTTAATAGTAAGAGTAGAGAAGAGAGAAGAGAGATCATCACAAAATAAAGAAAAAATATAAGGATTGAATCAAGTTTTCCAAGTATGGTTTATATAAACTTATTACATACAAAAACATAAATTATTATTTTTAGATAAGTTTCTTAAACTTAATAGTCTATCGTCACATACATTCATGACCATTACTTCAAAAAAGGTTGCTAAAGTTAAATGGTGCTCCCTCAAACCATATAAATATATGCATGTGGTGAAGCTCTATATTGTCATTCATATCTAGACCAATAATCTTTTATTTTCATTCTCTTTTTTAGTGTCTCCTTTTGAAACATTGTTTATTGTAGGTACATATAATATGTGATAATATGAGGTTAGTCAATAATATTTTTTCATTGTTTTCCAATAGGTGGTATTCACCCGCATAGATTCCTTATAGGAAGAGTTTTTTTGCATGCTTGATTGTGGTGTCAACCTCAATGCATTTGGAGAAGAACTCACAAGTGCATATAGAAGATAATGTTTTTCGTGAACATGAATAGCGATGCAAGAACGCTTCTAGAAAAACTAGAATTTATGGGGCACAATCTAAGAGTAGGATAATGTTTTGAAAGATGACATGAGGTACAACAAGTCTTCTAAAGTGAATTTACGTGTATATGAGCTATCAAAAGCAAGGAGTTGACAGTGGTGGCTATGCTAGAAGCATGCATGTATATCAATATTGGTAAGGTTGTAACTATTGATTCATAATATGTGGTAATGATATAGTGTACAATGTGACTAATCCACATGGAGACATCATACTTGGTGATTTATGTGTTAAATTGATATCATGTATGGTTAGATTATAGTTGTATGAATTTGGTACTATTCCATAGGTTGTTGGATAATTAAATAGTTGGTATTCACATGAATACATACATACATACATACATACATACATACATACATACACACATATATATATATATATATATATATATATATATATATATATATATATATATATATATATATATATATATATATATATATATATATATATATATATATATATATATATATATATAATTTTGTTTGAATGTGCCAAGGTTACTCAAAGGTATCAGCTAAAAGGAATAGGATTGAATTATACATTATTCATGTTTAAATATTGGAGTGTGTTGGTGTTCCAACTAATGGTTTGAAATATTCTAAGTGATTTCCAAGCTATATCATCAAAGACTCTAGGTTGTTGGCCAATGAATAGAGAACCACCTTTAATATACATCCTCTCTACACTTTAGGCTCTACATAACCTAGGTGGGTTTCCTTATATTGTGTTGAACATGGATGTGAAATAAGGTTATATTGCACCACCTAACAAGTGGATAAGGATTTGTTGAATACAAACTTGGTTGTCTCATTCCTTATCTTCCTTAAACCCAAGTATGAAGTATGTAACCTAAACACTAATAAGACACAAAAGGGATAAAGAATAAGATTAATAGATTTAAGATTTATTTTTGAGGATGGGGGAAGAAAATAAAGCAAGATCGGTACTTGCCATGGGCTATAGAGTCATGATATGCATAGTATATGACTAAACCAAAACATATTTTGATGGTCATTTGATATATTGCAAGCCAACTATGCAACCATACTTAGTAATCCATCATAAGTAATAACATTCCTATTAATCTATATAAAGAATTTACTCTATCCCTTGAACATACAACAAACCATTAAATTAATTCTAGACAACAAATGTTCTTGAAAATACGATATAACCCTTGACTACTCAACTTAAAGAATATTATCATTCAAAGTTAGATATAGTTGCAATAATAGTGTATATTCATATCAACCACAATTTCAGGGGCATTGTCAATGTAATGACTAACTAACATAGACCTTCACCTTTGGAATTCCACCCTTTTTGTACAAGGCCTTCTTCCTTGGCCAAAGTTCAAATCCCTTACAAATAGAGAGAATACATTTTAAAGAATGAAGAAAAACTTAGATTCATTAACCACTTAACACTTGGCACATGTGAATCCTCATATTTGCAATTTACTGGTATCAGATTGTGCCTTAGCATCTTTTTATTTCTTCACTTTTCCTCCACTTAATAATTCAATTTTTATTTGCCCCAATTTGTTTGCATTTTCATGCACAATTTTAACTTGTATGTAAAAATAAATTTTACAACTATATTTCACCTTTGCAAGTAATTTTTT
Source organism: Sequoia sempervirens (assembly GCA_007258455.2). Taxonomy (NCBI): domain Eukaryota; kingdom Viridiplantae; phylum Streptophyta; class Pinopsida; order Cupressales; family Cupressaceae; genus Sequoia; species Sequoia sempervirens. Next base: position 627,665,444 of record VDFB02058242.1, read on the forward strand.
TTACCTATGACAAACACCCATTTTAGTGGTAGTGAAATTACACTTTTACATCAAGTATTTTAATATTTAGAGCTTCCCATTTTATCATTGCAACCATTTCAAGCATTTTGACAAATAGTTTGCCTATGATACAACGTTTCAATTCCAAAGGGCATTATTTGAAAACTTCACTAAAACTTGCAAATAACATTCAAACAAAAGCTAAACATCACTCTCCTCTATAAGGGCACTAGAAATATTGAAATTCCATTTAAAAATCATACACAAGAATTGGAAATAATACCAGGCTCATAGGAAACCATTCATGGGAATTTTGAACCTTGTATAGACATTTTACCAATGGTATGACATTTCAATCATGTGCAGGTCATTATTAGCTTGGATGAGCACTTAAAATGGTTCAAACAACATAAAAAATGTCACATGGGCATTATATATGGTGTAGTTAGTTTTTTGGAAGTGTAAACAACATTTTCATGCTTGCAAATGGTCTTGAAATGTTGCTACAAGCTTTTGGGCATGAATAATCATGATTTCCATGTTGTTTTGAAGGTTATTATAGGTTTAGAATGATGAAACTACCCTTGAAATAATATTGGAGTACAAAGCATGTATGTTGCTTTTTTTTCATGCACATGGAAATATTAAAAATCTATTTTGGGCACCCATTTCACTTGTCTAGTCAACAAGTATTCCAACCAATAAAAAGATATTGCAGTCTTGTTTCCCATCACAAATTTGAATGAGTTGCAAAGTTTAAAAAACTACTATATTTCCTTTTATCCACATGGGACAACAACAACCTAGGCACACGACCTTGTCCTTGTTAGCACAAGCACCTCCAATGAAAAACCATCACAATTTTGACCTTGGCTTGTATATTCAAATTGCAATGGCTTAGAAAAGAAATCAAGGTGTTAAATAATTAAATCAACATGTGAGGATTGGAGGATAATTTAGGCATCCATATTTCATCCTATTGGTAATTAAGGTGTCTCAACCTTTGCAATTTCCTAGCATTAATTTATTAATTTAATTATGCGTATATTGTAATTTCTTGATCATATTTATTTGTCCTCTAATATGGCTTGGCATGGTGAGTTGTGGCATGTTGGAAGGTGACATGGAATGTGACAAGGATATTGTGGTCCCTACAAGGAAATGTAGGCATCCCACATTGGGAAGAGATTCCTTGACATGTGTTGGCATCTTTGAGGGATTCCTATGACGATTTTATGATAAATTCCTATGACAATCTTATGATGGATTCCTATGACAATTTTATGACATGTAAGAGCCAAATTCTATGACATGTTGGACAAGAATTGATTAGCATATTTGCATGGTGTTGATGGGTTTTTTTTCACTTCTCAACACAGACAACACACAAGTGTGATGTCTCTCTTGAAAGGTGAAAATTTGTAATTGAGTTTCAAAAAATCACCCCAAGGTCTCTCGAGTGTCAGGTCATGACTATGCAAAAATAGCTCAATGGTTTGATGTGATTTGTTGGTAATCACAATGGTTCACAAAGCATGGAGTTTCATGGGTCTATAGCAAAGTTTTAGAATTCTAGAAATTGATGAACAGTGACAACAACTTTGTGACAACAGTCTGAAACTTCTTTAAATCATCAGATTTGGATTTTTTGTGAAGCTGGAATTGTAGGTTTTACTCATATTTTAAAAAGAAAATTCAAAAGGTTGAAGGGTTTAGAAGTTTTCCTAGGTATGAAACTATGATGAATAGTAAAAATGGTTGATTCTATAGTAGATATACTCCCAAATTGAGTTTTTCTTAACCAGGGACAACCTATAGTGTCACACAACTAGTGCAATCTTCTAAGGCTTACTTAAGATTTTCAAACTGCAACATGAATACTTAAAGCATGCACATACACAGTTGGAGTTAAGTGTTGTAAATGAATTAGCTCATAATAACTTTTCACAATATTTTTTCATCAAAAAATGTGTTAGAACTCGATTCAAGTACGATTAACAAATAAGCAAATATTGCATCAACAAGAGTAATTTTTTTTTTTTTACCTATAACGATTCCAAACAACAATTTTCATTAAAAATAGTAATCATGATTACATTATTCTATCATAACATGAATGATCTATTTTCATTTCATTGAAGTACAAAGAAAAGTGCAAGAGTAAGGGTTAAGAAGTCCTCATCTGATTGGCATCTTCCAAGACTCGACTTGCCAGCTGAAAATTTGAGGGAAGCATCATTTGAGTGCTTTACCTCCATCCACAGACTTGTTCAGTCCCCCACACACACCTTCCTGCTAGAAGGGGCCTTTCCCTTCTTGCGAAAGGTGATGTTGGAAGAACCCTCAAATAGCCATCTGAGCTCTGGTGGTGGAACCCTGTCTAACTGGCTCTACCTGACTACTAAGGAATCCTTCCTACTAAGTCGACAATTCTAGCTAGCTAGGTATCTGAGTTGAGTATGAGTATTAGGTGCAGTCAGTGGCACCTACACCCACTATGGCCATAGAATTGCACTACTATGCTACTCACCCACCCTGCTCGACTTGGAAAAGATTTTCTTAACTAGGGCTTCTCAGAGATTATTTCTCCATCACTTACTCAGGTCTAGACACCTATCCTAGGGAAATAATCTTGTCCTGTCTAAGGATCAATTACCCTTCACACACCTCTTGGCTACCTTCCATGTGTGATGGAAATATCCAAGGCTAGGGTTACTACAAGAGAAGTATACCCATATTGGCTAACTGCCATGCACTACTAGTATATAAGATGTACTAGGGTTTGATATAAAAGAAAACACTTATCCGAGTAACAGTTAAGGTCTTAGTCTTGCTGGTCATAAAGAGTCTTTCAGGAAAGAAAATAAGACCAATACCAGTGCTCCTACAAAACCCAACACTAGTTATGCATAACACCTATCCATGAAAGGCCACTCTATGCTTAAATATCAGCAATAAAACAAAACCACACACAACTCTTTATATATATATAAATATACGTTTATCTCCTGTTAAAGACTCTCTTTGTTTCGGCAGTAACATACTGATAACAATCTTAAACAATTTAGTCTTTACTTATGTTCATTCTAGGGTAAAAGCACAAACCTATGTCACACTTTATAAAAGAATCGGCCAACAACAACAAAAAATTCTGAACTTCGAGCACATAAAAGTGGTCTTTATGTTTTGAATTTCAAAATGGTGTAAACTAATGAAATGTAGAACTTTTGATAAATTTTATTGCTATAATTTTTAAAAATTAAAAAAAAATTGTTTTTATTATGTTTTTATCAATTTAAGGTAAGTTTTTGGAATGCTGAAAAATTCAGAAAAGAGTGACTTCAAGGACCGTCAAGAAACAAATTGAAAAAAACTTCATTTCTCCCTAATTATTTTTTCTCCAAATAGGTAACTTCAATATCTTGTGCATGGAAAAAAAAAATTCAAATTTTGATGTATATTTTTCTCGTTATAACATTTTAAAGTCAAACATTTTAGAATTTGACAGTTTTAACGGGTTGTAAATTATTTTCAACTTTTTTAATCATTTTCAAAAAAAACATTATACCCTTTTGAAGAAGACTCCATCCTCTTGTGCCCCATATAAGATTTAAATTTTTTTAATAAGTTTTACTACCTTTTTTTAATTTGTAATCAACCTCTTTTTTCATTTCAAAAACCTACTTGCATTATTTAAAAAATAAAATATATTAAAACTAATCAAAATATTCAAAAAAATTATATATTTGGATTCTACACTCCGAGCTCTACAAAAAGGTATTTTTTGTTTTTTGCAAAAAAATCATTCTAACTAAAGAAATTCTTAGCTAAAGTTGAAATTTTCAGAAAATTCTAAAAAAAGTTGAGTTGGCTGCCAACTAGGATGCCACATAGACAGTTTCGGTAGAAACATTTTTTATAGAAAGGGTTTCAGCCGAAACCCTTTCTATAGAAACCTCGCACATTAAAAAATGCAATTTCAAAGTCAATTTCAAAGCGCGAAAAGGAAAATTTTGATTTTTTGGGATTTGACCAAAACTTATTCGGTCGAAACTTGTGTGCCACGTAATAGGCAACGTGGTATTGGTTGAAACCTAGTCGGGAGAAACCTTTGTGGTGAAAAATATTTCGCTTAGAACTATTTATTTGGCCGAAAGTGTGACACAACTTTGTGCTTTTACTCTCTAGTTCTTCTTGAGTTTGTGCCACAACAATTGCGGCTCGTTTCTTTTGTAAAAGATTAAGAACCCTTTTCATTATTGGTCATCTACACTCAAGTTGAAATGAATCTTTTTCGGTGGTGTTGTTCATTACCAGAGTGCATGAAATTTCATCTAAAATCTTGTACATTGTTTATCGTGACTACAATCAGTTTTCCAAGTCACTATATTGTGTTTTCAGACATTCTTTATCTTTAACTTGTCTACACTACTGTGCAACAGACAAATATTCAATATGCGGTGTTCATTTCTCCAAATGCAGTATAAATACTGCCTATCTTTTTCCCAACCAACAGAGAAAAAGGTAACAACAAAGTAACTAAAATTGGTCCATCGTTTAGATTATACGACTTTCCAAAACATGGAAATATCTAACAGGAAAAAGGAAATAATATGCAGGTGAAATAAATTTTCCTTCAAAGACAACTTAGAAGCCCGAAATGCACACATTCACATTTGTTGCATAAAGAAGACAAAATTCTCTTTACTCAATTTGAAGAGCTTAAACAAGACGTGCCTGTATTTTGAAGAACTAGAGCACGAATCCACTGTTGAAGATTGTTAGAAGCAATGCAGCTATGTTGTGTAGCTTGTCTCCACCACCCACACTAGGGTTGACCTCCTCTCAACTTATATTCACCATTCCTTGCTTCTCTCGGCTCTATTCTTGGATGTAACATTCACTGCGAATTTCTCTTCAGGGATTTTCCCCTCAAGTTTTCTTCTCTACTCTCCAAAAATATGAATGCCAAGAATCCCCCCCTTTTCCTCTCTTCCTTTCTCCGTCGTTATTCTCCAATTTGTTATAATCTTTATCCCAAAATCCTCTCCACACTCATGTGCCAACGACCTAGAATCCACTCAGTGCATTCTTGATCTCTACCAGATCACGTTCCGAAGAAACTCCTCCACTCCTCTAGCTTGACCACGCCCTTCTCCTCCTTTGGCCTCCATACCTGAGAATTTAGGGCCCTCGACTGAGAAAAACATGTCCGACTCCCAAGCGCCCAAGAATTTTATGAAATTAAATAAGGTTTTGTGGATTATTTGTATGATAACAAATTCATCCACTTCCACCGAGGAGAGGAACACAATATTTAAAATTAATTAATTCCAAAGTTTCCAAGGTTTGTTCATAGAATTTTGGATTAAGATTATAATAATAAATATTATATATATTTGTATATTCAATCTTATTTTAGTGTTCACCAAGAATATATGATTTATATTCAAAAGAATAACACAAAACATTATAATGTCCCCTAAATACCCTTAAGGAAAATATTTGAATAGTAAATAAATAATTAACGTCGTATGACGTATCCGCATATTAAATATATATAGGTTAAAATATACACATCATCGGACCTGATTGACACCTTGAAGGTGATGACTTTTCAACAACGAATCCATGAACCAAGGTTAGGTAAAAATCAGCAACCAAAAAAGACAAAAGAACCGGTTTACAAAACCCTAATACCACTAATGGAAAAACCACCCCAAGGTTCACTCGAAGACCTACGACAACAGGTTACCAAATACTCACTTCTAGGGTTTTGGGATCCCGAAACCAACCCTAACTCAAATGGCGACTCCAAGGTTCTTACAACATTACCTCTCTACTCAGATGATACTTCCCTGCTCCCGAGCATTGCATAACGACTATCCTGTATCCAACTCCAACAAACGAAGAAGGATTAGTCTATCATCTCAATAATGATCAAAACATATTTCAATCTATTCAATTACTGTAAAATTTTAAATTTTCTTTCTAGGTTCACCACAGCATGAACATTCAGGATAAACATGGCACATATTTCCATTGCTTTTTCATAACAGAATCATAAAATTTCCACCATTTCATGCATAAATAACACAACATTTGCATCATTCATCATTCTTAAAGCAAAAAAAATAAAAGTGTTTATAAGTCACTAGGGTGGGATGTAACAAAATGGCCAAAAGTATGAGTTGGAAGTGCATAAAATACTATAGTATACATCCACCATTAATGTTGAAAATGAACTACTAACAAAAAATAAACTCAAACTAAAATAAACAATGCTTGAAACAAACTTTTGGAGATAGAATCATGCACACATAAAGAACACTACAAAAGAAACTATCAACTTCAATGCTTTTCTCATATATTGCAGCAAAATGCCTTTACACAACAACTTGTTAACAACTAGGATTGCACTCGAATGCAAAGTTGACAAGCTCAGCAATCCTGTGTAGCATTGGAATATCTTCAGGTTCTGGGTACCCTATAGTGAAGATAGACCTCCAGATTATGGGTTGGTTCCCATTTTGATTCTCCTAGAAACTATTGTATTTGGTGGGAAAAATGAAGAAGGATAACCTATTTGGAATGGAAAATTTAATCTAGGAGGTGATGCTCCGATAATGTAACTAACATGCATAAATGACTCACAACTATCCTTCAACGAATTTATTCACATAGCTCAGTTTGGGCAATTTAATCACATAAGTAATTCATAAAAGGGCTTGCAAGATCTGATCCTTTGAAGGAAAACAGTGTTTTCACAACTCAGAATGTAAGACTAAACAAAGGCACAATTTATAACCTTTGATGGTTAACTGCTTTTGTGCATATGTAATATTGAACGAGATGGAAATTTAAAGGTTTCTTATAAAAAAACACATTAACTTTGCATCAAATCATTCATAATATGACAAAACACCTGGAATTGAGAAGGTAAAACTTGACTATTTTAAAGGATGGAAGGAAATTTCTGTAAACATTGAAAGATAATGTTGAATATAAATTGCTGCTATAAAAACTCTGAAGTTGAGCTACAAAAATTTCTAACTCTCTGCAATGCAGAAGATAGTGGGAAGCAATAACTTCAAGAAAAAACCTGAGTTTTTCCCTCCTATATACAAAGATGACTCCAAGTGCCAAGAGGTGGCACTTGCAGTTAACTACAACTAAAAATATCTCCAATAATCTCTCCCATGAGAAGAAAGGAAAATCCCCACAAAAAGGAGTCAAAACTAATGCAATTTGATTAAAAATAGACTCAAACTCCCTCTTAAGATCAGTTTGACCAAGTTCGACGCTAAAATCACTCCATCAACTAAAAATCAAACTCAAAAAGATCCTGTTGAACTCCACTTCTATTTTTTGCATGAATTTGACATGAAGTTAATCAATTTGAACAAATAATAAAGTAATCAATGATGGGTTACTTTGTTAGGTGTCATGTATTTTCTCAACTTTTGCATTCTCATGACAAATAGTAAAGTATAAACCATTACTTTATTAATGTTTACATTTTAATTCAATTTCAATGTTATGCAAAACTTACAATGGGAAAACCTAATACTCTAGGAAAATGCATTAGTCATCATGCAAATTTGTTTAAATAAAAGTGAAAAATCACTTTGGGTTGGCCAAAATAGGGTTTCCTTGAAAACTCAAAACAAAAACAACCCTAGCCATGACTCACTTTTGCATTCATTTCATTTTCACTTGTCTATTATGTTGCTCCTCTACCGTGCTGCCAAGGGTTAGGGTTTGAAGCTTTGAGACTATTAGGAGTCATTCATACATAGGCTAAGACATTTTCTTGTTCTTTTCCTCTTCTGGTAAGTCATCCCTCATTCTGGAAAAGCTAAGATCTTGTATGTTTTGTTAAATAAAATCATGTAGGCTCTCTGTTTGTGGTAGAAGAATAAAGAAAACTGTGTATTCTCAGTGATATATTCTCCCTTGCTTTGTGTTTTCACCCATGCTACCATCAATAGGGTTTGGAGCTTTCTTTTTTTTTGTGGATAGTTGAATGCATCTTTATAGGTGGTAAGCCTTTCATCATATTTTAAACATTGATATTTTTCATGTTCTCTGTGGCCGAAAGTGTTGAGAGTCTTTCATTTTTTGGAAGGAAATGATTCACTGTCTTATTTTCCCCTAATTCACTATTATTTTCACATATACATTCATAGCTTATATTGGGTTTCATTATAAAACTTCATAGCTTTCACTCTCCACTATGAAGGAAAAGATGGTTTTCTTCAACATTTTCTACTTATCAAATCTGCAGTTTCTCTCTTTATTATAGATCTTCCACCATGATCTTATTCACAACAAAGGTAATTTACTCCACAAAACTCAAAAGAAGAACTTTGAACCAAAACTAACTGTATATAGCACTATTTTCTCAGGGCGCGGGCTTATTATTGAAACTAATGGAAAAGTGAAGATTGTCATGCCTTCCTTATAAGGATTGCACATACCTATATGTTTCCTTTCATGATCAGTACGTAATGTGACACCTTGTAAGAGGTTACTCATTGGCATGACTGTCTTTCATTAATCTTTTTTCTCTTTGCATAACCATATCTCTTCATACCAACATCCATTCTCTTGCATATTCCATCCTCTTGCATAATCCATCCATCCTAATCAGGTTGTACCTACATCCAATTATCACTTCACACATGGGTTCTTATTACCTCATATGAAACTTGATGCTTGAGCCCTTTAGATATGTCCTTATCACATATCTTCCAAATCCATTTCTCTGCATCTATATTATCATCCATCTCCATCCACACACTTTCCAAAAAATCCAAGAAAATCCCAGAAAAAAGAAGTAAAAAAGAAAAAAAAAATAGAGAGAAAAAATTCGTCCAATGGTGAAAACTTGGAAAACAAGCACCTTGGATAAGTACCATGATGAAAACCTAGTAAACAGGCATCATGTGTAAATCCCCCACCCAGTTTACTTCCATACTTGGGGGAAACTGCATCCCCTTCATCCATCTCCTCCATCCCACATATCTTAAACATCCTACCCATCATATCCCATTTATCTCCAATCCCTCCATTATCCTTGTGATCTTGATATAGATAGGGGAAAACATATATACATGCTTTGGAAACCTCTTGGAATACATTCCCTTCATCCATACACTATTATATTCCTTATCCTCCCTATCTAATTTCCTTATTCATGCATCCTATCCACATCCATCTACCTTCCTTGTCCACCCATCATGCTACAATCCATCTCCTTTCCTTATCTACACATTTTCCCATCTTCCATCCCTCTTGCCTCATTACACATTACATATCTAGAGTGGGGCATATTATGGCTTTGTAACATAGTCCTTAGAGGCATCCTTCATCCATCCTATCATCTCTTCCATCTCCCTATCATTAACTCCCCATCCTCCTTCCATTAATCCTTCCAAATTGTCCATCCCTTCATACCATGATCCCTTCCATCTTCCAAATCCTTATCTTCCCATCCATCGATCCACACAATCCCTTTCATCTTCCAAAATCATCATCTTCCCATCCCTCTATCCTCAAAAATCCATTCTAGCTTCCAAATCCTTATCTTCCTCTCCATCCATAAAAAAAATCCCTTCCATCTCCCCATCCTATCGTTATATCCATCCATCATATCACCCCTTCCATACCCCATCTTTATCACTCTATCCCTTCATCTCTATCCTAACTCCATCTCATAATCCCTTGTCATCGGTATCTAGCTATAGGCTACCCCCATGCAACCCAATGCCATCTATCTCACCATCATCACTCCCACCTTTTCACACATCTTCCTAATCTCCTAACACTTTTCATCACTCATCTATCCATTGTATCAAACTCCCAATTCATCGTTCAATGATTGGGATCACTATCCCATCCTTGAGCTTCACATAATTGACATCTATCATATCAATCATCCTATCCACAAGGTCATCTTGTGTCATCATATCAGCCCTATAATTGTATCTAGTTATCATGGTTATCTCATCATCCCTTATCCATTGTATATTGTTGGTCTTTTTATCAAACTACATTTCCTCTGCGCTTTCATGTAGGAAAGGTCAACTTTGATGAGCCCCCGAGGCTTTAGTCCACCCTTTTGTTTTTGTCCTCATCCTTCCATATGTTTGGTCTCATCTTTTATTGCTGGTCTTTTTGTCAAACTACGAGGTCTCTATGCTTTCACATAGGCAAGGCTAATATTTGATCAGCTCTCGAGACCCAAGGTTTTTCCTTTAGGTGTGTCTTGGTCCTTGTCGTTTCGCCAAGAGTATCCCTATATAGTTGGTTCCTAACAACAAAAACCACTAGCCCCATGAGGTTCAATCTATTTTGAGTATTCCGAGTTATGACGATCTAACAATCTACCCCCATCTATCCTTACTCTTAGCAGGATGTATCCTTCCTCATATCAAACCGCATCAATCCCATTCACCTATTGGTCCTATGACAAATGATATTTTATTTTTTTTGTGATCTTTTGGTGCTTTTGCATTTTGTTTATCTTTTAAGCTTCTTGTTATCCCTACTCAAGGTCGCCATGATCCATCATATCATGGTGCACTTTGGTTGATAGACATAGGGGCATATCTTGGTTTTCTGTGTGATTGTGTTTTCCTGGTTGTCCCATGTAGTACCCACCAAGATCCTTGCAGTCTTGTGTTGTGTTGGGGTATCCTTTGTGTCTATGGTTTTCCAGCATTGGCCCTACCAAAGCCCTTTGTGACTTTGGGATGTTGGACTAATCTTTTTTTTGTTGTGTTAGTCTCATGCATGTGATAAGAAGTCACCTTGGTTCCTCATACCCTAGTGCATAGTATCTCATGCTATATCAAATTAAGTGCTCATTACATGGTAGCATAACACATAACAATTAACTTGTTTTATTTGATTACAATCCTTTCATCTCCCCCATCACCCATCCTACCATCTATCATTTCTCTCTATCATTTTCATCCCCATTCCTATCATTTTCATTCCTAATCATTGGACCTTGGTTGTGCAAGAGATCTTCCCATCCATTTCCCTATCAAGTTATTTCAATTTTTGACTAATACACTATGGTTCCATTTATCATCATTTCATCTTTTCATCCATCTTCACCATTTCATTATCTCTTGAATCTCCCTAAGATAACATATATTTTTTGTTCTAAGCATCTTTTTTTCTATTGTCTACACCTTTTTCATCAATCCTATTACTTCTAGCCCTCTCACATCTCACTCCAATCCTAATCCATTCAATCTAGCACAAATCATCTAATCACATCTTTGGTCTTGTTCCTATCCTTGCTAGAAGTCTTAATCCAATTGTCATCATCATCGAGATGTATCCTTCCCTATCCTTTGTGTTGTTTTGGGATATATCATTCCCTCATCAACAACACTCTTATCCTCATCGTCATCAGGATGTATCCTTCCTTATCCTTGTGTGTTTTTGGGATATATTGTTCCCTCATCAACAACACTCTTATCCTCATCATCATCGGGATGTATACTTCCTTATCCTTGTGTTTTTTTGGGATATATTGTTCCCTCATCAACAACACACCCATCATCCTCAACGTCATTGAGATTTATCCTTCCCTACCCTTGTGTTTTTTTGGGATATATTGTTCCCTCATCAACAATACTCCCATCATCCTCATCGTCATTAAGATGTATCCTTCCCTACCCTTGTGTTGTTTTGGGATATATCACTCCTCATCAACAACACTCTATCCATCATTAATCAATCTTGGCTTGTAGCTTGATCGGGGAAACATCATATTTATCTTTAAATCTATTTGTTCTTGCTTTCTTATCACTCTCTATTATCCATTATCTCTTCCTCTTCCCATCCTCTATTCTATCCATCATCTTCCATCATTTTCCTCATTTATCTTAAATCATCTCATCCATTTCGAGAGCACACCCATGTTCTCTTGAACTCGCATGTCCTCTCGAGGGGGAATCCTTAATCCCTAATCTTCATCTTCACTCCCATTATCTTTCCTCCTAGTCACTCCTTTGAATGACTGGGGAATCTTTCACAATCTAACCATCTTCTTCTAGATGCTATATTTTAATCTTCTTTGAAATTATGCTACTTCGTAATACCATCGCAAAGAGGGAAAAAATGTAGACACTAGAAATTGACCACTTTTATTTGGTCAATTTACCCCTAATTTGACCAATTTTATATCCTCTATATTAATTAAATAATACCCTATTATTTAATTAGTATTCATTATCCCTTTATCCTAATTTATTTCTTCTATCATCTCTAAATTCTAGCCTAAAGTAAATAATTACCTTGAATTATTTACTCTCATCCCTTATCCCTTTCCTCTAAAGAATTAAATAAATAATACATTATTTAATTCCTCTCATGTCACATCCCCCATAACCTTTTTCTAATCATGATTAATTTGCATAATCCTTGGTTAGGGATGTGCATACTCCTAATCTGTGATTAGGAGGTGTCACATCCTCCATAATATGCAAGTTATCCCTAATCTTCCTCCATTAGTCTAATCACCCCACTAATCCCTTGCTTGCACATCCTAATCATCCATTAATTAGCCTAGTCTAACCCATGGTCAACCCCCAATGGAATTTTTAATTCCATTATAATCTACTCACATTCCCAAATAGAATTTTAAATTCCATTTTAGTTTCCCAAGGTACTTGGAGGAACTTTTAATTCCTCTCCCATATCCTGAGGAATTTTTAATTCCTTTTCCTTCTCCCCATGAGGATTTAAGGGAATTTTTAATTCCCTTTTGTCACATCCCTTACCTATGGTACTACCAAGTACCCCTTCCCCAAGGAATATTAAATTCCTTTTATCCCATCCATGCACATTAAAAAGGAATTTTTAATTCCTTTGGTCAAACCTTGATCTCAACCCTTGATCCTCTTCCAAGAATCAATCCTAGCCTTTCATTCATCTCCCCTCTTGCTAATGACTAAAAATACTTAGCCATTTTTTTCTCTCTCTCTCTCATTCATTTTAGCACATTCAACTACATTCATTTGTCTCAATTTCTCTAGCTCACAACACCATCTTGTATCCATAGCCAAATCCACCACCCTTGCATCCAAATCAAAAAAAATTAAGCCGTTATGTTGTCAAAATCGATCTAGGAGCACACATATCAAGCCATCAAAAGGGGAAAACAAACTCATCAAGCTCAAACAAGGTAATATTTTGGAATTTTATTTGCAAGTTTGAGTTTCAACTTTAAGCCCTAATTTGAGTGTTTTGTTTTATTTTTATCCTTTTGCTTGAGTTTATTTCTTGCATTTTAGATGGGGTAAAAACATTGCACACAGTACCAAGGTTAATCAAAGGAGGCTAAAAGGAATAGTATTGAACAAAAAGCCCTTCCAAATATATAAGAGCAACCTATAACAAATAATCCTACCATTTCCTATAAGAGACCACGAGACAATAAAAAAAAATCCCCTTGTGCCTCCTAAAGTTAAACAAGTTTACAAAGCTAAAGAGAAAGTAGTTGAAAAAACTCTCATGGTTCCTTCCGTTCCTCCCCTAAGGGAAGAAAAGAAACCTATGATTAACAAACCCACTCCTACACAAACGAAAATTCACAATAGATTGAAGTGAAATTGAAATGCTAGAGAGTGTAGGCATAGGCATCGTGATATTGCTCATATGTTACAAGATAAAGAAGAAAAGAACAACATAGAAAATCAAGATCCTAACTTGCTTGAAGCAATGCATGATGATTCTATACCACTGCCACGACAAAAACAAGAACCTATAAGAGACATTATAATTCAACCTCCTATTGTGATTAATCTAGATGATGACATTGATATTGCAAAAATTGATGAACAAGTGCATAATGAGTTGAATTCATTGTTTTCCTCTTCCACGAGCTTAAATGAAAAATCTCTTAAAAAGAGTGTTGAACTTGGTATATGTCCTAGTATGACACTTGATGTGGTCCCTTTGGCTAGTTTTTTGTGTTTCGTATATATCGACTAAGATTGGGATGTGGATGACCTGCTATAGGTTGACTTGCATGTGCCTTACTAGTCATTTGCATTGTTTTTCTTTTTCATGTTTCTTTATGTGATTGCATGTGTGTAATGTGATCCCCCGTGATGTTTCATTTGATGTATCTCTCTCTTTTTGTGCATTCCTCTATATGTATCTATATTTTTCTATATGTTGTAAACATTTTATCCTTTTTAATTTGTCTTGTGTTTTCCTTTTGGGGATGACGCAAGGCGTTGAGACATTTAGGTTTCTTCCATGTTGACCCAAAGGATTTTTCTTTTTTTCCCTCTCTTTGTGCCATTCTTTCAATTCTATTAGTATTTGGGGAATGATGATGTTTCCGAGCTCTATGGTCCAACATTGTAGCAAAGGTATAGTAACCCTGGATCCATAGATCCCTTTCATATTTTTGGGGGCAACCCATCCTTCCTTTTTCATGACATAGCTCTATTTCGGGAACATATGACTTGGCATAGGGATTTATGAGTAAGCTCTCATGTCTTGGGATGGAACATTGGCTACTTTAAAGAAATTTCTCATAGCAATGGTGTTAGCAACTACTTTAAAGTGGGGGCATACATCGATGGCATCTTTTGACATTTTTCATATTTCATGGTGAGATTTTATTTTTCTTGTGATGCGCCTTTTCTTGGTGATGTCATTGGGTTTGATGTCCTCCAAGTACAATATTTCTAAGCGTACAACTTTCACTTAGTGGTTTGATGCAAAGCGAGGAATCCCATAAGTGGAAATTTGATACTCTTGACTTGTCCTCTCTTGGAGGCATTAGGCATGATGATCCCTAAGAAGAAGACCTTACAAGAATGGAGCAAGATCCCCTTGAAAAAAAAAACCTATAGACATAATATTCATAAGTGTTTAGCATTGTGGTGCCTTATTGAAGTTTTCAAGAGGATAAATTTGATATGGTATGGGAGCCTAATATGATTCTCTCATTTTCCACCCCATTGGAATACTGACCTAGTGGATGGCCTGAGGTTCCACTAACCTAGAGTGAGAACACATGTTACAGAGAAACATTTGAGAAGTGTTCCACATTATGTTGGACAGTCGAGGCTTGATCCTTCCCCTTTCTTAGACAAATAGTTGAGACATGTTCCACATCGCGTTGGATAGTCGAGGCTTGATCCTTCCCCTTTCTTGGACAAGCAACTGCATTCCACATCATGTTGGGACGGTTGAAGCTTGATCCTTTATTTTCTTTGTCTTTGATATTGTATGATTGTGTATCTTTGTCATTGTTTTTTATATAGGTCAACCTTGAATGTCTATTTTAGTGTGAGTTTGACATGGGGTCATACTCTCATTTAAGTTGGAGCAAAATGTAGTGTCAAAAAAAGTAACCTTTTTCACACTTAATTTGGGAATGAATAATTAATAATAAAATGAACTTAATGGTGCCTTATTTAGGGTGTTGTAAAGTGTTTCTTTACACTTTCACACTAATATAGGGATTTATTAATTAATTCAGGTTAATTTGAGCTTAATTAGCCCCTTAAATTGAAATCCAAGCCTAATTCATTGCATTTTCGAGGGATAAAGCTCGACATTCATAAATAATATTACACAACACTTGATTTTACAAGGTATATGTCCTAGGCTAGTGACCTAGGACCCATTCACCCTATGGCGAATGGGTCCTCACTTAACTTAGGACCCCCCTTAGGATATGTTTTTTGCGGTATTTTAATGATTTCAAATTCAAGATCCAATGTCGGCTTGTGTTATTTGAATTTTGGGAATTTATGATAAGTTATGTATAAATTTATAAGGTTATTTCACATAGTTTCATCCTAGATCTTCATAAGAAATCAAGATTACTTTCACAAGAGCATTATAGAGCATTCAAGAGCATTCAAGAAGGCATTCAAGAGCAGATTATTAAAGTTTATTGCAACAATCAAGGATCTATATCATCATGTCAAAGTCATGCATGTTGTTGAGCTAATGTGTTGATGTAACATTGGTGATCAAGTTCAAGTATTCAAAGCCATTATCTTATGTCAAATTCCATGATCAAAATCTACATACATTGAGGCCACTTCATCCTATGTTTTAGATTTACAAACCAAGGTTCAATTGAGGATTGGTGAGTAGTGACATTACATTGTTCATTCATCTCTCCTTTTATGCATTGTTTCAATTCAAGGTTTAATTACCAAAATAGGGTTTGACTAAGGAAAACCCTTATTCCCTAACATTTAACAACATTTTTCTTCTCCTTCAATCTGTGATTATAGGTTTTAGGTTGAAGATCAAGTGGAGAGAAAAAGTAGCAAAAGTTGTCAAAGTTGCAAAGTTGTAAAGTTGTCAAAGTTGTCATCTTACTTGCAAGATCACAAAAAGTCTTCTATAAAATTTATTTCTGGCTTTCAGGAGCTGAACACTTGAGGTATGGGAGTGAAGACATTGAAGAACAGGACCCAAAAACTAATTTTCTAGAACCCTAGTAGCAGGGATAACTTTAAGAAACCCCCCCCCTCGGCGAAGGTGTAAAATCCTGGCGAATCTTAATGAATAATTGGAAAAAATAATAATCACAATAGCGAATCCTAGCGAATAATCACTAAAAAGATTAATTACAATGGTGAATCTCTCCTTTAAAAAATTGCATAATTGGTCGGCGCAGTTCCCCCATATTTTTTGTTTTTTGTAATATTGAAGTAGGGCCCCGAGGGCTGTAGCCATCGGTGGGGTTGAGGGGGCAATGCCCCCTCGCAGGGTCTGGGGACAATAGCCCCGATGCGCTCTTGTCGTGATACAGGCGGGGTCAAGGGGCAGAGCCCCTCGCCACCAAGCATAAATTCACTATTGAAAATGCATTGGAGCATACACAGATTAAGCATTTTTTAAAATTCTCACTTTAAAAAAAAGACTATATGAAAAGTGAAATTATGACCATTGATTAGCTTTTTAATCGGATAGTTGTAGGTTGATTCCATGCGTTTATATGCATGTGCCTTTTAAAAGGCTCATTGAGGCTCGAAATTTGTTTTGGGCCACACGATTAAATATAATCCTGTGGCCCAAAACAAATTTTGGGCCTCAACAAGCCTTTTAAAATGCAAGTGCATATAAACTCACAAAATCAACCTACAACCATCTGATTAAAAAGCTAATCGATGGCAATAAATAAAATCCCTATTCAAGGCTACAATATCACTAAAATGAAATGGTAATTTATTATTAGTGGCGATATTTCCCCAAAATTAATGGTAGGAATATAATATTACTGGTGAATATAATTCATATTTGTAATTAGAGTATAAACAACTGGAAAATCAGTTCAAATGACGCGTCGTTTAAAGAATAATACATAGGCGAATTAATCAAGATATATATATTTTTTTGAAAACCTGGCAATTCTGCATCCTTTTTAGCTTGTACTATTCGCCATTTCTAGAGGTCTCGATTTCAATTATTCACCAATTGGTGAAGATTTGCCACTAAAGTTTTCCCTGCCTAGTAGGAACCCATTCGCCATTGGGTGAATGATTCCTCAATGAGGCTGGAAAAAGCATTTTTTGCAACAGGTACACAATATTTGACCCTATTAAAACCTACCTTGATTACTATATTGGTTAGGTTTGATTTCTAATTGTCAATTACACATTATAGCCCTCATAATTGAATGAAATAAACATAGTCCAAAATTAGGTTCATCCCTTTGGTAATCCATTTGGGGTGAACCTCTTTTTCTTTGTTTCAAAAAGACTGAAGAATTGAACAAATAATTAGAAATTTTCTCTAGTTTAAATGGGATGGTAATGTTGGATTCATTACTTCTTCTTGGTCTCATTGCATTCAACCAAAATATAAGGGTGGTGTATGAATCATAGACCCAAAAACTCAAGGGTTATACTTTGTTGCAAAGTGGATTGTTAGAGTCACTAAAGAGGATGAACCATGAAAAATCCCAGTTCATCATTGAATCATTCAAGCTTCAAAAAATCAGAAATGACAATAAGTGAATTGGTCAGATAAAATCCTAATGCCTCCCTTCTTTAAAATCAAGAATTCCTTTCCTTTATAGTCTATTTGGAAAGCTTGGCAACAAGTTTGTCAATTTTTAAAGTGGAATGATTCCTCCTTGCAACATGGATTTAGTTTTGCTTCATCATCAACTTGGTGGAATAAACTTATTAATTATCATAGTCAATTATTGGCTATTAGTTTCCTTAGACATGCCTATTACTTGTTCAAAAAATGGGTTTGACATTTTAAAGATATTTTGAGACTTTAATGTATTTGAATGGGCTTCATGGAAAAACATCAAAGACCATTATGGGTTGAACTCCAAGTACAAATAGTTTCTAATATTTTTGTAATCATTAATTCCTCTTGAGCTATCTATGAAAATTTGTACTCGCAAGGAATACAAATTTTTAAGAACTAGAGATGGTTGTCTTTTAGTCACTTTAATTGTCTCTCGTTAAAGGAAATCTATATTCAGTCCCTTCCTCATTAGAATATTACTCCTCGCCTCAACCATAAATAGAAATGCAAATTTAGCTCCAAAATATGGACCAAAGTGAGTGCTCAACTATTGAAATCAAAAAGTTGATTTGGAAATGCAAGTGTTGGCTTGAAAAATTTTACATTAAAAATTGTCTATTGGAGATAGAATAAATACATTATTGTTCAACCAATTAATTGCTTCTTTTGCTTATGTGCTGAAAATATAAAACTTATCTTTTGGGAGCTATCCTTTTATTCAAATACAATGGACTACTACTTGAGAAACTTTTACATTATTTTTCATCATGAGTTGAATTGGAAAGAAGTTATTTTTGGTTTCAGTCTACATAATAATGCAATTGTTTATTCAATTAGACAAGCTATTTTAATGCATATTTGGAAGGCCGGATGTATTGTCATGTTTTCTACGAACTATTTTCAAGTAATTGGTACTCTAAGGCTTTACTTTGAGAGATTTTCAAATTGATTCTTTGTTTTCATAGCTTCAAGAATTATCCAAGAAAAATTTAAAAGCAATGGACCATCTTTAGCAAATTAAAGACCAAGTTAAACAATTTCAAGACAACAATATTGTTTAATATCATATGTTTCACATCAAGTATTGACTCTTTGTTACTTCTGATTTTTAGCATTTATATGATTGCAATGTAATCTTTGATACAGTGTGATTTTTAAATCTTGTTTACCCACTTGCTAATAACTCTCATACTTTATATTTTTACTTTGTTTTATCTATATAAATAATTGAAAATTAACTTAATTTAAATATTCAAATTAAAACAATATATCATAAGTCACCTTGGTTTAGGGGTTCATATCAACTTGTCCATTACACATTTAATTTAGATCAATTGCTAACATTCGCTAAAACTCTAGTGCCTTTAACTAAAATATTAGATTAGTTTCCTAACAAGTATTTTAAAAGGAAATCAAACAAATGTTTATTCAATGAAATCTTTGGAGTTGTACAAAATCCATATAAAAGTTAGATGGAGAAAAAGAGAGAGAATCCTCCTAAGGTCTAAACTGTCTCGGGAACGTTTTTTATTCATGTCATTACTGCATTGATCATGGTGAACGTCAAAATCTTTTCATGTAATTACCTCACATTCGTTACGTATTCCAGGAAACATACTTTGCCACGATTCTGTATTCAATCAAGATTTTCCTTGGTCAAATAAACGAGCGTGAAGGATGACCCATTTAACCTTTTATTGCCATGTGTTTATTTTAATCTAAAAGCGTTTTTTTTAAATAGAAAAGGATAAATTTGAGTGTCTGTACTTTTGTCATGCAATACGTCCTTCCAAATCGACGTTTGTATGCAATGACGATTGTGATGACAGAAGCGACACACTCTGCTTGACGGTCACGCTTTCTTACAAGAAAAGAAAATTCAGCAACTTTAGGCGGCTGTCTATATATATACAGAATAGGTATACACCCAACGTATACTCATCAAAATTTTATAACCAAAATGGGCACCTTTGTTGGCCATGTATTGCCCGGCGCGGGATTCTTACTTATTGGCCTCTGGCATCTCTTCAATACATTAAGAAATTATGCTCCATCTCCAGGGGACTTCCATACCAGGCCGTGGTTTCCCGCTAAATTTAGAAATAGAATATTAAAGCATTTGGAGTTGCTAGCTATTTTAGCGGGGGCCTGCCTTTCAATTTCTGCTGAGCTTTTCATTGGGCCAGAACGACACCAGCCTCTGGCAGATGACTGGACTATTCCTCCCGAGCATCTCAACAATTTCGAGCACTCCTCTATTTCCTTGTTTTTTCTCATCTATGCCGCCGTGGCACTCTACGTGGACAACCATGACATCCACGTGCCACACGGGATGCTCCATGTCATTGCTGCGCTGGCGTTCAGCCAGGAGTTATTGTTGTTCCATCTGCACTCCGCTGATCACATGGGGGTTGAGGGGCAGTACCACTGGCTGCTACAGCTCATAGTTCTAGTTACCCTGTCGTCCACTATTTTAGAGGTCCCTTTCCCCAGGAGTTTTTTGGTGGCCATGGTGAGGTCGATGTCGATATTGTTTCAGGGAATATGGTTTATACACATGGGATTCATGCTGTGGATTCCTGCGTTTATTCCAAAAGGGTGTAAAATGAACGCAGAGCAGGGTCATATGGTGGTGAGATGCGATGACCAGGGAGCTAAAATGAGAGCCAAGGCTCTGGCCAATCTGCAGTTCAATTGGTACTTGGCCTCCCTACTTATCTTCACTGTAATCCTCTACTTTAAAATGATGCAACATTATGGCGGCGGAAAAATTAGTCCCGTATAGAGCTGTGGAAGGAAGCAGTGATATAGAAATGGGCAACGCCGCTAAGGACAGCCGCCACGGGCACAGGCGGCCACCGGATGGTTCGCAAAGCTCTATAGACATGGACATGGACAGTATGCAGCCTCTAAATCTAGAAAGATGAAAGCATATAGGCTATGTCTTCTGCCATTTTCTAAAAAATTGGGGTTTTCTTTCTTTACCTACAAATGTTGTCTTCTGTTGTTTCCGGTGTGAAATTTGGCGGTGGATTGTATTTTCAGAAGATGGGGGCCAGTAAATTTGGGAATATGGCACAGATTTCTGGTATTTATCCCCTGTAAGGTTTACAGTTTGCCCCAAAAGCGTTTCAAGAAGCATGTATTGTAATTTTTTCCTTGGATTGTTAAAACATAACTTTCCTTTTATTCATAACCAAAATTTCTATCTGTTGATCTCTCCATACACAATTTCTTTATGTTAATAAATGTAAAGAGAAAATTGTTGAATAAATATTTTATATTAATTATTAGGCGAATAGTAATCTGTAAGTTTATTTTAACAGCTTTGTATTCTGTAATTGCTTCTCATATTTTAAAATACAGATTTGTTTTTTAAATATAGAAGTTTTTTTTTTTTTTTTTAATATATATTAAAAAATTTATGTTTATTTTTTTATAATTTTATATAATATATAAAATCACTTTCTATATGTTTATTTATATTTACATATGTTTTATTTATTTATTTCATAATTTTATGTAAAGTGTAAAATCACTTTTTTATGTCTATTTATATTCACATATATTTAGAGTAAAGTTAGAAATATTCATTATTATATTTAAGAATGGTTGGGACTTTGCAATAGTGAAATTTTTTAGTATGTTGATTTTTATTCAAAAAATTAAAAAATATTAGTCTTATTTTTGCTTTTTTTATATGCACTACTCTATTATAAATTTAACACACTTATTTTTTCCTGCAAAAGTTATATGATTAATTTATATAATGTTTATCAAGATTTAATTTTAAATCAATTTCATTGACTCTTATTTTATAGATCATGATTTATAAAAGTTCAATTACTTGGTATGAGTTTTCCACACTCCATCAATTTGAATTGTACAATCTTTTGGTTTAAACGTCCAGTTAAAAAACATACACAGTTTAAAACAAAAACTTACACAATTCCAAAAGTTCATTTTTTATGAGTATGATTTGTATTAGCATCATATTATTTATTTGAAAATTTAAATTTAAATTGATCAGAAATTAGAATAAACAAATTGCTTGAAATAATCTTAAACATTCTTATAATAAAAAAAGAAATATCTTCATATTGTAAAATTGTATTATAATTTTTTTATAAAAAATATAATATAAATTATTTTTAAGGTAAAGTAAAAACTAATAATAATATTATATTTTAATTAAAATTACATTAAAAAACTATTTTGAGATGACTAATTTTGTTTCCATTAATTATGGACAAATAATCGTATACTATACTTTAAAAAGTAGATGCTCAACTTTTTTCTTTTCTAATTTGGAGGAGACATTTGATTTGGTGAAACATCCAACAAAATCTTTCCCACAAGAAATGTTATATTTTGAATTAAAGTTAATAGTTTTGGTCAATATATTTTCCATGTTAGACGCCAAATTTGCGGTCTTAATAAATTCTAAGACGACGAAACGTGACACGTAACTGTGTGGCCAAGGAAGCCCCTCGAATTTTTAAGATTAGGTCTTATAAATGTTATTAATTTAACTTTATTAATATAATATATAGACTAGCATATATATTATTTTTATATTTACATGCGCGAGAAGGCGATTATTAAAAATAGGTGCTTCTCTCGAGATATATATATATATATATATATATATATATATATAGCATTGTTAGATTTAATATATATAATTTTTTTTATTTATAATAATTATTTTATAAATTATAATTGTAAAATTTAATTAAATATTTAATAAAATATTAAATTAAATTAAAATATAATTTAAAAAAAATATTTTATAATATTTTTCAGTATAATTTATTATTTAGATTTTATAATTTTATAATAATATTTATGAAAAAATATCTTACTTTTTTTATTTAATTATAATTTATAGTATCTTTATTTTTCTAATTATTTATAATAATATTTAAATTATTTTTTTATTTCTTAATTATAATTTATAATTTATATGATAATTATTATAGTAAAATATTAATAAAAAATATAGTCCTAATAGTTTAAATTTAATTAAATATTTAAGAATTACATCTTATGAATGTTATAGGTAATTTAACTTTATTAATTTGATTTATAGGTAAAATAGTATATTGTGAAAATTATTTATTAATGTTAGTTTTAATTTACTTTTGTATTTTATTTTTTTAGATTGAGAGATGGTAACATGATGCTTTATCCAATCAAGCTAGGCAATCCACCTTTTAATTTTGTATTTGTGAAGGATATACTTTAATATAATTATATATTAATAAATAGTCTAATTTTGTGTGAAGTTGGCTTTAGTCTTTCATTTAGACTTGTACCTTTTGGTGTCTTTTAGGTAAATGTGTAGACATTTAAAATTGAAACATGATTATTTGTTTCTATCACTTGGCCATTTTCTCTATAATTGATTGAATAAACCTCTATTTTTTTGATTAATTATTCAATTTTCATCTTTTTATTAATTAAATAATATTTTATTATTTAAATAATAAAATGAATATTCACCATTATTCACTTGACCCTATTTTTAGTCCTAAATGATTCAATCATCATTTTTCTACAGTCCACCTTAGATAAATAAATTCAAATATTTATTTATGTAAGTCCCTTATACTCATTGCAAAACTTAAATAAATATGCCTTATTTATTTAAATTAATTTTTCATCCACTTTTTTTTTAGGGGCGGGGGGCCTAGCTTGATTGGCTAAAGCATCCTATTGCAGGCAAGAGGTCATGAGGTCTAGTCTCCCCCCAAACCCGTGGTACCGGAGGGCGTGTCGCGCCAGCGGCACCGGTCACTTACCAGGCGCACTGCAGTTTATAGGGGGACGGATACCCGATCGATTCCTGCAGTCTAAAAAAATTTAAAAAATTTCATCCACTTTTCATTAAGTGAGCTAAAACTAATTAATCCACTAGTCCCCCACTTGCACATTCCTAACCCTCTTTAATTCCCTCAAATCATCACATCTTCCAAAAGTGTACACAAGCTATGAGTCTTTGTACACGTGACATGGGCCTTGGTACATGTCACATGGGTCAACGACTTATCCATACTTCCAAGGTACTCTAAAATATCCATTTCCATCTCATCCATCCACTTTCTCCAAGAGAATCCTCAACCATTGGTTCCCCTTTGATCTTGGACCCCTTCATCCTCATCAACCATGTGGAGACATTTGTCCTTTCATCATCAATTCAATCCTCTCAACTAAGTTGATTTCTTGATCCTTCAAATTGATCTTGGCCATCCAATCCCTCATTAAAAAATCTATTAATTGGTCTTAACCCAATCCACTTTGATTATTAAATTCTTATATAATGCTATGTTATTGGTAAGGGCACTCACATATCACCAGCTTAGAGCACAACCACCTTAGCTTGGTGCAACTAGGGTTGGTGTTCGTAAGATTTATTTGTATTTTTATCGATATTTTTAACTAATCTTTATGCTTAATCAAAGGGTTGCATGTATTGTGAGTAGAATAGGTTATATTGTTTAACTTATTCTTGTATGCTCCAATTTATATGTACTCAAAATGTATTTAGGATATCTATGCTAGTATTCTTATATTAACATGTAATATTTGTATAGAATATTTTTGTTTACTAAATATCAATTTGTAATGGTGTGACCATGTACACAATTTTTTTTAGAGTTGATATTTATTTTTTAAAATAAAAACAAATTAATACACACAAAAATAAAATTAAATGTATATATAAATTTATAACCTTAAAATTTTAAATAAATTAAAAAAATATAGAATTTAATAATAAGAGTAGAGAAGAGAGAAGAGAGAAGATTGTCACAAAATAAAGAAAAAATATTAGGAATGAATTAAGTTTTCCAAGTATGGTTTATATAAACTTATAACATACAAAAAATAAATTATTATTTTTAGATAATTTTCTTATAGCTAATAGTCTATCATCACATACAAATTAATGACCATTACTTCATACAAGGTTGTTAAAGTTAAATGGTTCTCCCTCAAACCATATAAATCTATGCACATGTGGTGAAGCTCTATGCTGTCATTCATATCTAGACCAATAATCTTTTTATTTTAATTCCATTTTTTAGTATCTTCTTTTGAAACATTGTTTATCATAGGTAGATATAATATGTGATAATGTGAGGTTAGTCAACAATATTTTTTCATTGTTGTCCAATGGGTGATATTTATCCACATAGATTCCTTATAAGAAGATTTTGTCTGCATGCTTGATTATGGTGAAGTTATATAAATTCTGGTATAGTAGGTATAGTGATTTATATATGATAATGATGTTGTAGGTGTAGTAGTATATCATATATGTTGGCTCACATGTGGTGATATTATGGAAACAACCTCAATGCATTTGCAGAAGAACTCGCAACCACGTATAAAAGATAATGTTTGTTATGAGCATGAATAGTGATGCAAGAGCACTTGTGACAAAATTGGAGTTTATGGGGCACAATCTAAGAGTAGGATAATGTTTTGAAAGATGACATGAGGTACAACAAGAATTCTAAAGTGAATTGATGTGTGTATGAGCTATCAAAAGCAAGGAGTTGACAATGGTGGCTATGCTAGAAACATGTATGTTTATCAATAATGGTAAGGTTGTAACTATTGATTCATAATATGTGGTAATGATATAGTGTACAACATGACTATCCACTGATGGTGTGAATAAATGTCTTGTACCTAGTTAATTCACTTACTAGGGACTTAGGAGACATATTCACATGTTAAGTTTACTTAGGTCCTAAGATTCTTTCTAGAAGACTTAGTTGTCATGTCTAGATTTTATCTTTTCCTAGGTAGTTATGATAAATTGGTTGTCTCATATCATAAGATTAAGACACTTGTCATAATCTTATGGCATCTTATGTCTCACCCTGGCTATATAACTAGGTGGTATCATATGTAAATCATATTGAGTTGTTGGATAATCAATTCCATTGCAATCTTGAGTATTGCATATTGATCTCTCTTTGTGCTTTCCATTTGGTCTCTAGATCTTGAGTATCTCCATAGCCAACTCTAACATGGTATTAGAGCGAGTTGGGTGCCATTGGATAGTCTTTTTAGAGAGATCTTCATAGATCTTGAAAAGTTGAGTATGCTCTTCTCTTGCATCATATCTGAGTACTGTTATCACTAAAGAATGCATAAATCAAAAGTTGAACAAGATGATTTATTCATTCAATGGGTACTATTATCACTATAATTCATTTGGACATAAGGCTAACCAGTGTAAATATAGATTGGATAATGGACAATTTGGATGGAAGAATGTTGTTTGTTATAATTGCAGCAATCCGAGATATTTTGCCAGAGACTGCAAAAGTAGAAGTATAAAAAGTGACTATTCAGAAAAGAGATATGAACCAATCATTAAGATTGATCTGACAGAGGTTAAGAAGGAGATGGAAAGGATTTGGAGAAAGGAAGGAGAATTTGAATTATCAATTTTATCTGTACCGACCTCCAGTGCAAAAAATCTCATTAGAAACTAAGCCCATGCAATGGCTTAGGGGGAGCAATGATAGAAAATTCTAAAAACCCCCTCAAATACCAGATGTCAGGTAGTCATGACATGAAGATATGTCTTGAAAAAAGGATTTTATAAAGCTATTTAAGAGAGTTGCAAAAGGAAGTATTGCGATGTGAAAGTTGGCTCGAAGTTTGACAACTTTTTTTGCAGCATTTATTGCTAACACATTTATTGATGTGAGTCAAATCATGAAGCTTAAAATATATTTGAGAAGATAAATTCATTTGATGCGAAGGAAATGAAAATTGAAGAGGAAGTGGACTCAAGGTGTGCTCTGAAAGTCAAACATCAAAACCCTATTCTTCACTAGAGAAAATTATAGAGGTATTCTGCTTACACAATTCCTTTTCAGAATTTTCAATTTTAATGCAATGGATGGTTCGAAGGTAGTGAATGTGTCAGAAAAAACCGCAAATTAAATTTAAGAAGTATTCTCTGAGAAATTTGTTAGAAAATTCGACAAGTGCATTTTTTGGCATTTCCCTTAGAGTGTTTCCTACTGAAGATATTTATGCATGCATTTACGAAAAAATTAAGGAAATGTCACCTGTTTGATTAAGTATTTTGTGGAAAAATGAATTGGAAGGAAACTATGATGCATATAAAACCCTAGTTGAAAAGAAATTGGATGTATGGCAAAAATTTCCACTATTTGAATTCAACAAGAAGTACATTCAAATTGCATTAAGTAGGATTCATGATGAGGCTATCTAGATTGATGGTGCACACTTGATAATTGGAGAAGCCATAAGGGATGTGACTGGTTTGTGGTCCTTCAGACCAATTTCAAGGAAGAAGTCTATCGATGATCAAGATTTAATGGAGATGACATGCGCAACTTTTGAAGGAAAATAATTTGTCTTGAGTACAATTGAAAATCTGATCATTTGGGATGCTGCAATGCTTATTGGACATAGAATTTGCTTACCTAGTAATGACTATATAGTCTCCACTACTGCTACATACATTGCATTTGATATGATTGAGAATGGTATGGATTATGATCTTTGTGAGCTACTTCGACAACACCTAATGAAGAACTTGAAAGAAATAAAAAAGAATAAGAAGAATACATTCTAGTACGAAAATTTTAACATTTTGCTTACTCTTTTACTTTATGAAGGAGTTACTAGTTATTGGAAAGGTTGAATGGAAAAACACAGAGCTGATAGCTCACCATATAAGGAATCTCATGATGAATCTTAATGGTTTGGATGCTCAAGAAACTGCTCTTGCAACATTATTTGGAATGTTTCGGATGAGGATGAATAAGAGGTCAAGAATTCTAGAAAGTGTGGTGGAAAAGTACTCTGGAGACATCAATTCCATTGTCTCTATTGATTTTTTGTTACATGGAAGCAATTGAGTCCAGACTGGTGTGGATTTATGAGTTAGATTATGAAGTAACTAGGGAAGAAGTTGATCATTATGTAAAAGTGCTTCTAGAAAGCCCAAAGGACACCAATAAGACATATGTGGAAGAAATGTATGTGGTTGAAGCCTTTGGTAATACAAAAAGAACATGAAAGAAGAGAAAAAGTGTTGTTATTAAGCAAGGAATCACTAAACAAGAAGGAAGTCAATTTGAAATAACCCAACATGAGCATGAAAGTGTGAACATACAAGACCTGGATGAAGCGTTAAAATACTTACACGAAATGATTCTCAGGTGCTAGCTTTAATTCATCTACATGTCTACTTTGGAAAATCTTAGGGGCATAATTGATTCATTGAAAGCATACATCTCTGGATTGAAAGAGCAAATAGGAAATGGGTCATAACTAAGAACTACAAAAGAAAACCTAGAAGGCATCAAGAATATATGTGCAGATGCACACCATAGAGTTTTGAAGGAGTTAAAGGATGTTTAGGATTGTGAAGAAGAAGCTCAGGAGTTAGTATCTTTTTGCCTGAATTAGTCTAACTAGACATTAAATGCAAGAGATGAAATAAGACAGAATGAAATTTGGTTGAGCACTCAAGCAGATGTTTATAGCTTGGAAAATGATAGGGAAAATCATAGATGGTCCTACATTAATTGCAAGATAAATTCTTTAGCGTACAAAATCAAAGAACGGAAGTGATCAAGCAGTATGTGGCACTTAGAGATTTGGTAAAAATCAGGCACACTCCTATATCCAGTGCCCTTGCTAGTGCCGACAGTCTATCAGAAATAAATCTTAGCCCCAACACTATGGAAGCAAGTATAGAGTCTTTAACAAAGCTTGAATCACTATACAAGACTCTTGCAAATGCAAAAATCTTTTGGGAAGAAGGTAAAGCTACATTGCAGGATATCCTGAAGAATCTCAGAGGATCTTCTTCTTCAGGTTAATATTTTCATATCTTTTGATCAATTTTTGATGCATACATATATTCAAGGGAAATTTACCAAACCCTTGCATGGCCTTTTCCATTGATGTCAAAGGGGGAGAGATAGATAGTAAGAAGAAAAATATTTTTTTGAAAAACCCTTTTTGAGGTTTTGAAAGTCAAGGACAATTTTGTAAGGGAGAGTATTTGGTCGGTTTGGTATTGGTATGAAAAATGTTTTTGATATGCATGTTGCCATCAATGTTAAAGGGGGAGATTGTTGGAAGTTTAGGAGCCTGTCTGCATTGATGCAGCCTGGCAACATGAGCATGAGGTGTACAGACATAGGTTGATTCAGCTGGTCCAGTGTTGTCATTGATGTCAACATTGTGGGAAGCATCTTTTGGTGCTATGTGTACAGTACTATCTATACCAGAAGTTGATCTATTAGAGGTTTGGTTAAGTGTTCTTCGATGATGATGTTGTGGTCTAGTGCATTAGTTTTTGGGTCCAGACTTCATCGCAAGAAGAGATGTAATTCTACTCTCTTAATCATATTATTATGACTCATTCACACAACTATATTAAAGATCTTGAGAAGTTTTGTGATGTATGTTGAATGTTATCAATGAAAGAGTTCAACTCTGTTTACAACAGTCATCTCTTTGTTTAGTATACCAGTGTGGGAGTCTCCACATTTTCTTGAGAAGATTGTTTTGATGCTATGGTTCTAAAGTTAGTCTCTTTGATGTTGATGCAAAGAGAAACTGAAGTAATATCAGATCTGGAAGGTGTTTACTTTAAGAAGTGTGTGTAGGATTGGAGTTTTTATAATTAGGTCTTATGCCTGGCTGACCTAATGCATGATACATGTTGATAAGATTAATTATACCTTGTAGATGTTAGTTGAATTTATTTCAGGTCTACTCCAACTTGAAATTGAGTATTACACATTTTTCTTGGGCGGAAAGATGTTTTAAATCTTGTATGGTGCCGACAAGATCTATTTTGGATTGTTTTGTTTACATCTAATTAGGCTGACCTAATTGATGTATGAAATGTATTTGTGTATATATATGAGATAATTTGAATAGAAAGTGAGCATGAGGAAGTGAGAAAAATATGTGGATGTGCAAACTTAAATGACATATCAGATGCGAGTGGTGTTCAGTGGTAGAAGTTCAAAATCAGAACATAATTATTGAGTGACTACTAAGCAAGGCAATACTTCATATTTAGAGCTTCATTGGAACTAAACTCGACACATAGAAGGTGTATTCCATCAGTTCATACTTTTGGCAGTGAGCCATTCCATTTTGTATCTTGGTAGTGAGCCATATCATTTTGTATTCTGATTGTTAGCCTTTTAAAGACAATGAGTCCTGACAGTGAGCCCCTATAATATATTATATCCAGATATAATATATTGTGAGCTAATACTCACCATGATTTTTCCCATTTTGGGTTTTCCACGTAAAAATATGGCGTTGATGTGTTTTGTGGTGTCATGTTTATTTCAATGTCTTCATTCTTGTTTGCAGTTATGTGTGCTTTAATAATTGGATGGTTTTCAGCTAAATGGTTTAATAGAATATCGATTCACTCCCCCCCCCTCTCAGTATTTTGGACACTCAACAACCTACAGGTTGTCCCTTCTAGGCTTTCCCATTCTTAGTATCTTTTATGACCAACTATTTACTCTTATTGATA
Source organism: Sequoia sempervirens (assembly GCA_007258455.2). Classification (NCBI taxonomy): domain Eukaryota; kingdom Viridiplantae; phylum Streptophyta; class Pinopsida; order Cupressales; family Cupressaceae; genus Sequoia; species Sequoia sempervirens. The sequence goes on from VDFB02058242.1 coordinate 627,696,066, forward strand.
TTTTAGAAGCTATTTTTTTAATGGCCAATGATAAATTTCCCAGATGTGATGGGTTTCTTTGTGAATTCTACAAGGCTCTATAGGAGTTGGTTGTGGAGGATATCCATAAATTTTGTCTTGAATCCTTTCCTACTATTTACTTAGGAAAATTTAGAAAAAAATGAAACATCGAGTTTATACCTAAGGCTAAAAGTACAAAGTTGTCTCACACTTTTGACCAACTTATCATCACAAGTAAATTTAAGTATTTCTAACTAAAAATAACTTTTGGTCAAACATGTGATGTAACTAGATTCATTGTAGCTAAGTTGGATATGGCCACAACTTTTCCAAATAAAAGTGTTCACTAAATGCATTGTAGTACAACTTTGAGAGCAATTTACCAACAAAATAAAATTATTTTAAAAAATCGATGTTTCAACAACTCCTACTCATGTAAATAACATTTTTTTAAATTATAAAAATACCCTTTTGTAGATCTATAAGTATAGTTTTCATATATATATTTTTAATATTTTAATTTTTTCCTTTTACTAAAAGTAGGTTATCAACACTAAAATATAAAGTTGATTATCTTATCATGAAAAAATTCCAAAATTTATTAAAAAATTGAAAAAAATATGGCACACTAGATAAAAGATTCTATGTTAAGATGATATATGTTTTCCTATTTTGGATTAATATAGTTAAGACAAAAGATGACATCTCATTTGAATATTTGTGTTTTCGATACACACACACTTTAATATTTATTTAAAAAATGTATTTATCAAAATTTAGAAAAAATAAATCCATGCACTAAATATTTAACTTATAAATACACATTGTATAGGAGTGAATTTGCACCCCTTGCGCAAATTCTCTTTTTGTACATCCTCACCTCAGGAAACCAAATCCAAAGTCAAAATTCTACATCAGTTGTCTGACTTCCTTGCACTTGGCATTTGTCCTTTGTGTTGGTAGAATAATATTTGTCGGGGATGCACATGCAATGCACAGATGTCCTCACAGGGTGATCCCACAATCCTAGTTTACAATTTTTGGCCAAACTGGACATTGAACTAATTTTTTCTAACTAAATCTTCACTTTCTTGCACCTATAGTGGCTAAACCGTGAGGAATTTGAAGATGATACAAACTAGTGATTTGTGACATTTTGTCTGTAGATTCTAAATATATTTTTTCAAAATTTTTGGAATCAGATTGCACATCTTTTTCCATCTCCTTCGAAAACTAGTTTTTTTCATCAAACAACATTTTTAAGGAGTGACGCTCACCGTATAACACATAATTTTTTTTTCATGAAGGATAAAATTCTAATTTTTTGAATTTAGATTTGTATCTATGATATCTAGTACTTCCAATTGGTTTCATAGTGTTTTATTGAATATTTTTTTCTTAATCAAGTTTCAAAGTCAAACCAATTACAATTCAGACATAGACAAACTATATAACACAACTTTTTTTATATGCATATCGAAATTCAATTTTTCTTTTTTGTTGGATCAAGGAATCCAATATCTGGTGCACTCATATTTTTCAATTTTTTTTAATAATCTTCTATTTTTCCACATGTGCAGAACAAAGAGCTTGATTTTTGGTGAAAAACCTACATTCACAACAAATAAAAAATAAATATAATAATAAAATTAAATTTATTTAAAATTATACTTTTTGGGAAGCTTATAATAAAGACTACATACAAAAAAAAAAATGAATTCATTTGATCCCCCAAAAGGTAAATCAAAAGTGGTTTTTTATCAGCATTTTGATAGGTGTAAAGGAGACTGCATTATAAGTATGGTTTAAAACTAGCGGGGTTCTATCCAAGGGAGTTTGATCTAAGGTAGTTTGATCAAACACTCTTCAATTGCAATAATTTAAATGTAAATTTTTAAGGCTTAAATCATTATATTTTCTAAAAATATGTGATTTAAACAAAAATCAGAATCTCTCAGAAATTGTAAACCAGCTTTGTGGGATCACCTTGCAGCGCACTTACGTCCCTGACGGATTCTTGCATTTAAAGTTGGTAGAGGAATTACACTTCCTATTGGGAATGATTTGTAACATCCCTCTTCGACCAACCGAACCCAAGAAATGACATATTCTTCTCTCTTCTCCTTCAAATTCATCCATTCTTCATTCAACTCATCTTGTTTTCCATCTCTTTTTGCATTGTCAACCATTCATAGCTTTCATAGCACTTCAACACTCTGTCAACTCTGTAAAGCAACTATGAAGCAAGCCATTGCAACATGGGTTTGAGGTTTTGTGAAACCTCCCTTCATCGCAGTCGAGGTTTTGGTGATTTTTCAAGTCCTCTTTTCTCCTCCATTGGCTAGTGAGCTCTTGGTGGAGGTGGTAACCTTTTGCTCCTCTCCTTTGTGATTTGGTTGAGTAGTTGTTTATTGTTTTGTAGTGTTATTTGCATTTCTTCTTCCCTTATTTTTTTATCGTATATTTCTCTATCATTGCTATTTGGTTGTGTGATCCTAAATGTTTATCCTATTCTAAATATGTAAAACAACTATTATGCAATAAGGAAAAACACAAGGGACACCTCAAAGATTATCCTAAGGAATTGATAACACAAAGAAATAAGATAGAAGAAGATAGCAAATGATTATACCTTCTTTGTTTTGTTGAAATCCCTTGGTTGGCACTTGATTTTTGAATGCTTGTATGCTCTTTGGATGGCTATGGAGATGGTTAGATGCAAGATTGACAATATGATTAAATGCAAGTGTTAATGGCTAAATGACTTGACTAAATGGATAAAATAATGCTTGCAAATTGAGTGGGCAATTTGGTAGCATAAGGGTGCAAATGGCTAAGTGTTGTTCAATGCATTAGAAGAGGGAGGTATTTATAGAAGAATTTGAATTCTCTAGAGAATTCAACAGTTGAGATTAAGCCACCAAGGTCAAGATGAAGGGCTATGGTGAGTTGAGGACTCACAAGCCCTCACATCTTGACATGTGGAGGGTGAAGTGGCCTAGGATGGATGATATGTAAGTGAGGTGGAAGAAGGACATGTACCTTAGAAGTACATTGGAAGATGAGAAGAATCTTGGGTGAATAAATGTGAATTAAAAATTCAAATGCTTGGAAGAATCCCATGGACAAGACAAGGTTCCAAAAAGGGAAGCACTTGTCCACATGTGACTTGATATGACAAGTCAAAGATTCTTGAAGATGCATGAGAAAAGGGGATTCTAGGAGGAATAAATGTGAATTAAAAATTCACATGGGGAAGAGAGAAGTCTTGGATGAATAAATAGGAATTAAAAATTCCTTGGGGGATGGAGAGAGTTGACCAAGGTACTAATTAGACTTAACTAATTAGTAATTAGAAGATAATTAGAGGGTAATTAGGATTAGAAGCCAACTTGAAAAAGTTGGAGGATGTGACACATCCTAATCAAGGATTAGGCATGTGCACATCCCTAATGAAGAGATTAGGAGGTGGGTTAGGATTAAGAAAGAGATGTGACATGTGAGGAATTAAATAAATGTCATATTTATTTAATTCATTTGATGAAAGGGGGATTAAAGAGGGTAAGGTATTTAATTATTAATTGAATACCTTAGGGATTTAGAAGAATTAAGGGTATTAATTAAATAATAGTGATATTATTTAATTAATGCAAATGAGAGGATCAAGAGATGAATTTGGGAAAATGGAAGTGTCCAAATTTGGATGTCTACATTTTTCCCCTCTTTGAGATGGTGTTACAAAGTAGCATCATTTCATAGAATATTACAACATAGAACCCGAAAGAAGATGGTCAAATTGGGAAATATTCCACAATCATCAAAAGAGTAACTGGGAAGAAAGATGATGGGGGTGAATATGAAGGTTAGGGGTTGAGGATGCATCCTCGAGAGGACATACAGGTTCAAGAGAACACAGGTGTGCTCTCGAAATGGATGAGATGATGAAAGGGGAGATGAGGAAGATTATGCAAAGTGATGGAGAAGAGAGGATGATAAGCGATGGGAGATGATGAGAAGCACAAATGGATTTTAGAACAAATATGATGTTGCCCTAGTCAAGCTACAAGCCGAAATGGGTTGATGATGGATGGGTTGATGATGATGATGAAAGTGTTCTTGATAAGGGAAGGATACATCCCAACACAACATGAGGATAGGGAAGGATTCATCCTGATGAGTGTTGTTGATGAGGGAAGGATACATCCCAAACAACACCAAAAGGATAGGGAAGGATACATCCCGATGATTACGATGATGAGGATGACGATGAGGAGGATGATTGGATTGAGGCTTGTAACAAGGCTAGGGACAACATCACAGATGTGATTAGATGATTTGTGCTAGAGTGAACAGATGAGGATTAGATTGAGATACGAGATGGATGAAAGGAATAAGAATGATGGGGGACAAGATGTGTAGAATAACCAATCTATATTATTCTAAGAAGATTGAAGAGATGATGATAAGAGATTGGATGGATATGGGAGGGAGAGTGATGAAGGATGAATGGATGGGAGGGGATTGTGATAGATGAGAGGATGGGGGATACATGCAAGATGATGGAATGGAAAATGAAATGCAATCCTAATGCAATTTTCCATCTTCAGAGCATTGATTTTTGCTATAGCATAAGGCACAAGATGCCAAGGTATGAAGAGCTAAGGCCGATTAGTGTCTAATGCATAAAACAAACACAACAAACAAGAAGACTATCCCAACACCCCAAAGTCACGAAGACCTTAGTCGGGCCAGGTATTGGGATAACCACAAGCACAAAAGGATGTCCCAGCATAACACAAGACCTCGGGGATCTTGCTGGGTACTACGTGGGACAACCAAGAAGAAAAAACAGAAATAAAAAGATCAAGATGTGCCCCTATGTTTACCAGTCAAAGCACACCATGATATGATGGATCAAGGCGACCATGACCAGTGATGATAGGGAGCTCAAATGATAAACAAAATCTAAAAGCATCAAAATATCGTAATCAATTTCAAACATCCTTTGCCATAGGATCAAGAGGATGGATGGGGTTGATGAGGTTTGTTAGGAAGGATGCATCCTATTGAGACCAAAGATGGATACTAAACTAAAAGATCGATATGACGCAGGATACTCAAAATCAAGTGGATCTGATGATACGAGTGGGTCTCATTTATGAAGAACCAACTAGATAAGGGCATAGATTGATGACACGAAACAAGACATGAGACACACAAGACACAAGACTGACACACCCTAAAGACCTAGGGCTTAGGGGCCGATCAAAGATTAGCCTTGCCTACGTGAAAGCGTAGAGCCCTCGTAGTTCGATAAAAGGCTGATGACTGACCATGGATAAAAGAGGGAAGAGGATGATGGAGACCTCAATAGATGACATGATGGACAAAGCCTCAGGGGCAGATCAAATGATTGAACTTGCCTACGTGAAAGTGTAGGGGTAACGTAGTTTGATGAAAGGCTAAAGGTAAACGATGGATAAAGGATGATGAGATGACCAGGATAAGGGGATAAAATGATGGGACCGATATGATATGACAAGACTAACCTGTTGGATTGGATAGGATGGTGGTGATCACACAAAGCTCAGGGATGGGATAGTTATCCAAATCATCAAAATGAATTGGGAGGATGATATGATGGAGAGATGAATGATGAGAAAGGATAGGAGATTGAAAAGATGTGCAAAAGAAGCAGAAGTGATGGCGATAAGATAGATGTCATTGGGTGGCAAGGGGAGTAGCCTATAGCTAGATACCAATGACAAGGGATTCTAAGATGGGATGAGGATAAGAAGATAAGGATGGGGAGATGAAGAGGATTGTTGGGATAGATGGATAGGAAGATAAGGATTTGGATGAGGAGATGGAAAGAATTGCTATGATGGATAGGAAGATGAGGATGGTGAAATGGAAAGGATTGTTTGGATGAATGATGTCTCCAAGGACTTATGAGGCATGATGGATGAAATATGGAAAGATGGGAAAATAAGGGAGTGATATGGATATGGATAGGATGCATGGATAAGGAAGGGAGATTAATGGTAGCATGATGTGTGGACAAGGAAGGTAGAAGAATGCAAATGAGGAGTAGGATAGTGTGCGGATGAGGGGAATGTATGCCAAGAGGTGTCCAAAGCATGTTTATATGTTTGCCCCTATCGATATCAAGATTACATGGAAGATGGAGGGATTGGGATAAATGGGATATGGCAAATAAGATTTTCAAGATAGGTAGGATGG
>VDFB02058242.1:627702408-627729942 GCA_007258455.2 Sequoia sempervirens
TTTAATTTAATTTAATATTTTATTAAATATTTAATTAAATTTTACAATTATAATTTATAAAATAATTATTATAAATAAAAAAAAATTATATATATTAAATCTAACAATGCTATTTTATATATATATATCGAGAGAAGCACCTATTTTTAATAATCGCCTTCTCACGCATGTAAATATAAAAATAATATATATGCTAGTCTATATATTATATTAATAAAGTTAAATTAATAACATTTATAAGACCTAATCTTAAAAATTGGAGGGGCTTCCTTGGCCACACAGTTACGTGTCACGTTTCGTCGTCTTAGAATTTATTAAGACCGCAAATTTGGCGTCTAACATGGAAAATATATTGACCAAAACTATTAACTTTAATTCAAAATATAACATTTCTTGTGGGAAAGATTTTGTTGGATGTTTCACCAAATCAAATGTCTCCTCCAAATTAGAAAAGAAAAAAGTTGAGCATCTACTTTTTAATGGAAACAAAATTAGTCATCTCAAAATAGTTTTTTAATGTAATTTTAATTAAAATATAATATTATTATTAGTTTTTACTTTACCATAAAAATAATTTATATTATATTTTTTATAAAAAAATTATAATAAAATTTTACAATATGAAGATATTTCTTTTTTTATTATAAAAATGTTTAAGATTATTTCAAGCAATTTGTTTATTCTAATTTATGATCAATTTTAATTTTAATTTTCAAATAAATAATATGATGCTAATACAAATCATACTCATAAAAAATGAACTTTTGGAATTGTGTAAGTTTTTGTTTTAAACTGTGCATGTTTTTTAACTGGATGTTTAAACCAAAAGATTGTACAATTCAAATTGATGGAGTGTGGAAAACTCATACCAACTAATTGAACTTTTATAAATCATGATCTATAAAATAAGAGTCAATGAAATTGATTTAAAATTAAATCTTGATAAACATTATATAAATTAATCATATAACTTTTGCAGGAAAAAATAAGTGTGTTAAATTTATAATAGAGTAGTGCATATAAAAAAAGCAAAAATAATACTAATATTTTTTAATTTTTTGAATAAAAATCAATATACTAAAAAAAATTTACTATTGCAAAGTCCCAACCATTCTTAAATATAATAATGAATATTTCTAACTTTACTCTAAATATATGTGAATATAAATAGACATAAGAAAGTGATTTTACACTTTACATAAAATTATGAAATAAATAAATAAAACATATGTAAATATAAATAAACATATAGAAAGTGATTTTATACATTATATAAAATTATAAAAAAATAAACATAAAATTTTTAATATATATATATATAAAAAAAAAAAACTTCTATATTTAAAAAACAAATCTGTATTTTAAAATAAACTCTCATATATATATGAAAAAGAGCTTTAAAAAGCAATTACAGAATACAAAGCTGTTAAAATAAACTTAAAGATTACTATTCGCCTAATAATTAATATAAAATATTTATTCAACAATTTTCTCTTTACATTTATTAACATAAAGAAATTGTGTATGGAGAGATCAACAGATAGAAATTTTGGGGCAAACTGTAAACCTTACAGGGGATAAATACCAGAAATCTGTGCCATATTCCCAAATTTACTGGCCCCCATCTTGTGAAATTACAATCCACCGCCAAATTTTGCGGTAATTCACACCGAAAAGAATACAACACAACATTTGTAGGTAAAGAAAGAAAACCCCAATTTTTAAAAACTGGCAGAAGACATATATGCTTTCATCTTTCGAGATTTAGAGGCTGCATACTGTCCATGTCCATGTCCATAGAGCTTTGCGAGCCATCCGGTGACCGCCTGTGCCCTTGGCGGCTGTTCTTAGCGGCGTCGCCCATTTCTATATCACTGCTTCCTTCCACAGCTCTATACGACACTAATTTTTCACCGCCATAATGTTGTATCATTTTAAAGTAGAGGATTACAGTGAAGATAACTAGGGAAGCCAAGTACCAATTGAACTGCAGATTGGCCAGAGCCTTGGCTCTCATTTTAGCCCCCTGGTCATCGCATCTCACCACCATATGACCGTGCTCTGCGTTCATTTTACACCCTTTTGGAATAAACGCAGGAATCCACAGCATGAATCCCATGTGTACAAACCATATTCCCTGGAACAATATCGACATCGACCTCACCATGGCCACCAAAAAACTCCTGGGGAAAGGGACCTCTAAAATAGTGGACGACAGGGTAACTAGAACTATGAGCTGTAGCAGCCAGTGGTACTGCCCCTCAACCCCCATGTGATCAGCGGAGTGCAGATGGAACAACAATAACTCCTGGCTGAACGCCAGCGCAGCAATGACATGGAGCATCCCGTGTGGCACGTGGATGTCATGGTTGTCCACGTAGAGTGCCACGGCGGCATAGATGAGAAAAAACAAGGAAATAGAGGAGTGCTCGAAATTGTTGAGATGCTCGGGAGGAATAGTCCAGTCATCTGCCAGAGGCTGGTGTCGTTCTGGCCCAATGAAAAGCTCAGCAGAAATTGAAAGGCAGGCCCCCGCTAAAATAGCTAGCAACTCCAAATGCTTTAATATTCTATTTCTAAATTTAGCGGGAAACCACGGCCTGGTATGGAAGTCCCCTGGAGATGGAGCATAATTTCTTAATGTATTGAAGAGATGCCAGAGGCCAATAAGTAAGAATCCCGCGCCGGGCAATACATGGCCAACAAAGGTGCCCATTTTGGTTATAAAATTTTGATGAGTATACGTTGGGTGTATACCTATTCTGTATATATATAGACAGCCGCCTAAAGTTGCTGAATTTTCTTTTCTTGTAAGAAAGCGTGACCGTCAAGCAGAGTGTGTCGCTTCTGTCATCACAATCGTCATTGCATACAAACGTCGATTTGGAAGGACGTATTGCATGACAAAAGTACAGACACTCAAATTTATCCTTTTCTATTTAAAAAAAACGCTTTTAGATTAAAATAAACACATGGCAATAAAAGGTTAAATGGGTCATCCTTCACGCTCGTTTATTTGACCAAGGAAAATCTTGATTGAATACAGAATCGTGGCAAAGTATGTTTCCTGGAATACGTAACGAATGTGAGGTAATTACATGAAAAGATTTTGACGTTCACCATGATCAATGCAGTAATGACATGAATAAAAAACGTTCCCGAGACAGTTTAGACCTTAGGAGGATTCTCTCTCTTTTTCTCCATCTAACTTTTATATGGATTTTGTACAACTCCAAAGATTTCATTGAATAAACATTTGTTTGATTTCCTTTTAAAATACTTGTTAGGAAACTAATCTAATATTTTAGTTAAAGGCACTAGAGTTTTAGCGAATGTTAGCAATTGATCTAAATTAAATGTGTAATGGACAAGTTGATATGAACCCCTAAACCAAGGTGACTTTTGATATATTATTTTAATTTGAATATTTAAATTAAGTTAATTTTCAATTATTTATATATATAAAACAAAGTAAAAATATAAAGTATGAGAGTTATTAGCAAGTGGGTAAACAAGATTTAAAAATCACACTCTATCAAAGATTACATTGCAATCATATAAACACTGAAAATCAGAATTAACAAAGAGTCAATACTTGATGTGAAACACTCTATGATATTGACCAATATTGTTGTCTTGAAATTGTTTAACTTGGTCTTTAATTTGCTAAAGATGATCCATTGCTTTTAAATTTTTCTTGGATAATTCTTGAAGTTATGAAAACAAAGAATCAATTTGAAAATCTCTCAAAGTAAAGCCTTAGAGTACCAATTACTTGAAAATAGTTGGTAGAAAACATGACAATACATCCGGTCTTCCAAATATGCATTAAAATAGCTTGTCTAATTGAATAAACAATTGCATTATTATGTAGACTGAAACCAAAAATAACTTCTTTCCAATTCAACTCATGATGAAAAATATCATAAAAGTTTCTCAAAGTAGCAGTCCATTGTATTTGAATAAAAGGATAGCTCTCAAAAGATAAGTTTTATATTTTCAGCACATAAGCAAAAGAAGCAATTAATTGGTTGAATAATAATGTATTTCATTCTATCTCCAATAGACAATTTGTAATGTAAATTTTTTCAAGCCAACACTTGCATTTCCAAATCAACTTTTGATTTCAATAGTTGAGCACTCACTTTGGTCCATATTTTGGAGCTAAATTTGCATTTCTATTTATGGTTGAGGCGAGGAGTAATATTCTAATGAGGAAGGGACTGAATATAGATTTCGTTTAACAAGAGACAATTAAAGTGACTAAAAGACAACCATCTCTAGTTCTTAAAAATTTGTATTCTTTGGGAGTACAAATTTTCATAGATAGATCAAGAGGAATTAATGATTACAAAAATATTAGAAACTATTTGTACTTGGAGTTCAACCCATAATGGTCTTTGATGTTTTTCCATGAAGCCCATTCAAATACATTAAAGTCTCAAAATATCTTTAAACTTTCAAACCCATTTTTTGAACAAGTAATAGGCATGTCTAAGGAAACTAATAGCCAACAATTGACTATGATAATTAATAATTTTATTCCACCAAGTTGATGATGAAGCAAAACTAAATCCATGTTGCAAGGAGGAATCATTCCACTTTAAAAATTGGCAAACTTGTTGCCAAGCTTTCCAAATAGACTGTAAAGGAAAGGAATTCTTGATTTTAAAGAAGGGAGGCATTAGGATTTTATTTGACCAATTCACTTATTGTCATTTCTTATTTTTTGAAGCTTGAATGATTCAATGATGAATTGGGATTTTTCATGGTTCATCCCCTTTAGTGACTCTAACAATCCACTTTGCAACAAAGTATAACCCTTGAGTTTTTGGGCCTATGATTCGTACACCACCCTTATATTTTGGTTGAATGCAATGAGACCAAGAAGAAGTAATGAATCTGACATTACCATCCCATTTAAACTAGATAAATTTTCTAATTATTTGTTCAATTCTTCATAGTCTTTCTAAAACAAAGAAAAAGAGGTCCACCCCAAATGGATTACCAAAGGGATGAACCTAATTTTGGACTATGTTTATTTCATTCAATTATGAGGGCTATAATGTGTAATTGACAATTAGAAATCAAACCTAACCAATATAGTAATAAAAAAGGTAGGTTTTAAGAGGGTCAAATATTGTGTACCTGTTGCAAAAAGTGTTTGTTCGAGCCTCATTGAGGAATCATTCACCCACTGGCGAATGGGTTCCTGCTAGGCAAGGAAAACTTTAGTGGTGAATCTTCGCCAATTGGCGAATAATTGAAATTGAGACCTCCAGAAATGGCGAATAGTACAAGCTAAAAAGGATGCAAAATTGCCAGGTTTAAAAAAATAATAATTTTATCTCGATTAATTCGCCTATGCATTATTCTTTAAACGACGCATCATTGGAACTGATTCGCCAGTAGTTTATACTCTAATTACAAATATGAATTATATTCGCTAGTAATATTATATTCCTACCATTAATTTTGGGGCAATATCGCCACTAATAATAAATTACCATTTCCTTTTAGTGATATTGTAGCCTTGAATAGGGATTTTATTTATTGCCATCGATTAGCTTTTTAATCAGATGGTTGTAGGTTGATTCCGTGACTTTATATACACATGCATTTTAAAAGGCTTGTTGAGGCCCGAAATTTGTTTATCATGTGGCCCAAAACAAATTTTGGGCCTCAACAAGCCTTTTAAAAGGCACATGCACATAAACTCACGAAATCAACCTACAACCATCCAATTAAAAAGCTAATCGATGGTCATAATTTCACTTTTCATATAGTATTTTTTTAAAGTGAGAATTTTAAAAAATGCTTAATCCATGTGTGCTCCAATGCATTTTCAATAGTGAATTTATGCTTGGTGGTGAGGAGGCTGCCCCTCGACCCTGCGTATACGAAGCGAGAGTGCGTCGAGGGCCGCGGACCCTGGACCCCAGGTGTTTCTCGACCTCGTCCCGTTGCTTCGCCCCTGGGGCCCTACTTCAATATTACAAAAAACAAAAAATATGGGGGAACTGCGCTGACCAACTATGAAATTTTTTAAAGGAGAGATTCACCATTGTAATTAATCTTTTTAGTGATTATTTGCTAGGATTCACCATTGTGATTATTATTTTTCCAATTATTCATTAAGATTCGCTAGGATTTTACAATTTTTTTAATAATGTGCTATAGATTCACCAAGAAAATTAATAATTTTTTTCAAATAAAAGGAAAGATTCGCCAGGATTTTACACCTTTTCCGAGGGGGGGTTTCTTCAAGTTATCCCTGCTACTAGGGTTCTAGAAAATTAGTTTCTAGGTCCTGTTCTTCAATGTCTTCACTCCCATACCTCAAGTGTTCAGCTCTCGAAAGCGGGAAATAAATTTTTAGAAGAATTTTCATGATCTTGCAAGTAAGATGACAACTTTGACAACTTTTGCTAATTTTTCTCTCCACTTGATCTTCAACCTAAAACCTGCAATCAAAAATTGAAGGAGAAGAAAAATGTTGTTCAATGTTAGGGAATAAGGGTTTTCCTTGGTCAAACCCTATTTTGGTAATTAAACCTTGAATTGAAACAATGCATAAAAGTAGAGATGAATGAACAATGTAATGTCACTACTCACCAATCCTCAATTGAACCTTGGTTTGCAAATCTAAAACTTAGGATGAAGTGGCCTCAATGTATGTAGATCTTGATCATGGAATTTGACATAAGATAATGGCTTTCAATACTTGAACTTGATCACCAATGTTACATCAACACATTAGCTCAATAACATGCATGACTTTGACACGATGATATAGATCCTTGGTTGTTGCAATAAACTTTAATAATTTTCTCTTGAATGCCTTCTTGAATGGTCTTGAATGCTCTATAATGCTCTTGTGAAAGTACTCTTGATTTCTTATGAAGATCTAGGATGAAACTATGTGAAATAACCTTATATTTATACATAACTTATCATCAATTCCCAAAATTCTAATAACACAAGCCGACATCATATCTTGAATTTGAAATCATTAAAATACCACAAAAAACATATCCTATGGGGGGTCCTAAGTTAAGTGAGGACCCATTCGCCATAGTGTGAATGGGTCCTAGGTCACTAGCCTAGGACATATACCTTGGTAAATCAAGTGTTGTGTAATATTATTTATGAATGTCGGGCTTTATCCCTTGAAAATGCAATGAATTAGGCTTGGATTTGAATTTAAGGGGCTAATTAAGCTCAAATTAACCTCAATTAATTAATAAAGCCCTATATTAGTGTGAACGTGTAAAGAATCACTTTACAACACCCTAAATAAGCCACCATTAAGTCCATTTTATTATTAATTATTCATTCCCAAATTAAGTGTGAAAAAGGGTTACTTTGTTTGACACTACATTTTGCTCCAACTTAAATGAGAGTATGACCCCATGTCAAACTCACACTAAAGTAGAAATTCAAGGTCTACCTATATAAAAAACAATGACAAAGATACACAATCATACAATATCAAAGACCAAGAAAATAAAGGATCAAGCTTCGATCGTCCCAACACGATGTGGAATGCGGTTGCTTGTCCGAGAAAGGGGAAGGATCAAGCCTCGACTATCCAACGCAATGTGGAACATGTCTCAACTATTTGTATAATAAATGGGAAGGATCAAGCCTCGACTATCCAACATGATGTGGAACACTTCTCAAATGTTTCTTTGTAACATGTGTGCTCACTCTAGGTTAGTGGAACCTCAGGCCATCCACTAGGTGAGTATTCCAATGGGGTGGAAAATGAGAGAATCATATTAGGCTCCCATACCATATCAAATTTATCCTCCTGACAAATTCAATAAGGCACCACAATGCTAAATACTTATGAATGTTATGTCTATAGGTTTTTTTGTTCAAGGGGATCTTGCTTTGTTCTTGTAAGGTCTTCTTCTTAGGGATCATCGTGCCTAATGTCTCCAAGAGAGGACAAGTCAAGAGAATCAGATTTCCACTTATGGGATTCCTCGCTTCGCATCAAACCACTAAGTGAAAGTCGTACGCTTAGAAATGTTGTACTCTTGGAGGACATCAAACCCAATGACATCACCAAGAAAAGGGCGCATCACAAGAAAAAGAAAATCTCACCATGAAATATGAAAAATGTCAAAAGATGCCATCGATGTATGCCCCCACTTTAAAGTAGTTGTTAACACCATTGCTATGAGAAATTGCTTTAAAGTAGCCAATGTTCCATCCCAAGACATGAGAGCTTACTCAGAAATCCCTATGCCAAGTCATATGTTCCCGAAATAGAGCTATGCCATGAAAAAGGAAGGATGGGTTGCCCCCAAAAATATGAAAGGGATCTATGGATCTAGGGTTAATATTCCTTTGCTACAATGTTGGACCATAGAGCTCAAAAATGTCATCATTCCCCAAATACTAATAGAACTAAAAGAATGACACAAAGAGAGGGAAAAAAAATAAAAATCCTTTGGGTCAACATGGAAGAAACCTCAATGTCTCAATGCCTTGCATCATCCCCAAAAGGAAAACACAAGACAAATGAAAAAGGATAAAATGTTTACAACATATAGAAAAATATAGATACATATAGAGGAATGCACGAAAAGAGAGAGATACATCAAACGAAATATCACAAGGTATCACATTACACACATGCAATCACATAAAGAAACATGAAAAAGAAAAAAAATGCAAAGAACTAGTAAGGCACATGCAAGTCAACCTAGCGCAAGTCATCCACATCCCAATCTTGGTCGATATATACGGAAGGCAAACAACTAGCCAAAGGGACCACATCAAGTTTCGTACTAGGACATATACCAAGTTCAACACTCTTTTTAGGAGATTTTTCATTTAAGCTCGTGGAAGAGGAAAACAATGAATTCAACGCATTATGCACTTGTTCATCAATTTTAACAATTTCAATGTCATCATCTAGATTAATCACAATAGGAGGTTGAATTATAATGTCTCTTGTAGGTTCTTGTTTTTGTCGCGGCAGTGGTATATAATCATCATGCATTGCTTCAGGCAAGTTAGGATCTTGATTTTTTGTGTTGTTCTTTTCTTCTTTATCTTGTAACATATGAGCAATATCACGATGCCTACACCTACACTCTCTAGCATTTCAATTTCACTTCAATCTATTGTCAATTTTCATTTGTGTAGGAGTGGGTTTGTTAATCATAGGTTTCTTTTCTTCCCTTAGGGGAGGAACGAAAGGAACCACAGGAGGTTTTTCAACCACTTTCTCTTTAGCTTTATAAACTTGTTTAACTTTAGGAGGCACAAGGGGATTTTTTTGATTGTCTCGTGGTCTCTTATAGGAAATGGTAGGATGATTTGTCATAGGTTTCTCTTAGATATTTGGAAGGGATTTTTGTTCAATACTATTCCTTTTAGCCTCCTTTGAGTAACCTTGGTACTGTGTGGAATGTTTTTACCCCGTCTAAAATGCAAGAAATAAACTCAAGCAAAAGGATAAAAACAAAAAAAACACTCAAAGTAGGGCTTAAAGTTGAAACTCAAACTTGCAAATAAAATACCAAAATATTACCTTGTTTGAGCTTGATGAGTTTGTTTTCCCCTTTTGATGGCTTGATATGTGTGCTCTTAGATCAATTTTGACAACATAACGGCTTGATTTTTCTTGATTTGGATGCAAGGGTGGTGGATTTGGCTATGGATGCAAGACGATGTTGTGAGCTTGAGAGATTGAGACAAATGAATGTAGTTGAATGTGCTAAAATGAATGAGAGAGAGAGAGAGAAATGGCTAAGTATTTTTAGTCATTAGCAAGAGGGGAGATGAATGAATGGCTAGGATTGATTCTTTGAGAGGATCAAGGGTTGAGATCAAGGTTTGGCCAAAGGAATTAAAAATTCCTTTTTAATGTGCATGGATGGGATAAAAGGAATTTAATATTCCTTGGGGAAGGGGTACTTGGTAGTACCATAGGTAAGGGATGTGACAAAAGGGAATTAAAAATTCCCTTAAATCCTCATGGGGAGAAGGAAAAGGAATTAAAAATTCCTCAGGATATGGGAGAGGAATTAAAAGTTCCTCCAAGTACCTTGGGAAACTAAAATGGAATTTAAAATTCTATTTGGGAATGTGAGTAGATTATAATGGAATTAAAAATTCCATTGGGGGTTGACCATGGGTTAGACTAGGCTAATTAATGGATGATTAGGATGTGCAAGCAAGGGATTAGTGGGGTGATTAGACTAATGGAGGAAGATTAGGGATAACTTGCATATTATGGAGGATGTGACACCTCCTAATCACAGATTAGGAGTATGCACATCCCTAACCAAGGATTATGCAAATTAATCATGATTAGAAAAAGGTTATGGGGGATGTGACATGAGAGGAATTAAATAATGTATTATTTATTTAATTCTTTAGAGGAAAGGGATAAGGGATGAGAGTAAATAATTCAAGGTAATTATTTACTTTAGGCTAGAATTTAGAGATGATAGAAGAAATAAATTAGGATAAAGGGATAATGAATACTAATTAAATAATAGGGTATTATTTAATTAATATAGAGGATATAAAATTGGTCAAATTAGGGGTAAATTGACCAAATAAAAGTGGTCAATTTCTAGTGTCTACATTTTTTCCCTCTTTGCGATGGTATTACGAAGTAGCATAATTTCAAAGAAGATTAAAATATAGCATCTAGAAGAAGATGGTTAGATTGTGAAAGATTCCCCAGTCATTCAAAGGAGTGACTAGGAGGAAAGATAATGGGAGTGAAGATGAAGATTAGGGATTAAGGATTCCCCCTCGAGAGGACATGCGAGTTCAAGAGAACATGGGTGTGCTCTCGAAATGGATGAGATGATTTAAGATAAATGAGGAAAATGATGGAAGATGATGGATAGAATAGAGGATGGGAAGAGGAAGAGATAATGGATAATAGAGAGTGATAAGAAAGCAAGAACAAATAGATTTAAAGATAAATATGATGTTTCCCCGATCAAGCTACAAGCCAAGATTGATTAATGATGGATAGAGTGTTGTTGATGAGGAGTGATATATCCCAAAACAACACAAGGGTAGGGAAGGATACATCTTAATGACGATGAGGATGATGGGAGTATTGTTGATGAGGGAACAATATATCCCAAAAAAACACAAGGGTAGGGAAGGATAAATCTCAATGACGTTGAGGATGATGGGTGTGTTGTTGATGAGGGAACAATATATCCCAAAAAAACACAAGGATAAGGAAGTATACATCCCGATGATGATGAGGATAAGAGTGTTGTTGATGAGGGAACAATATATCCCAAAAACACACAAGGATAAGGAAGGATACATCCTGATGACGATGAGGATAAGAGTGTTGTTGATGAGGGAATGATATATCCCAAAACAACACAAAGGATAGGGAAGGATACATCTCGATGATGATGACAATTGGATTAAGACTTCTAGCAAGGATAGGAACAAGACCAAAGATGTGATTAGATGATTTGTGCTAGATTGAATGGATTAGGATTGGAGTGAGATGTGAGAGGGCTAGAAGTAATAGGATTGATGAAAAAGGTGTAGACAATAGAAAAAAAGATGCTTAGAACAAAAAATATATGTTATCTTAGGGAGATTCAAGAGATAATGAAATGGTGAAGATGGATGAAAAGATGAAATGATGATAAATGGAACCATAGTGTATCAGTCAAAAATTGAAATAACTTGATAGGGAAATGGATGGGAAGATCTCTTGCACAACCAAGGTCCAATGATTAGGAATGAAAATGATAGGAATGGGGATGAAAATGATAGAGAGAAATGATAGATGGTAGGATGGGTGATGGGGGAGATGAAAGGATTGTAATCAAATAAAACAAGTTAATTGTTATGTGTTATGCTACCATGTAATGAGCACTTAATTTGATATAGCATGAGATACTATGCACTAGGGTATGAGGAACCAAGGTGACTTCTTATCACATGCATGAGACTAACACAACAAAAAAAAGATTAGTCCAACATCCCAAAGTCACAAAGGGCTTTGGTAGGGCCAATGCTGGAAAACCATAGACACAAAGGATACCCCAACACAACACAAGACTGCAAGGATCTTGGTGGGTACTACATGGGACAACCAGGAAAACACAATCACACAGAAAACCAAGATATGCCCCTATGTCTATCAAC
This sequence comes from Sequoia sempervirens, assembly GCA_007258455.2. Taxonomy (NCBI): domain Eukaryota; kingdom Viridiplantae; phylum Streptophyta; class Pinopsida; order Cupressales; family Cupressaceae; genus Sequoia; species Sequoia sempervirens. The sequence goes on from VDFB02058242.1 coordinate 627,714,571, forward strand.
CAAAGTGCACCATGATATGATGGATCATGGCGACCTTGAGTAGGGATAACAAGAAGCTTAAAAGATAAACAAAATGCAAAAGCACCAAAAGATCACAAAAAAAATAAAATATCATTTGTCATAGGACCAATAGGTGAATGGGATTGATGCGGTTTGATATGAGGAAGGATACATCCTGCTAAGAGTAAGGATAGATGGGGGTAGATTGTTAGATCGTCATAACTCGGAATACTCAAAATAGATTGAACCTCATGGGGCTAGTGGTTTTTGTTGTTAGGAACCAACTATATAGGGATACTCTTGGCGAAACGACAAGGACCAAGACACACCTAAAGGAAAAACCTTGGGTCTCGAGAGCTGATCAAATATTAGCCTTGCCTATGTGAAAGCATAGAGACCTCGTAGTTTGACAAAAAGACCAGCAATAAAAGATGAGACCAAACATATGGAAGGATGAGGACAAAAACAAAAGGGTGGACTAAAGCCTCGGGGGCTCATCAAAGTTGACCTTTCCTACATGAAAGCGCAGAGGAAATGTAGTTTGATAAAAAGACCAACAATATACAATGGATAAGGGATGATGAGATAACCATGATAACTAGATACAATTATAGGGCTGATATGATGACACAAGATGACCTTGTGGATAGGATGATTGATATGATAGATGTCAATTATGTGAAGCTCAAGGATGGGATAGTGATCCCAATCATTGAACGATGAATTGGGAGTTTGATACAATGGATAGATGAGTGATGAAAAGTGTTAGGAGATTAGGAAGATGTGTGAAAAGGTGGGAGTGATGATGGTGAGATAGATGGCATTGGGTTGCATGGGGGTAGCCTATAGCTAGATACCGATGACAAGGGATTATGAGATGGAGTTAGGATAGAGATGAAGGGATAGAGTGATAAAGATGGGGTATGGAAGGGGTGATATGATGGATGGATATAACGATAGGATGGGGAGATGGAAGGGATTTTTTTTATGGATGGAGAGGAAGATAAGGATTTGGAAGCTAGAATGGATTTTTGAGGATAGAGGGATGGGAAGATGATGATTTTGGAAGATGAAAGGGATTGTGTGGATCGATGGATGGGAAGATAAGGATTTGGAAGATGGAAGGGATCATGGTATGAAGGGATGGACAATTTGGAAGGATTAATGGAAGGAGGATGGGGAGTTAATGATAGGGAGATGGAAGAGATGATAGGATGGATGAAGGATGCCTCTAAGGACTATGTTACAAAGCCATAATATGCCCCACTCTAGATATGTAATGTGTAATGAGGCAAGAGGGATGGAAGATGGGAAAATGTGTAGATAAGGAAAGGAGATGGATTGTAGCATGATGGGTGGACAAGGAAGGTAGATGGATGTGGATAGGATGCATGAATAAGGAAATTAGATAGGGAGGATAAGGAATATAATAGTGTATGGATGAAGGGAATGTATTCCAAGAGGTTTCCAAAGCATGTATATATGTTTTCCCCTATCTATATCAAGATCACAAGGATAATGGAGGGATTGGAGATAAATGGGATATGATGGGTAGGATGTTTAAGATATGTGGGATGGAGGAGATGGATGAAGGGGATGCAGTTTCCCCCAAGTATGGAAGTAAACTGGGTGGGGGATTTACACATGATGCCTGTTTACTAGGTTTTCATCATGGTACTTATCCAAGGTGCTTGTTTTCCAAGTTTTCACCATTGGACGAATTTTTTCTCTCTATTTTTTTTTTCTTTTTTACTTCTTTTTTCTGGGATTTTCTTGGATTTTTTGGAAAGTGTGTGGATGGAGATGGATGATAATATAGATGCAGAGAAATGGATTTGGAAGATATGTGATAAGGACATATCTAAAGGGCTCAAGCATCAAGTTTCATATGAGGTAATAAGAACCCATGTGTGAAGTGATAATTGGATGTAGGTACAACCTGATTAGGATGGATGGATTATGCAAGAGGATGGAATATGCAAGAGAATGGATGTTGGTATGAAGAGATATGGTTATGCAAAGAGAAAAAAGATTAATGAAAGACAGTCATGCCAATGAGTAACCTCTTACAAGGTGTCACATTACGTACTGATCATGAAAGGAAACATATAGGTATGTGCAATCCTTATAAGGAAGGCATGACAATCTTCACTTTTCCATTAGTTTCAATAATAAGCCCGCGCCCTGAGAAAATAGTGCTATATACAGTTAGTTTTGGTTCAAAGTTCTTCTTTTGAGTTTTGTGGAGTAAATTACCTTTGTTGTGAATAAGATCATGGTGGAAGATCTATAATAAAGAGAGAAACTGCAGATTTGATAAGTAGAAAATGTTGAAGAAAACCATCTTTTCCTTCATAGTGGAGAGTGAAAGCTATGAAGTTTTATAATGAAACCCAATATAAGCTATGAATGTATATGTGAAAATAATAGTGAATTAGGGGAAAATAAGACAGTGAATCATTTCCTTCCAAAAAATGAAAGACTCTCAACACTTTCGGCCACAGAGAACATGAAAAATATCAATGTTTAAAATATGATGAAAGGCTTACCACCTATAAAGATGCATTCAACTATCCACAAAAAAAAAGAAAGCTCCAAACCCTATTGATGGTAGCATGGGTGAAAACACAAAGCAAGGGAGAATATATCACTGAGAATACACAGTTTTCTTTATTCTTCTACCACAAACAGAGAGCCTACATGATTTTATTTAACAAAACATACAAGATCTTAGCTTTTCCAGAATGAGGGATGACTTACCAGAAGAGGAAAAGAACAAGAAAATGTCTTAGCCTATGTATGAATGACTCCTAATAGTCTCAAAGCTTCAAACCCTAACCCTTGGCAGCACGGTAGAGGAGCAACATAATAGACAAGTGAAAATGAAATGAATGCAAAAGTGAGTCATGGCTAGGGTTGTTTTTGTTTTGAGTTTTCAAGGAAACCCTATTTTGGCCAACCCAAAGTGATTTTTCACTTTTATTTAAACAAATTTGCATGATGACTAATGCATTTTCCTAGAGTATTAGGTTTTCCCATTGTAAGTTTTGCATAACATTGAAATTGAATTAAAATGTAAACATTAATAAAGTAATGGTTTATACTTTACTATTTGTCATGAGAATGCAAAAGTTGAGAAAATACATGACACCTAACAAAGTAACCCATCATTGATTACTTTATTATTTGTTCAAATTGATTAACTTCATGTCAAATTCATGCAAAAAATAGAAGTGGAGTTCAACAGGATCTTTTTGAGTTTGATTTTTAGTTGATGGAGTGATTTTAGCGTCGAACTTGGTCAAACTGATCTTAAGAGGGAGTTTGAGTCTATTTTTAATCAAATTGCATTAGTTTTGACTCCTTTTTGTGGGGATTTTCCTTTCTTCTCATGGGAGAGATTATTGGAGATATTTTTAGTTGTAGTTAACTGCAAGTGCCACCTCTTGGCACTTGGAGTCATCTTTGTATATAGGAGGGAAAAACTCAGGTTTTTTCTTGAAGTTATTGCTTCCCACTATCTTCTGCATTGCAGAGAGTTAGAAATTTTTGTAGCTCAACTTCAGAGTTTTTATAGCAGCAATTTATATTCAACATTATCTTTCAATGTTTACAGAAATTTCCTTCCATCCTTTAAAATAGTCAAGTTTTACCTTCTCAATTCCAGGTGTTTTGTCATATTATGAATGATTTGATGCAAAGTTAATGTGTTTTTGACCGAAGGTTTCTCCGACTAGGTTTCAACCAATACCACGCTGCCTATTACGTATTACAAGTTTCTGACCGAATAAGTTTTGGTGAATCCCAAAAAATCAAAATTTTCCTTTTCCGCTTTGAAATTGACTTTGAAATTGCATTTTTTAATGTGCGAGGTTTCTATAGAAAGGGTTTCAGTAGAAACATTTCTATAGAAAGGGTTTCGGCCGAAACCCTTTCTATAAAAATTGTTTCTACCGAAACTATCTATGTGGCATCCTAGTTGGCACCAACTCAACTTTTTTAGAATTTTCTGAAACTTTCAACTTTAGCTAAGAATTTCTTTAGTCGTAATGATTTTTTGCAAAAAACAAAAAATACCCTTTTGTAGAGCTCGGAGTGTAGAATCCAAATATATAATTTTTTTGAATATTTTGATTAGTTTTAATATATTTTATTTTTTAAATAATGCAAGTAGGTTTTTAAAATGAAAAAAGAGGTTGATTACAAATTAAAAAAAGGTAGTAAAACTTATTAAAAAAATTTAAATCTTATATGGGGCACAAGAGGATGGAGTCTTCTTCAAAAGGGTATAATGTTTTTTTTGAAAATGATTAAAAAAGTTGAAAATAATTTACAACCCGTTAAAACTGTCAAATTCTAAAATGTTTGACTTTAAAATGTTATAACGAGAAAAATATACATCAAAATTTGAATTTTTTTTTTCCATGCACAAGATATTGAAGTTACCTATTTGGAGAAAAAATAATTAGGGAGAAATGAAGTTTTTTTCAATTTGTTTCTTGACGGTCCTTGAAGTCACTCTTTTCTGAATTTTTCAGCATTCCAAAAACTTACCTTAAATTGATAAAAACATAATAAAAACAATTTTTTTTTAATTTTTAAAAATTATAGCAATAAAATTTATCAAAAGTTCTACATTTCATTAGTTTACACCATTTTGAAATTCAAAACATAAAGACCACTTTTATGTGCTCGAAGTTCAGAATTTTTTGTTGTTGTTGGCCGATTCTTTTATAAAGTGTGACATAGGTTTGTGCTTTTACCCTAGAATGAACATAAGTAAAGACTAAATTGTTTAAGATTGTTATCAGTATGTTACTGCCGAAACAAAGAGAGTCTTTAACAGGAGATAAACGTATATTTATATATATATAAAGAGTTGTGTGTGGTTTTGTTTTATTGCTGATATTTAAGCATAGAGTGGCCTTTCATGGATAGGTGTTATGCATAACTAGTGTTGGGTTTTGTAGGAGCACTGGTATTGGTCTTATTTTCTTTCCTGAAAGACTCTTTATGACCAGCAAGACTAAGACCTTAACTGTTACTCGGATAAGTGTTTTCTTTTATATCAAACCCTAGTACATCTTATATACTAGTAGTGCATGGCAGTTAGCCAATATGGGTATACTTCTCTTGTAGTAACCCTAGCCTTGGATATTTCCATCACACATGGAAGGTAGCCAAGAGGTGTGTGAAGGGTAATTGATCCTTAGACAGGACAAGATTATTTCCCTAGGATAGGTGTCTAGACCTGAGTAAGTGATGGAGAAATAATCTCTGAGAAGCCCTAGTTAAGAAAATCTTTTCCAAGTCGAGCAGGGTGGGTGAGTAGCATAGTAGTGCAATTCTATGGCCATAGTGGGTGTAGGTGCCACTGACTGCACCTAATACTCATACTCAACTCAGATACCTAGCTAGCTAGAATTGTCGACTTAGTAGGAAGGATTCCTTAGTAGTCAGGTAGAGCCAGTTAGACAGGGTTCCACCACCAGAGCTCAGATGGCTATTTGAGGGTTCTTCCAACATCACCTTTCGCAAGAAGGGAAAGGCCCCTTCTAGCAGGAAGGTGTGTGTGGGGGACTGAACAAGTCTGTGGATGGAGGTAAAGCACTCAAATGATGCTTCCCTCAAATTTTCAGCTGGCAAGTCGAGTCTTGGAAGATGCCAATCAGATGAGGACTTCTTAACCCTTACTCTTGCACTTTTCTTTGTACTTCAATGAAATGAAAATAGATCATTCATGTTATGATAGAATAATGTAATCATGATTACTATTTTTAATGAAAATTGTTGTTTGGAATCGTTATAGGTAAAAAAAAAAAAATTACTCTTGTTGATGCAATATTTGCTTATTTGTTAATCGTACTTGAATCGAGTTCTAACACATTTTTTGATGAAAAAATATTGTGAAAAGTTATTATGAGCTAATTCATTTACAACACTTAACTCCAACTGTGTATGTGCATGCTTTAAGTATTCATGTTGCAGTTTGAAAATCTTAAGTAAGCCTTAGAAGATTGCACTAGTTGTGTGACACTATAGGTTGTCCCTGGTTAAGAAAAACTCAATTTGGGAGTATATCTACTATAGAATCAACCATTTTTACTATTCATCATAGTTTCATACCTAGGAAAACTTCTAAACCCTTCAACCTTTTGAATTTTCTTTTTAAAATATGAGTAAAACCTACAATTCCAGCTTCACAAAAAATCCAAATCTGATGATTTAAAGAAGTTTCAGACTGTTGTCACAAAGTTGTTGTCACTGTTCATCAATTTCTAGAATTCTAAAACTTTGCTATAGACCCATGAAACTCCATGCTTTGTGAACCATTGTGATTACCAACAAATCACATCAAACCATTGAGCTATTTTTGCATAGTCATGACCTGACACTCGAGAGACCTTGGGGTGATTTTTTGAAACTCAATTACAAATTTTCACCTTTCAAGAGAGACATCACACTTGTGTGTTGTCTGTGTTGAGAAGTGAAAAAAAACCCATCAACACCATGCAAATATGCTAATCAATTCTTGTCCAACATGTCATAGAATTTGGCTCTTACATGTCATAAAATTGTCATAGGAATCCATCATAAGATTGTCATAGGAATTTATCATAAAATCGTCATAGGAATCCCTCAAAGATGCCAACACATGTCAAGGAATCTCTTCCCAATGTGGGATGCCTACATTTCCTTGTAGGGACCACAATATCCTTGTCACATTCCATGTCACCTTCCAACATGCCACAACTCACCATGCCAAGCCATATTAGAGGACAAATAAATATGATCAAGAAATTACAATATACGCATAATTAAATTAATAAATTAATGCTAGGAAATTGCAAAGGTTGAGACACCTTAATTACCAATAGGATGAAATATGGATGCCTAAATTATCCTCCAATCCTCACATGTTGATTTAATTATTTAACACCTTGATTTCTTTTCTAAGCCATTGCAATTTGAATATACAAGCCAAGGTCAAAATTGTGATGGTTTTTCATTGGAGGTGCTTGTGCTAACAAGGACAAGGTCGTGTGCCTAGGTTGTTGTTGTCCCATGTGGATAAAAGGAAATATAGTAGTTTTTTAAACTTTGCAACTCATTCAAATTTGTGATGGGAAACAAGACTGCAATATCTTTTTATTGGTTGGAATACTTGTTGACTAGACAAGTGAAATGGGTGCCCAAAATAGATTTTTAATATTTCCATGTGCATGAAAAAAAAGCAACATACATGCTTTGTACTCCAATATTATTTCAAGGGTAGTTTCATCATTCTAAACCTATAATAACCTTCAAAACAACATGGAAATCATGATTATTCATGCCCAAAAGCTTGTAGCAACATTTCAAGACCATTTGCAAGCATGAAAATGTTGTTTACACTTCCAAAAAACTACCTACACCATTTATAATGCCCATGTGACATTTTTTATGTTGTTTGAACCATTTTAAGTGCTCATCCAAGCTAATAATGACCTGCACATGATTGAAATGTCATACCATTGGTAAAATTTCTATACAAGGTTCAAAATTCTCATGAATGGTTTCCTATGACCCTGGTATTATTTCAAATTCTTGTGTATGATTTTTAAATGGAATTTGAATATTTCTAGTGCCCTTATAGAGGAGAGTGATGTTTAGCTTTTGTTTGAATGTTATTTGCAAGTTTTAGTGAAGTTTTCAAATCATGCCCTTTGGAATTGAAACGTTGTATCATAGGCAAACTATTTGTCAAAATGCTTGAAATGGTTGAAATGATAAAATGGGAAGCTCTAAATATTAAAATACTTGATGTAAAAGCATAATTTCACTACCACTAAAATGGGTGTTTATCATAGGTAAAAAAAAATTACTTGCAAAGGTGAAATATAGTTGTAAAATTTATTTTTACATACAAGTTAAAATTGTGCATGAAAATGCAAACAAATTGGGGCAAATAAAAATTGAATTATTAAGTGGAGGAAAAGTGGAGAAATAAAAAGATGCTAAGGCACAATCTGATACCAGTCAGTTGCAAATATGAGGATTCACATTGTGCTAGGTGTTAAGTGGTTAATGAATCTAAATTTTTCTTCATTCTTTAAAATGTATTCTCTCTATTTGTAAGGGATTTGAACTTTGGCCAAGGAAGAAGGCCTTGTACAAAAAGTGTGGAATGCCAAAGGTGAAGGTCTATGTTAGTTAGTCATTACATTGACAATGCCCCTGAAACTATGGTTGATATGAATATACACTATTATTGCAACTATATCTAACTGTGAATGATAATATTCTTTAAGTTGAGTAGTCAAGGGTTATATCATATTTTCAAGAACATTTGTTGTCTAGAATTAATTTAATGGTTTGTTTTATGTTCAAGGGATAGAGTAAATGCTTTATATAGATTAATAGGAATGTTATTACTTATGATGGATTACTAAGTATGGTTGCATAGTAGGCTTGAAATATATCAAATGACCATCAAAATATGTTTTGGTTCAGTCATATACTATGCATATCATGACTCTATAGCCCATGGCAAGTACTGATATTGCTTTATTTTCTTCCCCCATCCTCAAAAATAAATTTTAAATCTATTAATCTTATTCTTTATCCCTTTTGTGTCTTATTAGTGTTTAGGTTACATACTTCATACTTGGGTTTAAGGAAGATAAGGAATTGAGACAACCAAGTTTGTATTCAACAACTCCTTATCCATTTTCTAGGTGGTGCAATATAACCTTATTTCACATCCATGTTCAACGCAATATAAGGAAACCCGCCTAGGTTATGGAGAGCCTAAAGTGTAGAGAGGACGTATATTAAAGGTGGTTCTCTATTCGTTGGCCAACAACCTAGAGTCTTTGATGATAGATCTTGGAAAACACTTAGAATATTTCAAACCATTAGTTGGAACACCAACACACTCCAATATTTAAACATCAATAATGTATAATTCAATCCTATTCCTTTTAGCCGATACCTTTGAGTAACCTTGGCACATTCATACAAAATTATATATATATATATGTATATATATTGTGTGTGTGTACGTGTGTATGTATGTATGTATGTATGTATTCATGTGAATACCAACTATTTAATTATCCAACAACCTATGGAATAGTACCAAATTCATACAACTATAATCTAACCATACATGATATCAATTTAACACATAAATCACCAAGTATGATGTCTCCATGTGGATTAGTCACATTGTACACTATATCATTACCACATATTATGAATCAATAGTTACAACCTTACCAATATTGATATACATGCATGCTTCTAGCATAGCCACCACTGTCAACTCCTTGCTTTTGATAGCTCATATACACGTAAATTCACTTTAGAAGACTTGTTGTACCTCATGTCATCTTTCAAAACATTATCCTACTCTTAGATTGTGCCCCATAAATTCTAGTTTTTCTAGAAGCGTTCTTGCATCGCTATTCATGTTCACGAAAAACATTATCTTCTATATGCACTTGTGAGTTCTTCTCCAAATGCATTGAGGTTGACACCACAATCAAGCATGCAAAAAAACTCTTCCTATAAGGAATCTATGCGGGTGAATACCACCTATTGGAAAACAATGAAAAAATATTATTGACTAACCTCATATTATCACATATTATATGTACCTACAATAAACAATGTTTCAAAAGGAGACACTAAAAAAGAGAATGAAAATAAAAGATTATTGGTCTAGATATGAATGACAATATAGAGCTTCACCACATGCATATATTTATATGGTTTGAGGGAGCACCATTTAACTTTAGCAACCTTTTTTGAAGTAATGGTCATGAATGTATGTGACGATAGACTATTAAGTTTAAGAAACTTATCTAAAAATAATAATTTATGTTTTTGTATGTAATAAGTTTATATAAACCATACTTGGAAAACTTGATTCAATCCTTATATTTTTTCTTTATTTTGTGATGATCTCTCTTCTCTCTTCTCTACTCTTACTATTAAATTTCTATATACTTTTTTATTTATTTAAAATTTTAAGGTCATAAATAAATATAAGTTTATTTTAATTGTGTTATAATTAATTTTTTTATATTTTAAAAAATATCAACTCTAAAAAAATTGTGAAGATGATCACACCATTACAAATTGATAATTAGTAAACAAAAAAATTCTATACAAATATTACATGTTAATATAAAAATATTAACATAGATATCCTAAATACATTTTGTGTACATATAAATTGGAGGATACAAGAATATGTTAAACAAAATAACCTATTCTACTTACAATACATGCAACAATTTGATTAAGCATAAAGATTAGTTAAAAAAATATTGATAAAAATACAAATAAATCTCACGAACACCACCCTAGTTGCAATAAGCTAAGGTGGTTGTGCTTTAATATGGTGATATGTGAGTGCCCTTACCAATAGCATAACATTGCATTAAATTTTAATATATTAAAATGGATTGGGTTGAGGACAATTAATAGATTTTTTAATGAGGGATTGGATGTTTGAAGGATCAAGAGATCAACTTAGTTGAGGGGATTGAATTGATGATGAGAGGACAGATGTCTCCACATGGTTGGTGACGATGAAGGGTTCCAAGATCAAAGGGGAACCAATGGTTGAGGATTCTCTTGGAGAAAGTGGATGGATGATATGGAAATGGGTATTTTAGAGTACCTTGGGAGTATGGATAAGTCCTTGACCCATGTGACATGTACCAAGGCCCATGTCACATGTATAAAGGCTCATAGCTTGTGTACAAAGGACCCATACCTATGTAATTTTTGGAAGATGTGAATGATTTGAGAGAATTAATGAGGGTTAGGAATGTGAAAGTGGAGGACTAGTGGGTTAATTAGTTTAGCTCACTTAATGAAAAGTGGATGAAAATTTTGATTTAAATAAATAAGGTATATTTATTTAAATTTTGCAATGAGTATAATGGACTTAGATAAATAAATACTTCAATTTATTTATCTAAGCTGGACTACAAAAAAATGATGATTGAAAAATTTAGGACTAAAATAGGGCCAGGTGAATAATAATGAATATTGATTTTATTATTAAATAATAAAATATTACTTTATTAATAAAGAGATGAAAATTGAATAATTAATCAAATAAATAGGGATTTATTCAATCAATTATAGAGAAAATGGTCAAGTGATAGAGTCAAATAATTATGTGTCAATTTTAGTTGTCTACACATTTACCTAAAAGACACGAAAAGATACAAGTCTAAATGAAAGACTAAAACTAACTTCACATAAAATTACTATTTATTAATATATAATTATATAAAAGTATCTACAATAATGAAGCCCTAACTAATGTTTACCTAAGAAATAAAATTATATTAAACTATTTCCCTAACAGATACAAAAATAACAGACAAACCATTATGTGAAGGCATTGGCTGCCTATCATAGTCTTGATTTGGCTTAGAGAAGAGGGTACAGGAAGATTTGGTTGGAGCGGGATTCTCTTAACATTATTAATAATTTGAAGAGTATATCTCCACCGTCTTGGACAATTGAGGCCTTGATCAAGGATTCCATTGAAATTATTAAATCCTTTGATAATGTTTATATTTCCCATATTTTGAGAGAGGGAAATATGTTAGCTGATTTCTTTGCTAACTTTGGTGTTAGAGATAGTAAGGTATGGTATTTAAATGATCCTATCCCTTTTGAGGCCACAACTATTATTATTAATGAAAGTTAATCTTATGGTGATCCTTTTATTCATTAAGGTGTGCACGTCCTTGCTCATGTAGTTGAATTTCATTCGTAAGGATGTAAAGGTTACGATTTTGAGGAAAGGATGTCACAAGGCGCAGAGTTCAAATCCATTATGGTATGTATGTTCTGTGGTTGGCATCGCACGAATTGTGGGTGTTAGTTTCCTAAGCTTCCAGAGTCTTCTATTGGATACTTCAGTTCTGGGTGGTGTCTGTTGCCTTCTTCTGAGTTTATTGTTGAATGTTTGGTCTATGTATTCTATCATCATGGGTGGGGACAAAAATTGAGCCGAGCCCAAATCTTGTGATATTGCTAAGCTGAAGGAGGCATGGGAGGTTTTAGAAAAGGGTGGTCTTACTCCATTCGTGGAGAAACTGCATGGAAATAATCCCTAGGTTACTAAATTGCTTGTGAAAGGATGGAAAGAGAGAACCCTGGATTTGGGTGGTAGGGAAATTGCAGTGGATGAGGAATTCATAACCTAGATTACAGGCTTGGATATTAAGGGTATGAAAGTGTTTAAGGATAAGAAAGAATCACAGGTCGCGATGTCCTTGTTCTTCAAAAAGAATGAGATCAATGACTTGAATCCCGCAAAGATTGGTGGGTATCTGAGGAGTTCCTTAAAAGCTCTCTGGCGGGAGGTTGTCAAAGAAATTAAGAGGTATGCAACCATGGAAAGAAGGTACACGACCATTAACAATTACCATTTTATGTTGCTTAACCATTTTCAACACAAGAAATGGGTGTCATTTCCTTATTATTTGCTGATGTCGATGGACTATGGGATTAAAGAGCATAGGAAGAACCCCAAAAATCATGTCCTACATTCGGGCTTGATTCTTTTGATTTATGAACATGTGAAAGCTCATGATGTCCATAAAACTCTTGTTTCTCCAAAGGATATTTCTACTAAAGCTAGGGAGGGTTATGCTATTGAGTCGGGTGAGGAAAGGGATTCTAAGAAACCAAAGAAGAGGAGGCTTATTTTAAATAAAGAATCTGAGTCGGATAGGGTTGATGATGCTGAGTATGTCCCAAATTTGTATGCCTCTTTGGAGGAGGGCCCCATACCCCCTATTCAGGGTAAATCTGGGAAAAGGAAAATGATGAGAAGGTGGGTTATATGACTTGCAGTGATGATGTGGAGGTGATTGTTCCTTCTAAGGGGGAAAAGATAAAAATGATCTTTATGGGGAAGCTTCTTCTCCTCCCCCTGCATCTAGAGTTGTATAGGAACCTGAGGAGGGAAGCTGAAAGAGAAGGGTTTTGAAAGTTGGTCAACACCTGGAGAAAGATTTCCCTCTTTCTCTAGATGGAGGCTTCCATGGTGAGGATGTTCTGAGCGCTGTCATAGGGTTGCCAGAGCAGGAGAAGGTTAGAGCTATGGGTGGTGAGCAGGCTGTGGAAACTAGTAAAGCGGATGTGGATAGGATGCAGAAGAGGAAGGTTGTTGTGGAGCCAATTTCCAATTCCATTTGTAGGATGAAGTCTCTTGTCCCTGCTGGTAAAGGTAAGGAAGCTTTTGCTGATAAGGTTCATGAAAGTTCTTCTGAAGAGGATGTTGTTGTGGGCAAACACATTGAAAACTTTGATAGGGAGGATCTCTTTGATGTGTTGGGTTCGGCCCGTAATAGTGTAAATGTACTTTAAAAACTTTTTAAATGGTTCTTTCATGAGATCAATAGGACCAATGTTCGTATTAGAAGTGTTGCTAGCAAGGCTAAGGACCCTTTGATCCAAAGCCAAATTGACAATTTAATGGATGGTCTCAATATTGTTGCTAATACTATGGTGGAGGAAACCGTCAATTTGAAACAGAGTATGGAGGGAATATTGTTATCCCTTGAGGAGAAAACTGATAAAATTTGGAATGTTGTTATGAAGAGTGGAGAAGCCCCTAAAGTCTCGACTATGCTGGACTCTGTGATGGTTATCTCCCATGGGACTATTGTTAATAAGAGAAAGGAAAATGTGTCTGCTAATGTTATGGCTGATGAGGGTAAGCTGACAGCGGAGGATTATGCTGCTGATAAGGGTGCTGCTAAAGGTTTTGTTTTGAGTTGTGCGATAAAAACTGGTGGGCTTGGGGTTAGGACTAGAAATAGAATGAAAAATCAGGCTGGGGCCTCAAGTATTGAGGTTTCTAATACTGGGGTTAAGGGGCATAAGCCTGCTGCTAGTGAGATGGAAGTTGTTGAAATTCTAAAAAATATGTAATGGTGTTGGTCGGTTTCCTTCTTGTTGGCTAGTGGTTTGCTGACGATGGGCTAATGGTTGTTTAATGTTTTTTCCTTTTTATATCAGTTGTTATATTTGTAAAGGGTTCTGAACCCCTTCAAAACCCGTCTTTTACCTCTAATCAAAACAAATACAAAAATAAATTAAAACTAACATTAAGAAATAATTTTCACAATATACTATCTTATCTATAAATCAAATTAATAAAGTTAAATTAAATATAACATTCATAAGATGTAATCTTAAGTAATTAAATTTAAATATTAAGATTATATTTTTATGAATATTTTACTATAATAATTATTATATAAATTATAAATTATAACCGAGAAATAAAAAGATAAATTTTAAATAATTAAAAAAATTAGGATACTATAAATTATAATTAAATAAAGAAATGAGATATTTTTTCCATAAGTATTATTTTAAATTTGTTATTATAAATTATAAATTTTAAATAATAAATTATAGTTAAGAAATTATAAATTAATTTTTTTAAAAAAATTATAAATATTTTTAAAAAATAAATTAAAAATAAATTAAATATTTTATTAAATATATTTAAAATTTTACAATTATATTTTATAAAATAATTATTATAAATATAAATAAATTATAATCTTATATATTAAATCTACCAGTGCTACTAACATATATCTGCATACATACATACATACGAGAAGCACCTATTTTTAATAATCACCTTCTCACGCATATAAATTTAAAAATAATAAAGTCAAATTAATAACATTCATAAGACCTAATCTTAAAAATTCGAGGGGCTTCCTTGGCCACACAGTTACTCGTCACGTTTCGTCGTCTTAGAATTTTATTGAGACCGCAAATTTGGCGTCTAACATGGAAAATATATTGACCAAAACTAATAACAAATTCCCAATTATAACTTTTTTATTCAAAATATAACATTTCTTGTGGGCAAGATTTTGTTGGATGTTTCACCAAATCAAATGTCTCCTCCAAATTAGAAAAGAAAAAAAGTCGAGCATCTACTTTTTTTTAAGTATATAGTATATACGATTATTTGTCCATAATTAATGGAAACAAAATTAGTCATCTCAAAATAGTTTTTTAATATAATTTTAATTAAAATACAATATTATTATTAGTTTTCACTTTACCTACACTTAAGAGTATGGTTAACTTCTTTAAAAATAATTTATATTGTATTTTTATAAAATAATATAATATAATTTTATAATATGGAATTTTTTTTTATTACAAGAATGATCACTTCAAGCAATTTGTTTATTGTAATTTATGATCAATTTAAATTTTAATTGTCAAATAAATAATATGATGTTAATACAAATTATATTTATGAAAATCAAACTTCTTCAATTGTACAAGTTTTTGGTTTAAATTATATATATATAT
>VDFB02058242.1:627730042-627889767 GCA_007258455.2 Sequoia sempervirens
AATTTGAATAAAAAAACCTTTGTTTTTTTATTTTTTTAATTTTTCACACATTTTTTCTCGAAATACGAGCCCTAAGGCCGTACGGCCTTGGGGCCTAAAAAAATTTGCCTCCTGGTGCAACTATGCTCAAATAGGGCATGCCATATATGAAAATATGGGTTTTTGGGTGCTCTGAATCCAACTGTGAAGTCTGTTTGAGCCCAAAATGCACCCAATGAAAGTAGTACGCCAGATCCAAACAAAAAACCTCTGAAACCCCAGATCTGCTTCCAATGCAAAATTTCTCAAAACAAGAACAGGTAGCTACAGATCTGAAGCTCTGATACCATGTAGGTGTTGAGAAATTACAAGACCATAGGAGCCCAGTGATCTCTGCAAGCTAAGAAAACCTATTACAGGGAGAATCAAAGAGAAGCAACAAGAACACAGTAAAATTGCTCAAAAAGATGGAGCTCTGTATTCAACAATCTGTAAAAAGAATTATTACAAAAGAAGAGTTTTCAACCACATATAGGTCAAAAAGCCCTAAAAGGAAAACACATTTAATAATTAATATAATTATTAAATGTCTTATTATGCAAACTAAGGTGAAATGTTAAGAAGGAGATAAAGGTAATTTAATTAACATGATTAAATTTAAACCTTTACTCTAACACATTCCACTTTAAAAATTGACAAACTTGTTTCCAAGCTTTCCAAATAGACTGTAAAGGAAAGGAATTCTTGATTTTAAAGAAGGGAGGCATTAGGATTTTATTTGACCAATTCACTTATTGTCATTTCTTATTTTTTGAAGCTTGAATGATTCAATGATGAACTGGGATTTTTCATGGTTCATCCCCTTTAGTGACTCTAACAATCCACTTTGCAACAAAGTATAACCCTTGAGTTTTTGGGTCTATGATTTGTACACCACCCTTATATTTTGGTTGAATGCAATGAGACCAAGAAGAAGTAATGAATCCAACATTACCATCCCATTTAAACTAGAGAAATTTTCTAATTATTTGTTCAATTCTTCATAGTCTTTCTGAAACAAAGAAAAAGATGTCCACCCCAAATGGATTACCAAAGGGATGAACCTAATTTTGGACTATGTTTATTTCATTCAATTATGAGGGCTATAATGTGTAATTGACAATTAGAAATCAAACCTAACCAATATAGTAATAAAAAAGGTAGGTTTTAAGAGGGTCAAATATTGTGTACCTGTTGCAAAAAGTGTTTTTTCGAGCCTCATTGAGGAATCATTCACCCACTAGCGAATGGGTTCTGCTAGGGTTCTAGAAAATTAGTTTTTGGGTCCTGTTCTTCAATGTCTTCACTCCCATACCTCAAGTGTTCAGCTCCTGAAAGCCAGAAATAAATTTTATAGAAGACTTTTTGTGATCTTGCAAGTAAGATGACAACTTTGACAACTTTACAACTTTGCAACTTTGACAACTTTTGCTACTTTTTCTCTCCACTTGATCTTCAACCTAAAACCTATAATCACAGATTGAAGGAGAAGAAAAATGTTGTTAAATGTTAGGGAATAAGGGTTTTCCTTAGTCAAACCCTATTTTGGTAATTAAACCTTGAATTGAAACAATGCATAAAAGGAGAGATGAATGAACAATGTAATGTCACTACTCACCAATCCTCAATTGAACCTTGGTTTGTAAATCTAAAACATAGGATGAAGTGGCCTCAATGTATGTAGATTTTGATCATGGAATTTGACATAAGATAATGGCTTTGAATACTTGAACTTGATCACCAATGTTACATCAACACATTAGCTCAACAACATGCATGACTTTGACATGATGATATAGATCCTTGATTGTTGCAATAAACTTTAATAATCTGCTCTTGAATGCCTTCTTGAATGCTCTTGAATGCTCTATAATGCTCTTGTGAAAGTAATCTTGATTTCTTATGAAGATCTAGGATGAAACTATGTGAAATAACCTTATAAATTTATACATAACTTATCATAAATTCCCAAAATTCAAATAACACAAGCCGACATTGGATCTTGAATTTGAAATCATTAAAATACCGCAAAAAACATATCCTAAGGGGGGTCCTAAGTTAAGTGAGGACCCATTCGCCATAGGGTGAATGGGTCCTAGGTCACTAGCCTAGGACATATACCTTGTAAAATCAAGTGTTGTGTAATATTATTTATGAATGTCGAGCTTTATCCCTCGAAAATGCAATGAATTAGGCTTGGATTTCAATTTAAGGGGCTAATTAAGCTCAAATTAACCTGAATTAATTAATAAATCCCTATATTAGTGTGAAAGTGTAAAGAAACACTTTACAACACCCTAAATAAGGCACCATTAAGTTCATTTTATTATTAATTATTCATTCCCAAATTAAGTGTGAAAAAGGTTACTTTTTTTGACACTACATTTTGCTCCAACTTAAATGAGAGTATGACCCCATGTCAAACTCACACTAAAATAGACATTCAAGGTTGACCTATATAAAAAACAATGACAAAGATACACAATCATACAATATCAAAGACAAAGAAAATAAAGGATCAAGCTTCAACCGTCCCAACATGATGTGGAATGCAGTTGCTTGTCCAAGAAAGGGGAAGGATCAAGCCTCGACTATCCAACGCGATGTGGAACATGTCTCAACTATTTGTCTAAGAAAGGGGAAGGATCAAGCCTCGACTGTCCAACATAATGTGGAACACTTCTCAAATGTTTCTCTGTAACATGTGTTCTCACTCTAGGTTAGTGGAACCTCAGGCCATCCACTAGGTCAGTATTCCAATGGGGTGGAAAATGAGAGAATCATATTAGGCTCCCATACCATATCAAATTTATCCTCTTGAAAACTTCAATAAGGCACCACAATGCTAAACACTTATGAATATTATGTCTATAGGTTTTTTTTTTCAAGGGGATCTTGCTCCATTCTTGTAAGGTCTTCTTCTTAGGGATCATCATGCCTAATGCCTCCAAGAGAGGACAAGTCAAGAGTATCAAATTTCCACTTATGGGATTCCTCGCTTTGCATCAAACCACTAAGTGAAAGTTGTACGCTTAGAAATATTGTACTTGGAGGACATCAAACCCAATGACATCACCAAGAAAAGGCGCATCACAAGAAAAATAAAATCTCACCATGAAATATGAAAAATGTCAAAAGATGCCATCGATGTATGCCCCCACTTTAAAGTAGTTGCTAACACCATTGCTATGAGAAATTTCTTTAAAGTAGCCAATGTTCCATCCCAAGACATGAGAGCTTACTCATAAATCCCTATGCCAAGTCATATGTTCCCGAAATAGAGCTATGTCATGAAAAAGGAAGGATGGGTTGCCCCCAAAAATATGAAAGGGATCTATGGATCCAGGGTTACTATACCTTTGCTACAATGTTGGACCATAGAGCTCGGAAACATCATCATTCCCCAAATACTAATAGAATTGAAAGAATGGCACAAAGAGAGGGAAAAAAAGAAAAATCCTTTGGGTCAACATGGAAGAAACCTAAATGTCTCAACGCCTTGCGTCATCCCCAAAAGGAAAACACAAGACAAATTAAAAAGGATAAAATGTTTACAACATATAGAAAAATATAGATACATATAGAGGAATGCACAAAAAGAGAGAGATACATCAAATGAAACATCACGGGGGATCACATTACACACATGCAATCACATAAAGAAACATGAAAAAGAAAAACAATGCAAATGACTAGTAAGGCACATGCAAGTCAACCTATAGCAGGTCATCCACATCCCAATCTTAGTCGATATATACGAAACACAAAAAACTAGCCAAAGGGACCACATCAAGTGTCATACTAGGACATATACCAAGTTCAACACTCTTTTTAAGAGATTTTTCATTTAAGCTCGTGGAAGAGGAAAACAATGAATTCAACTCATTATGCACTTGTTCATCAATTTTTGCAATATCAATGTCATCATCTAGATTAATCACAATAGGAGGTTGAATTATAATGTCTCTTATAGGTTCTTGTTTTTGTCGTGGCAGTGGTATAGAATCATCATGCATTGCTTCAAGCAAGTTAGGATCTTGATTTTCTATGTTGTTCTTTTCTTCTTTATCTTGTAACATATGAGCAATATCACGATGCCTATGCCTACACTCTCTAGCATTTCAATTTCACTTCAATCTATTGTGAATTTTCGTTTGTGTAGGAGTGGGTTTGTTAATCATAGGTTTCTTTTCTTCCCTTAGGGGAGGAACGGAAGGAACCATGAGAGTTTTTTCAACTACTTTCTCTTTAGCTTTGTAAACTTGTTTAACTTTAGGAGGCACAAGGGGATTTTTTTTTATTGTCTCGTGGTCTCTTATAGGAAATGGTAGGATTATTTGTTATAGGTTGCTCTTATATATTTGGAAGGGCTTTTTGTTCAATACTATTCCTTTTAGCCTCCTTTGATTAACCTTGGTACTGTGTGCAATGTTTTTACCCCATCTAAAATGCAAGAAATAAACTCAAGCAAAAGGATAAAAATAAAACAAAACACTCAAATTAGGGCTTAAAGTTGAAACTCAAACTTGCAAATAAAATTCCAAAATATTACCTTGTTTGAGCTTGATGAGTTTGTTTTCCCCTTTTGATGGCTTGATATGTGTGCTCCTAGATCGATTTTGACAACATAACGGCTTAATTTTTTTTGATTTGGATGCAAGGGTGGTGGATTTGGCTATGGATACAAGATGGTGTTGTGAGCTAGAGAAATTGAGACAAATGAATGTAGTTGAATGTGCTAAAATGAATGAGAGAGAGAGAGAAAAAAATGGCTAAGTATTTTTAGTCATTAGCAAGAGGGGAGATGAATGAAAGGCTAGGATTGATTCTTGGAAGAGGATCAAGGGTTGAGATCAAGGTTTGACCAAAGGAATTAAAAATTCCTTTTTAATGTGCATGGATGGGATAAAAGGAATTTAATATTCCTTGGGGAAGGGGTACTTGGTAGTACCATAGGTAAGGGATGTGACAAAAGGGAATTAAAAATTCCCTTAAATCCTCATGGGGAGAAGGAAAAGGAATTAAAAATTCCTCAGGATATGGGAGAGGAATTAAAAGTTCCTCCAAGTACCTTGGGAAACTAAAATGGAATTTAAAATTCTATTTGGGAATGTGAGTAGATTATAATGGAATTAAAAATTCCATTGGGGGTTGACCATGGGTTAGACTAGGCTAATTAATGGATGATTAGGATGTGCAAGCAAGGGATTAGTGGGGTGATTAGACTAATGGAGGAAGATTAGGGATAACTTGCATATTATGGAGGATGTGACACCTAATCACGGATTAGGAGTATGCACATCCCTAACCAAGGATTATGCAAGTTAATCATGATTAGAAAAAGGTTATGGGGGATGTGACATGAGAGGAATTAAATAATGTATTATTTATTTAATTCTTTAGAGGAAAGGGATAAGGGATGTGAGTAAATAATTCAAGGTAATTATTTACTTTAGGCTAGAATTTAGAGATGATAGAAGAAATAAATTAGGATAAAGGGATAATGAATACTAATTAAATAATAGGGTATTATTTAATTAATATAGAGGATATAAAATTGGTCAAATTAGGGGTAAATTGACCAAATAAAAAGTGCTAGTATACAAGATTTTGAATAAACTATGTGATTTTTATATCATCAACGTTTCGGATCATACTCCATGATCCATCATCAGGATGATCAGCAGTAGAGTGAGAATGAAAGAGAGCAAGCAGACTTGGATATAAAGGAGAGGGAAGAGGGGTTTGGGAAGGTTGAGAGGCACGCTCCCCAAAAAATAACATAAATATAAATATATATATAAGAAACAACAAAACCTAAGTATATATCTGAATTATATATGCAAAGGATAATGAGAAAGATAAGGAAGAAACAAAACAAATATAAATATAAGGAATTAAAGGACAACCGAAAATAAATAAATAAATAAGAATTAAAAATTATTGAAAAGTAAATAAACAAGGTACCATTATAATAATGGATGAAAGGAAACAATTAACCACTAGAAACAATAGTAAGTTGTAAAGGAGAAATAAAAGAGAAAAGACTAAATAAGAATAGCTCAAAAAATATCAAAGAGTAAAGGAATCAAGTAGAAAACGAAAGAAATCAAATGATGAAAAATGAATGAAACAAAAAACAATCACATGAGAAAGGACTAAATAGAATAACTCAAAAACTATAAAAAAACAGTTTTTGAGTTAACAAGAGCAATCAAATGATGAAAAATAAATTAACAAAAGTAATCTTGTTAATGATGAAAAATAAATTAACAAAAGCAATCAAAAGATGAAAATTAAATTAACAAAAACAATCAAATGATGAAAAATAAATTACCAAGAGAAAACGAAACAAAGTGAAAATAAAAAAGGAAATTGATAATATAGAGTAGATGAGAAGTAAATAAAAATAATAATAAATAATAATTAGAGAGCAATACAACCACACATACACATATAAATATAAGTATATATATAAAAAACACCAAAACATAAATGTCTATAAAACGGAGAGAAATTAAAAGACAAGAAAACAAAACCAAAAAGGAACCAACAAAATGAAAGTAAAAAGAAATTGATAAAATAGAATAGATGAGAAGTAAATAAAATTAAATAATAAATAATAATTAAAGAGCAATACAACCACACAAACACATAAATATATGTATATATATAAAAGAAACCACCAAAACATAAATATGAATGTATAACGGAGAGAAATTAAAAGACAAGAAGAGAGAACAAAGGGGAAGCAACAAAATGAAAGTAAAAAAAAAGGAATTGATAAAATAGAATAGATGAGAAGTAAATAGAAATAGATAATAAATAATAATTAAAGAAGAAAAGTAAATAGAAATAGATAATAAATAAATAATAGAATAGAAGAGAAGTAAATAGAAATAGATAATAAATAATAATTAAAGATGAAAAGTAAATAGAAATAGATAATAAATAAATAATAGAATAGATGAGAAGTAAATAGAAAAAGATAATAAATAATAATTAAAGATGAAGCAATCAAAAGATGAAAATTAAATTAACAAAAACAATCAAATGATGAAAAATAAATTACCAAGAGAAAACGCAACAAAGTGAAAGTAAAAAGGAAATTGATAATATAGAGTAGATGAGAAGTAAATAAAAGTAATAATAAATAATAATTAAAGAGCAATACAACCACACATACACATATAAATATAAGTATATATATAAAAAACACCAAAACATAAATATGTCTATATAACGGAGAGAAATTGAAAGACAAGAAAACAAAACCAAAAAGGAACCAACAAAATGAAAGAAAAGAAATTGATAAAATAGTATAGATGAGAAGTAAAAAAAAAATTAAATAATAAATAATAATTAAAGAGCAATACAACCACACAAACACATAAATATATGTATATATATAAAAGAAACCACCAAAACATAAATATGTATGTATAACGAAGAAAAATTAACAGACAAGAAAAGAGAACAAAGGGGAAGCAACAAAATGAAAGTAAAAAAGAATTGATAAAATAGAATAGATGAGAGGTAAATAGAAATAGATAATAAATAATAATTAAAGAGCAATACAACCACATATACATACATAAAAATATATGTATATATATGAAAGAACCACCAAAACAAAATTATGTATGTATAACGGAGCGAAATTAAAAGACAAGAAAAGAAACCAACAAAGGAACCAACAAAGAGAAAAAGGAAAACAAGTGGGGGGAGAGGAAAGAAGGAAAGACAAGCAAGGAGAGGAGGGGACGAGGGGGGCGGGAGAGGAGAGGAGAGACGGGGTGAGGAAACGGAAGTTTAAAAGTGGGGATCAAGAAGGATGGGGGATGACATTGATGCTATTTAATAAGGGTTTCCGAGAAACTTATATTTGTTTTGTTTCTTCCTTATCTTTCTCATTATCCTTTGCATATATAATTCAGATATATACTTAGGTTTTGTTGTTTCTTATATATATATTTATATTTATGTTATTTTTTGGGGAGCGTGCCTCTCAACCTTCCCAAACCCCTCTTCCCTCTCCTTTATATCCAAGTCTGCTTGCTCTCTTTCATTCTCACTCTACTGCTAATCATCCTGATGATGGATCATGGAGTATGATCCGAAACGTTGATGATATAAAAATCACACACAGTTTATTCCAAAAATCTTGCATACCAGCATCATGGACTATGGAAACAAATAAAAGTGGTCAATTTCTAGTGTCTACATTTTTTCCCTCTTTGCGATGGTATTACGAAGTAACATAATTTCAAAGAAGATTAAAATATAGCACCTAGAAGAAGATGGTTAGATTGTGAAAGATTCCCTAGTCATTCAAAGGAGTGACTAGGAGGAAAGATAATGGGAGTGAAGATGAAGATTAGGGATTAAGGATGCCCCCTCAAGAGGACATGCGAGTTCAAGAGAACATGGGTGTGCTCTCAAAATGGATGAGATGATTCGAGATAAATGAGGAAAATGATGGAAGATGATGGATAGAATAGAGGATGGGAAGAGGAAGAGATAATGGATAATAGAGAGTGATAAGAAAGCAAGAACAAATAGATTTAAAGATAAATACGGTGTTGCCCCGATCAAGCTACAAGCCAAGATTGATTAATGATGGATAGAGTGTTGTTGATGAGAAGTGATATATCCCAAAACAACACAAGGGTAGGGAAGGATACATCTCAATGACGATGAGGATGATGGGATTATTGTTGATGAGGGAACAATATATCCCAAAAAAACACAAGGGTAGGGAAGGATACATCTCAATGACGTTGAGGATGATGGGTGTGTTGTTGATGAGGGAACAATATATCCCAAAAAAACACAAGGATAAGGAAGTATACATCCCGATGATGATGAGGATAAGAGTGTTGTTGATGAGGGAACGATATATCCCAAAACAACACAAGGATAAGAAAGGATACATCCTGATGACGATGAGGATAAGAGTGTTGTTGATGAGGGAATGATATATCCCAAAACAACACAAAGGATAGGGAAGGATACAGCTCGATGATGATGACAATTGGATTAAGACTTCTAGCAAGGATAGGAACAAGACAAAAGATGTGATTAGATGATTTGTGCTAGATTGAATGGATTAGGATTGGAGTGAGATGTGAGAGGGATAGAATTAATAGGATTGATGAAAAAGGTGTAGACAATAGAGAAAAAGATGCTTAGAACAAAAAATATATGTTATCTTAGGGAGATTCAAGAGATAATGAAATGGTGAAGATGGATGAAAAGATGAAATGATGATAAATGGAACCATAGTGTATCAGTCAAAAATTGAAATAACTTGATAGGGAAATGGATGGGAAGATCTCTTGCACAACCAAGGTCCAATGATTAGGAATGAAAATGATAGGAATGGGGATGAAAATGATAGAGAGAAATGATAGATGGTACGATGGGTGATGGGGGAGATGAAAGGATTGTAATAAAATAAAACAAGTTAATTGTTATGTGTTATGCTGCCATGTAATGAGCACTTAATTTGATATAGCATGAGATACTATGCACTAGGGTATGAGGAACCAAGGTGACTTCGTATCACATGCATGAGACTAACACAACAAAAAAAAAGGTTATTCCAACATCCCAAAGTCACAAAGGGCTTTGGTAGGGCCAATGCTGGAAAACCATAGACACAAAGGATGCCCCAACACAACACAAGACTGCAAGGATCTTGGTAGGTACTACATGGGACAACCAGGAAAACACAATCACACAGAAAACCAAGATATGCCCCTATGTCTATCAATCAAAGTGCACCATGATATGATGGATCATGGCGACCTTGAGTAGGGATAACAAGAAGCTTAAAAGATAAACAAAATGAAAAAGCACCAAAAGATCACAAAAAAATTCAAATATCATTTGTCATAGGACCAATAGGCAAATGGGATTGATGCAATTTGATATGAGGAAGGATACATCCTGCTAAGACTAAGGCTAGATGGGGGTAGATTGTTAGATCGTCATAACTCGAAATACTCAAAATAGATTGAACATCATGGGGCTAGTGGTTTTTGTTGTTAGGAACCAACTATATAGGGATACTCTTGGTGAAACGACAAGGACCAAGACACACCTAAAGGAAAAACCTTGGGTCTCGAGAGCTGATCAAATATTAGCCTTGCCTACGTGAAAGCACAGAGACCTTGTAGTTTGACAAAAAGACCAGCAATAAAAGATGAGACCAAAACATATAAAAGGATGAGGACAAAAACAAAAGGGTGGACTAAAGCCTCGGGGGCTCATCAAAGTTGACCTTTCCTACATGAAAGCACAGAGGAAATGTAGTTTGATAAAAAAGACCAGTAGTATACAATGGATAAGGGATGATGAGATAACCATGATAACTAGATACAATTATGGGGTTGATATGATGACAAAAGATGACCTTGTGGATAGGATGATTGATATGACAAATGTCAATTATGTGAAGCTCAAGGATGGGATAGTGATCCCAATCATTGAACGATGAATTGGGAGTTTGATACAATGGATAGATGAGTGATGAAAATTGTTAGGAGATTGGGAAGATGTGCGAAAGAGGTGGGAGTGATGATGGTGAGATAGATGGCATTGGGTTGCATGGGGGTAGCCTATAGCTAGATACCGATGACAAGGGATTATGAGATGGAGTCAGGATAGAGATGAAGGGATAGAGTGATAAGGATGGGGGATGGAAGGGGTGATATGATGGATGGATATGACAATAGGATGGGGAGATGGAAGGGATTTTTTTTATGGATGGAGAGGAAGATAAGGATTTGGAACCTGGAATGGATTTTCGAGGATCGAGGGATGGGAAGATGATGATTTTAGAAGATGAAAGGGATTGTGTGGATCAATGGATGGGAAGATAAGGATTTGGAAGATGGAAGGGATCATGGTATGAAGGGATGGACGATTTGGAAGGATTAATGGAAGGAGGATGGGGAGTTAATGATAGGGAGATGGAAGAGATGATAGGATGGATGAAGGATGCCTCCAAGGACTATGTTACAAAGCCATAATATGCCCCACTCTAGATATGTAATGTGTAATGAGGAAAGAGGGATGGAAGATGGGAAAATGTGTAGATAAGGAAAGGAGATGGATTGTAGCATGATGGGTGGACAAGGAAGGTAGATGGATGTGGATAGGATGCATGAATAAGGAAGGTAGATAGGGAGTATAAGGAATATGATAGTGTATGGATGAAGGGAATGTATTCCAAGAGGTTTCCAAAGAATGTATATATGTTTTCCCCTATCTATATCAAGATCACAAGGATAATCGAGGGATTGGAGATAAATGGGATATGATGGGTAGGATGTTTAAGATATGTGGGATGGAGGAGATGGATGAAGGGGATGCAGTTTCCCCCAAGTATGGAAGTAAACTGGATGGGGGATTTACACATGATGCCTGTTTACTAGGTTTTCATCATGGTACTTATCCAAGGTGCTTGTTTTCCAAGTTTTCACCATTGGACGAATTTTTTCTCTCTATTTTTTTTTTCTTTTTTACTTCTTTTTTCTGGGATTTTCTTGGATTTTTTGGAAAGTGTGTGGATGGAGATGGATGATAATATAGATGCAGAGAAATGGATTTGGAAGATATGTGATAAGGACATATCTAAAGGGCTCAAGCATCAAGTTTCATATGAGGTAATAAGAACCCATGTGTGAAGTGATAATTGGATGTAGGTACAACCTGATTAGGATGGATGGATTATGCAAGAGGATGGAATATGCAAGAGAATGGATGTTGGTATGAAGAGATATGGTTATGCAAAGAGAAAAAAGATTAATGAAAGACAGTCATGCCAATGAGTAACCTCTTACAAGGTGTCACATTACGTACTGATCATGAAAGGAAACATATAGGTATGTGCAATCCTTATAAGGAAGGCATGACAATCTTCACTTTTCCATTAGTTTCAATAATAAGCCCGCGCCCTGAGAAAATAGTGCTATATACAGTTAGTTTTGGTTCAAAGTTCTTCTTTTGAGTTTTGTGGAGTAAATTACCTTTGTTGTGAATAAGATCATGGTGGAAGATCTATAATAAAGAGAGAAACTGCAGATTTGATAAGTAGAAAATGTTGAAGAAAACCATCTTTTCCTTCATAGTGGAGAGTGAAAGCTGTGAAGTTTTATAATGAAACCCAATATAAGCTATGAATGTATATGTGAAAATAATAGTGAATTAGGGGAAAATAAGACAGTGAATCATTTCCTTCTAGAAAATGAAAGACTCTCAACACTTTCAACCATAGAGAACATGAAAAATATCAATGTTTATAGTATGATGAAAGGCTTACCACCTATAAAGACGCATTCAACTATCCACAAAAAAAAAAAAAAGCTCCAAACCCTATTGATGGTAGCATGTGTGAAAACACAAAGCAAGGGAGAATATATCACCGAGAATACATAGTTTTCTTTATTCTTCTACCACAAATAGAGAGCCTACACGATTTTATTTAACAAAACATACAAGATCTCAGCTTTTCTAGAATGAGGGATGACTTACCAGAAGAGGAAAGGAAGAAGAAAATGTCTTAGCCTGTGTATGAATGACTCCTAATAGTCTCAAAGCTTCAAACCCTAACCCTTGGCAGCGCGGTAGAGGAGCAACATAATAGACAAGTGAAAATGAAATGAATGCAAAAGTGAGTCATGGCTAGGGTTTTTTTGTTTTGAGTTTTCAAGGAAACCCTATTTTGGCCGACCCAAAGTGATTTTTCACTTTTATTTAAACAAATTTGCATGATGACTAATTCATTTTCCTAGTGTATTAGGTTTTCCCATTGTAAGTTTTGCATAACATTGAAACTGAATTAAAATGTAAACATTAATAAGTAATGGTTTATACTTTACTATTTGTCATGAGAATGCAAAAGTTGAGAAAATCCACGACACCTAACAAAGTAACCCATCATTGATTACTTTATTATTTGTTCAAATTGATTAACTTCATGTCAAATTCATGCAAAAAATAGAAGTGGAGTTCAACAGGATCTTTTTGAGTTTGATTTTCAGTTGATGGAGTGATTTTAGGGTCCAACTTGGTCAAATTGATTGTAAGAGGGAGTTTGAGTCTATTTTTAATCAAATTGCATCAGTTTTGACTCCTCTTTGTGGGGATTTTCCTTTCTTCTCATGGGAGAGATTCTTGGAGATATTTTTAGTTGTAGTTAATTGCAAGTGCCACCTCTTGGCACTTGGAGTCATCTTTGTATATAGGAGGGAAAAACTCAGGTTTTTTCTTGAAGTTCTTGCTTCCCACTATCTTGTGCATTGCAGAGAGTTAGAAATTTTTGTAGCTCAACTTCAGAGTTTTTATAGCAACAATTTATATTCAACATTATCTTTCAATGTTTACAGAAGTTTCCTTCCATCCTTCAACATAGTCAAGTGTTACCTTCTCAATTCCAAGTGTTTTGTCATATTCTGAATGATTTGATGCAAAGTTAATGTGTTTTTTTTATAAGAAACTTTTAAATTTCTATCTCGTTCAATATTACATATACACAAAAGCAATTAACCATCAAAGGTTATAAATTGTGCCTTTGTTTAGTCTTACATTCTGAGTTGTGAAAACACTGTTTTCCTTCAAAGGATCAGATCTTTCAAGCCCTTTTATGAATTACTTATGTGATTAAATTGCTCAAACTGAGCTATGTGAATAAATTCGTTGAAGGATAGTTGTGAGCCATTTTTGCATGTTAGTTACATTATCGGTGCATCACCTCCTAGATTAAATTTTCCATTCCAAATAGGTTATCCTTCTTCATTTTTCCCACCAAATACATTAGTTTCTAGGAGAATCAAAAGGGGAACCAACCCATAATCTGGAGGTCTATCTTCACTATAGGGTACCCAAAACCTGAAGATATTCCAATGCTACACGGGATTGCTGAGCTTGTCAGCTTTGCATTCGGGTGCAATCCTAGTTGTTAACAAGTTGTTGTGTAAAGGAATTTTGCTACAATATATGAGAAAAGCATTGAAGTTGATTGTTTCTTTTGTATTGTTCTTTATGTGTGCATGATTCTATCTCCAAAATTTTGTTTCAAGCATTGTTTTTTTCAGTTTAAGTTTATTTTTTGTTAGTAGTTCATGTTCAACATTAATGGTGGATGTACACTATAGTATTTTATGCACTTCCAACTCATACTTTTGGCCATTTTGTTACATCCCACCCTAGTGACTTATAAACACTTCTTTTTTTTTGCTTTAAGAATGATGAATGATGCAAATGTTGTGTTATTTATGCATGAAATGGTGGAAATTTTATGATTGTGTTATGAAAAAGCAATGGAAATATGTACCATGTTTATCCTGAATGTTCATGCTGTGGTGAACCTAGAAAGAAAATTTAAAATTTTACAGTAATTGAATAGATTGAAATATGTTTTGATCATTATTGAGATGACAGACTAATCCTTCTTCATTTGTTGGAGTTGGATACAGGATAGCCGTTCCGCAATGCTCAGGAGTAGGGAAGTATCATCTGAGTAGAGAGGTAATGTTGTAAGAACCTTGGAGTCGCCATTTGAGTTAGGGTTGGTTTTGGGATCTTGAAACCCTAGAAGTGAGAATTTGGTAATCTGTTGTCGTAGGTCTTCAAGTGAACCTTGGGGTGGTTTTTCCATTAGTGGTATTAGGGTTTTGTAAACTGGTTCTTTTGTCTTTTTTGGTCGTTGATTTTTACCTAACCTTGGTTCATGGATTCGTTGTTGAAAAGTCGTCACCTTCAAGGTGTCAATTGGGTCTGATGATGTGTATATTTTAACCTATATATATATATATATTTAATATGCGGATACGTCATACAACGTTAATTATTTATTTACTATTCAAATATTTTCCTTAAGGGTATTTAGGGGACATTATAATGATTTGTGTTATTCTTTTGAATATAAAGCATATATTCTTGGTGAACATTAAAATAAGATTGAATATACAAATATATATAATATTTAATATTCTAATCTTAATCCGAAATTCTATGAACAAACCTTGGAAACGTTGGAATTAATTAATTTTAAATATTGTGTTCCTCTCCTCGGTGGAAGTGGATGAATTTGCTATCATACAAATAATCCACAAAAGCTTATTTAATTTCATAAAATTCTCAGGCGCTTGGGAGTCGGATGTGTTTTTCTCAGTTGAGGGCCCTAAATTCTTAGGTATGGAGGCCAAAGGAGGAGAAGGGCGTGGTCGAGCTAGAGGAGTGGAGGAGTTTCTTCGAAACGTGATCTGGTGGAGATCAAGAATGCATTGAGTGGATTCTAGGTCGTTGGCGCATGAGTGTGGAGAGGATTTTGGGATAAAGATTATAACAAATTGGAGAATAACGACGAAGAAAGGAAGAGAGGAAAAGGGGGGATTCTTGGCATTCATATTTTTGGAGAGTAGAGAAGAAAACTTGGGGGGAAAATCCCTAAAGAGAAATTCATAGTGAATGTTACGTCCAAGAATAGAGCCGAGAGAAGCAAGGCATGGTGAATATAAGCTGAGAGGAGGTCGACCCTAGTGTGGGTGGTGGAGACGAGCTACACAACATAGTTGCGTTGCTTCTAACAATCTTCAGCAGTGGATTTGTGCTCTAGTTCTTCAAAATATAGGCACGTCTTGTTCACGCTCTTCAAATTAAGTAAAGAGAATTTTGTCTTCTTTATGCAACAAATGTGAATGTGTGCATTTCAGGCTTCTAAGTTGTCTTTGAAGGAAAATTTCTTTCACCTGCATATTATTTCCTTTTTCTTGTTAGATATTTCCATGTTTTGGAAAGTCGTATATTATAAACGATGGACCAATTTTAGTTACTCTGTTGTTATCTTTTTCTCTGTTGGTTGGGAAAAAGATAGGTAGTATTTATACTGCATTTGGAGAAATGAACACCGCATATTGAATCTTTGTCTGTTGCACAGTAGTGTAGACAAGTTAAAGATAAAGAATGTCTGAAAACACAATATAGTGACCTGGAAAATTAATTGTAGTCATGATAAACAATGTACAGGATTTTAGATGAAATTTCATGCACTTTGGTAATGAACAACACCACCGAAAATGATTCATTTCAACTTGAGTGTAGATGACCAATAATGAAAAGGGTTCTTAATCTTTTACGAAAGAAATGAGCTGCAATTGTTGTGGCACAAACTCAGGAAGAACTAGAGGGTAAAAGCACAAAGTTGTGTCACACTTTCGGCCAAATAAATAGTTCTGAGTGAAATATTTTTGACCAGAAAGGTTTCGCCTGACTAGGTTTCAACCAAAACCACGTTTCCTATTACGTGACACACAAGTTTCGACCGAATAAGTTTCGGTCGAATCCTAAAAAATCAAAATTTTCCTTTTCTCGCTTTGAAATTGACTTTGAAATTGCATTTTTTAATGTGCAAGGTTTCTATAGAAAGGGTTTCGGCCGAAACCCTTTCTATAGAAACTGTTTCTACCGAAACTGTCTATGTGGCATCCTAGTTGGCAGCCAACTCAACTTTTTTCAGAATTTTCTGAAAATTTCAACTTTAGATAAGAATTTCTTTAGTCAGAATGATTTTTTTGCAAAAAACAAAAATACCCTTTTGTAGAGCTCGGAGTGTAGAATCCAAATATATATTTATAGAAACTGTCTATGTGGCATCCTAGTTGGCAGCCAACTCAACTTTTTTCAGAATTTTCTGAAAATTTCAACTTTAGATAAGAATTTCTTTAGTCAGAATGATTTTTTTGC
Organism: Sequoia sempervirens; assembly: GCA_007258455.2. Classification (NCBI taxonomy): domain Eukaryota; kingdom Viridiplantae; phylum Streptophyta; class Pinopsida; order Cupressales; family Cupressaceae; genus Sequoia; species Sequoia sempervirens. The sequence continues at coordinate 627,746,813 of VDFB02058242.1, forward strand.
AAAAAACAAAAATACCCTTTTGTAGAGCTCGGAGTGTAGAATCCAAATATATATTTTTTTTGAATATTTTGATTAGTTTTAATATATTTTATTTTTAAAATAATGCAAGTAGGTTTTTAAAATGAAAAAAAAGGCTGATTACAAATTAAAAAAAGGTAGTAAAACTTATTAAAAAAATTTAAATCTTATATGGGGCACAAGAGGAGGGAGTCTTCTTCAAAAAGGTATAATGTTTTTTTTTTAAATGATTAAAAAAGTTGAAAATAATTGACAACCTGTGAAAACTGTCAAATTCTAAAATGTTTGACTTTAAAACGTTATTACGAGAAAAATATACATCAAAATTTGAATTTTTTTTTCCATGCACAAGATATTGAAGTTACCTATTTGGAGAAAAAATAATTAGGGAGAAATGAAGTTTTTTTCAATTTGTTTCTTGATAGTCCTTGAAGTCACTCTTTTCTAAAATTTTCAGCATTCCAAAATCTTACCTTAAATTGATAAAAACATAATAAAAACAATTATTTTTAAAATTTTAAAAATTACAGCAATAAAATTTATCAAAAGTTCTACATTTCATTAGTTTACACCATTTTGAAATTCAAAACATAAAGACCACTTTTATGTGCTTGAAGTTCAAATTTTTTTGTTGTTGTTGGTCGATTCCTTTATAAAGTGTGACATAGGTTTGTGCTTTTACCCTAGAATGAACATAAGTAAAGACTAAATTGTTTAAGATTGTTATCAGTATGTTGTTGCCGAAACAAAGAGAGTCTTTAACAAGAGATAAATGTATATTTATATATATAAAGAGTTGTGTGTGGTTTTGTTTTATTGCTAATATTTAAGCATAGAGTGGCCTTTCATGGATAGGTGTTATGCATAACTAGTGTTGGGTTCTGTAGGAGCACTGGTATTGGTCTTATTTTCTTTCCTAAAAGACTCTTTATGACCAGCAAGAATGAGACCTTAATTGTTACTCGGATAAGTGTTTTCTTTTATATCAAACCCTAGTATCTTATATACTAGTAGTGCATGGCAGTTAGCCGATATGGGTATACTTCTCTTGTAGTAACCCTAGCCTTGGATATTTTAGTCACACATGGAAGGTAGCCAAGAGGTCTGTGAAGGGTAATTGATCCCTAGATAGGACAAGAGTATTTCCCTAGGACAGGTGTCTAGACCTGAGTAAGTGACGGAGAAATAATCTCCGAGAAGCCCTAGTTAAGAAAATCTTTTCCAAGTCAAGCAGGGTGGGTGAGTAGCACAGTAGTGCAATTCTATGGCCATAGTAGGTGCAGGTGCCACTAACTGCACCTAATACTCACACGCAACTCAGATATCTAGCTAGCTAGAATTGTCGGCTTAGTAGGAAGGATTCCTTAGTAGTCAGGTAGAGCCAGTTAGATAGGGTTCCACCACCAGAGCTCAGATGGCTATTTGAGGGTTCTTTCAACATCACCTTTCGCAAGAAGGGCAAGGCCCCCTTCCAGTAGGAAGGTGTGCACAGGGGACTGAACAAGTCTATGGATGGAGGTAAAGCACTCATATGATGCTTCCCTCAAATTTTCAGCTGGCAAGCCGAGTCTTGGAAGATGCCAATCAGATGAGGACTTCTTAACCCTTACTCTTGCACTTTTCTTTGTACTTCAATGAAATGAAAATAGATCATTCATGTTATGATAGAATAATGTAATCATGATTACTATTTTTAGTGAAAATTTTTGTTTGGAATCGTTATAGGTAAAAAAAAAATTTACTCTTGTTGATGCAATATTTGCTTATTTGTTAATCATACTTGAATCGAGTTCTAACACATTTGTTGATGAAAAAATGTTGTGTAAATTTATTCTAAGCTAATTCATTTACAACACTTAACTCCAACTGTGTATGTGCATGCTTTAAGTATTCATGTTGCAGTTTGAAAATCTTAAGTAAGCCTTAGAAGATTGCACTAGTTGTGTGACACTATAGGTTGTGCCTGGTTAAGAAAAACTCAATTTGGGAGTATATCTACTATAGAATCAACCATTTTTACTATTCATCATAGTTTCATACCTAGGAAAACTTCTAAACCATTCAACCTTTTGAATTTTCTTTAAAATATGAGTAAAACCTACAATTCCAGCTTCACAAAAAATCCAAATCTGATGATTTAAAGAAGTTTCAGACTGTTGTCACTATTCATCAATTTCTAGAATTCTGAAACTTTGCTATAGACCCATGAAACTCCATGCTTTGTGAACCATTGTGATTACCAACAAATCACATCAAACCATTGAGCTATTTTTGCATAGTCATGACCTAACACTTGAGAGACCTTGGGGTGATTTTTTGAAACTCAATTACAGATTTTCACCTTTCAAGAGAGACATCACACTTCTGTGTTGTCTGTGTTGAGAAGTGAAAAAAAAACCCATCAACACCATGCAAATATGCTAATCAATTCTTGTCCAACATTTCATAGAATTTGGCTCTTACATGTCATAAAATCTTCATAGGAATCCATCATAAGATTGTCATAGGAATTTATCATAAAATCATCATAGGAATCCCTCAAAGATGCCAACACATGTCAAGGAATCTCTTCCCAATGTGGGATGCCTACATTTCCTTGTGGGGACCACAACATCCTTGTCACATTCCATGTCACCTTCCAACATGCCACAACTCACCATGCCAAGCCATATTAGAGGACAAATAAATATGAGCAAGAAATTACAATATAGGCATAATTAAATTAATAAATTAATGCTAGGAAATTGCAAAGGTTGAGACACCTTAATTACCAATAGGATGAAATATGGATGCCTAAATTATTCTCCAATCCTCACATGTTGATTTAATTATTTAACACCTTGATTTCTTTTCTAAGCCATTGCAATTTGAATATACAAGCCAAGGTTAAAATTGTGATGGTTTTTCATTGGAGGTGCTTGTGCTAACAAGGACAAGGTTGTGCGCCTAGGTTGTTGTTGTCCCATGTGGATAAAAGGAAATATAGTAGTTTTTTAAACTTTGCAACTCATTCAAATTTGTGATGGGAAACAAGACTATAATATCTTTTTATTGGTTGGAATACTTGTTGACTAGACAAGTGAAATGGGTGCCCAAAATAAATTTTTAATATTTCCATGTGCATGAACAAAAAGAAACATACATGCTTTGTACTCCAACATTATTTCAAGGGTAGTTTCATCATTCTAAACCTATAATAACCTTCAAAACAACATGGAAATCATGATTATTCATTCATAAAAGCTTGTAGGAACATTTCAAGACCATTTGCAAGCATGAAAATGACGTTTACACTTCCAAAAAACTAAATACACCATTTATAATGCCCATGTGACATTTTTGATGTTGTTTGAACCATTTTAAGTGCTCATCCAAGCTAATAATGACCTACACATGATTGAAATGTCATACCATTGGTAACATGTCTATACAAGGTTCAAAATTCCAATGAATGGTTTCCTATGACCCTGGTATTATTTCCAATTCTTGTGTATGATTTTAAAATGGAATTTGATTATTTCTAGTGCCCTTATAGATGAGAGTGATGTTTAGCTTTTGTTTGAATGTTATTTGCAAGTTTTAGTGAAGTTTTCAAATCATGCCCTTTGGAATTGAAACGTTGTATCATAGGAAAACTATTTGTCAAAATGCTTGAAATGGTTGCAATGATAAAATAGGAAGCTCTAAATATTAAAATACTTGATGTAAAAGCGTAATTTCACTACCACTAAAATGGGTGTTTGTCATAGGTAAAAAAAAATTACTTGCAAAGGTGAAATATAGTTGTAAAATTTATTTTTACATACAAGTTAAAATTGTGCATGAAAATGCAAACAAATTGGGGCAAATAAAAATTGAATTATTAAGTGGAGGAAAAGTGGAGAAATAAAAAGATGCTAAGGCACAATCTGATACTAGTCAATTGCAAATATGAGGATTCACATTGTGCCAAGTGTTAGGTGGTTAATGAATCTAAGTTTTTCTTCATTCTTTAAAATGTATTCTCTCTATTTGTAAGGGATTTGAAATTTGGCCAAGGAAGAAGGCCTTGTACGAAAAGTGTGGAATTCCAAAGGTGAAGGTCTATGTTAGTTAGTCATTACATTGACAATGCCCCTGAAACTGTGGTTGATATGAATATACACTATTATTGCAACTATATCTAACTTTGAATGATAATATTCTTTAAGTTGAGTAGTCAAGGGTTATATCGTATTTTCAAGAACATTTGTTGTCTAGAATTAATTTAATGGTTTGTTGTATGTTCAAGGGATAGAGTAAATTCTTTATATAGATTAATAGGAATGTTATTACTTATGATGGATTACTAAGTATGGTTGCATAGTAGGCTTGCAATATATCAAATGACCATCAAAATATGTTTTGGTTCAGTCATATACTATGCATATCATGACTCTATAGCCCATGGCAAGTACCAATCTTTCTTTATTTTCTTCCCCCATCCTCAAAAATAAATCTTAAATCTATTAATCTTATTCTTTATCCCTTTTGTGTCTTATTAGTGTTTAGGTTACATACTTCATACTTGGGTTTAAGGAAGATAAGGAATGAGACAACCAAGTTTGTATTCAACAAATCGTTATCCATTTGCTAGGTGGTGCAATATAACCTTATTTCACATCCATGTTCAACACAACATAAGGAAACCCACCTAGGTTATGTAGAGCCTAAAGTGTAGAGAGGACGTATATTAAAGGTGGTTCTCTATTCATTGGCCAACAACCTAGAGTCTTTGATGATAGAGCTTGGAAATCACTTAGAATATTTCAAACCATTAGTTGGAACACCAACACACTCCAATATTTAAACATCAATAATGTATAATTCAATCTTATTCCTTTTAGATGATACCTTTGAGTAACCTTGGCACTGAGTATACCTTTATATATATATATATATCATATATATATATTGTGTATGTATGTATATGTATGTATATATATGTGTATGTATGTATGTACCAATGTTAATTATCCAACAACCTATGGAATAGTACCAAATTCATACAACTATAATCTAACCATACATGATATCAATTTAACACATAAATCGCCAAGTATGATGTCTCCGTGTGGATTAGTCACATTTTACACTATATCATTACCACATATTATGAATCAATAGTTGCAACCTTACCAATATTGATATACATGCATGCTTCTAGCATAGCCACCACTGTCAACTCCTTGCTTTTGATAGCTCATATACACATAAATTCACTTTAGAATACTTGTTGTACCTCATGTCATCTTTCAAAACATTATTCTACTCTTAGATTGTGCCCCATAAATTCTAGTTTTTCTAGAAGCATTCTTGCATCGCTATTCATGTTCACAACAAACATTATCTTCTATATGCACTTGTGAGTTCTTCTCCAAATGCATTAAGGTTGACACCACAATCAAGCATGCAAAAAAACTCTTCCTATAAGGAATCTATGCGGGTGAATACCACCTATTGGAAAACAATGAAAAAATATTATTGACTAACCTCATATTATCACATATTATATGTACCTACGATAAACAATGTTTCAAAAGGAGACACTAAAAAAGAGAATGAAAATAAAAGATTATTGGTCTAGATATGAATGACAATATAGAGCTTCACCACATGCATATATTTATATGGTTTGAGGGAGCACCATTTAACTTTAGCAACCTTTTTTGAAGTAATGGTCATGAATGTATGTGACGATAGACTATTAGGTTTAAGAAACTTATCTAAAAATAATAATTTATGCTTTTGTATGTAATAAGTTTATATAAACCATACTTGGAAAACTTGATTCAATCCTTATATTTTTTCTTTATTTTGTGATGATCTCTCTTCTCTCTTCTCTACTCTTACTATTAAATTTCTATATACTTTTTTATTTATTTAAAATTTTAAGGTCATAAATAAATATAAGTTTATTTTAATTGTGTTAGAATTAATTTGTTTATATTTAAAAAAATATCAACTCTAAAAAAATTGTGAAGATGATCACACCATTACAAATTGATAATTAGTAAACAAAAATATTCTATACAAATATTACATGTTAATATAAAAATATTAACATAGATATCCTAAATACATTTTGTGTACATATAAATTGGAGCATACAAGAATAAGTTAAACAAAATAACCTATTCTACTCACAATACATGCAACAATTTGATTAAGCATAAAGATTAGTTAAAAAAATATTGACAAAAATACAAATAAATCTCACGAACACCAACCCTAGTTGCAATAAGCTAAGGTGGTTGTGCTTTAATATGGTGATATGTGAGTGCCCTTACCAATAGCACAACATTGCATTAAAATTTAATATATTAAAATGGATTGGGTTGAGGACAATTAATAGATTTTTTAATGAGGGATTGGATGTTTGAAGGATCAAGAGATCAACTTAGTTGAGAGGATTGAATTGATGATGAGAGGACAGATGTCTCCACATGGTTGGTGACGATGAAGGGTTCCAAGATCAAAGGGGAACCAATGGTTGAGGATTCTCTTGGAGAAAGTGGATGGATGATATGGAAATGGGTATTTTAGAGTACCTTGGGAGTATGGATAAGTCCTTGACCCATGTGACATGTACCAAGGCTCATGTCACATGTATAAAGGCTCATAGCTTGTGTACAAAGGACCCATACCTATGTAATTTTTGGAAGATGTGCATGATTTGAGAGAATTAATGAGGGTTGGGAATGTGAAAGTGGAGGACTAGTGGGTTAATTAGTTATAGCTCACTTAATGAAAAGTGGATGAAAATTTTGATTTAAATAAATAAGGTATATTTATTTAAATTTTGCAATGAGTATAATGGACTTAGATAAATAAATACTTAAATTTATTTATCTAAGCTGAACTACAAAAAAATGATGATTGAATAATTTAGGACTAAAATAGGGCCAGGTGAATAATGATGAATATTGATTTTATTATTAAATAATAAAATATTACTTTATTAATAAAGAGATGAAAATTGAATAATTAATCAAATAAATAGGGATTTATTTAATCAATTATAGAGAAAATGGTCAAGTGATAGAGTCAAACAATTATGTGTCAATTTTAGTTGTCTACACATTTACCTAAAAGACACGAAAAGATACAAGTCTAAATGAAAGACTAAAACTAACTTCACATAAAATTACTATTTATTAATATATAATTATATAAAAGTATCATACAATAATGAAGCCCTAACTAATGTTTACCTAAGAAATAAAATTATATTAAAGTATTTCCCTAACAGATACAAAAATAACAGACAAACCATTATGCAGAGGCATTGGCTGCCTATCATAGTCTTGATTTGGCTCAGAGAAGAGGGTACAGGAAGATTTGGTTCGAGTGGGATTCTCTGAACATTATTAATAATTTGAAGAGTATATCTCCACCGTCTTGGACAATTGAGGCCTTGATCAAGGATTCCATTGAAATTATTAAATCCTTTGATAATGTTTATATTTCCCATATTTTGAGAGAGGGAAATATGTTAGCTGATTTCTTCGCTAACTTTGGTGTTAGAGATAGTAAGGTATGGTATTTAAATGATCCTATCCCTTTTGAGGCCACAACTATTATTATTAATGAAATTTAATCTTATGGTGATCCTTTTATTCATTAAGGTGTGCATGTCCCTGCTCATGTGGTTGAATGTCATTCGTAAGGATGTAAAGGTTATGATTTTGAGGAAAGGATGTCACAAGGTGCAGAGTTCAAATCCATTATGGTATGTATTTCTTGTGGTTGGCCTCGCACGGATTGTGGGTGTTAGTTTCCTAAGCTTCCAAAGTCTTCTATTGGATACTTCAGTTCTGGGTGGTGTCTGTTGCCTTCTTTTGAGTTTCTTATTGAATGTTTGGTCTATGCATTCTATCATCATGGGTGGGGACAGAAATTGAGCTGAGCCCAAATCTTGTGATATTGCTAAGTTGAAGAAGGAGGCATGGGAGGTTTTAGAAAAGGGTGGTCTTACTCCATTCATGGAGAAATTGCATGGCAATAATCCCTAGGTTACTAAATTGGTTGTGAAAGGGTGGAAAGAGAGAACCCTGGATTTGGGTGGTAGGGAAATTGCGGTGGATGAGGAATTCATAGCCTAGATTACAGGCTTGGATATTAAGGGTATGAAAGTGTTTAAGGATAAGAAAGAATCACAGGTCGCGATGTCCTTGTTCTTCAAAAAGAATGAGATCAATGACTTGAATCCCGCAAAGATTGGTGGGTATTTGAGGAGTTCCTTGAAAGCTCTCTGGTGGGAGGTTGTCAAAGAAATCATGAGGTATGTAACCATGGAAAGAAGGTACACGACCATTAACAATTACCATTTTATGTTGCTTAACCATTTTCGGCACAAGAAATGGGTGTCATTTCCTTATTATTTACTGATGTCGATGGACTGTGGGATTAAAGAGCATAGGAAGAACCCCAAAAATCATGTCCTACATTCGGGCTTGATTCTTTTGATTTATGAACATGTGAAAGCTCATGATGTCCATAAAACTCTTATTTCTCCAAAGGATATTTCTACTAAAGCTAGGGAGGGTTATGCTATTGAGTCGGGTGAGGAAAGGGATTCTAAGAAACCAAAGAAGAGGAGGCTTATTTTAAATAAAGAATCTGAGTCGGATAGGGATGATGATGCTGACTATGTCCCAAATTTGTATGCCTCTTTGGAGGAGGGCCCCATACCCCCTATTCAGGGTAAATCTGGGAAAAGGAAAATGATGAGAAGGCGGGTTATATGACTTGCAGTGATGATGTGGGGGTGATTGTTCCTTCTAAGGGGGGAAAAGGTAAAAATGATCTTTATGGGGAAGCTTCTTCTCCTCCCCCTGCGTCTAGAGTTGTATAGGAACCTGAGGAGGGAAGCCGAAAGAGAAGGGTTTTGAAAGTTGGTCAAAACCTGGAGAAAGATTTCCCTCTTTCTCTAGATGGAGGCTTCCATGGTGAGGATGTTCTCAACGCTATCATAGGGTTGCCAGAGCAGGAGAAGGTTAGAGTTGTGGGTGGTGAGCAGGCTGTGGAAACCAGTAAAGCGGATGTGGATAGGATGCAGAAGAGGCAAGCTGTTGTGGAGCAAATTTCCAATTCCATTTTTAGGATGAAGTCTCTTGTCCCTGCTGGTAAAGGTAAGGAAGCTTTTGCTGATAAGGTTCATGAAAGTTCTTCTGAAGAGGATGTTGTTGTGGGAAAACACATTGAAAACTTTGATAGGGAGGATCTTTCTGATGTGTTGGGTTCGGCCCGTAATAGTGTAAATGTACTTTTAAAACTTTTTAAATGGTTCTTTCATGAGATCAATAGGACCAATGTTCATATTAGAAGTGTTGCTAGCAAGGCTAAGGACCCTTTGATCCAAAGCCAAATTGACAATTTAATGGATGGTCTCAATACTGTTGCTAATACTGTGGTGGAGGAAACCGTCAATCTGAAACAGAGTATGGAGGGAATATTGTTATCCCTTGAGGAGAAAACTGATAAAATTTGAAATTTTGTTAAGAAGAGTGGAGAAGCCCCTAAAGTCTTGACTATGCCAGACTCTGTGATGACTATCTCCCATGGGACTATTGTTAACAAGAGAAAGGAAAATGTGTCTGTTGAGGGTAAGTTGATGACGAAGGATTATGTTGTTGATAAGGGTGTTGTTAAAGGTTTTGTTTTGAGTTGTGAGGTAAAAACTGGTGGGCCTGGGGTTAAGACAAGAAATAGAATGAAAAATTAGGTTGGGGCCTCAAGTATTGAGGTTTTTGATACTGGGGTTAAGGGGCATAAGCTTACTGCTAGTGAGATGGAAGCTCTTGCAATTCTGAACAATATGTAGTGGTGTTGGTTGGTTTCCTTCTTTTTGGCTATTTTTTGGCTGGTGATTTGCTGACGATAGGCTGATGGTTGTTTATTGTTTTTTTCTTTTTATATCAGCTGTTCTTTTTGTAAAGGGTTCCGACCCCCTTCAAAACCCATCTTTTACCTCTAATCAAAACAAATACAAAAATAAATTAAAACTAACATTAAGAAATCATTTTCACAATATACTATCTTATCTATAAATCAAATTAATAAAGTTAAATTAAATATAACATTCATAAGATGTAATTTTAAGTAATTAAATTTAAAATATTAAGATTGTATTTTTATTAATATTTTACTATAATGATTATTATATAAATTATAACCGAGAAATAAAAAGATAAATTTTAAATAATTAAAAAAATTAGGATACTATAAATTATAATTAAATAAAGAAATTAGATATTTTTTCCATAAGTACTATTTTAAATTTGTTATTATAAATTATAAAATTTAAATAATAAATTATAGTTAAGAAATTATAAATTATTTTTTTTATAAAAATTATAAATAATAATTATAATTTTTAATTTTAAAAATTATAAATATTTTAAAAAATTAAAATTAAATTTAATATTTTATTAATTATATTTAAAATTTTACAATTATAATTTATAAAATAATTATTATAAATATAAATAAATTATAATCTTATATATTAAATCTACCAGTGCTACTAACATATATCTGTATACGTACATAGAGAAGCACCTATTTTTAATAATCACCTTCTCAGGCATATAAATTTAAAAATAATAAAGTCAAATTAATAACATTCATAAGACCTAATCTTAAAAATTGGAGGGGCTTCCTTGGCCACACAGTTACTTGTCACGTTTCGTCGTCTTAGAATTTTATTAAGACCGCAAATTTGGCGTCTAACATGGAAAATATATTGACCAAAACTAATAACAAATTCCCAATTATGACTTTTTTAATCAAAATATAACATTTCTTGTGGGCAAGATTTTGTTGGATGTTTCACCAAATCAAATGTCTCCTCCAAATTAGAAAAGAAAAAAAGTTGAGCATCTACTTTTTTTTAAGTATATAGTATATACGATTATTTGTCCATAATTAATGGAAACAAAATTAGTCATCTCAAAATAGTTTTTCAATATAATTTTAATTAAAATATAATATTATTATTAGTTTTCACTTTACCTACACTTAGAGTATGGTTAACTTCTTTAAAAATAATTTATATTGTATTTTTATAAAATAATATAATAAAATTTTATAATATGGAATTTTTTTTTATTACAAGAATGTTTAAAGATTACTTCAAGCAATTTGTTTATTATAATTTATGATCAATTTAAATTTTAATTGTCAAATAAATAATATGATGTTAATACAAATTATATTTATGAAAATCAAACTTTTTCAATTGTACAAGTTTTTGGTTTAAATTATATATATATTTTTGGTGGATGATTAAACCAAAAGATTGTATAATTTGAATTGATGGACTGTGGAAAACTCTTAACAATTAATTGAACTTTTATGAATCATGATCTATAAAATAAGAGTGAATGAAATTAATTTAAAATTAAATCTTGATAAAACATTATATAAATTAATCATATTTTTAGGAAAAATAAGTGTGTTAAATCTACAATAGAAACAGTGCATATACAATATGAATAGGGAAAAAAAAAGTAAAATAATACTAATATTTTTTAAAATCAACATACTACAAAATTTTACTATTACAAAATCCCACTCATTTTTAAATATAATAATGAATCTTTCTAACTTCACCCTAATGTGAATTTGAATAGAATAGAAAGTGATTCTATAGAGTAAAAAAAATTACAATACATGCTTCTTGAAACCCTTTTGGGGCAAAACTGTAAACCTTACAGGGAATACATACCAGAAATCTGTGCCATATTCCCAAATTTACTGGCCCCTATCTTCTGAAAATACAATCCACCGGAAAATTTTGGGGCCCTTCACACCGGAAACAACAGAAGACAACATTTGTAGGTAAAGAAAGAAAACCACAATTTTTTAGAAAATGGCAGAAGACATATATGCTTTCTATCTTTCTAGATTTAGAGGCTGCATACTGTCCATGTCCGTGTCTATAGAGCTTTGCGAACCATCCGGTGAGCGCCTGTGCCCGTGGCGGCTGTCCTTAGCGGCGTTGCCCATTTCTATAACACTGCTTCCTTCCACAGCGCTATACGGGACTAATTTTTCGCCGCCATAATGTTGCATCATTTTAAAGTAGAGGATTACAGTGAAGATAAGTAGGGAGGCCAAGTACCAATTGAACTGCAGATTGGCCAGAGCCTTGGCTCTCATTTTAGCTCCCTGGTCATCGCATCTCACCACCATATGACCCTGCTCTGCGCTCATTTTACACCCTTTTGGAATAAACGCAGGAATCCACAGCATGAATCCCATGTGTATAAACCATATTCCCTGAAACAATATCGACATCGACCTCACCATGGCCACCAAAAAACTCCTGGGGAAAGGGACCTCTAAAATAGTGGACGACAGGGTAACTAGAACTATGAGCTGTAACAGCCAGTGGTACTGCCCCTCAACCCCCATGTGATCAGCGGAGTGCAGATGGAACAGCAATAGCTCTTGGCTGAACGCCAGCGCAGCAATGACGTGGAGCATCCCGTGTGGCACGTGGATATCATGGTTGTCCACGTAGAGTGCCACGGCGGCATAGATGAGAAAAAACAAGGAAATAGAGGAGTGCTCGAAATTGTTGAGGTGCTCGGAAGGAATAGTCCAGTCATCTGCCAGAGGCTGGTGTCGTTTTGGCCCGATAAAAAAGCTCAGCAGAAATTGAAAGGCAGGTCCCCACTAAAATAGCTAGCAGCTCCACATGCTTTAATAATCTATTTCTAAATTTAGCGGGAAACCAGGGTCTGGTGTGAAAGTCCCCTGGAGATCGCGCATAATTTCTTAATATATTGAAGAGATGCCAGAGGCCGATAAGTAAGAATCCCGCCCCGGGCAATACATAGCCAATAAAGGTACCCATTTTGGCTATAAAATTTTGATGAGTATACGTTGGGTGTATACCTATTGTGTATATATATATAAACAGCCGCCTAAGTTGCTGATTTTATGTTTTTTGTTGTAAGAAAGCGTGACCGTCAAGCAGGGTGTGTCGCTTCTGTCATCACGATCGTCATTGCATACAAACATACATTTGGAAGTACGTATTTCATGACAAAAGTACAGACACTCAAATTTCTCTTTTTCGATTAACAAAAAAAGAAACTACACTTTTAGATTAAAATAAACACATGGCAATAAAAGGTTCAATGGGTCATCCTGTCACGCGCGATTATTTGACTAAGGAAATCTTGATCGAATAATCTTAAGCAGCAGGACATGTTTCCTCGCATACGTAACGGATGTGCTAATCACACTAAAAGATTTTGACGTTCACCATGATCAATGCAATTGTTAACTTTAGGATTTAAAAAACCATAAAAAGGAATAAAAAAAGGTTCCCGTGCAATATAAGTAGGGGAGAGGGCCCAGTAGTTGTGCACCCTAACTTCGCGCTTCTAATTATCCTACGTCGAATTTTCAAATCACTTCCAATTTTTTACAGCAGCTTACTTGGCAAGTTCTCTGCTTATAACTAAGGTTTCAGGGCCACATCATCAAATATGATGCCACATCAGCATGTGTTTTTGTCAAGGTGTCCAAAAAGGCCCCAAAAAATAGTGAGACCAATTCTCGTGCATTACATCATGAGTAGTTGAGCGCTGATGTGGTATCACATGATTGGTTGCTTTTTAGATCAAAAGCATACATTTTGTTTAATTATGGGTAGTCAAATCACAACTATTGGACATTATATAAACGACTATTGGGTATTATATTTACGATTGGGTGCGCGACTATTGGACCCCGCACGACTATTGGGCCCTCTCCCCTAATCACATTCTTAAGATTGAAAACCACACGCAATACACAATTGGACGAAGTCGCTCGCATGACAGTTTGGACCACGGGGGATTTCTTTTTCTTTGTCTCCCATCTAATTTTTCTATGGATTTTGTACAACTCCAAAGATTTTATTGAATAATCATTAGCTTGATTTCCAATAAAAATAAAAATATTTGTTAGGAAAACGAATCTAATTTTTTAGATAGAGGCGCTAGAGTTATTTTGCAAATGTTGTTAAAATTTAACATAAGATTAAACTAGGAGGTGCACCTTGTTGTGCAATGGGTACATCGAAGAGGGAAGGTCAATTAACGAAAAAATTTGGTCTATTTTTTTGCATATATTTGTGTAGTACATGCGTTCGATTGGTAGGCAAATTAGCAAATAATGTTGTTTGTGCAACAAAGGTCTCAAATGGAGAAGTAATAGCTTCAAATCAATTATGCATCCACTTACAAGGATCCAAATCATGAAGATAATCGAAATCCATTTCCAATAGGCTCATGTTATGTTTGCAATAGGGAGGGACGGAGAGAGAGGGAGAGAAATTGATAGAAAGAGGGAGAGATAGAGGGGGGAAGAGTGAGAGAGGGGCAAGAAGATAGAGATGGAGAAGGAGAGAGAGAGGGATATGAAGTAGAGGGGGATAGAGATAGAGACAAAAATGGAGATCGAGAAGGCGAGGGAGATATAAAGAGAGATGGGAGAGAGGGATAAATAAAGATGGAAGAGATAAATATATAGAGAGGGAGAGAATGAGAGAGGAAGATATATATATATATATATATATATATATATATATATATATAAAGTCATACAGAGAGAGGGAAAGCTATAAGGGTAGAGAGATGGAGAAATAACAAGATAAAGACGAAGTGAGAGATGGAAGAAGAAATATGGAGAGATAGAGATAGAGAGGTAAGACTCGATATAGATATAGAGGTCTAGGAAGAGGGAGAAGGAGAGAGATGGAGAGATATGAATGGATAGAGAGAGGGAGACATCTAGAGATAGAGGGGGGAGAGGAAGATAGAGGTAAAGATGAAGATAGATCAAGAGAGAAAGAGGGAGACAAGTAGATAGAGAGATAGAGATAGACCTAGAGGGAGAGATAAAGATAGAGAGAGATAAGGAGATAGTGATGAAGAGATATACATATATAAAGGAAGAAGAAGAGGGAGATAATGATGAAGAGATAGTGATATAAGAAGATATAGAGGGATGAGGAGAGAGAGATAAAGATTGAGAGATAGACAAACAATGAGAAGTAGCTATAGACAAATAGAGATGGAGGGAGAGAAATAGGGTTGATAGAGAGAGAAAGAGGAAGATATAGATATATGGGAAGATAGAGAGGGAGAGGTATGTGAAGAGAAAGGGAGAGGAGGAGATAGAGAGATAGAGACAAGTAATAGAGAGAGGGAGAGAGAGATAGAGAGATAGAGATAGAGATATGGAGGGACAAACAAGGATTACGTGTGTGAGAGAGTAAGAAAGTTATAGAGATAGAGATAGGGATGGAGAAATATATATATATATATATATATATAGAGAGAGAGAGAGAGAGTGTGTGTGTGTGTGTGTGTGTGTGTGTGATGAGAGAGATAGAGAGGGAGAGAGATATATAAACAAGATATGGAGGGAGAGAGAGGGAGAGAGGGATAGAAAGAGGGAGATATAAAGAGATAAATATAGTGGGAAAGATAGAGGGGGAAGAGAGAGAGATGTAGGGAGAGCTAAGGAGTTAGAGATGGGGGAGATACATAGAGAGGAAGATAGAGATAGAGATGGAGAAGGAGAGGGAGAGGAATATGAAGTAGAGGGAGATAGAGATAGAGGAAAAAATGGAGATGGAGGAGAAGGAGAGGGATACAAAGGAGAGGGAGATATAAAGAGAGAGAGGAGAGACAGATAGACAAAGAATATGGAAGAGATAAATATATAGAGAGGGAGAGAATGAGAGAGGAAGATATATAAAGATAACAATATATAGAAAGTGATAGAGAGAGACAGAGAGAGATAAAGATATTGGGAGGGAGAAACAAGGATTGTGTGTGAGAGAGCGTGAGAGAGATATAGAGATACAGATAGGGATGGACAAATATGGAGTGTGGGTGATGTGTGATGAGAGATAGAGAGGGACAAAGATATATAAATAAGATATGGAGGGAGAGAAAGAGGGAGATATAAAGAGAAAGATATAGTGGGAAAGATAGAGGGGGAAGAGAGAGAGAGAGAGAGATGCAGGGAGAGCTAAGGAGTTAGAGATGGGGGAGATACATAGAGAGGAAGATAGACACAAATATGGATCAAATATTTCACATATTTTCTATACATATTTCCTAGTGAATGTGGCTTCTAGGGGGAACTGTAATATGTTCCAACAAAGGTATAAATGTAGAAGTGATAGCTTCAAATAAACTATGCATCCACTGACATGGATCCAAACATGACCAAAATAAAAATTTGGAATCAAGAAGATAATCATGCTCCATTATAAATAATCTCATGTTATGTTTGTAATAGGGAGAGAGGGAGAGAGAGGGAGAGGTAGGGATAGAAAGGAGATATAGAGGAGGGAAGAGAGAGAGAGAGAGAGGGGGGGATAAGGAGATAGAGATAGAGAGAAATATAGAGATGGAGATGGAGAGGAACATTTATTTTAAAATAAAAATTGTCCTTGAGGATGTAGAAAATGATTAGAAGGATAAATCAATGAAAACATAAACCAAATGCATACAAAATGACATTATACCTTCATCATCTTCAACTCCATGGATTGAGCTACAATTTGCACCCAAGACTTGTAGATTTTCTCTTAATGAAATGTGGTTGCTCATGATTTTTGTAGCATAAGAGTATGATAGAGGTAGATTGATTAAAATAAGAGCAAATGCCTCAATTTATAGATTTTTGAAGGTTGAAATCAATGGCTAAGATGCATTGAGTAAATGGAGGCTCAAGATTGAATGGAATGATGGAGGATTAGCCACAAGAGGAAAGGAGGTGTAAGATCAAAGTGTTCTCACACGTGTTCTCACACATTGGAAAGACCATGAAAGAGACATGTCTATGACATGTGTAAGAGGTAGGGTGGCCTCACATGTGTGAGAGATATGCTCACACGTGTGTGAGAAAGGGGTAGGATAGGTAGGTTACGATACTTGTCACATGGTGACAAGTTTAGATCTTGATCCATGTAGATGGATTCAAGGGCTAGGATTGAGTGGACAAAGATTGATGGTCAAAGTGGAATTAAATAATAAGAAAATGATAATGAAGGTTAATTAGCCTAAATTAATTAATTGAGCAGGTATTAATTAATTTATTTAGTTGGAAGGTTTGGGGGCTAGGGTTAGATTATTTATTTAATTAAAGGTGGTGGATAAAGGTAATGGGGAAATTATTTAAATAAATAATAAATATTTATCTAATTAAATATTAAGATAGGTAAAGTCAAGTTTGGTTATGTTAAGGTCACATTTCAAGTGTCTATATTTTGCCCCTCTTTGAGATGATGTTGTGACTAAGAGAAGTAAAATCATTTCAAAGAAGAATAAAATATAATGGGTAGGAAAGGGATAAGGACTAGTGGCATGATTCCCTAGTCACTAACGAGGATGAGGAAGGATGATGAGGAGGTAGTGGTATGGCCCCTCGAGAGGAGATGTGGGTTCAAAGAACACGGGCATGATCTCAAAATGGATGAGAGGACTAGAGGATGAAGGATAACAAGATAGAGGAAAATCATGGATGGATGGTTATCATGTTGCTATTGTATAATAACCTAAATTTGATATTGTACTTGACATTATGCACCAAGGTATAAGGAATTAGGATGACAATGTGCCATCTATGTGATAAAAAAAGGTTAGATGCAAACATATAACTTATAACACCATGATATGGAATATCATGATGCTTCTATAGTAATTGAGTGCAAAGACCATGATAAATGCAAACAATGATAAAATATACAAGCAATAAGTAATGAACCAAAGGAAAATAAGGACTATGCTCCAAGTCAAGCTGAAAACCAATTGATTGATGAATTGATTAATTGATGATGATGATGATGATAAGGATAGCAAAGTTAACGATAAGAACAATGTGTATTCGAAAGATTGTAATGATAAGAATAGCATGTGGGTTGGAAAGGATGCATCCCTATGATGATAATTTATTAATGGATCAATTGATTTCAGTTGATTTGGATCAAAATGATGGTTTGAATTTGGATGATGCACTAGATTGCAAGATTGGATTGTATGAATTAGGATTGATTGCATTAGATGGTTTGGATGGGGATGGTTGGATTGGGAGGATAGATGGATTAGATAAGATTGGATTGGATTGGATTGGATTGGATTAAGGATAGGATGATTAGTATAGAGGACTAGATGTGATCCAATGACAAGGGGGAACTAAGCCTTGGGAAAAGCATGGGAGGATAGAAGATAAATGGATTGGATAGGATAGGAAAATAGGATTCTTAGGAGGATATGATGGTTAGGATAGAGGAACCAATGACAATGGAAAACAAAGGAATGGTAAAGGATGGAGGAATTCCATGGATAGGAGAGAGGTATTTTGATGATGGATGATGATGGGAGATAAGAGGATGGTGGATGGGGGATAGGAGGATGGAGCTCCAAGGATTGCATTGTAAAGGAACAAGATAATAAGTTATGTATGAGGTGGAAGGATAGTGCATAAAAGATATGGAAGGATAGAGGAAATAAGGTGTTCATTGTCCAAAGCATGAATGGATATTTTACCCCTAGCTCTCTATCAAGATCAAGGGTGAAAAGAGAGCATGAAATTGGATAGGATGAAGGCATGGAGATAGGATAAGGGATATGAGATGATGGATATTGGAGTATGTGAATAATATATGGATGTATGCATGGATATTTGACCACTAGGATCCTCATTAAGATGAAAGATGGGAAGGGAGATGGATTTGGATAGGATAGGAGGAAGGAGATGGAAGGTATGGATGTGATGCTTATGAATATCCTTAACCTTTTCAAGATCAAAGGTGGAAAAGGGAGGATGGGTTTAGATAGAATGAGGGATATGGGATGAATGATATGGATAGGATTGATAATATCAATTGGATAAGATATGGACAATAAGATACATGATGTTTGGGAATATCGTTAGCCTTGTTAAGATCAAATGTGGAAAGGGGATGATGGACTTAGGTAGGATGATGGATAAGGTAGTGGAAGGTGTAGATAGTGTGGATGAGATTTTTGGATCTCATTTGTGTCAAATAGTTTGTTCTTGATGACAAAATCCCTTTCAAATGATCATGGTCCAAATTTGATGACAAAATCTCCTTTAGTTGGTTCTATTTATTGAGAGTTTCAGATTGGTCTTTTATGTTGGATCATGGAACAAATTTAATGACAAATTTGTTTATATGGCTTATTTGTCTTGGCATTCAGTGGACAATTTACATTCAGAATTTTCATATTGGGTTACATTCAGATTCAGTTTACGTTCAAAATTTTAATATCTTTTGATACTGATCAGTTTGAGCCTCATGCAAATACAGGTTATCTTATTTGTACTTGTACTCGGTTCATGGTATTGGTTTTCAACTTCAGGCCCTCTTGTCAATATCAGAATTATGATCTTGGTCTTCACTCGTTTAGGTATAAGATTTCATGGTTTACTCAGTAGTATTTGAATTGGTATCTCATTGATGATCATGGCACATGTGGTTCAATACTTCGATACTCTGCTTCATCTCTAACAGTTTGTTTATTACATCAATTCCTTCATATTCAAATTAATCTTGGCATAAGTTTCATATTACTCTTCATGGAGAAATCACCATTCACAACTTTCACTTGGTTTTGGTTGGTATTCTGAAGATTCATTTTATGACTTGGTGAAAGTCATATTTATGGAAATTCCCTTAATGATCTTCTTGGGCATAATTTGATGGAGATACCGTTGGTAGATAATTTTATTTAAAATCATATTTTATTTGCATTATTTTAATGGTCATTCAAAAGGGACGTGGCTTTGACTTGATTCATCATTTTATCGACCTTATTGAATTTGAAAATGACTTTGGTTAAAGTCATCGATAGCCATCATACATTTCTATTCTTATCATTTCCTTTGGAGATCATGTGGTCGACATCATTATTTAATTATTTGGTCTTTCTTTATAATGTGGTCGGCAGATTTTTTGGTCTTTGACAATGAACTTAGCAAGTTTTTGAGCTATCATTATTAAGTCTTATGACTTATGCGGATTTCAAACTTCATTATGCTCTTTTGAATTAGTCATCGAATGAATTGGTAATAGGAAATTTTAGGGCAAATCATTTTCTTTTTCGCTGAGTACAAAACCCTATCCGCCATCATGAAGACATTGTGATCTGCAAATTCTTTTGGGCTCCCTCTATGTCAACTTGTTAAGGTTTTTGAAATTGACTCATTATGAGAGCTCAACCATGTTGTTTTCTCTGTGCATGGAAAGTTTGTGTCGATTGTGAAGTCAAAGGGAGCAGCTATTGTGGTTGGCATCGAATCTATGGTATTTATTTATTTCTCTTGCTGCACAAACATTTATCATTCTCATCTTTTATTGTGTCTATTTTTAGCAAACAGCTGCCACAGTTTTTCTCAAATCTAAAAAAGAATAAGCATTCTTCTTGTGGCAGAAGTTAACATATTTCAGTTATTATGGAAATAAGGGGTTTGATTCTCTTTCAAATTGACTCAGCTATGAAGGTTTATTATCACTATTTTTATCTTCTAAAACTGCTCTTTGCATTTCGGTTACTTGAGGCAAATGATGCCCTGACAAAGTATTGTTATTCTTGCTTTGAGGGTTTTTGATTTACAGTTGGTGGGCAGTCGTGCTTTTTAAAAATCTGGCAGTTTCATTGTGAAATGATCTCATATGTTTCAAATATGATGGATTTTACATATAAAATAACTTCAAATTGCTAGTTTATTTTAATATGCATCTAGTTTTTTAAAAGGCACTTGCAGATTTGAAAAGGGACTTTGATTTATGCTTGTCAGTTTTTTTGACAGCCTATTGCACAGGTGTTACTCTAGCAGATTTTTATTCACTGGCATCTTTTTCCTAAATTTAGAAAGGAGGTTTCAACTCCCCTTTGACCTAAAATTACTTTGAAGATTCTTCTGATAGACACACTTAAAGTATTGTATAAAAACCAGTGGTGTAAACACTGTGAGATCTCTGGTTGTAATTTTGGAATATTGTTCTTTGGCTGTATCAAAAATGTGTTGAAAAACTCTGTATTAAAAATCTGAAAAATAAAGATGCAGAGATATTGTAATATTCTTCTCTATGTAATATTTTAAGGATTCAATTTTTGAATTCTTAGGGTATTAGGTAGATGAGAAAATAGAGAGTTATGAGCTTGACTAAAAACAGAGAGATCCTATGAGATATTATTATTGTTCAAAAATATAATTTGAGGGGTTGGCACTCCTTGAGATTGATATCTCTAAACGAGGGGTTGGTGCTCCTTGAGTGGGTGCTCAAAAATTAGCCTATAAGGTATTGTGAACAGTTGATTAAAAGATTAAGCCTGCAAGGCATTTCGAGAGTGGTTTTTATACCCCAAGAGGGTTTTCCACTCGGCAAAATCTTGTGTCTCTTTGTACTTTTGTGATCTCACTGCTTTACTGAGTTGTTTACTACTTTGTTCATTGATTGGTTACTACTTTTCTCAATTTTGGTTCTAAATGATTACATTCAACTTATGAATGCTTTAATCATTTTAATATTGAGATAATATCTGAGCTATGGTTTAATTTTATCAAATTGTTCAAATCTGTTTTGACATTGATTCACCCCCCCCTCTCAGTGTCATTTTCACTCCAACAGAGATGTGGTATGGATGAAGCTTTCCCCCAAATTTAGAGTACAAGAGGATGGGGGATTATGTATGACACATATTTACCAAGTTTTTATCATGATACTTTCCCAAGGTACCACAAGAAGTGGTTTTCACCATATGATGAATGATTTCTCTTTAATTTTTTCAATTTTTTTATATTTTTCTTCTTTTGATTTTTTTTGCAATAGCAAGGATGAATAAGGATGACGATAAGGATGTGGATAAGTGGATTTGGAATATATTGGATGGAAAATAGGGAGATGGAGGAAGGACTCAAACATCTAGGTCCATGGATGGTATACCTTGAAGATGTACTACAATTGACCATGGCAATTGGAGGTATGTGATAGGTTGTCGTTAGGGCCTATCACTTTAATTAATTAACACATTCATATATTGACTGGGTAGTGTCCAAAGGCTATATGCAATAGAAGACATCTTAACTATCTCTCAGGTTTCCTAAATACCAAACAACTGAATAAAACTCTAAACTAGAAGGTCTCTCACTTTGAAAATAGTAAATCATCTATCTAGAAAGCCAGAAATAAATTAAACTAGAAACTAGAAAACTATGAATCTAAAAAGAATCACCACTAAGTTAGAAAGCATGGAAATGATTAATCTAACGAATGTGAAAATTGTTGAAGAAGTATAACTCGCAAAGAAACTAGGAAACATTTATCTAGTGCAAAAGATAACAATCCAATAACTAACATAGAACAATTTAACATAAACAACTAAACGAAGGTGCTCCAGAACTTTAGATACTAAATTCAAAGACTACGAACTTAGCTGCAACCTGCAAGATTGAAACTGACAGTATGACACACACATGAAAATGAATTACAATTTTAATTTTTATCTATTAAAGAAAAGTGCAGAATGAAAAGTAAAATACTTATCTATCTATCTATAACCCTTGAGTGGCCAACTCTCGGGTGTTTCTATAGCTATCTCAGTTCACATGCACTGGTAATCTCCAAGTTACTTCATTCAAAGGACTCCATTCACATTGCTCAATAATTCAAAGAGTGGCGGGAAAACTCATTTTTATTCATATGGTAGTTTTTCTCAAAAAGACATATTTGGCACCATAACGGTATTCTTTTGTGTTCATCATTTACAACAGTTACATATTTATATGAAAGTGGCTAACAAAATCCTACTTTCCAGTTGATAAATTCTTTAACAGATTGTCAACAAATGGACTTTAAATCCCATGGCATGAAATATTAAAGAGGCTCGCACAAGCCATAAAGTTTTTGAAACTAAAAATAACAAAACTATGAAGACTCGGCCCATAGCGTGTGCTCCTAAAATTTTGGCACCCGCTCGATTGTTTTCAAAAATGTTAAGACCTGGGATCATTTTACTTTTGATTGGAATGGTGACTAGGAGTGGAAGTTGACCTGTGAAATGCTTAAGAACTAAACCGTTAAATCAGCATAAGTTAGTTTATTTCAACTAATTTCAAGAAGTAAAGTTTGCATGCTTATTCATAAAAAGAGAGCAATTATTTATCCTAAAGGTAATTAATTGGCAGGGTAAATTGGGCTGAAAGGTATAGGTTTGCATATTGAGGAGGTTATTTTTACCTCATCATTTCCTCGCCTTCCTAAGCCCAAGCAGGTCCTCCTACTCTTTGGTGTGTTCCCTGTCCTTGATTACCTTTATTCATCTCCTCATACTTGGAACTGAGATCATACAAATCATCTACCTCTGTATCTAGCTGCTCTGGGTTCCTCAAGAATCCTTGATGCAAAGTGACTCTTTGTACCCACCTTGCAAAACGTCATCACTTTGGTCCAGATTGGTATATTCTAAAGGAGGTGGTGAAAGAAGGAGAGGAGGTCTATACCTCATACCAATCCAATTAATCTTCAATTCTTCAAGGATTTTGGCCAAAGCTATTGCTCTTCTGTAGGACCATCTGATATTAAGGGGTGAAATTATTTCCCTTTTCTTGAGATACATAGGAAGAGGGGTATACTGTTAGAATCCAAGATCACCTGCATGCAAATGAATACCTGTCACATGCAAAAGACATGCAGAACCTAAAAAGATGTTCTGTGTAAACCTCTCAGTAAAAATGCATTAAGAGAATCAATTATTACAAAGTGATCAATCCTTATGAAGGAGATCAAGAAACCCTAAAAGGGAAACCCTAAATGAAACCCTAGTGTGCACACTTAATAATTAATAATTAATAAATGTGCCTAAGTTTAGCTTAAGTAATAAAGAGGAATAAGTGACTTAATTAATTAATCAATGTGATGTAATTAATTAAGCATAATTATTACTCTAACACCTTAAGATGAACTTAGGAAGAAGCTAAAACACTAGAATAAGATGCATGAAAGCAAAGATGGGTCCAACAACTAGGCCTGATCAGGTACCCATTTACAAATGCAAGAATGAGTAAGAGAAGGAAAAACCCAGTGGGACAAAACCCCCTTACAATGAGATAACATGCTGCAAAGAAGCACTGGAAGAACTCTGTAGAGTAACACTGGAACTTGATATAGGCAAGCAAGGAAATATGCTTCTGTATACTACTGAAACCGGATGAGAGTCACTGATTGACTCAAGGAATCATGATAAAGCAACAGAAGACCCGATGCCATAGAACACTCGAAAACTCCAAACTGGAACAACTCTGGAATCTATGAAGTAGCAAGTAATTATTGAAATGATGTATTACTGAAAATGAAGTGCAAAGATGCAAGATGCACTCTCCCAACTGCCAAAACATCCAAGTAATCGCCAAACAACCCATCGGGCCAAATCTGGACTAACTGATAAACCTGGGATAGATACAAAAAAAGTACATGGACAGTAACCTAGAGCTCCTCAATACCTTTCTGACGCTTCAAACGAGGCGAAAAACGGAGATCGTGGCAAAAAGTTATGAGCTCGGAAGCATAAAAAATACATCTGACTTCAAACAGAAATAAATGCAGTAAAACAGAAAAATACTATAAAATAAACTGCACCAAATGAAAGTGCTCGGAACTAGCTTTCCGGCGATATCTCGTTTGCCCGATTTCGATACCGTATGCCCAAGTTATGGCCAAAAGAAAAAAACTGCTTCTTTAGGGCAAACTAGGGTTAGGAGGGGGCATACGAGGGGCCGGCCGTACGCTGACGTCATGCTGACGTCATCAGTTCACGAGATTAAATTTGATGGTCGTCTGGCCGCAAAAAATCCTCCCCTTGCGGAAAAAATTGCGGTGCATATCTGCCGTCTCGGAATATTTGCATTGCGGTATATTCCCTTGAAACTTGCTCTCCGTCATTTGGCAGATGGCCGGAGCGTAGAGGGGCACCCGGCGGCGGTGTTTGGGTTCGCCCTTGATCGCTTAAGACAGATTCCAAAACACATTTTTGAATTTTTTATTTTCGTGCTTGGGAAGCGTGCTGGGGAGGCTGTACGGCTTCCCTGGTAAAAAAAAATTTGCCCTTCGGATCAACTGCTCCAAAATCGGTGATTTGACAGGCGTTTCTAGGGTTTTGGGACGCTGCGAATGCGATGGCGATGTCCGTTTGAGCCCATTGTGTCCCAAAAAAATGGCTACCCCCAGATCTTACAGAAAAAATGCCTGTGGAAACCCTTGCACCCGAAACTCACAAAGAGGCCATATCTTCAAATCATGAACAAGTAGCTGCAGGTCTAGAGCTCTGATACCATGAGCATGTTAGAATCCAAGATCACCTGCATGCAAATGAATACCTATCACATGCAAAAGACATGCAAAACCAAAAAAGATGTTCTCTGTAAACCTCTCTGTAAAAATGCATTAAGAGAATCAATTATTACAAAGTGATCAATCCTTATGAAGGAGATCAAGAAACCCTAAAAGGGAAACCCTAAATGAAACCCTAGTGTGCACACTTAATAATTAATAATTAATAAATGTGCCTAAGTTTAGCTTAAGTAATAAAGAGGAATAAGTGACTTAATTAATTAATCAATGTGATGTAATTAATTAAACATAATAACTTATTACTCTAACATATACCGCTCTTTAGATGCATGCCAAATTGGTCCTATCAACTTTGGCCCTTATTCCTAAAAGTGATCATAGCACAACCGGAGGTTGTTATTGTACTTGCCCTATACTTCCTTTTTAAGTTGGACACCCAAAAATTGTGCCTTGAAAGAGAAGGGCTTCCTATGAGGATATCTCATTTGCAATCCCACAGTCCTTTCTGCATGTGCATATTCTCTTGATCTATCTTGCTAATGAAGTTGATTTCTCATTGTAGATAGGAATGATCTCAATTGCACTTCTCCCACAAAGAAAATAACAAATAAATCTATATATTTTTCTAGGAGCATATTATGAAAAAAGAACTCACATAACAAATCTTGTTGTTCAGGGAGTGACTCAACAAATATCTTTACAAATTCCTTATCATCAAGATCATGTGGCTGATTTTGGTGAATTATTTGTAGCTTCCATCTTAAGAGTTGTTCATTAAGAAACATGGAGTACAACCTAGATGGTCTTCTACTGGCTAATAATAATTCACCAATTTCACAAGCATCCTGTTTACCCCTATATGCTTGATGAAAAGATTATTTTTAACATTACCAATTCCCTCTTCAACCTATTATTCTAAAATTCCACATCCCTTAAAAAATAGCAATGCTCTATCCATTTCATTAATATTGGAGGAATGTGTACCTGAAACCATTATATAACAATAGGTTTAGTTTGTGTCTCTTTTGATTCCATAATTGGTTTAGTGTCACTCTCTTGTAGATCTTGCTCTAATTCCACAATCTTACTGATAGAAGCATTCAATTCAATTTCCTATCTACTTCTTTCTTCTTCAAAAGCACTAAATAATTGCATAAAATTATTTTTCAGGTCTTTAATATGCTTATCTTTGTCAAACAAAGCAACCTTGTGTTGTTTATCTTGTTGATTCCATTATTGAATCTGGTACTGCAGGTATTCAATGAGCTTTTCTTTTTCCTCCATCTGTGCTGTCAATTTTGCAATTTCTTGGTCTCTCTTATTTACAATGGCAGCTTGCACCTCAATCTCTTCTTTTTCTAGGTAATTTTTGCTTCATCATCTTGTAGCCTAGTTCTTAGTTCCACAATTTATGTTTTTAACTTTTCTAATTCCTCACTTCCATGGCTAGATTTTGTATCCCCTGTGTCCATAGAGAAGGATGAATGAGGAATTTCCACATCACCATGAGGCACATTTTCTTCCTTAGTATCCTCAGGAAGGGATCAGTGAGACACTTGTTTATCAACATGAGGCACATGTTCTTCCCCAGCATCCATAGAGAAAGATGACTGAGGAATTTCTACATCGGTGTGAGGCACACTTTCTTCCTCAATATCCATAGAGAAGGATGAATGAGTAATTTCATGAGGTACATTTTTCTTAATTTCAGGTATGCTTCCCACTCTATCAAGGAAAGGAGAAAATCCCCCCATAGGTTCATCTTCAATCCGCTCTGAATGTGGCAACTGTGTTTTCTCCCCCTCCTGTTCTTTGGGTGATGGGGTTTTCTCTTCCTCTTCCCTAGGAAATTGATCACCTTGCTTTTCTATTTCATTTATTTCCTCACTATTAGGTGGACTATCAATTTCTACCACCTTTAATGAAGTCCTGGCCTTCTTCCTTTTTGAAGTACTGTGTATGTCCTGGGGTTTAGGTTCATTGGCCCTTGAAGACAACCTTTTACTTCTCCGTAGAGGAGTCATTTGAAAGGTAACTTTGCTTCGTTTCTTCCTCTTGTGAGGAGGTTCCTCTTCATCTCCGAAGTGCACAATTCCCACCTCCCCTTCATGTCCTGGGGTTTCTACCTCATCCGAAATTTTTTTTGACACATCGCCGCTGGGAGTTGTTGAGGTCTATTGGGATTCAGGAGCATCTAATGCCTCTGAGGAGGGTTCTCCTAAAGACAGATCTTTTTGTTTAGAAGATTCTCCCTCCTCATGTGACCTTCTTGGTTCTACATTTTCAAATTTCCATAGAAACCTTTTCCACTTCTCTGTATTTTTTGTGGAAATTATATTTACATATTAACTGTATGAGACTATTATGTTTGACGGGCCCTGTCCCAACTTTGTACTTTTCCATCATAGAGGTAACTGAATGACATAGGAAGGCTAATAAATTTACCCTAAGAGAAGGGTCCTCAATGTTGTGGCATAAATGAGTCAGCAAACAAAAAGGGGGTCCCACTACTATAGTCATTTGTCCCTCACAAGTGAAATACTTAATTATCCAAGCTACAACAAACTTCCAAGGTTCTAGAAGAGACATTCTATGGATTCCCTTATTTTGTCACTTGGTGCTTATGGTCATTATAGGTTGGGGTACCCCTTCCCTATGAAATAGTTCTATTAATTTTTTATAGGGAACATGGGCATTTTCATTTAAATCAATTCCTTTATTTTTGAGACCAGAAAGACGAGCAATGGTTTTCATACTTACCCAAAATTTCTTGCCGCACACCAAGGTCTGCCCATCTGCAAAATTCTTGACAAATTCTTTCACAAGTTGCTCTGTATAACCTTCAAATTGCTTCATGAATTCTAGCCACCCGACTTTCTAAAATAAAGCTGCAATATTGCCCAATGCCAACAATAGAGTTGCAAAAGTTGGCTCAGACTTCTTAGATCCTCCCATTCTCCAAGTTGTTTTTTTTTTCTTAGTCGGAAAAATTTTGTAGAACTCTGTAATTCTTTCTTGACTGAATTGCAGACGAGAAAATAATTTTGTGTCGATATACCCAATGGAGGAGAAGTTAATTATCACCTTTCTTGTCACCTTACTGAGTAATTATGACAAGCTTTCATGGGGAATTACACCACTATTGTCATACTTTTAGCAATCGTGTGAAGGCACAAGTTTCAAAATTACAAGGAGAAATAGATCATGCGAATTAATTAGCCTTCATTCAAAATAAGTACTAAATCTTCAAATAAATAAATTTGTGCGTACCTTAGGTCTTGTCATTAGATCGAATGTCACTCACCTATGCTAACGTAATTGATAGTCATATGGTTGGCGAGGGTGGCGGTGGATAATAATGGCATGGATGGAATGGTTAAAATGGCAGAGAAAATTATTATGGAGCAGATCTCGAAGCGGCATAAAATCAAATGATGGGCATGCGTGAAACTTAGGAAAAATCAAAATACTAGAAAGACAATAATTTACAAAAATCTAGAGCACTACTGAAAAATGCAACCAAAGTAGAGGAAAAGAGAGAGTTCTTGAACATCACAGAGAGATGTCATCAAAACATGGTAGCAAGATTGAAGATTCTAGAGCATCACTGAAAAGATGCAACCGAGACAGCAACAAAAGCTTCCAGAGCATCGTCGAAAGATACAATTGGAGCAACAACCAAAATTTTAGGAGCATCATCGAAAGATGCAGCTAGAGAAACAACCAAAATTTCTAGAGCATCATCGAAAGATGCAGTCGGAGCAACAACCAAATTTTTTGGAGCATCCGAACAAATTTTTGGATCACTAGAGAAAAATTTTGGAGCATCACTAAAAAGATGCCACCAAAAGGAAGAAATAGTAGAATTCCAGAGCATCACTGGAAAGATGCCATCGGAAGGAAGAAAGATGTGAGATTTTGGCCTTGGCTTCCCGATGCATCATTGAGTGATGCGTCAAAATGCAGGATCAGGGAGAGGAGTGGGACCAGTCTGTTGTGCAAGTTTCAGAGCATTGCAATAAAATTTTTTGGAGCATCGTAGCAACTGCACTGACAAGTTCCGGAGCACTGTAGCAGGGTGCGCCGGAATTGTGTTTGCCAAAAGATGAAGTCGTGCAAAATATAGACAAAATTTTAGTTAAGTCCAAATGGTGAAGTTGATGAAGAAATTGAAGAAACATTCTGAAATGAAGTTTTTTTGTTTTGTGGTTTATTTGACAAAACTATATTGACCCTGCCATAGCAGAGTCAATGTAGTGGATTTCTCCTTGCGTTTTGACCATTTTTGTAATCTCCTCTTTATTAATAGGCTTATCTTGAATGTGTAATCAGTGCCCATTAACTAGAAAAGTTCAGATATCACCTTCAATAAGTTTCAGCTCAACCGAACCATTAGCAAACACTTCAAAAATTTCGTATGGTCGAAGCCAATGTGTCTTGAGTTTCCCTTGATGATCCTTATATCTGGAATTGAACAATAATGCCCAATTCCCTATATAGAATTATTTTTGTTTGATATGTTTATCATGCTAGACCTTACATTGTTGTTGGACCAGTTTAGTTTGATGGACGACATCCAAACGAAGTTCGTCCAATTCGCTAAGCTTTAAAACTCTCTCAATTTGGGCTCATTTAAGATTCATGCCCAACTCCATGGATGTTCTTGTTGGAAATATGTGCCTCAATCCCACAGGCTGAAACCTCTGAAAGGGCCAAGTCAGTGTGACATCTTTTCTGTCTGGCTGACTAGCAGCTTGAATCTTGTTGAATAGTACAGGTCGTTGTGACCTTATAGGAGTCTCGTCGAATGCTTATACATTGGAGTCATCGGGATAACCTATGGTGGCTCGGTGAGAAGTCTTATCGAGTAATATGTCTCACCGACAATATGTTACATGTTGGAGTCTTCGCTATGACATTTCATTTGGTATGACCTCTTACAGCGTGGAGATCTCTGGTCGATAGGCCATTCTATCGGATATCAGGGAGAGTCTTGGATGTTCGCTATGAGCTCTCAGCGATATGATTGTCTCACTGACAGCGTGTTTTATGTTGAAGCCTTCGGGGAAAGTCTTGGGTGTTCGGTAAGAAGTCTTACCGATAAGAATGTCTCACTGACAGTATTCTATCGAGGTAACACTAGAGAACTCGGTAAGAGCTCTCAGCGAGAGTGGTAAGTCTTGCCGACCATTCAGTGCTCGATGGAACTATAGTCATCAGAGTAGCTCAAGGCGGTCGTTATGAAGTCTTGGTGACTCATGGGTCTTGTCAATAGTAGTATGGCTACGAAGTAACATAATAGATCTCGGTGAAACCTCTTGGCGATAGTTGAATGTCTTAGCGATAGATGGATGCCGATGGAAATGCTAATGGCTCAGTATGACTTAGGACCTCGATATAAGGTTTTGGAAAAAGCAATGAGTCTCGCTGACTGGTGGATACACTTTGGATTACCATGATGTATTTGTTGTGATGTCTTGGCGATAGCAGTATGTCTTGCCGACTGTTGGATGCTTCGGTGCAACTTAAGAAGTCTCGGTGTAACCTCTTGGCGAGTGGTAAGTATTTCCGATAGCAATGTTGAAGTTGATGCAATGGTTGTAAGCTCAATGGAACCTCTTGCCGATGGAAAAATCTTGGCGATATCAGATGCTAAGTTATGTGTGGCATCGGGGAGACACGGTCAGTGTCTCACCGACATGCCAACACAGACTGAAGTTTTTTGACCGAGTGAAGACCATCCTATGTGGCGTCGCGTGGACCAATCAGAGAAGCCGAATGGGAACCGTTGGAAGATAATTCGTTGTGGCAATTCTAAGAGGAATCTCGATAGATAAGGAATGACATGAATATAGTTTGTAGTTGCAGATGCTCAGGGCTTCGGTTGGTTTGAAGAAAAATTGTGTGAATAGTTCGAATTGTATCAAAGTGATTTCTATTCTGTAAAGATTGTAACTTGAAGGTTCCTGTACAAGATTGGTCATTGTGAAAGCTACTGTAATCTGGCATCAGAAAGATAAGTCAGAACTTTGTATGTAATTATTTGTTACTGTAATACAAAGTGACTTCTCTTGGTGTGGTGGGTTTTTCTCTCGTAAGGGTTTTCCCACGTAAATCTGGTGTTCATATGTGTTTGTCTAATTCTCCATTTCTGCTATTTATTTCAAAGTGCATCTTAATTGAACTGTAATTGAAAAATTAAGAGTATATCTGCATTCTTCCCTGAGGTTTTGACGTTAGGAGAGTTGTTTCCGCATCTAATTTTCCTTATAGTTCTAAGGGTTTGGAGGTCAAATTTAATGGGTAAGAGGGGTTTCTTCCCAAAGAATAACTCATAGGGACTATAGCCAGTAGTTGATTTCCAAGTGGTGTTGTAGGCCCAGAAAGCTTTTGGTAGTTTCCTAGCCCAATATTTCTTTCCCAAAGAAACCATTTTTGTTAAAATGTTTTCCAACTCCCTACTAGTGACCTCAACTTATATGTTTGCCTATGGGTGGTAGGGTGAGGACTTCTTGTGACTTACTTGGAAATGATCTATGAATGCCAACATGACTTTAGACATAAATTGGGGGCCCTGGTCTATGAAAATTGTCCTTGGAGCTTCGAATTTGAGGAAAATTCTATTGTAGAGGAAGTTAGCTACCTGTTCCTCCCTAGAAATACGTAGGGATTGCACTTTCGAACACTTAGTCAGGTAATTGGTACTGACCAAGATGTATTATTTTCCTTGTGAAGGAGGGTCTATTGGGCCAATAAAATCTAATCCCCATTTTTCAAATGGTTCAAGGACTACCTGAGGCTATAGGGGCATTTCGTTAGAGGTTGTTGACCTTCCTACCCTTTGGCATTCATCACATTGGTGAACTTATTTGTTGATGTCCTTGTGCATTGAAGACCAGTAGTGTCCCACTCCCAAAATCTTGTGAGCTATCCTTTTAGCAGAATAATGCCCTCTTGAAGGGTCATCATGACAAGCTCTTAGGATACTATAGGTTTCGTCTACCCTAACACATCATCGTAAAACCATATCAGGTCCATATTGAAACAAGAATCCATTAATCCATTTGAAAGGGGCACTCTCTCTAACAAGGCATTTCTTCTGTTTTGATGAAAAGTGAGGTGGCACTTCTATGGTAGCCAAATAATTCACAATATCGGTAAACCAAGGGGTTTTAGTGGAGATGATGAACATATTTTCATCTATAAACTCGTCTTGTACCATAGCACAGTCGCCATCATGTTTAATTTAGGACAAGAAATCTGTGACTACGTTGGACTTGGTTTGTAAACAATTGTTACATTGAATTCCTGGAGGAGAAGTAACCACCTAATTATCCTTGCATTTACCATAGGTTTGTTCATGAAGTACTTAATGGTTGAGTGATCTATATGCACTATGACTTTATATCCTGTGACATAATGTCAAAATTTATTGATTGCATGAACAATAACCAAGAATTATTTCTTTGTTGTGGTATAATTCTTTTTTGTTGGCGTCAAATTCTTGTCGATGAAGTATATAGCATATTTTCCCCCATTCTCATCTTTTTGCCCTAGAACTGCTCCAATGGCATCATTAGACACATCGACTTAAATATGGAACATAAGGCTCCAATTAGGTCCTCGAAGGACAGGGGCAGAGATGATTTTCTCCTTGATAATCTCAAATGAAGACTGACACTCAAGCATCCAAATGAAGTCTACATTCTTCTGAAGAAGAGAAAACATAGGGGTTGCAATTTTACTAAAGTTTTCTATGAATCTTTGATAGTATCTAGCATCCCCTAAGAGACTCTTGACATCAATCTGACTTTTTGGGATCTCAAGTTTCATGACTTTGATTTTCTTACGATCAACCTTAATCCCTTTGGCTGAAATATGATGTCCCAACACTATTCCTTGTTCCACCATGATCAAATGTTTCTCATGACTTAGGGACAAATGATGATCCTCACACCATTTTAACACCTTGTCTAGATTCGTGAGGGCTTCATTGAAATTTGAACCATATACAGTGAATTCATCCATATAAACTTCCACACACTCATTTACCAACTCACCAAATATAGCTAGGATAGCCCTTTGAAATGTTGCAGGAGTGTTACATAGCCCAAAGGGAAGAACCCAATATGAAAATTTCCCCCAAGGTTAGGTAAAGGTCATCTTATCTTGGTCTTTTGCTACCACCTGTATCTGGTTGTATCCACTAAATATATCCAAAAATGAAAAATATTTCCTCTCGGCCAAGTTATCCAACACTTGGTTCACGAATGGCAGAGGGAAATAATCTCTATGTGTTGCTTTGTTAAGCTCCTTATAGTCTACAAACACTCTCCACTTCCCATTCTTCTTTGGAACTACAACCAAGGGTGACACCCACTTGTCAAAAATTGGGTAGATAAATCCTAGTTGTAAGAGTTTCTTAATCTCAGTTTTAACGATGTCTTTCAGAGCAGGGTTGAGTCTCTGATGTGGTTGGCAAGTAGGTCGAACATCCTTAGTATAGATATGATGTGTACACACATTAGGGTGTATTCCTATCATATATGTATAGTACCAAGCCAACACTTTAGATCTATTCACTAGGGTGTCAAACAATCTATGCTCTTCTGTCTTAGTCAACCAACCGTTGATGTTCAAAGTTTTTCCTGGCAGCAACATAATGGTTTTGAATCCCGGATAGTTGGATGTGACAATGTACATGGGCCTTATCATGGTGTTAAGAGGATAGTTGTGTGGTATTTTTTTATGAAGCTAGGAAACATCTACAAAGAAATGATGAGTTTTTGGAAATAAGTTCATCAAAGGACAAAGTAATCCGATGAAACTGGCACCATCAAATTTTGCATGATCTATGTTGATTGGGTGTCCTAGGATTTGTTCTACATCTTTCATCTCCTCACTACTCGAGTCCATAGTAAGACTTTCCATTTCATTTTCTAGTTCATCCTCTAATTCTTCACCGTGTTGTTTAATGACTACCATGGCCAGTGAAGCCAAATTTTCCTATCCATTGGGACTTTTTGGTTCATCAACCCATACTTTATTATGTTTGGCAGGCTTGGTAGGAGGATACAAAAATTGATGTTTGCTATTAGTTCCATGTGAGATGGTCATTCCTCCCTCCCTACAACCAATTTTGGCTACAACGGTAGCTAACCATGGTCATCCCAGAATTATTGGATAACTATCTTTGGGTGTAAGGGATTCAATTATCTGAAAATCTACTAGGTATTCCCATCCATCCACTTTAAGAAGAATGTTTTCAATGATGCCCTTGGGAATAGCTATGGATTGATTCACCATCTATAAGACTGTAGTTGTGGGGCGTAGATTAGTAAGTCCCAAATTTTCATTCACATCAATAGTCATCACGTTAATGGATGCTCCAAGGTGTACCAAAGCATTAGGTATTGCTACCTCATTAACTGATACTGTTATAAGCAAACTACTTGGATCATCATATTTTGGAGCAGTGGTTGTCCCATCCAACAAATCAGCTAGGTACTCATTTATGTGGACAATATTAATTCGATTTGGTTTTCTCCTTGGGGTTTTGATACACAACTATTTAATCAACTAGTTTAACTCAGGAATTTCCTTAATTGCTTGTAGCAAGGGGACTTCAATCTGTAATTGTTTAATTTCCTATATCAATGCGGTTTCGGTGGATAAGGTCATTTTCAGAGCATCTTTCACAAGAATTGGTTTCATTTTCTCCAGAAAAGGTGCTTTGAGTTTTTCTTTAGGCGTGGGATCCTTCAAAAGTTTAGTTGGACACTGTTTGGATTTAGGAGCGGGATCCTTCATAAGTTCAGTTGGAGACTGTTTGGATTTAGGTGTAGGATCCTTCAGCAGTTCAGTTGGAGACTGACCCCCCTCCTCTTGAGGTAGGTTGGAAGCTCTAGTTGAAGATGGTAGGTTGGGCTTATGTTGTGTAGTGTCTAGGATTTGTTCTATAGATGTGGGTGTTATTGTGGTTTCCTCAGCAGACTTCTTGACCGGTTCATCTAATTTTTCTTCAATATTCAGCTGCGAAAGTGTTTTTCCATACCTCAATTGTAGATTTCCATAGTGTATGGCATTAATTCCAATGACATTGTCTTGTTTGGTAGAATATACCAGAGTATTTGGGCGGTTGTTCTTTGGGTTCAGAAATGGTTGCGTCGGAAGTGGTGGTTGGTTAACTTGTTCAATTTGTTGAGTGTTTTGGGGAGGTGGTAGAATATTTTTTTGTTGAGTAGGTACTCTCCTGGGGCTGATGTAAAACTGATGTTGAGGTTGATTCCATTGAGGAATGAGATTTTTAGGGTACCACTACTGTTGAGGTTGATTATGCCATTGAGGGTTACCCCAAGATTGATTTTCCCATTCTGGTGGTCCCCAGGGATAGGTTCCCCAATTAGGGGGTACTGGAGGTGGTGCCTGAGGCTAGGGTGTTTCCCATTGATTATTGTTCCAATTAGGATTGGAGTTATAGCCATAGGAAAAATTGCCTCCAGTTCTTTGATTGACAACATTCACTTCTTCCTTGACTGGGGTTGTTCTTTTCTTGGAATTTTTTATGGCATTCAGTAGCTCACACTAATCGATGGGGTGATTTTTGTCACACACTTGACAAACGTCAATCTTATCAACTTTGTGTTTTAGCCTGTATGCCGTCCAAAGTAGTATTGAGACGAGAATGTCGGTCTTAAAGTTGGCGAGCTCTTCACAAAGTTTGATGATGTCATTGGAACCTTTAAAGAGAGTGGTCTTCATGATTCCTCCTCGAGTTCGAGAGAAATTCTGACATAGTTCCATAATATCATCCAGTCCCAGTTGGGACACGTCTCCTTTCCCCATTAAGTCCAAGCTCCTCCGGGTGTCATCATCGAGACCTTTAAGGAATAAGGTCTTTTACATATCAAAACTTATGGCTTCTCCACCATAACGTTTAGATAAGAAGATAAACCTATCCAACTAATCTTCTAAACTTTCATCCCATTTTTCCTTACTTTGAACAGTTCTTCTTTTCTATCGCTCACCTTGCAGTAACTTTGGTATTTCTCCAAAAAGATAGAATCCATTTCACCCCAGGAGGTTATCGACTGAGAAGCTAATCCCATAAACCAGCACATAGCTGAGTATTTCAAAGTGGAAGGGAAAAGCTTAGTTTTTGATTATCATTCTTTTAGTCATATGTCTGACACAAGACTTTAAACTCAAAAAGAAATTGATCAAGGTCCTCAGTAGAAAAACCCCAGAAGGTTGGCAAGAAGGCCGGTGAGATATTTTTCATTGTCGTATCATCATCTGCATCAATAGCAATAAGGTAAGTGAATGTGCGTGGTGGTGGAGGAGGGTTACCATTGTTGTTGGTGGCATTTCTACAGTCACCCATGATGTTGAAGGGGATGTGATCCTCTTTCAATATTCACTTAGTTGGGCGAGGTTCTGGAGTTTGCAAAGGAATATACTCCTCTACAATTGTATGTTCTCTTTTCAGGGTATGTGGGAAGGTCTCAGGTTGACCCTATTCAGTCAATTCCTTAGTAAGTTCTTGATTTGAGTTTCCCTCCTCCCTACTTGTTGGTACATCAACTGGGGGGGTTTTTGGTATGAATCTCCCATGGGGGCCTCATTTCCTGACCATGCAGAAAAGAAACCAAAGGACTATTTCTATCCCTCAAAGAGGTATTGAAGATATCTCCTACTAACACTAGAAAAAAGCAGTCGTCGACAACGACGCCAAAAAGTGATAGGTTATCGTTAGGGCCTAACACTTTAGTTAATTAACACATTCATATATCGACCGGGTAGTATCCAAAGGTTGTATGCAATAGAAGACATCTTAACTATCTCTCTGAAGATTCCTAAATAACAAACAACTGAATAAAACTCTAAACTAGATGGTCTCTAACTTTGAAAATAGTAAATCATCTATCTAGAAAGCTGGAAACAAATTAAACTAGAAAGCAAAAAACTATGAATATGAAAAGCATCACCACTAAGATAGAAAGCATGAAAATGATTAATCTAACGAATGTGAAAATTGTTGAAGAAGTAAAACTCGCAAAGAAACTAGGAAACATTTATCTAGTGCAAAAGATAACAATCCAATAACTAACATAGAACAATTTAACAGAAACAACTAAAGGAGGGTGCTTCGGAAATTCAATACTAAATTCATAGACTACAGACTTAGCTACAACCTACAGGATTGAGACTGAAAATATGACACACATGAAAATAAATTCCAATTTTAATTTTTATCTATTAAAGAAAAGTGTAGAATGAAAAGTAAAATACTTATCTATCTATCTATAGCCCTCGAGTGGCTAGCTCTCAGATGTTTCTATAGCTATCTCAGTTCACATGCACTGGTAATCTCCAAGTTACTTCATTCAAAGGACTCCATTCACATTGCTCAGTAATTCAAAGAGTGGCGGGAAAACTCATTTTTATTCATATGGTACTTTTTCTCAAAAGAACATATTGGCAGCATAATGGTATTCTTCTGTGTTCATCATTTGCAACAGTTACATATTTATATGAAAGCGGCTAACAAAATCCTATTTTCCAGTTGATAAATTCTTTAACATATTTTCAAAAACTAATGGACTTTAAAGCCCGTGACATGAAATATTAAAGAGGCTCGCATGAGCCATAAAGTTTTTGAAACTGAAAATAACAAAACTATGAAGACTCGACCCATAATGTGTGCTCCTGAAATTTTGGTGCCCACTCGCTTGTTTTCAAAAATGTTAAGACCTACGTTCATTTCTCTTTTGACTGGAAAGGTGACCGGGAGTGGAATTTGACTTGTGAAATTCTCAAGAACTAAACCATTAAATCAGTATAAGTTAGTTTATTTTGACTAATTTCAAGAAGTAAAGTTTGCATGCTTATTCATAAAAAGAGAGCAATTATTTATCCTAAAGGTAATTAATTGGCATGGTAAATTGGGCTGAAAGGTATAGGTTTGCATATTGAGTCCATTATATTGATGAGGTCATTTTTACCTCATCATTATGCTCATAGACGTTGGTAGAATGATGGTAAGGGGGATGAAATGGATTGGAAGATGGAGAGGGATATGGATTTATGCAAAGGCTTGGATGAGAGGGTTGGAAGGATGAAAAATGGAAGTTGGATAATAGATGGGTTGATGGAATACTTGTGGATGAGTTGATGGAAATGTTGGCAAGATTAACATTGACACACACCTTGAATGGTGGTGGAATTGTGGAAGTGGAGTGGATTTTGAATTTGGAGATTTAGATGGAGGAGTGGCTGTAAATTTTGGACATAAGGACCCAAAATGGATGGAGGTGATGAAGTATTAATAGATTGGGCGAAGGACTTGGGATTGGATGAAACTTTTGGATAAGCAAGTTTGCATGCCAATTTTCATTGTTCTTTGAGATGCATGGATTATATGAGTAGCTTTGGGATCCCCATGGCTTTTGATTTTTTCTTGATAGGCCTTTGTGGCCTTTTGGATCAAATTTTTAATTTTTTCGCATATCTTTTTGAGGAGACATGTTGATCCTTGTATGTATGTGGATTTTTGGATTTATGCATTTTATATTCGACATCCAATTTCTTCCAAGAGAAATGTGATTGCTGGATGGAGAGGAAGGATGTGGATTTATTATGGATGGGTTTGTGTAGGTAGGATGTTTGAAGGATTTTGAATATGTGAGCCTTGATTCATCTTGATTTATGATTTGAGATGATGGATAAATATGATAAAGAGATTTTGGAATAGGAGTGATAGGTGGTGGAATGTAAGGACCCAAGATGGATGGAAGGGGTGGAGAACTTGGTTTTGGGACATAAGGACCCAAAATAGATGGAAGGGATAAAGGCTTGGACGATGGATTTGGAGGATAGGGAATGGGGATATTTGGAGTTAGATGGAGGAATTTTGGATATATAATTGATGGAAGATGTACCAATGTATTGAGCTTGGTATCAAAGGCCATGATAATTAGGATTTTATTGGATTTAAATGGGTTCTATTATTCCTTTCTCATGGAAGCCTAACCCTTCACCTTGATAATGCATAGTTTGATAAATCCTTTTTCCAATGGGATACTTGTTATTTTGGAAGCAAGATGCAAGTCCATTTTTAGCGGGATATGAAATGGAAGGAATGATGGGTTCTTGGGGGAATCCAAATGGGATGAAGGTGAAAAACCCATTTGATAAGTTATGGGTTCATGTGTAGCTTGGATAGGGGTGATGGGATGTTGTGGAATATTAGAATTATGAAATGGAGATGAAGAGATGCTTTGATCTTGACTTGGATAAGTATCATGTGATGGATTTGGAGGGGTCTCTTGATCATGAGTGGGGAGAGGATCATTAGATAGGGTGGAAGGTGTACTTTGAT
Organism: Sequoia sempervirens; assembly: GCA_007258455.2. NCBI lineage: Eukaryota > Viridiplantae > Streptophyta > Pinopsida > Cupressales > Cupressaceae > Sequoia > Sequoia sempervirens. Next base: position 627,786,622 of record VDFB02058242.1, read on the forward strand.
CTTGATTTAGAGAGGGGTCATGAGATTGAAGGGGATCATGTGATGGTATGGAATTGATACTTTGTTCTTGATTTACAAAGGGATCATGCAATGGAGTGGAAGAGGTACTTTGATCTTGACATGGAAGGATTCCATTATATGAAGTGGGAGAGAGAGGATCATGAGAGGGGGATGAAGGGATATCTTTCTCTTGAAATGGAGTAAGGGGGTCATTGGATGGGATAAAAAGGGTATGTTGTTATTGATTTGGAGTGGGATCATGACATGGGGTGGAAGGGTTATCTTGATCTTGATATGATTGAGAATCTATATTAGCATGATTTGGACTAGGGAATGCACATAGTTCATTTGATGTGGATGGTGTTATGGGGGAGGAAGGTTGGATAGACACTTCAACTTCAGTAAATAGAGGGATGGGAGATTCATGAGTTATGAATTGGGGGTTATCTTGATGTGGAGGGGATGATAGTGGATGCATGACATGGGAAGATTGTACAACTTTTTTTTTACATGGGGAATTAGCCACCTTTGTGAATAGTCCTTGGAGTAAATTATAAGAGACATGGGATGAAGTTGATTGTTAAGATTGGGGTGATGTGGATTGTAAGAATGTGGGAGATGAACTAGTGGAATAAGAAGTGGAAGCTTCCATCGATTGGTAAATTGAGGAAGAGGGTGAGGATCTTTAAAATGTATTGTAGATGGAGATATGGGAAGTGGATGGGATTGGAGGGGAATTTTGGATAGATGGTTGGTTTCCCTTGTAAAAGGAAGGGGAAGGATAAGAAATAGGAGATGGATTGAGATTGCATGGAGGTGGAGAGAATGGAAGTTTAGCACCAATGCTAAGCAAACATCTAAGCATGCCATCCTCATCATTGTTGAAGTAGTGGGTGAGGGTGTAATTGATGGTGGTGGATGGGAATGATGTGGATGGTAAGGATATGGGTGGGATTTGAGGGGAACTTTGGATGGATGATTGGTGGAAGCTTGGAGAATTTTTCTAATGATAATGGATTCAAGGTGATCCACAATACTCTCACTATCATATCAAGGATAATACTTGGCTTGGTCAAAATAAGGATCTCTTCATCATCATCAATATGAGTGGGGTTGACATTGATTATGATATTTTGGATTGTTGGGTTAGGATATGGGTTCATGATAGTGGATTAAGGATAGGATCCTTAGGTGCAAGATTTTGATGATGATGGAAGGATTTTAGATGTACAAGAGATTAAGTCCTTAACCAAAATTTTAATGTTCAAGTGATGAATTTGATTAAGGATGGGGGATTGGATGCTTAGTTGAGATAGATAGATGGATAATGGATGAATTATATTTTGGATAATGGGTAGGTGGATTAGATTAAGATTTGGTTGGAATAGGATTAGGTTAATGGGATTGGATTAAGATGATGATGATGATGAAGGATGTGGATTAGGATGATGATCAATAGAGGATAATATTGGAAGGAGGATATATGAGTTTTGGATATTTGGATAGATGATGAATCAGATAAATGGAATTGGATGAAGAGATTGGAAGATTGGTTGGATGGGGGAGAAGGTTTTTCTTGCTTGAGTAGGAGATAGATTTAAAATCACACAAATAAAGAAATTGGCTAGGAGGAATTGGGAAGATAGGTATTCACTAGTTTAGTACAAGAAGACACACCAAGCACTTACACAAGCCCAAAATTATTCAAGCGGGAGTGTTAACTTAGTGTGGGCCAACAACCCAAAGGCTAATACTTCCAAATGAATGGGTGAATAGGGTATGAAAAGTTCATGTACCACCTTTACACCCCTTAACTTATAAGGACAATGTCCTACCAAATGATATATGTCACCTCAATAAGAGGTCATACATGGTGAGTAGCTTTAGGCATGATCAGTTGTACCTTGTGTTGTATTATGGAGCCCAGTTAGACTTGATGGTTTAATTTTCCCCAAATTATTCACCATTATTTTAATAAATAATTTGTTGCACTTTTGTATTTAAAAAAACAATTACAAACAATTAATAAAATGCTAGAAATGAACAGTTATAAATGGTTGAAAAATAGTTAAAAGAACAATTGGATAGCTACCAAAAACAAAGAGTTATTGGTTACATAAAGGAAAACCAACAGTCACGTTTGGATTCCAAGCAACTATACGTGTGTGGGTAGGTGAATAGACATGCGGTTTTGAGTTTTCATTGATATTGGGTGGAAAAAATGTGAGCAGAAGGTCACGAGTGTGTGGCTAGAAAAATGAAAATTAAGCTATGGGTACACACAACAAAGTGCTGGTAAAATATCAACAGTCGTAAAATGTGGTAAAATATTGTTGCAAATTGCAGCAATTACTACAAGTCTTTGTAAATATTATTTTGTAGAAGATTAATATATATTGGAATCTTTATTGGTGGATGTTGTTGATGTAGACACGTAAAATATACCGATTGACATTGTGCATTTGATCCCGACTACTAACATCGTTTCATCCTGAATCATCCTTTGGTTTAACCATTTAATCAAATCCCCTTATTTGATTAAATTCATCAATTGTCTTCCCTTTAAATAAATCATTTTATCTAATTAAGTCTCTCTTTTGTTAATTAAATCAATCCATCTGATCTAATTATCCCCATTTAATTAAATAGTCCATTTTATTTGATTAAATCTCTAAAGTCTATCTATTAAATTAAATAAATTAAAACCTTATTTAATTTAATCTAACATCATCTCTTTTAATTAAATAAATCAAAATCTTTATTTAATTAATCTCTTATCATATTCATCTCATATTTGATTTAAATAAATCCACAAATCTAAGTCAAATTTGTCACATCATTTAATTAATTAACTGTGATTAATTTAATCTCTTATCATGTCCCATCCTCCAGCTTTTACCACTTGCACATGAAAATAGATTTAATTGATTTATTAAATCCCTATTTTCCTCAACAAGGCATCTTTTTGGAATATTCTCCAAAGTTTGAATTCAAAAATCCAAGTTGACATGTACATCCAACAAGGCATTTAACTCCATCTTACATGTCCTTTGCCTTGAGCCAAGTGGCATTTAATGCATTTTCCCTTCCCTCTTTGCAAGTCATTTCAACAAACTTCAAATTCAAAAATAGGCATGTATTGGCACAATCCTCAAAACATGCACATCCTTCATCCACTCATAGGTTGACAAGTGGCATTTTCCATTGGATGAATGTTATGGACATTCATCCTTCAATCCCATCTATAAATAAGAGGCTTCATTCCTCATTTGATCATCCAAAAATTATGCAAAGTTACCATGCTCAAATATCTATCAAATTTCATCCATCATCATTGAATTTTAGCTAGGTTATGCATTTTTTTAGCTTGGAGCATTCACCATCCTTCATCAAAGTGGATCAATCATCATCAACACATCAAGCTTGCATCATAGGAATTGGGAAAGGGCCAATTTTCACATCAAATTGGCACTAATTCCCCCATGGGATCATGAGTTTGCTAGCTTAATTAGGATTCAATCTTTATTTTGTTGCTTTCATTGTGTTCTTCATCATTGTTTTTCCTAATTTGTGCTATGTTAATGGATTTCATGGGGAATCCTTGTTCTTACTTGCAATTTCTAATCTAATGTATTTGTTCTCATTGTTTTGCAGGTATTTGGATTGGGATTCACACATTTGGTGCTAGAAGGAGGGAAAAATCACATTTTTAATCACTTTTTCCTAAAAATTCTGCATTTTTGTTTGTGCACAGAAAAATTCCAACGCTGGAAGCTCAGCGTCACCATATAGCACTGTTGGTTCTCCAATGTCACCATACAACACCGCTGAAAATTCAAACTGCAACACTAAAGTCTTCCCGCCTAAGAATTTGGATTTCAAACTGCGCCGCTTGACCATTTTGACCCACGAGATTTTTCAAAAAAATCAAACAGTGGCGCTGAACAAAAGTACGATGTAGTTTAGCTCACTGGCCTGGACACAGAGCGACGCTGACTGCTAAGCGGCACTGTACAACACCGCTGAGAAATCAAACTCCGACGCAGTCATGGGTTGCACCGCTGCCAGGGAATAAAAAGTTGAAATGTTATTTTAGCACGTTCTTTTTGTCAAATGTTGATTTTACCTTCTGTTTTCTATTTTTTAATCTTTGTATTTTGTAGAATCTTACTAGTTTTCTTTCTTGTAGGTTGGATCAATTGAAAACAAAAGAGGAAGAAGCATGATGATGATATCTTACAAAATCAAAGTTTTTTTAAACACTTTTAGTGTTTGTTTAACACTTTTAAGAAACTATTATTCCTTTTTTCTTAGGACACTAATTTCGTTTGGGCTTTAAAAAAAAGAATCTTTTCAATTTTTTGCAAAGGTTTAAAATGAACGTTAGGACTACAACTTACTAGAGTTTGTTTTTTTGGTTAACAATTGAACAAAACAACTCTCATTTGTCCTTTGGTGCTTTAAAAAGAACTCACATTTTGCTTTATGGATTTAAAATGAACATGTGCAAGTTTGTCTTCATGAGGGATTACTTAGATTAGCTTCATTGAAAAAGGACGTATACGCTTCTCTTGCGCTTTATAGCGACCTTGAGAATCAAAAGGCCTTTTTTGAGATTTTAGATTGAGATAAAGCAATCACCTCCACACTTCATTTTGGGTTTAAAAAATTGAACAAAACATTGTGCGAGTGAGTAGAGCATTATTGCGTACATTCTCTCTATTTGTTACTAACAAAGATTGATCGAGTTAAAAAAAATTTCTTTGCTTGCTTTTGTTTATCTTAGAGGACTTTCCTTGGGGAAAAAGTACTCACCCAAGGGAACGACTCAATTGGTAACACTTTGAACCCAAGAGTATTTCTAGCCGAGATATAAACGTGGGTATTGGAATAAACACCAATATCACATGGTTAGCTCCGACGAGATGGATCCGAAAGGGGACTCTCGTCGTACGGGTCAATCTCCACAAATGGAAAGTCCTTATTAAAACACATGTCTTAAAATTTCCAAAATCCTTGATCTATTTGTTGGTGCAAGAACGGTCGTTCTGAAGCCACCCCACACATTTATGGTCTTTTAGTAGAAATGGAAAGCATGCCATGGGAGTTTCATGGGTGTTGATGCTTGGCTGCCCCGATTGACGTTAATGAGCTGTGGAGGGGAGCCAGTGGGGTCAAGCATCTAACCATTCACTAAAGATAAGCGTAGCTAGACTTTTCCAAGTGGTAATCCAACAAATATTGTCTTTCACATCCATAGGGTTGTACTTATTCTTGGTTGCAAAATGCTTTGCTTGTGCGAAAACATTTGGAAACAAACACTTAACATCATCATCAAAATTTCAAACCCCTTAGTTAGAGCAAATACCTTTGACAAAACCCAAGAACTATTGCTTACCCTAGGGATTATGTCCTTAGAGGTTTCTAAGTAATTGGGCTTACATCTTAATTTTCTTCTACCAAGGTAAACATTAGGTAATCATTGCCTTGATTTCCTTGAATTCCACATAGCACTTTGTGGTATGAAAATAAGTTAGGACATTGGACGTTTAGTTTGAAAATCTAATCAAGAAAGTGTTTGTGGTAAAATCAATTCACTAATCAAGATGAAATCAATTGAACCCCACACATGTGCTTGTGTATCTTTTGTCTTATTGTATTTTGAGCAAACATTGATCTTTTTGTTTGAAGGGAAAAGCATGTTCTTCAAAGCCTTGGCCTTGTAAGAAAATCCTTCTTAGGTTCATTTAGGATCAAAATCAAACACTTCATCCACCCCAAAAATTTATCATCCCATCCCACAAGAAACTTTAGAGCTTTGAATACATCATTCTAGACTTGGGTAAATCATCAAAATCAAAATCACCTTATTTAGTTAGATGTATGGGAATGCATCCTTTCTCATACATTTAATTGAATTAGCACACCTTTGAAAAATTTCATCCTAAGATCACATCCAACATCTTAGAGTTTACAAGTTCATTATCCAATCAAAATCAAACCCTAAGTCTAGAATTGATCCAAAGTCCCTAAACGTTCAACACTCATATCATTCACCCCTTTTCATCCTTCATCTCATCATTGGTCCTAAACACCTTAGAGGTCACTTTTGTAATGAGATCAAAACGCAAGAGGAATATGGAATATAAACTTGATCCATACATCATGAGTAATCCAAGTCAACCAAACTATCAAAGCCTTACAATGCCAATTGTTTTTCAAAACTCACATGTATACAATCCATACATGGGATCATTATCTCCTACAAACCTCAATGGTACAACAAAAGTGAGTCTACCCAATCTATATCTTGGAACACCTTTTTCGATGGTAGATTTAAATCAAAGTCCAAACTTACAAGTCTATCCACCAAACAATCAATGCATGAGTCTTCAAACAACCAACATCATCCCACCAAATCCATACATGCCAAAAGTGAATATACCAAGTACAAGATTACCAAACATGAATCCAGAAAAAATTGGGATAAATATGTTTGCGAATCATACAAATGTTGTTCAAAGTCCAAACAAGATGTTAACAACTCCATGTATTAATCCAAGTCAAGGTAACACCATGCAAAATCAAAGTTACCTAAATCAAGGCAATGTGATTCCCAACACCAACAATGTTCAATTTCAACCTATCATGCCAAATCTGAACATCATCCCAAGTCAGAACATTGTCCAAAATCAATTTTTCCATGATCCCATTCAAAAACCACAAGTATGCATCCCAAATCTGCTTGAACAAAAACCAAATCAACTATATCAAGGGAGTCAAGAAGAAATCAAGATCAAATTTGGAAAGATCAAATTGCTACACTTACAAAAATAGTTGAGTCATTGCGCCAAGAGACATCTCCACCACCATTACCCATATCAACATCATTCCTTGGTTTAGGGCTTCCCCCTTTACCTAGCACCAATCACTCCATCCAATTCAATCCACCTGACACCAATCAAGCCATCACATCAAATACTTTGAATATACCATCGACATCGCACCAACAAATGGTATCTAATCAAATGACAACATCAATCCTGACAAATCAAAATATGGTATCCTAAGGATCTATCACCTTGGTCATTCTGACCATTCCTATCACCTCGACCACTTCAACCACCCCTATCACACCCATCATATCTCAAACCCTCACGATCACTCCAAACGTATATCAATGACTTGTCACTACATCCAACATGATTCCAAAACCACCATTGCCATCATCACCCACATCAATCCTTAGCTTAGGGATTCCCTCTTTACCAAGTATCAATCAAACCAACACCCCGAACATCAATCAAAACATCATGCCAAACTTTCAGAACTTTTCATCGACATCGCAACAAAAGATGACAAATGCACAAGAAATCACAATATCATCAACCACCCCCATAATATCTCAAAACATGGTCTCTCAAGGACCAATTGCATCAATTACACCATCCACCACTCAAATACCAATCATCAATATGATGACACCTCTTATCACCACAACAAGCACTATTCTAAAACCACCTCCGCCACCACCACCACCCAAACCAAACACATCAAACCAATATAGCATTACATTTCAAGCCACTCAGCAGGCTGCTTATTAGAAGGCACATCAACAAAACCAAAACTGACAAGCTGCACAACTAGCTGCTCAGCAAGCTGCACAAGTTGCTCAAGTTTCCCAAGCCACACTACAAGCCCAGGCTCAAGTGCAAGCGCAAGCTAAAGCCCAATACCAAGCCCAATAAGAAAATGTTGTTCAAAATCCCAAAAAAATGTTAGCGACTCCATGTATCGATCCAAGTCAATGATCACATGATCAAGACCTATCCATCAATGAACACATGGAAGATGTTTCTACCTCATCTGAAGATCAAATCAACATACATCAAGAGTCACTTTTTGATCATGAGGAGAATCCTTCAACAATATCTTACAATGATCCATTTTAAGGAGCATTAACATTATTTGCTCCTATAATCAACATTCCATCGACCAATGATCATGTTGAAAATGTCTCTACATCACCTAATAAGTTAGAGGACATATCTCAAGAATATATTCCAAAGCATGATCAACATCTTTCACCACGGTCTAGCAATGGTCCTTTCCAAGGCATGTTTTTAGATATTGAAGGAATCTTCAAATCAACATTTGATCCAAATCCACTTAACGATCCACAGGATATTGAGCCACTTCCCATTCCTAATAAAGATATCCAAGGATCCTTTGAAATTGACCCATGTCAAGAACTTGATCCAAAGCATGTCGAAAGAAACTCCAAAATCATTCAAGATCAAGAATTTGTATCTCCAAGATACTACACTGATCTAATAAACACTCTCCTATCTATGCAAGATGCACATAATTCTCCATCTACCCATGAGATTCTTTCTTTGGACGGACACGTAGATGATCTTCATTTAGAACAGGAGTAGATTCTTGATTCCTACAACCAAACTAATTTGTCAACATCAGGATCAAATATATCCCAAATTCAGACTGAGGATAGCATCTATGAAGATATCCAACAATATCCACTCAAGGAAACCGATCAAATAGAACAGGATATTCTGGAGTTAGCAGAGCAGCAAATGGAAACCACATCATCTACAATGGTCATTTATCAGAGAATGCATTCTAAACAAGAGGTCTCGAAACACGCAGAATCAAAGCATGAAGGTACTACTACCACCATACTAAGGGAAACTTCATCTCAAGAAAACGTCAACATAGGGAGCACAAATAGTCCTTATGATGAAACTAATGCCAATACTACAACCAGTCACATCATGAATCTTCATCCACTCATCACTCCATCCATGAATTGGGACCAACTTCAAAAGAAAGATTTGAATGAAAGCACAAAGAATATTACCAAAGCAAAAGAAGCTAAAGAGCATATCAGACAAATCAAATACAAGTGGATACCAAAGAATACAAAGAAAGATTATCCCTATCAAACTCCATCAGTCAAAGAAACTATGGGGAAAAATAAAAAAGGGAAAAGTATCCATCAAAGATGTCCACAAAATCAAAAGTAGGCTTTTCAAGCGACGTACAATGTGTATCAAGCAGTTGGTCCTAATTCCACGCACACTTCCGTATCCACCCATCATTGCTCATCTTCCCAAGTTTGGAGAGTCAAAGGGTCCAAACTATCAACCAACCCATCTTTTATCCCTAAACACACTCCATCCACGCCTCCACACATGATATCCAATTCTCACATTAACCATGTATTGTCGACAACCCTTTATCATAAGGATTTAGAAGGCACTCTATCGCAATGTGCGCATAAAGACAAAGTTAACTCCAGTATCGACGAAGCAGATCAAGAATCCCAAAAGTTGCATTCAAGTGCACATATCTTAGCAAGGAAACTTCTTCAAGTAGGCTATCAATGGCACATCATGACAGAAGAATCTACATCAATGCCACCAAGTGGTTCGGCATGAGCTTAAAATCTTTCAAAAAAATATAAAAAATCAAAAAATATGAAAATCCAAAAAAAAAATTGAAAAAGGATTGAAAATAGTAAAGAAAAAAATCGTCCTCTAATGAAAACCACTTCGGTGGCACTTTGGGTAGGTACCATGATGAAAACCTAACAAACAGGCGTCATGTGTAGAATCAAGCATCTGCGTAGGCCAGTTTAGGAGGAAGCATCTCATTCCATCCATAATAAATTCAGCATTGCATCCATCTCATCGATAATAAATCCATTCATGGACCATTTATCCAATCCATCTCCATCCATAGTACAAATTATCTTGATCTTGGTAAAATTTTGGTGCACACTTTACACTTGTTTACGGTAAACATCTTGACATGGGTCATTTTCATTGATCTTATCCTATGCAACATTATTTGAGCCATGAAGCATTATCCAAATGAGCATTCTTTATATGAAAACCTTATCTTATCACAAGATAATTCATATCCCTCCATCCATACACATATCCAAGCATCCACCCATGGTATTCCATACATTGCTAGACATTGGGGGCAGATATTTACATCTTGCTTCGGGAATAAATCTTGATCTATATCCTCCAACTTATGTGGCGATCCAAACATTGGAAAAAATGAAATAAACTTGGTCACAACACTTGTGATCCAAAATCCAAATCACTAGCCCATGGCATATTTTGACAAGAGGATGTTCCTTATCAGGTTGTATCTTCATCAAACATCAATCCAAACAATCAATATGAATTGTATCTAATGTGTGCTTCAACGTCACATTGAATCATTCAAAACAAATTTTGTTCCAAATCAAGCTTCAAAATCCTAATCAACCAAGTCCAATCAATCCATCATCTTGGGATATCCATCCTAATCATTGTGTTGCTTAACACTATCCTTGCATTGTTGTGCATCCTCAACAATGTTATCATCATCATCAATCCATCGATTTGATTAGTCAACCTTAGCTTGGTCTTCAACAAAATCCTAAACAGATCACTAATATCGTCACACACATCCTTATCCAAGTCATCAAAATCATCCAAAAAATCCAAAAACACTCATAAAAATAGAAAACATCAAAAACATGGCATTCGAACTACATCATCTCTAAGCTTAAACGTAGGCAAGGAAAATCTTTGATCAGCCTCTGAGACATCAAAATCCAAAAACATTCAAAAAATCCAAAAAAATCCAAAAACATTTGAAAACACAAAATCCAAAAACAACCTCAAAACATCTCAAAAAGATCAAAAACATCCAAATATTTGAAAAAACCCATCTCATCTCACTTGCACTTGCAATAACATCATTCATAATAAACGATCATCATCCTCAATCTTTGGTAAGATAATTAGAAACAAGTCTAGCAGGTTAAAAGTGAAAACTCAAAACGTGAAAGTCTCAAGTCTAAGTCAGTGCGTAAACAAGCTGGTCAATTCTTTGTGTCAATAACTTATCATCCAATTGGTCCCATATCAATCATCATTTAGAACGCTTTGGATAAACGAAATGATGTGCCGCCATCCACTAACATGTCCTAGGATGAATCCTTCCTACAATGGGCATTATCTTTTGGCAATAGTTTCAGCTCTTATCCTTGAAAACACATCACCTTTCGGTTAGCGGTATTGAAGAACATCGGCTTGTTTGTTTACTTTTTCTTTATCCTTTTGACTTATCTTATTGCGCTCATTCCAAGGACTTCTCGATGATATCCGAACAAGAGGATTTAGAGAAATAGGAATGGGGCAATGATCATTATCTTTTGTATGTTGTGCTTGTTGGACGTTCTTGTAAAATAACCTTGGCGAATACTTTATTTGTTAGGTATGTATGGAGGAGGTTTTGAACAACTTCTTGACTATTGCATTGATAGGTTTACCTTTCCATGTTTTGGTCCGAGATGTTTGAAACTTCTGAAGTGCATCCTAGCAAGATTTTCGTATGTCAGGTGTGAACAAGGATACTCTTATCTGTTTGTCAAGTCAAAGTCCATCACACTAGGTACAACACCATCCTGGTTTTCTATACCTTGATACATCATACCACATGTGTTATCAAACATAAGGAAATTGGCCCTTTGAAAATCCCAACTCCTCGACAAGTAATCATCATCATTTTCATATTCATCATCTTGTGTCTTGTTGAAATGACTTCTTCTATTTCATCCCTTCTTGCTTATCATGCTAACAAGGTACTATGACAGCTGATCATCATCAACATCCTCATTATCATTGATCCTGCATCCACAAATCATTAGCATATTGCATCAGCATATCACATAGGAAACATATGCATTGCATTTCCATCATCATACAACCATATCATTATAAGCATTTTCCATAAAATTAGCATATCCCTTTCTCATTACATTGCATCCATTTTTTGCATCACATTACATTCATCACATAAATCATTGCATAAACATTCATTTGCATAAAAATTTCATAACCATTTCACATTACCACCTATTGCATAATCATACATAATAAGTACATAAGCATTATAGATAGTCCATTGCATACATATTTGCATAACATCATAAAGTCATCTCACGCATTACGTTCATTTTACATAAAACATCATCATATCATTGCATATAGTGCATCACATTAAATGCATCACATACATTACATTACATTTAACATGTTTAGGATAATATAGATTTGTTATTCTAAGCATCTTAGAAAACCATCTCATTTACATCATATCATATAAAACACGACCATTACATTCACATTGCAGTAATCATTCATGTCATCTCATAAATAACATCACGATCATTTTTACATTTCATTGCATCAATCATTCCACATCATTATAAGCATAGATCAGAACATACGAGAATCCATTACATGCATCCATAATCATTTCATATATAAGCATGATTCACATCATTTCATGTATGCACCATAGATCATCACCATATCATTTTGCATATCACATTCCATATCACATATCACATCACCATTTGCATCAACATAAATAGATCATCATATAGATTACAACATCATTACACATCACATAAATACATCTGCATATCATAGGTCAACATAATATAGATCTGTTAGTCACAATCATTACATAATGCACATATCATCAGAAATAAATGCATCCATAAAAGCATCATATAACACCATAACATCATTGCACAACATATAGAAATAAAATAATCCATACATGCATAAATAAAAGGTACACATCACATCATATCAAAATCATCATCGGCTCATATATATATCATCAACTGTCATAGTACAAAATAATCGAATCACTTTACATGTATGCCAATCAGTACAAAAAGGCCCATCGTGCTATCAAAAAGGATCCCATAAGGCACAAAAAGTATCATCTCGATCAAGGTCTAACCCCCCCTGTATGCTGCCCTCGCCCCTGTCACCGTGACCCTTTGTTGGTCTGTGGCTAGTCCGCTGCGAGTACTCTGGGACCCGTGTTGCTCTGGGTACAGCCTCATGATAATGCATCCGATAGTACTCGGCCTCTCGGACGACATCCCTATAGGATCGAACCGACACTATACTCTGAGAGGAGGTTGCCATGCTCTCCAACTGCTGTCTCCAACCTAGCTCTGTGGCTACCTGTAGCTCTACGACATGTCTCTGCTGAATGGCCTGATCCCTCTCAGCCCTGAGCTAATCTCTGTCAGTCCTAGCCTGATCTCTCTCCCCTGTCAGAGTCTACACCTGAGCTTGAAGCTGCACAATCAAAGTATCTCGAGGATCCACCTGCTTTGCTGGCTATGCTCGTGGAGGCTGTACCTGAGGCTGATCCTCAACCTGTGGTGGTACACTTGGCGACACCTGCTCCTGTATCTAAGGGTTAAATTTATGTTAGATTGAAGGTTAGCAAATCAACAAAGACTAAGAAACCCAAAGAGCTACAAAGTACAATGGAAACTAAAATAAATGAAACAAGTATACCAGATAATTGTCGAAGCTTCCATGATTCCTCTTTGTAGCACCTTCTAACTTGTTGGTTGATGTGTTGCCCTCATATCGAATGTGTGAGCAATCTTTGACGAAGTCCTACACAAACTTTGAAGGATTTGAATCTAAATGCCTATGCCTATGAAAATATGATTAAAAATGCCTATGCCTAAATATGCCAAAACTTAATGGAATATGACAATAAGTGTTGCAATTTCTGTGAAATTTCTAAGTGTGTTAGTGTGTAATATAAAAATGAGAGAAAAATAGCATTTTATAGAAAATGCCATTTTGAATGGACGGACGAGATCAACTTTCGGTAGAGACCTAAAATTAGAGGACAAGATTAAATCTGACAATCCCTAATCAGGGTTAGGGAAAAGATGTCATTTGAGAAAATCAAATCGGCAGTGGAGAATAAATGAGATAATTAATTAGAAAAATCAAGATTTTCGAAAATCAAGAAGATAAAGACTGCCGATTTGTGAGATTCGAAAAATCAAGAAGATAAGAGCTAAACTGAAAAGCAAATTTGGAAAATCAAGAATTTGCTCAATTACTTGATTTTTGGAAGAAGATTACCTTTTTGAATTAAATTAATTCAAAATCAGGATTTTGTAAGATAATAAATAATCGATTTTCAGATTATTTACTAAAATGAACTGACAGTTAAGAATGTGAAATCATTTTAAATAATTCATTTATTTAAGATGAGAGAAATGTTAAATTTGACAATTAAATAATTAAAGATAATTATTTAATTTAGAAGATAAGATTAATAATTAAATAATTAAATAAATTAATAAATTCATTTAATTATGAGGATTAGTGACATTAAATAAATAAATAAAATTTATTTATTTTAATAATCAGGAAGAAATAAATGAAGAAAGGTAATTAAATAAATTTATTTAATTAGGGGAAGACTTAGACAATTAATGACGTATTTAATAAACAAATAGAATTTATTTATTTAATAATCATGAAGAATAAAAGGACATGAATTAATTAAACAATTATGAATTATTTAATTAATAGTCGAATATGGACTAAAGACATAATTAAATATCATAATTATGCTAGGACGAAAGTGGTAAAAATAGAACTTGCAGGCCTAGGTCATTTTTAAGTGTCTACAGCTCCTGATCCGACATCGGTACATCTGCCTGACCTGGCTGAACTGGAGGCCCGATTGGCTACTCCTACTGTGCACCATCCCTCCGTCCTCATCCTCCCCCTCTACCTCTCACCCTCTGTCGATTTGGGACTGCTCCTGGAATAGTCAAACATAGTTGAGGCCAAAACCAATCCCTGTATGCCTATGTCACACCTAGATTTGCAGTTCCCTGATCGTAGGCCCATGGCCGAGCCACCAACTGTCTGAAATTGTTGACGGCCTCCGAGGTAGGAATATATCACCCCCATGAAACCTGTGACATGGTGTGGATGAAGATGGCCACATAATCATCATCTAGCCGATCCTGGGGCTCACTAAACTAATGCTGCACGTGTTTGGGCAGATATCTCTCAATCATTGTATGCTCTCGCCCCTGCATGAAGCGGTCTTGGCGAGCGTAGAAAAGCTGATTTGCATCGTCGGCCCATCCAGGCTGACCAAGGTACAGACGTCATATGAATACCTACATCTCGTCGAAGACCCTCCTCCAATAGGGGATCCTGTGCTCGCCTGTGTGTGTAAAGGACACACCGCCTCTATAGCGCCATATGAGGGGATCACATAGCATCATCAAAACTATAACAATCCATGGCCGAAGGACAACAATGTGCTCCCACGCCCATACATGAAGAAGAGTCACGCCTACTCCGAGTGCTCGGTCGTCGAGGTAGACATACTCGTGGAGATCTCTATACAAAGATGTAAGAAGCACCGGCCCCCAAGCAAAAGGAACTGATCTGTCGCAAACCATGCGCTCCCAGCAGAGTCCCCAACCAGGACTGAAGTATCACCCTCATCGGTTTGGGGAAATGAGGCCTAAAATAACTGCTACAACAACCAAGCGGAAGGCAAGTGATAGGGTCTTGTGTCGCTCGAGCTCGATCTACCCCTTGCAAATAACGATGTCATCTACGGCGAGGCATTCTGCCCCTCATCCATATCATAAATGACTCACCGACCATGAATCAACAATCATAAGATGCGCCAAACGTCCTCCAAGGCGACGGTGGCCTCGCCAGTGGGAAGGTGAACCAAAGAGGTCTCACTATGCCATCTCTCAGCCAGCGCTGACAACATCCCTAGGTGAGTGCAAACGGGCGCTGCATAAGCAATATACCATAACCCCATGTCTCGGAGTCGATCCTGATCTCTGTCACTCAGGTCCCACAAATAGCCGAACAGATCCCGCGACCTATGCTCTTAGGAGTAGAGCTCCCTCACCGCATCCTACATCAGGAAGGGTCATCATGTTAAATTTTTTGAAAAATTCTTCACCGGGTGTCCAAGAAACCACTCCAGCATAGCAATCTGTGTAGGCATCACAATTTGATTTTTAATCAAACTCTGACGCTAGGGCAAAAAATGCTGAAAGCGCACCACCATGGTGCACTTTCCTTCCCAGTGGCTCAGTTTGCAAGATAAAGGACCATCGCATCGCAGTTTGCAAATCACCCCGCCAACCATGAGCTCATCGTCGGAGTTTGGAGTTTATTTTCAAACTCCAAACTTCACCGCCATGACGCTATTTGACACTGAGTGACGTAGTTTTTATTTTGAGTGGCGCTATATAGCACCGCTGCAGAATGACCGACTTTGAAAGCATTAAATGAAGGCTAAAAATAAAAAACAAAGCTCAAGAAAGGATCACTTACCGATGCCCCAATGCCAGGTGGCCACTGGTACGTCTGGACTCGATCAGAAATGTGCATTGGAAGCTGTTGTTGCGCCATATCATCAAGAGGTCAGAGCTCAAATCTCAGGATGCTAGATGGCTGTGCGAAAATGAATTGAAGGTGACCCCTTGGACCCTTTTTAAGCTTGAAAATTAGGGTTTTTTCACCCTAATTGGTTGTCCTGCTAGGGTTTTGGACCTTTGAAGCTGTTTTTGTCTAGTTGAGGCCTATTTTACATCGTTTTATTGCGTTTAGACACGGTTTTGGCCTCCTGGTGCCTTTTCGGACATGTCGGGCACCTTGTCCTCTTTTTTCGCGAGATCACCCAAAAATTGAAATTTTCGTCCAATCTCTATAGGGGGCAACATATTGGCATGTTTTATCTCACCAGGCAGCAGTGGGGCAAGATTTTTAAAAACTAAATTTTTTGGCTTTGATCGAGATCATTTATTCTTTGAACCAATGCAACATGTGCATTGCTTCAAAGAGGGGAAAAATGTAGACACGTAAAATACACCGATTGACATTGTGCATCTGATCCTGACTACTAACATCGTTTCATCCTGAATCATCCTTCGGTTTAACCATTTAATCAAATCCCCTTATTTGATTAAATTCATCAATTTTCTTCCCTTAATTAAATAAATCATTTTATCTAATTAAGTCTCTCTCTTTTGTTAATTAAATCAATCCATCTGATCTAATTATCCCCATTTAATTAAATAGTCCATTTTATTTGATTAAATCTCTAAAGTCTATCTATTAAATTAAATAAATTAAAACCTTATTTAATTTAATCTAACATCATCTCTTTTAATTAAATAAATCAAAATCTTTATTTAATTAATCTCTTATCATATTCATCTCATATTTGATTTAAATAAATCCACAAATCTAAGTCAAATTTGTCACATCATTTAATTAATTAACTGTGATTAATTTAATCTCTTATCATGTCCCATCCTTCAACTTTTACCACTTGCACATGAAAATATATTTTTGGAATATTCTCCAAAGTTTGAATTCAAAATCCAAGTTGACATGTACATCCAACAAGGCATTTAACTCCATCTTAAATGTCCTTTGCCTTGAGCCAAGTGGCATTTAATGCATTTTCCTTCCCTCTTTGCAAGTCATTTCAACAAAATTCAAATTCAAAAATAGGCATTTATTAGCACAATCCTCAAAACATGCACATCCTTCATCCACTCATAGGTTGACAAGTGGCATCTTGCCATTGGATGAATGTTAATCTCACATTTTTTAATTTTGGACATTCATCCTTCAATCTCATCTATAAATAAGAGGCTCCATTCCTCATTTGATCATCTACAAATTATGCAAAGTTACCATACTCAAATATCTATCAAATTTCATCTATCATCATTGAATTTTAGCTAGGTTATGCAGGTTTTTAGCTTGGAGCATTCACCATCCTTCATCAAAGTGGATCAATCATCATCAACACATCAAGCTTCCATCATATGAATTGGGAAAGGGCCAATTTTCACATCAAATTGGCACCAATTCCCCCATGGGATCATGAGTTTGCTAGCTTAATTAGGATTCAATTTTTATTTTGTTGCTTTCATTGTGTTCTTCATCATTGTTTTTCCTAATTTGTGCTATGTTAATGGATTTCATGGGGAATCCTTGTTCTTACTTGCAATTTCTAATCTAATGTGTTTGTTCTCATTGTTTTGCAGGTATTCGGATTGGGGTTCACACAGTTGAAAATGGAGGTAATTTTGTATCTTAAAACTTGTAAAACTATGTGACTGTAAATCTAATTAAGTGTTCTTTGTTACAAATATTTATGTATGATTAATTTGTTTAGATCAATTTTATCAATTGTAGAAAGAGACAAAAGATTGTAGAAGAATGAGACAAGAAGATAGAAGTCACACAACATATACGTGGAGAAACCCTTTCAGGAAAAAACTCCACCAAAATCAATAGTGCTTGTATTATTTAACCTTAGAACAAGATTACAATAATACTATATCAATCCTTGATTGATATGCTTCCTTTGCCTTGAATGATCCTTCTTCACAACCTTCACAAAACTCTCATACACTTTCTACAGCATAAGCTATCCATGTATTCAATTTTACCAAGCGTGAATCCACACATCCCATGCCATGCTTCGAACCCTCACACATGCACAAGCTCAACCTACAAAACCTGTTGCAAACTTTGAAGCACTTGCTACAATTAATAGACAATTCTTAGCATGTAAACTCAATAAGAGTTGTACAAAACAAGAGCTTGAAGATCCTCTCAAAAATTTACACCTAGATTGTGCAAGTAGAGTTCCACAATGTAATCTGTGATCAAACCAAAGTCTTCCTCAATTTAGGCACCCCAAACTGAACACTTAATTGATCGTTGGTCAAGAAAATATCTTGCAAGCATCACCTCAAAGTTGCCACCCAAGAATGGGCCCACTTAACTAATCATTGTAAATATATTCTCATGCAAAAGGTGTTAACTCAAAGATTCCAACTTGGGCACCCATGGTGGGTCCAAGTCAACCTTAGTTAACTGAAACATATCTCTCCATCAATTCATGCAAACATTATGCATGATTGATCATCCCCATTTAACTAAATGTATCCACCTATTATCTGTCATGCAACTGAAGTCATTAGTAATGCAACTCAATTCAACTCAAGTCAACTATATGCAACTAAAGATAATTGAACCATAACTGAATTGATATTGAACTTAACTAAACTGAACTGAACCAAATTGAACTGAACTGAACTCCACTCATGTAAATATCAATCCATAACTTGTAGGATGTTTACATGCATTACTAAAGTGTTATCAATCCTCCAAACAGTTAACTCAAGCAAGGTGGGTTCCACCTTCCATGTGGGTGCCCCATGTGCTCCTATTTTGTAGGAGCTCTTCTTGGGCATCCCCACATGTTCCTTGTAGGATTTGAGAAATACAAATCCACAGAACCCAATGAACACCTGCATGCAAGAAACTTGTCACAGAGAAAGAGAGAGAACAAAACAAGGGTTTGGCTCTGACAATGTGCAAAATGTATTATCAGAAAAATGAATGAATCAAAAAAGGAATACAAGAGATCAATCCTTATAAAAGGAGATCTAAACCTAAAGGAAACCATAATCCTAAAGGTGAGTGCATTTAATAATTAATATTAATTATCAAATGACTAATATATGTGCATAAAGTGAATTCTTAAGAGGAGAGTAAAGTTAATTAATTACTTTACTCTAACACCCCCCTTTAAGATGAGCTACAATGCAGCTACAAACAAGTGCAAAAAAGAAAATGTAACTACAATGCATGAAAGTAAAATTGGGTCCCAACAACTAGGCCTGATCAGGTACCTAAATACAACCAAATCTCTGTAAAGCGGAGTAAAGGAGAAAACCCAATGGGAAAAAAATCCTCTCCAAAAAGAGATGAACAAGAGTGAAAGAAGAAGCGAGATAGAAGGAGGACTCAACATGGCCCCCCAAGAACTACTTCTATCACACAAGTACAAAATATGTTCCCCCCATAGGAGAGAGAAGAGACTCCAAATCCCCCCCAAAATGAGAGAACCCATGTGCCAATGATCAAAACAATGTGTCTCCTCAGAGGAAGAAACAGATCCAACGGTCGAGGAAGAGGAAATCCCTGGATGTGAGGTGAAAATGGAAGTCCTAGATGATGCTCACTGAAGAATGGAATCGTAGTAGGAGTGTCTGAATAACAGGATGGTGAATCAAACAACTCAAGAGGATTCTGAAATGGAATCTCCAATGAAGATGGGATAATAGGTGTGTTGAAACTGTCATCTGTGAGGAAAGGAATATCCTCTGATATGGCCTCAACAACTACACTTGATGGCTCGATGAGTGGAGCAACAATGTGAGTCATAGCTGAAGAGGAATCCTGCTAAATAGATGTGATCTCAACAAGAGGTAGAGGTGTGGAAGTCTCAACACTAGTCTCATGAACAGATGGAAGAACACATAAGTTCAAGTGACCAAACTTCACCTTAGATACTGCATGCTCTCTTGTAGAAAGAGAGGAAAACTCAGATAGTGGAGATGGTGGACCAAAGTGTGTGAATGCATACAAATGGGAAGAATGTTCAACTGTCCCTGTTGCAACAATGTTGCCAGTCTGAATGTCTCTGATGTGTAGTGAATCAAGTGTGAACTCAACCGTTTTCCTTGTCCCACTGTGAGCAATCTGATAGATGGAGAGAAGGTTAGTGGACAAAGATGGAACAAATAGTACATCATTGAATGTACCATCATCAATGTCGATAGAACCTTTCCCACATACACTCATATAAGTGTTATTACCCATCAATATGTGTGGTGAGGATGTAGCCTCAAAAGATGAGAACATGTTTTGAGAAGATGCCATATGGTGGGAAGCACCTAAATCTAGTAGCCATCTAGATGAATGTGAACTGGTGGTTGCACATAATGCATGACCCTTATGTGGGGCATGTTCATCTGTCTGGAATGAAGATGATGAAGAAGAAGAAGACCTGCCTGATGTAGATGAAGAAGAGTGATGAATATTGTTCCTCTCAAGAAGAGTTGTCAAATCTGAAACCTGTTTTGCATATGCATCTATCTTCTTCTCATAACACTTGGACTCATCATGTCCTGACTTAGTACAATAAGCACACTTAGGTCTATCTTTCTTCGATGATTCCCCCTTAGGAGAAGGTGAATCAGAGGAATGTTGTGAACTGGAATCCTTCCAATGTTTTGTGGTCTTTGGTTTTTGTTTTTGCTTTTGCTTCCCTTGAGATGACTATGCTACCAATTCTTGGTGTTGTGATCCTGTGAGAGCATCCAACTGTGATATCTTGGCTTGCTCTCGTGTCAACTGATCACAAAACACCTCAAATGTAGGCATGGTAAAGCGGTTTCCCAATGCATCCATGGTGGAATAGAATGTCGAAGAGAAGATCTAAAATGGACCCCAAAGCTTGGAGAGGATCAGGAAGATGCACTCTGTATCAGTCTTAATCTTGCCACAACCCTGCAAGATAGATCTCTGCTGTTTGAACTTCATCAGAAAGTCCTTAATGAAAGGAAACGAATCAGGTACCAAGGAAATCAACTCAGCCTCAAGCTGCAATGCTCTGAACTCGTTGACAGTGCCAAAAAGTCCATCAAACTTGTTCCAAATGGCTCTAGGTGTGAGACACCCTTCAAGATGAAACAGGAGGCTGTCTAAAATGTTCAAAGCCATCAATCCCATAGCCTGATCCATATTGTTCCTGTGTTGCATAACCTCAAAGGGGCAAGTCAATTGAGGTTGAACCTCATCCAAATAGGACCATAACCCTCGAGACTAGAGAAGTGTCATCATGCGACCCTTCCAAGTGTGATAATTATGCGGTGTGAGAGGCTTAATAGATCTGTCGACCATGCTGTGAACTGTGCCTCAACTGCTCTAAATTTTTTATTATTATTATTTAGTGGTCTTTCAGAACTAGACAAAAGATGCAGAAGGGGTTTTATTGTTTTGGTTTTTATAGATTCTAGTTTTCTGATGTAAATGATAGAAAGCAAGAAAAAACACCCCCCCACAATGCAAAAACCCAATCCCCAGTACAAACTGAAAGCCAGAAAACAATAGAAAGCAGTATATGTTTGAGACAAATCTCTGTGTACCTAAAGAATTTTCTGATGAAATAAACTGTAGATCTGGAAATAGCACAGAACCACCTTTCCGACGCCTATTTTCTTTCGAAAAATGGAGCAAAATTGAGCAAGTTATGCCCCTCGGAGTGCAAAAATATCATCTGACTTTCACTGCGAAAAAATGCAACCAAACTAAAAAAATTTGAAAAAGAATTTGCATCATTAGGATGGGCTTAGAGCCAGCTTTCCAACGCCTATTTTCATTTGAAAAACTGAGCTAAAACGCCCAAGATATTCCCGTTTGAATGAAAGTAGCATAAAATGGTTTTTTTTTTTTTTAAAACATAGCCCTCAAGGGCTTAAATACGGCGGTCCCTAATCACATTGGCCGACCAGGGGGCTGGCGCGCAGGTGGTGGAGTGCGGGTGGCGCGTGAGTGGCGCGTGGGTGGGGCGCAGCGGTGGCTGCTTGGCCGCGACCGACTGTTGACGACGGTGGTGGTGGCCGATGGGCGGCTCACCGGTGGCACAGCCTGTGTGAATGGGCAGCGCCGAAAAAAACAAAAAACCTTGTTTTTTTTTTTTTTTAATTTTATTTTTACTCAGAAAGCGTGCCTTGGGTTGTATGGCCTAGGGCTAAAAAAAATTTGCTTCACCTAGCAACTTTGTCCAAACCAGACATATTTTATATCAAAATAGGGGTTTTTGGACGCTGCAAGCTCAACGGTGAGGTCCGTTTGACCTCAAAGTGCACCAAAAAAGAAACCCCCTATTCCAGATAAAAAATAGAAAATAAACACAAATCTAATGCAACCAAAACCTAGATCTCTAATTCTTTCAAAAATTGAACAAGCTGCGGCAGATCTGGCTTTGATACCATGTAGGATTTGAGAAATACAAATCCACAGAACCCAATGAACACTTGCATGCAAGAAACTTTTCACAGAGAAAGAGAGAGAACAAAACAAGGGTTTGGCTCTGACAATGTGCAAAATCTATTATCAGAAAAATGAATGAATCAAAAAAAGAATACAAGAGATCAATCCTTATAAAAGGAGATCTAAACCTAAAGGAAACCCTAACCCTAAAGGTAAGTGTATTTAATAATTAATATTAATTATTAAATGACTAATATATGTGCATAAAGTGAATTCTTAAGAGGAGAGTAAAGTTAATTAATTACTTTACTCTAACATTCCTATCATTTAGGAATAATCACAATTATCAATTTACATGTTCATTTCATTTGAATTTAATCTCTTTCTAATCCTAGTGTTGGGGAACACTTTCCAAGGACTTAAGAGATACATGAAATATGTTTAGGATTACAATTAAATGGCATATCATAGCATTTGAATCCCTACATGATCACCATAAAAAGTACATAGAAAGATACTAAAAAAGAAATGTGTCCATAAATCACTGCATCACATCATAACATCATATAGAAGCATACATCATACATGCATCACATAAGATAGAGTCATCACATCACATATAGAACATCGCATATAAGAAGTTAAATACATCCATCCATCATGCATAAATAGAATAGACACATCATACATCGGATCCAACAATATCATATCATATATCATAAAAATAATAATACAGTTGTCATGGTACATAAATTAGGATCAAGTGTGTGTATCAATCAATATAGTACAATCACCCATGGGGCTATCAAAAATGGAGCCCGTGGATCTCAAAAAGAATCTTGTCTTGGATCAAAATGTGTGAGGCTAGCCCTGATGGCTGCTCCCCTCACCCTGTTGTCTCTCGGGCTGGTCCTGTCTCTACCCTGTCTATAGTGAGAAGTCCTCCAACCATGTCGCTCGAGGAACTACGTGATGGTAGTGGAGCTTGTAGTACTATCTCTTGTACCACCTCACAGTACATCCTCATATGAATGGTCCTGCCCTGTGTGGCCTCTAGCTACTGATGTCTATCGGTCTCCTGTGCCAATTGGAGCTCAATGGCCCATCTCTGTTGGACGGCCTAATCCTGCTCGACCCTCACCTGATCCCTCTCAGCTATCAAGGTGGAAACCTATTCCTATAACTGCTAGATCAAATCATCTCTTTGGTCTGGCTGGGGTGGGGGTGGCGATGGTGGTGGCTATTGTTGGTGATCCCTCAGGGCATGTCTCTGCTGCCTGTCCCCGTTTCTCTGCCTGTCTCCATCCCCATCCCTTTGTTGGTGACCATGTGCTTGGTCTCTCTATCCCCTCTGATTTGGAGGTGGTCCACCTCCTCCTCTACCTTTGCTACCATCTTCATCCTCATCTCCTTTGCCTCCTCGCCCCTGCCCTACTGACTGACCTTTGGGTCTCCTCCATGACAATAATGCACCAGGAACTGTCAATCTAACAGGAGGATGGAACCAATCTTGGTAGGCATGTGTTGTCCCTGAGTCAACCAGTCCTTGATCATATGGACATGGCTTAGCTACCAACTGTCTTAAGAAGTCAACTACCTCATCTGTAGGGATCGTGCAACCCCATTTGGTCTCCCTCGTAGTATGCACAAATATCAACACATACTGGTCATCGGGTTTGTCCTATGAATCCCCAAACTATCTAGCAACCAAGTCTAATAGATAACGCTCTATCATTGTGTGCTCTTTGCCTTGCATCAAACAATCCTATCTAGAAAAGAACAACTGTTGTACATCGTCGTACCAGGCGGGCATGCCGAGCCAAGACCTCTAAATAAAATAGTCATCTCATCAATGACCCTCTGCCAGTGACGAATGTCAGCTGCCCCTATATCTCCAAATGAATGGGTCATCTGGCTCCATGTTGACTGGTGTGACTCATGGGCGAAGCACCACAATATGCTCCCAAACCCAAATGTGCAATAATGTGACCCCCACTCCAATAGATCGGCTATCACAATATGCAAACTCATGTAGATCATGGTAGAGGGAGGCCAACATCACTGCCCCCCATGCAAAGCACTCACTTCGACAGAGCATCCGCTCCCAGGCAAGACCCCATCCCAGAATGAAATATTGGTCATGTCAATCTAGTGCCACAAGTCCTGAGATAATCGTGGCTACAATCAATTTGAAAGTTGGCACTGTGGTCCTGTACCACTCTACCTCGATTTGTCCCTAAGAAAAAATGATCTCATCCAGGCCCATGACCTCATAGCAAGCATCTATCTCGATGTCCACATCATAGATGATCCGCTCTCTGTGGATCAAAAAACAAAGAATACGCCACACATCCTCAAGGGTCACTATTGCCTTGCCTGTAGGGAAGTGAAACAAAGACGTTTCACTGTGCCACCTCTCCACCAATGATGTCATCATCCCTAAGTGTGTCTGAATGGTTAGGGCATACACAATGTACTAGAGCCCAATCGCTCCCAAGCGCTCCTGCAACAACTCGTGTAAACTGGGATTCTAAGTCAATCTACTCAGAATCAAGGACATGTGCTCTCGTGAATGGACGGGCTCCATGTCCTCCTACATCAGTAAAGTCACTACATCAAATTTAATAAAAAATCAAGATCATGTTTGGAGTTTGTGCAATTGAAACAACAAATGCGTTGTTGTTTGAATATGCGTCACTGTTTGCAAGTTCCAAACTGTGCCGCTGGAACCCTCTAAACTCCAAACTCCACCGCCGCGACACACTTTGACCCATAAACCTAAATTTCAAAGTGCAACACCGTGACACAATTTGCATGTGCGACAAACTTTGATGCCTAAACCCTAATTTCTAAACTGAGTTGTTGTGGGGCAACTCTCAATAGTGGCACACTTTAAGGCCGCACAATGCCGATTCAAGGCTTTCAATGGTGCCAAAAATTGTCGCTTGACTCAAGTTGACTTTGGACCCTAATTAATGCACACAAAAGATGAAAAAAAAGTCAGGTAAGGGTCACATACCGCTGGTCCTGTGCCTAGTAGCTGCTGGTACACTTGTACGCGCTTATAAATGTGTCATGGAAACACGCATTACACCATCTCGATCAGTGGTTTGAGCTCAAAATTGAAGAATCTCTAAAGGCTAGGTGCACAAATGAATTGGAAGTGGCCCCTCGAGGCTTACTTAAGCTTGAAGGTTAGGATTTTTTGACCCTATTTAGCTGTCCAACTAAGGTTTTGGACCCTCGATCCCATTTTTGCCTAGTCGAGGGTTGTTTTGCATCATTTTTTTGTGTTTTGGTATGTTTTTTGGCATGCCAGACTCTTTCTGGGCCCATTGAGCACCTTGTCCTCTTTTTTCGTGAGATCACCCAAAAATCCAAATTTTTGTCCAATCTCTCGAGCGGGCAGTATACCGGCATAATTTCCTCATCGAAGTAGTTGGGCTTTCAAAAAAATTGATTTTTTTTAAATTTTGATCGCAACAGTTTATTCTTTGAACCAACACAACGAGTACATTGCTTTAAAGAGGGGCAAAATGTAGACACGAAAAATGTACTAATTGATCCTATACATCTGATCCTGATTTTACTAACACCGCTTCTTCCTTAATCATCTCCTTTGCTAGTCATTTAATTAAATATTCTTTATTTAATTAAATTCATCATATTTTGTCTCTTAATTAAATAAATCAATTTTATCTAATAAGTCATCATCTCCTGTTAATTAAATAAATTAATTTTATTTAATTAGCTGCTATAGTCCCTCTTTTAATTAAATAATTCACTTTATTTAATTAATCTCTAAAGTCGCTCTATTAAATTAAATAAATTAATCTTTATTTAATTTAATCTAACACCATCCTCTTTAATTAAATAAATCAAAATCTTATTTAATTAAGTCTAAATTTATTTTCTTCTCATTTTGATTTAAATTAATCAAAAAGTCTAAGTCAAAATGGTCAAATCAACTAATCTCCCTCTTAATTAATCAAATCCTGATTAATCTTAATCTTAATCCATCAAATCCTCTAGCTTTTGCAACTTGCTCATGAAAATCATTTCAATTGATTTATTAAATGTCTATTTACTTTCAAAAAGACATCCAAAAGGGAATATTCTCCAAGTTTGAAAAATCCCTTCAAAAGGGTTTGTACATCCAACAAGGCATTTAAGCCTCTTACATGTCCTTTTTCCTTGAGCCAAGTGGCATTAACTTCATTTTCTTCTCCCTCCAACTTGTCATTTCATCAATTTTGAAATTCCACCTAATTGCATTTAATTGCACAATGACCAAAATGTGCCCCACCTTTGTCAACTCACATGTTGACAAGTGGCTTTATGCTATTGGTTGGTCTTTTATCCCACATTCATCCATTTTTCCTCATTCTCTATCTCTCTCATCTATAAATAAGAGGCTCTTTTACTAATTTGGGATCCACAAGTTTATGCATTTGATCCACAACTTCATGCAAAGACATTATCTTGAGATTTTGAATTTGCTCATCCATTGTTCATCCATTTACACATTTTCATAGCTAGGTTATGTAGGAATTTCACCAAGGAAGCATCAAATCTTCATCAAATCATCATTCAAGCTTACAAGGGATTGGGAAAGGGCCATTTTCCACATCAAAATGGCACCAATTGCCCCATGGGATTGAGAATTTGTTTGCATTAAATAGGATTTAAAATATTTTATTTGTGTTCATTCTATTTCTTGTTTTGTGCATTTCAAATGAATTACATGGGGAATGATGTTTCTAACTTGCATTTGGGACTAATTGTGTGTTTTTTCTTTATGTTTGTGCAGGTCTAGGATCACCATTCACATTTTGGGATTAAAAATAGTAAAGAGAAAAATTGCGCTCTAGTGAAAACCACTTCGGTGGCGCTTTGGGCAAGTATCTTCATGAAAACCTGACAAAAAGGTGTCTTGGTGAAATATATATATATATATATATATAAATCTAAAAAAAATAGAAAAATGATTAAAAATAGTAAATAGAAAAATCATCCTCTAGTGAAAACCACTTCGGTGTCATTTTGGGAAAGTACCTTAGTAAAAACCTGGAAAACAGGCACCTTGAGTAAATCAACACCTTCCATCCACTAGGATCTTTGTGGCTTGTTCTGCATCATCCATCCATCATGCTTCGATCATCTATCTATCTCCATCCATCACCCATATGTGTCTATATCATAGCTTGATCCTGTGTTTGTGTCATGATCCATCCTAGTACTACTCTGCCCATTCTTACAGTCAGTTTGTCTTGCCTATATCAAAGTAGTCTATTGCATCACACTGGGGGCATGTTCTCATTGGATCAGATTCATGCACATTCGTGGAGTCTTCCTAAAATCCAAAAAATCCAAAAACATCAGAAAGTCAAAAAATCAAAAAACATTCATAAAATCAAAAAATTGAAAAACATTCAAAACATATCAAAATCCAAAAATAGGTCAAAAATTCAGTCAAAAAACAAATTCATCCTGTCGAACTACAAGTCTTTGAGCTCTGAACATAGGAAAGGTTGATCTTTGATCATCCCCTGAGACACTTAGGTCAGTCCTTTAGGAGTCCATCATGATAAACTGGCAATCTATTTGTTCATATCTCATCAATAATCGAGTCTATGTTAGTTGAACTATGTGGTCTCTGTGTACATAATGTAGGAAAGGCTAATATGTTGATCAACCCCTGAGGCCCTTAGGATAGGTCTTTAGGTTAGTCTCTTGGTCAAAATCTTAGAAAACCCCAAAACATTTGGAAAATTGAAAATCAAAACATTTGCAAAACATCTCGAAAATACCAAAAACAACCTCAAAACAATTCAAAAATTTCAAAAACATTAAAATATTTGAAAAAATCCATTTGTATCATCTCACTTTCATCCGCAATAAACATCACTCATAATAAATCAATCATCACCCTCAACCTTTGGTGACACAATTAGAAGCAATTCTAGCAGGTTAAAAGTGAAAACTTATGCGTCAGGATCTCAAGTCTAGGTTAGTAAGCAAACAAGTGGGTCAAATTTGTGTATTAATAGCCTATCATGCAATCAGGCATTGTCGTAGTTTAGTCTTGGCTAGCGGTATGAGGAACATTAGCTTGTTTTTCTACTTGATCTTTTTCTTGTCGATTTATCTTATTGCGCTCATTTCAATGACCTCTTGATGATGTCCCAAACGAAAGGATTTAGAGAGAAAGAAATGGGGAAAAGATCATTATCTTTTATCTACTATGCTCGTTGGATATTCTTGTAATATAACCTTGGTCATGTGTGCTTTGTTTGGGTGTAGCGAGGGTATTTTTAGGTGTCTTGTTGACCACATAGGATGGCTTGCCTTTCTATGTTTTGGTTTGTGATATTTGGAATATCTGAATTGCATTTTGAATAAGGTTCCATATGCCAGGTGTGAACAAGATTAGTCCTATTTGATTGTCGAGTCAAAGTCTATCACACTAGGTGCAACACCATCCTGGTTCTTTATACCTTGATGCATCGTGCCTATGTGTATTATCAAACATAAGGTAAATCGCCCTTTTAAAATCCCAATTCCTGGTAAGCAAATCATCACCATCATCATCATCAATAAAGTTGACTTGTTGGATTCTCTTATTGTCTTCTTGCTTCTCTGCGCGCTAACATGGTACCATGATAGTTAATCACAAATCATTGCTAATGCATCTATCCTACATCCACAAACCATCAACATAATGCATATCATATCATGACATATAGGAAACACTTATCATCTCACATGCATTGCATTTCATCATTGCATAATATAGATTGGTTATTCTAAGCATCTCACGAATCATGCATTTGCATTCATTACATAAACATAAAGGAATCATCACATAGGAATTATTAACTCATATCAGATGCATCATCAAAACATCCATTGCATAATCATATAACATCATATAAGCATCATATCATCCATTTGCATCATCATATAAGCATTATCATACCATGTGCATCATATCATGTTAAATGCATCATCACATAGGAAACAACATTATAAAAGGGTATCATCACATAAGCATCATCATATCATCCATTTTACATTCATTACATAATCATAGATATCACATATATATCATCATATCATCCACCTACATCATCATATAAGCATTATCATACCATGTGCATCATATCATGTCATATATATCATCATATAGACACCATTATTAAATGTGTCATATCATAGGCAGCATCATTACAAAAGGAATCATCACATCATATCATGTGCATCATCACGTCATCCATATATGCATCATACATAAGAAAGATATTAAAAACAAAAAAAGAATATGTCATTTCATACATTTTATCATCATCAATCTATATAGATTTGTTAGTCTAAGCATCTTAACCCATTTTCATATCATAACATTTGCATCCATTCATGATCACCATAAAAAGTACATAGAAAGATATTGAAAAAGAAATGCATCCATAAATCATTGCATCACATCATAACATCATATAGAAGCATACATCATACATGCATAACATAAGATAGAGTCATCACATCACATATAGAACATCGCATATAAGAAATTGAATACATCCATCCATCATGCATAAATAAAATAGACACATCATGCATCGGATTGAACCATATCATCTCATATATCATCAAAATAATAATACAACTGCCATGGTACATAAATCAAGATCAAGTGTGTGTATCAATCAATATAGTACAATTTCCCATGGGCTATCAAAAATGGAGCCTGTGGATCTCAAAAATAATCTTGTCTTGGATCAAAATGTGTGAGGCTAGCCTTGATGGTTGCTCCCCTCACTCGGTTGTCTCTGGGGCTGGTCCTATCTTTTCCCTGTCTATTGTGAGAAGTCTTCCACCCGTGTCATTTAGGGCACTACCTGATGGTAGTGGAGCCTATAGTAATGTGCCTCCTATACTTCCTCACGGTACATCCTCATAGGAACGGTCCTACTTTATGTGGCCTCTAGTTGCTGACGTCTACTAGTCTCCTGTGCCAACTAGAGCTCGGTGTTCCGTCTCTGCTAGATGACTTGATCTTTCTCGGCCCTCACCTAATCCCTCTTGGCTCTCAAGGTGGAAACCTATGCCTGTAACTGCTGGATCAAAGCATCTCTTTGGTCTGGCTAGGGTGGAAGTGGTGGTGGTGGTGGTTGTTGCTGGTGATCCCTTAGGGCATCTCTCTGTTGCATGTCCCTGTCTCTCTGCATGTCTCCATCCCCATCTCTCTGCTGGTGACCATGTGCCTGGTCTCTATATCCCCTCTGATCTGGAGGTGGTCCACCTCCTCCTCTACCTCTACCTCTACCACCATCTCCATCCCCATCTCCTCTACCTCCTCACACCCACCCTGCTGACCGGCCTCTAGGTCTCCTATGTGGAAATAATGCACTAGGAACTATTAATCTAATAGGAGGACGAAACCAATCTCGGTAGGCCTATGTCATCCCTAATCGTATGGCCATGGCCTGGCCACCAACTATCTAAATGAGTCAACTACCTCATATAGAGGGATCGTGCGACCCCTTGTGGTCTCCCTCGTAGTACGTGCAAATATCAACATGTATTGGTCATCGAGTATGTCATGTGCATCCCCAAACTGTCTAGAAACCTGGGATGGTAGATAATGCTCTATCATTGTGTTCTCTTTGCCCTACATCAGATGGTCCTGCCTGGCAAAGAACAACTATTGTACATCGTCGTACCAGGCAGGCATGCCGAGCCAAAGCCTCCAAGTAAAAATGGTCATCTCATTGATTACCCTCTGCCAGTGACGGATGTTGACTACCCCTGTATGTGTAAAAGTCATTCCACCCCTGTATCTCAAAATTAATGGGTCATTTGGCTCCATGTCGACTAGTGTGACCCATGGGTGGAGCACCACAATATGCTCCCAGGCCCAGATGTGCAATAATGTGACCTTTGCTTCGATAGCTCAACTATTGCAGTATGCAAACTCATGTAGATCATGGTAGAGGTAGGCCAACATCACTAGCCCCCATGCGAAGCACTCTCTCTGTTGGAGCATCCACTCCCAAGAAAGACCCATCCCAGACAAAAATATTGGCAATGCCAATCTGGTGCCACAAGTCCTAAGATAATCACGACTACAATGAATCTGCAAGTCGACACTATGGTCCTGTACTACTCTAACTCAATATGTCCCTAAAAAAATGATCTCGTCTAGGCCCATGACCTCATAACAATCGTCTTTCCTAGTGTCCACATCATAGATGACCCGCTCTCTTTGGATTGACAAATAAAGAATACACCACACATCCTCCAAGGTCACTATCGCCTTGCCTGTAGGGAAGTGAAATGGAGACGTGTCACTATGCCAACTCTCCGCCAGTGTTGTCATCACCCCCAAGTGTGTTCAGATGGCTGGGGCATACACAACGTATCAGAGCCCAATCGCTCCTAGGTGCTCCTGCAGCAACTTGTGTAAACTAGGATTCTGAGTCAATCTACTCATAATGGGGACCTGTGCTCTCATGAATGGACTGGCTCCATGTCCTCTTGCATCAGTAAAGTCACCACATCAATTTTCATAAAAAAATCATGATCCTGTTTGGAGTTTGTGTGACCGAAACAACAAATGTGTTGTTGTTTGCATATGTGTCACTATTTGAAAGTTCCAAACTATGCTACCAGAACCCTCTAAACTCCAAACTCCATTGTTGTGGTGCAGTTTGACCCCTAAACCTCAATTTCAAATTGCAACGCTGCGGCGCAATTTGCATGTGCGGTGGAATTTGACGCCTAAACCCTAATTCCTAGACTGAGTTGTTGTGGTGCAACTCTCCATAGCGGTGCACTTTAAGGCCGTGTGGCACCGATTCAAGGCTTTTAGTGGCACCAAATAGTGCCACTTGACTCAAGTTGACTTTGGACTTTAATTAATGCACATGAAAGACAAATTAAACAAGTCAGGTAAGGGTCACATACCGCTAGTCCTGTTCCTGGTAGCCGCTGGTACACTCACACACGCTCAGAAATGTGTCATGGAAGCACGTGTTCCACCATCTCAATCAGTGGTCAGAGCTTAAAAGTGAAGAATCTCTAAAGGCTAGGTGTGCAAATGAATTGGAAGTGGCCCCTCGAGGCCTATTTAAGCTTGAAGGTTAGGGGTTTTTGACCCTGTTTAGCCATCCAACTAAGGTTTTGGACCCTCGATCCCATTTTCACCTAGCCGAGGGTCGTTTTGCATCATTTTTTCGCGTTTTGGTACATTTTTTGGCATCTTAGACTCTTTTTGGACCCATCGAGCACCTTGTCCTCTTTTTTCACAAGATCACCCAAAAATCCAAATTTTCATCCGATCTCTCAAGGGGGAAGTATACCGGCATAATTTTGTCACCGGAGCAGTAGTGGGGCATTTAAAAAAATCAAAATTTTTTGAATTTTGATTGCAGCAATTTATTCTTTGAACCAACACAACAGGTACATTGCTTCATGGAGGGGCAAAATGTAGACACAAAAAATGTACTGATTGATCCTATACATCCGATCCTAATTTTACTAACACCGCTTCTTCCTGAATCATCTCCTTTGCTAGTCATTCAATTAAATATTCTTTATTTAATTAAATTCATCATATTATGTCTCTTAATTAAATAAATCAATTTTATCTAATTAAGTCATCATCTCTTGTTAATTAACTACTATAATCCCTCTTTTAATTAAATAATTCACTTTATTTAATTAATCTCTAAGTTCGCTCTATTAAATTAAATAAATTAATCTTTATTTAATTTAATCTAACACCATCCTCTTTAATTAAATAAATCAAAATCTTATTTAATTAAGTCTAAATTCATTTTCTTCTCATTTTGATTTAAATTAATCCAAAAGTCTAAGTCAAAATAGTCAAATCAACTAATCTCCCTCTTAATTAATCAAATTCCCTAGCTTTTGCAATTTGATCATGAAAATCATTTCAATTGATTTATTAAATCTCTATTTACTTTAAAAAAGGCATCCAGAAGGGAATATTCTCCAATTTTGAAAAATCCCTCCAAAAGGGTTTGAACATCCAACAAGGCATTTAAGCCTCTTACATGTCCTTTTTCCTTGAGCCAAGTGGCATTAACTTCATTTTCTTCTCCCTCCAACTTGTCATTTCATCAATTTTGAAATTCCACCTAATTGCATTTAATTGCACAATGACCAAAATGTGCTCCACCTTTGTCGACTCACATGTTGACAAGTGGCTGTATGTTATTGGTTGGTCTTTTATTCCACATTCATCCATTTTTCCTCATCCTCCATCTCTCTCATCTATAAATAAGAGGCTCTTTTACTAATTTTGGATCCACAAGTTTATGCATTTGATCCACAACTTCATGCAAAGACATTATCTTGAGATTTTGAATTTGCTCATCCATTGTTCATCCATTTTGACATTTTCATAGCTAGGTTATGCAGGAATTTCACCAAGGAAGCATCAAATCATCATTCAAGCTTACAAGGGATTAGGAAAGGGACATTTTCCATATCAAAATGGCACCAATTGTCCCATGGGATTAAGAGTTTGTTTGCATTAAATAGGATTTAAAAGCTTTTATTTATGTTCTCTCCATCAATTCATGCAAACGTGATGCATGGTTGATCATCCCCACTTAACTGAATGTATCACCTATTATTTGTCATGCAACTCAAGTCATTAGTCATGCATTCCAAGTCAACTGAAGTGAACTAGCATTCAACTAAAACTAACTACATGCAACTGAAGATAACTAAACTATAACTAAACTGAACTAAATTGAACTGAATTGAACTCCATGCATGTAAACATCAATTCCTAACTTATAGGATATTTGCATGCATTATTGAAGTGTTATCTTTCTCCAAGCAATTAACTTAACTCAAGGTGGGTTCCACCTTCCATGTGGGTGCCCCATGTGCTCCTATTTTGTAGGAGCTCTTCTTGGGCATCCCCGCATGTTCTTATAATTTAGAATTAATTACAAATGTCAATTTATATATTCATTTCATTCGAATTTAATCTCTTTCTAATCCTAGTGTTTGGGAACACTTTCCAAAGTCTTGAGAGATACATGAAATATGTTTATGATTGCAATTAAATGGCATCCCATTCCCAACAAAGCTAAGTTATTAGATTAACTTAGAAAGTTTGTGTTACTCCTAGGATAAGCATGGGAGTAGTCTTATGTACTTACTTGCTAAATAGATTCGTTGCTAGTGGATTGTTTTGAAGATAGGTTATCTGGGATGACAGACTATCCATTTAAAGATATACCCAACTTATGTACTTGCTATTTAAGTAGGTTATTAAAATTAGATTAGTATCTTGTAGTTTAGTTTGGGATGATGGACTATCCATTGAAGGACAATACCTATGACTTCACACAAAGTACTAAGTGAGAACTCTTTGATCAAAGTAGTGCAATGTACAAAACTCCACTTAGTTGTGTGACTTTTGAGACTACACTATCAGTTCACCGTGATCCCGTATTACATGCTAGTTCCATATTGTCGGGTTGCACAGGAACTAGTTATATAGGACACAACACTATGCTCAGTTGGTTGTTGTCGGTTACTCTACCAATCTCTTCTTCGAAGGGAAGGGCCATCTATCGAATGATATATGTGCGGGGGACTGCATTGAGTCCATGGTTGGTGGAAAAGCACTTGAGTGATGCTTCTCCTCCATAGTAGGCAACAAAAGAACCAAGATTTGAAAGGATAGATTCCTTAACCGTCTTACAGCTATTTTTTTTAAAGGTCATTGGAGCTATGTATGTAAAGGTATGTATTCTTGTTACTTGTAACTTGTGAATTTATTGTAATGAATTATAATATTGATTGTAATTTGATATGGTATCTTGTTCATGTATTATCAATACAGAAAAGAAAAAATTTATTGCACTGACTTGTTACTTAGTTTATGTTCTTGTATGGTCTAAAAATAGAAATTTGTATTGCACTGAAGGGTTGGCACGTTACATCATTCATAACCTTCTTACTTAACCCAGGTGCATTCCTTCTGCAATCCTAGAGAATCTCTCTATGAGTTGTTGGTTTAGGAGTTTTTAACCTCCGTGGATGACTGTTTCCTAGTCCCATAGTTTAGAAAAGTTTTAAAAACTTGGCTTCCTTACTTTTTTCCTTGTTCTTATTTTCCTTGTCATCTTGGCATAAGAACTTTTCAAATATTAACCACTAATAATGTTTACAAAAAACTTATGTAATGAGCGCAAAGATCCAAGTATTGAACCTAGTAGCTCTGATACCACATGTGACATAACCAAAGTTTACTCAACAATTTTCACCTAAGTTTTAACTCGGAAAGTGAATAACTCAAGTTTTCCAAAAAATAGGAAATGAAATTTTTCCTTTTCAATAAAATAATTACACATTGCATAAATAATTTCCACATATCATTGTATAAATGTAATAACATTACATAATTCCAAGTATACGAAACTCATCTTTTCAAATACATATTACAATTGATCCATGATCATGTTTATATATAAATACATAAATTACAAGAGTTCAAGGCCAAGGTGTCCTCATCTAGATCACACTTCTTCTATTTCACAAGCCTAGGTTTTCAAATGCAAGAGGGAGAGAATCACCTAAGTGTTTTTCCTCCAACCACAAAATAGAGAAGTCCCCCACATATCTTCCTAACTAGAAACTGTGGCCCTACCCTTCAACAAATATTTTGGTATGGAAAACTCTAATATTGCCTACATGAGTATGGTGTTGTGTCCTACATAACTAGTATGGTCATACAACTATGGATACCCTCCAACTATGAATAGTGCTCCTAAGTATATATGTAATCCTAACACACAGTGAACTAACAAAGTGTATGTAGTGACTTCTACACTTACTTTGGCCAAATTTTTCATATATATAATAAATATAATTTTTTATGAAGTTGTGTCATATGTTCACCCACCCCCTTACTTGACTTGGAAACTCTACTAACTTGTGAATAACTCTTCCCTTGGTTTGACCCCAAGGTTTAAATATCATAAACAAGATTTCATTAAAAGTTATGACACTTTTATTAATTTAATAGACCAATTAGGTTTGACCCAACCTCTTGATTAACCTATTACATACTGAAATGTATAAAATTGGGTGCGACTTTCTTTCGCTTCTAGGGTTTTGGACCTAAAAGGAGAAAGACCAAAGACAAATTTTCAACCACTTCACTCAAGAACAAACCCTTGAGATTTCAATGCAAAGGAGATTGAAATATGACAAAGGGAAAACTTGGAATGATGTCTAATGAATGGTTCACCACCAAGTGTAAACTTGGAAAAGAAAATGTTTGAAAATACACTGTGATATGCAAACAAATGTTAAATGACCTACAAAGATAAACAAAATGCAATAGAAGACTATGAAACTAGAAATGTGGACCTGGGAAGCTGAAGGAGGTAGATTGGAGGTCTAGAATCTTGAAAAATCTACTGTTAATGCTAATTGGGACTCATATGCCAATCTCGACAAATCAGTCTAGTTTCGGGTACATTGTGTCAGAACAGGTTTTAGACAAATGGGTACTCAGATCTACAAAAATCACTAACAGACAGTTAAAGTGGGACTCATTCGCCAATCGTGGTGAATCATTCCACTTCCAGATTTCTAAAAATTCAAAACTGGATTATGTAGCTCTCATTTTACTTTTCTGTTCCAGATTCAAATTCGGGCCTAAAACTACAAAATTCAGCCTATAGACCTTCTCTAAGCTTCTCCAAGGCTTGTTTACAACTTTCACAACTTCAAATTGCTTTGAAAACTTGATGAAAACTTTTCCAATCTTGCTACTTGATAAAAATGCAACCTAGACCTACAAATCGCATGCAAAGAGAGGGAAAAATGTTGTGGGGTTAGTGAACAGGGGTTTTCCTTGGTCAAACCCCTTGTTGATAATTAAACCTTGAAATAGAATGAAATATGGAAAGCGAATGATGAATGAACAAATAAAAATGTTGCAACTCACCAAAACCTTGCAATAAAAGGCTGCAAACATGTAAGTGATGGCTCCAATGGATGTAGACTTGGACTCTTGCTTGATGTTGATAGATCTTGAATGCAATGCTTTGCTTGAATCACAAAACCCTACACCACAATTGTTAGATCTAAAAAAAAATGATGCAAACAATCTTTGACATGATGAATGACACTTGAAGAATGCTCTAGAATACTTGATAAATTTCCCTTGAAATGCATTGAATTCTCTTGTGAACTCACTTGAATGCTATGAATACTTGAATGATTGGGGTGAAAAATGAGTGAAAGAACCTTATATTTATACTTAATTATGCAAGAATCCCCAAAATTACAACACTACAAGCCGATATCAGATCTAGGAGAATAAAATCCCACTAAAAATTTGGTTTAAATTTGAATTTTGGTCACACGAGACTCATTCACCCAATGTGGTGAATGAGTCCCATCACACATAATGTAAGGGACCAAAAATCAAAAGTGTATAGAAATGTGTGAAACCTGCATCGGGGCCAAAAAACCCTAGGTGGGACTCATTCTCCCAAGGTGGCGAATGAGTCCCAGACACTAAATCTGGGCCACACAAGCCAAGAACACCTGAATTATGATTGGTTACTAGTTGGTGTTGGGATTATCCTAAAAAAGATGCAATAAATGAAGCTTGTGGATGCGAAATAGGGCCAACTAAAGCATAAGAAAGCCAAATTATTAATGACAAGCCTAGAGGAATGTGAAAGTGTGTTACAACACTTTACAACACTCCAAATAAGACAAGCCTAGAGGAATGTGAAAGTGTGTTACAACACTTTACAACACTCCAAATAAGGCAAGGTTAAGATTAATTATGATTAAAATTATGTTTAGGTTGATAAAACCCTAGAAAAGTGTGAAAGTGTGTTACAACACTTCACAACACTTTTGCAAGGCACCATTAAATTATGTTAGTTCACAAGAGCCCAATACCTAATGTGAATGTGTTATCCACATTACAACACTAAATCAAGGAAAAATTAAACCAAAATCCACAAGGAAGACCCAAACGAGTGTGAAAAATGTCAAAGGATCCTTTTTTTGATACTAAATTTAGCCCCCACTTTAGTGAGAGGATGAACCTACTTGAAACTCACACTAAAGTAGACAAACACACACCAAGAGGGGTTCCAATGAACCAATGCTAGAAATATGAGACAACAACAATCAAGAGGGGTGATCAAGCCCCCAAGATCAAGATCCCATGGCAAACCAAACAGAAGCACAAAGGAACACACATGAAATTGATATAAAGAACAATAACAAGTCCAATCATACACTTCCAAAGATGAAAAAGGAGAAAAGAAAAGAAAGAAATAAAAAAATCGGATCAAGATTTGATCGTTTTTCCATCCTAAAGTGGATCAAATCTAGGTTGTTTGTCTAGAAAAACACATACTCACTCTGAGGCAACGAAACTCCTAGTTGTTTGTTAGGTGAGAAGTCTTAAAAAAGTGAGAAACATACACTCATATCTAGTATGCACTCACACACACGCAAGTGGCTATGGGGAAAGTCGTGCCTTGGATTGGGATTCCCGCTCAACCATACCAAATTTATACCTCTTGATAACTTTAATAAAGAACCACATAAATAAAATGGTTTTCGAGCTTCATAAGACAAGCAAAACCTCATATACTTGGAGCTCATGAACAAACACAATGGCTCCATAAGCATGCAAGTTGTGTTATGCAAGGTGGCCATATAACAACAAATGCAAAAATTCAAAAATAGGAAATGTTCAAAGGAGTCTTTCTTAGTTCATGCGAGGTCTTTAACTTAGGGAACATTGTGCCTAATGTCTCCAAGAGAGGACCAATCAAAGAATAGAAAATTCACAACTTAGAGGATGCAGTGTGTCGCATCAAGCTACTAAGAGGAATGCAATATGCTAAGAGAGATCACACTCCTGAAGGAAATTACACCCAATGTCATCCACAAAGTGACAAACACATTGTATGAAGTAAGAAGGCTACACTAAGAACCAAGAAAAAAAAATGCAAAACAATAATGCCAATTTATGCCCCCACTTTAAAGGAATTGCTAAACACCATATTGTGAGAAATTACTTTAAAGTATAAAATGAAAGATGCAAACAAGAAAGAAGAAATGAGAGCTAACTTGAAAATCCCTATGCCAAGTCATATGTTTTTGAGTAAATTTGCATCATGCAAGAGAAAAAGAAAAGAGAGGGGTTGCCCCAAAAATGAAAACACCAAACACGTAAGGGATCTATGGATATGAGGTTAGTATGTTATTTGCTGCAATATTTTTTAGGGAGCTTGGAACTATCATCATACCCAAAATACACACAAAACTGGAAGAATGACACAAAGAGAGCAAAAACAAAGAAAAACCTTTTGGGTCAACATGGAAGAGACATAGTGTGTCTCAATGCCTTGTGTCATCCCCAAAAGGAAAACATAAGACAAATGAAAAAGAAAGAAAAAGGAAAAGCTTTTGGGTCAACATGAGGGAGACATGAATGTTTCGATGCCTTGCGTCATCCCCAAAAGGAAAACACAAGAAAAAGATAAAGATGAAATGAAAAGGAAAAAAAAAGAAAGCCTTTGGGGTCAAGATGAAGGAGACATGAATGTCTCGATGCTTGCGTCATCCCCAAAAAGAAAACACAAGAAAAAGATAAAGATGAAAAGTGAAAGCGATGCACGACATAGAGAAGAATGAAGGTACAAATAGAGGACTGTCACAAAGAGAGAGAACATCAAACAAAACGTCACAGGGGATCACATTACGCACATGCAATCACACAAAAGAAAAAGTAAAAGGAAAAAATAAAATGCAAAAGACTAGTAAGAAAAATGCGAGTCAACCTATGAGAAATTCATCCGCCTCCTAATCATGTTCTATGTATGTCGAGGGTGGGAAACTAGCCAAAGGGACAAGGGTGTTGGAAATTGTGCCTCAACTTGCTAGCTTGTATCTTTGTTCACGTCTTCATTGTCGGTCGATCGCTGGAGTTCCTAAGTTTGTAACCTTGTCGCGGAGTTTGGAAGTTTCGTAACTTCCCTACTGACCGATCTCCTTCATTTTTGCGACATTAGTGATTTATGTAACTTAAGAACCTTGTCATGGAGTTTGGAAGTTTCCTAACTTCCCAACTAACTAATCTCCTTCATTATCGCAACATTTGGTAAATTCGTAACTTGTATGCGGGAGTTATGAAGTTTGAGTTTTCTCCGATTGGGCGACAATGGTATCAGCTTGTCGCGAGGATCGGTAAATTCATAACTTGTATGCAGTGGTTATGAAGTTAACATTTTTGAGCGATGCGCTAATGGGTGTTCACTTTTGCGGGGCCATGTCGATGGTTGGTTTGACTGCGGGTGTACAAGTGTGTTGGTAATCAAAAGGGCTAACTCGTGGATACCTAAAGTCTTTGAGATTTTTTTATAAACTAATGACTATTAATATTTCACGCCAATGTGGGATAATGTCAACGGTTGAGCTTCTTGGAAGTTAAGTGAACCGAATCAGTTTGGACAGTAGATTCCTAGAAATCAAAGGGTCGAAGTGAGTATAGAAAGAAGAATGACAGACCGATTGGTACTGTGTGTTGAGCGAACTGTATGTTGAAAGAACATTGTAACAATGCTACGATTGATTGTGGTTGGCCGATTGTAATGTTGTTGTGTAATATCAGAGAACTAATACTAGGAAGGAGGGATCTGTAACTTTATTGTAATTTGTTTTTTCCTATGAATAAAGTGACTTTTCTTTGGTGGTGGGTTTTTCTCCCGAAAGGGTTTTCCCACGTAAATCTGGTGTTTATTCTCTGTTGATATTATTGTCTATTCTTTTATGTGTGAATCTTAATGCTTTGTAAATTGAAATTAAAAGTACTCCTACATTATTTCCTTGTGAATTGACATTAGGAAAGTGATTTCCGCACTAGATTCTTTCCTTACAAGTGGTATCAGAGCCTGGCCAGTTGTGTTATCCTTGTGGGTTGGTTGGGTTTTTTGTTTCAATTCTATTTAGTGGGAGTCTTGTAGAAGTCTAGTAATTGTCAAATTATAGATTGAGATGGCATTAGCAAGTACATCTGGAAAGATTGAAATTGATAAATTCAATGGAAACAATTTTGAGTTGTGGAAACTCAAAATGGAAGATCTATTGGTTGATCATGATCTTTGGATTGTTGTGTTTGGAACAAAACCTTCTGGCATGAAGCAAGAAGATTGGGATCTTGCAAATCAAAAATCAAAGGGGTTGATAAGGCTTTGTTTGACAGACTCTATTCTTCTTAATGTGCATGAAGAGAAGACTGCAACCTCCTTGTGGAAAATAGTTGGAGATATTTATCAGGGCAAGTCCTTGGTAAACAAGTTGTTCTTGAGAAATAAGTTGTATTCTTTGAAAATGCAGGAAGGAGCGTCTGTTGCTGGTCACCTGAATACTTTTAACATGTTGATTGCTCAGTTAACATCTATGGGTGTGAAGATTGAAGATCATTGTACATTGATGTTATGTTCTTTGCCTGATTCTTGGAATCACTTGGTGATGGCCATTGGGAGTACAGCATCCACTTGTAAGATGGAAGATGTAGTTGATTCTTTTTTATCAGAAGAAATGAGAAGAAAATATTTTGAGATAGCAAAGGAGGCTCTTTCTATTTAAGGCCAATTGAAAGAAAAAGACAAGAAGAAGGACAATAAATCCAAATTGAAATCAAAAGGGAGATCAAAGTCTCTTGGAAAAAATTCCAAGGTGAAGTGTTGGAACCATGGGTAGCCTGGTCATGTTCGAAAGGATTGCAAAGAGGAGAAAAAGAAGAAATCTTCTGAAAATGATTCTTCTCAGAGCGAAGCGGATGCCTTCATTGCAGCCTTGGCAACTTAGGCATCAGATGATGTCTGGCTGATTGATTTTGGAGCATCTTTCCACATGACATCTCATAGAGACTAGTTCACAAAGTATGAAAAATATGATGGTGGAAAGGTGTACTTCGCAAGCGATTCATCCCTGGATATAGTTGGTCGTGGAAGAGTTAGAATTCAGTTCCTTTGTGGAAGGGTGAAGGGAATCAATGATGTTATGCATATACCAGGTCTAGCTCAAAATTTACTTTATGTTAGTAGGCTGAATGATGTTGGTGTATATGTCTCTTTCTCTAATGATGTTTGTAAGATGACAAGAGGCTCTATGTTGTTGGAAAAGGGTGCTCGAATTGGTACTCTGTATAAGTTGGACACCAATGCAGTTCAATGCAAGAGTGCTTCTGAAAACCATGTAAATCTATAGGGAAAGAGGTGATTGTTCCAGCAGGAGCTAATTGTTTGGAGATGAAGCTTCCAGTTGAGAAAACAATGTTGTGGCATCACAGGCTAGGCCACATTGGAGAAAGAGGTTTAAAAACTTTGAAAAATAAAAACCTGGTTGAAGGGCTTGATGACTATAACCTTGAATTTGAATTTTGTGAACATTGTATATATGGTAAACAACACTGTGTTTCATTTTATTACAGTGCTCATAAATCTTCTCGTATACTTGATTGCATTCATTATGATGTGTTTGGTCTAGTAAATGTTCGTTATCGAATTCTAAATATTATGTTTCTTTTATTGATAATTATTTGAGAAGGAAATTTGTGTATTTTAAAAGAGTAAATCAGAAGTGTTCAGTCGTTTTAAGGAATTTAAAAACCTTGTGGAAAATCAGACTAGAAGAAAAATAAAATGTTTAAGGACTGACAATGGCGGTGAGTTTTGTTCTGATGAGTTTGAAAGTTATTGTAAAGATCATGGAATTAAAAGACATAAGACTACACCCTATACTCCACAAAAAAATGGATTTACTGAAAGGTTCAACATGATAGTGATGGAAAGAGCACGAAGTATGCTGAGCAGTGCTAGCTTGGAGGAGAAGTTATGGGCCGAGGCAGTTGCAACATGTTATTTATTAAATTGTTCTCCTAATTCTGCTCTTTTTGAGAAGACACCTTTGGAAGCATGGTTTGGTAAGAATCCCTCTCTTAGACACATTAGAGTTTTTGGATGTGAGGCATATGCATATGTGTCGAATGAAAAAAGATCTAAGTTAGAGAACAAAGATTTTAAATGTATATTTATTGGCTATAGTGCTGGCATAAAAGGATACAAGCTTTGGAACCCTATGACTGAGAAGGTTTTGTACAACAAGAATGTTATTTTTCGTGAGCTGAAGCCTTCTACTTTGGATCTGCTATCAAACATAAAATCAAAAAATAAAAAGGATGTAGTTGAAATTCCTCAGACACCAGATAAAGAGGAATTAAAAATTCAATTAAAAATTCAAAACATACCTAAATCTAAGGAGAGGTCAAGCAGTTCTGAGAGTTTTGAAGAAGAAGAAGAACCTCAGCCTTAGCCCTTGAGGAGGTCAACATGTGAAAGAAAGCAACCTGATATGTATGGGTTCTCTATGTTAGATTCTACTTGTACCAATGCTTTGATTAGTAGCACTGATGAGCCTAGGATTGTTAAAGAGGCAATTAATATGCCTAATGCAAACTTTTGGTTGGAAGTCATGAATGAAGA
Organism: Sequoia sempervirens; assembly: GCA_007258455.2. Taxonomy (NCBI): domain Eukaryota; kingdom Viridiplantae; phylum Streptophyta; class Pinopsida; order Cupressales; family Cupressaceae; genus Sequoia; species Sequoia sempervirens. Next base: position 627,830,984 of record VDFB02058242.1, read on the forward strand.
AATGGCATCATTAGGAAAGAATGACACTTGGAGTTTGGTGTCGTTGCCTGAAGAAAGAAAAGCTATTGGCTATAAATGGGTATTTAAAAAGAAAATAGATCTGGATGGCAGTGTTGAAAAGTATAAGGCGAGGTTGGTTGTGAAAGGTTATTCCTAGGTAGAGGGAATTGATTATGGAGAAATATTTTCTCCTGTAGCTAAGCTGACATCTATCAAATTTCTTCTATCACTTGCAGCAACATATGACTTAGAGATTGAAAAAATGGATGTGAAGACAACATTTCCTCATGGTGATCTTGAAGAAGAAATTTATATGTCCCAGCCTGAGCACTATGTTGAAAAAGGTAAAGAACATCTGGTATGCAAGTTGAAAAAATCTCTGTATGGATTAAAACAATCTCCTAGAATGTGGTACCAGAAGTTTGACAATTTTTTTGTCTTTGGGATTTGTAAGATCAAAATATGATCATTTTGTGTATTTCAAATCTGAAAATGACCGTGTCTTAGTTATTGCCATGTATGTGGATGACATGTTGTTCATTGGGAATAGTAAGCTTATGATTTCTGATCTAAAATCTCAGTTGTCTGCAAAGCTCGAAATGAAAGATCTTGGTGCAACCAGGTACATTTTGGGGATGGAAATAACCAGGGACAGAAAGAGTAGAAAAATTTGGCTTAACCAGAGTAAGTATATTAACACTGTTCTAGAGATATTTGGTATGATTGATTGCAAGTAGCTAGTTGTTCAAGTTTTGTAGGGAACGAAACTATCTATTGAAGATTGTCCAAAATCTCCTACTAAGATGGAGGAAATGACTAGAGTTCCTTATGCAAGTGTAGTTGGCAGGTTAATGTATGCAATGGTCTGCTCAAGGCTAAACATTTCCCAAGCAGTGGGAGTTCTTAGCCAGTTCATGGTGAATCCAGGAAGGCCACATTGGGATGTTGTGAAAAGAGTTTTTAGATATTTAAAAGGTACATCACAGTATGCTTTGTGTTATCATGGTAACTCAATTGGATCACAACATTCTCTTAGCATTAGAGGTTATGTGGATTCTAATTGGGTAGGGGACCTTGACAGCTGTAGATCCACCAGTGGATATATTTTCATGTTGAATGGTGGTGCAATTAGTTGCATGAGTAAGCGACAGGCTATAGTTGCTCTATCCACTACTGAAGCTGAATACATGGCAGAAAAATACACCTACAAAGAAGTTGTATGGATTAAAAGTTTGTGTTCTGATCTTGGGTTCAGTACAAGGAAAATCTTAATTTGCTGTGAGAGTCAGAGTGCTATTTGTTTGGCTAAAAATCCAACTTTCCATGCCAAGACGAAACATATTGATGTGCAGTATCATTTTTTACAAAATATGGTGGAGGATGGAAAGGTTTGCTTAGAAAAGGTGGATACTCTGAAAAATGTTGCAGATGCATTGACAAAGCCTGTAAGCACGAACAAGTATAGGTGGTGTGTTAGTTCGATGTGCCTTGGAGCCCATGACCTTCATTAACTTCAAGTTTGGAGGAAGCTAGTAATTCTTCGTCAAGTGGGAGATTGTTGGAAATTGTGCCTCAACTTGCTAGCTTGTATCTTTGTTCAAGTCTTTATTATCGGCCGATCATTGGAGTTACTAAGTTTGTAACCTTGTCACAGAGTTTGGAAGTTTTGTAACTTCCCTATTGACAGATCTCCTTCATTGTCGTGGCATCAGTTATTTTTGTAACTTAAGAACCTTGTCGCAAAGTTTGGAAGTTTCGTAACTTCCCTACTGACCAATCTCCTTTGTTGTCGCAACATCAGTGATTTCTGTAACTTAAGAACCTTGTCACGGAGTTTGGAAGTTTCGTAACTTCCCAACTAACCGATTTCTTTCATTGTTGTGAAATTTGGTAAATTCATAACTTGTATGCAAGAGTTATGAATTTTGAGTTTTCTCCGATTGGGCGACAGTGGTATCGGCTTGTCACGGGGATCGGTAGATTCGTAACTTGTATTTGGTGGTTATGAAGTTAACATTTTTGAGCGACGCGCCGATGGGTGTTAACTTTTTTGGGCCCATGCCGATGGTTGGCTTGACCGCGGGTGTACGAGTGAGTTGGTAATCAAAAGGGCTAACTCGTGGATACCTAAAGTCTTTGGGCTTTTGTTTACAAACTAATGAATGTTAATATTTCGCGCCAATGTGGGATAATGTCGACGGTTGAGCTTCTTGGCAGTTTAGCGAACCGAATCAGTTTGGACAATAGATTCTTGTAAATTGAAGGGTCGAAGTGAGTATAGCAAGAAGAACGACATACCGATTGGTATTGTGTGTTGAGTGGATTGTATGTTGAAAGAACATTGTAACAGTGTTGTGATTGACTGTGGTTGGCTGATTGTAATTTTGTTATGTAATATCAGAGAACTAATACCGGGAAGGAGGGATCTGTAACTTTATTGTAATTTTCTTTTACTATGAATAAAGTGACTTTTCTTTGGTGGTGGGTTTTTCTCTCGAAAGGGTTTTCCCACATAAATCTGGTGTCTATTCTTTGTTGATATTATTGTCTATTCTTTTATGTGTGAATCTTAATGCTCTCTAATTTCAAATTAAAAGTACTCCTACATTATTTCCTTGTGAATTGACATTAGGAAAGTGACTTCCACACTAGAGTCTTTCCTTACAAAGGGCAAGTAAGGGCAAGTGTTGAACTAGGAGAGGCACCGGGCTTAACACTTTTTATAGGAGACTTGTCATTTAAGCTCGTGGAAGAGGAAAATAATGTGTTCAATTCATTGTGCACCTCTTCGTCGATTTTAGTAGTCTCTTCATCATTATCTAGGTTAACCACAATAGGAGGATGAATGATAATGTCCATCAAAGAGTTCAACTGTTGTTGTGATTGTTGTATTGGGTCGTTTTGTTTTGGTTGGGGAGGAGGGTCATCATGCATTGCTTCAGTCAAGTTCGGATCTTGGTTTTCTTTGTTTAATTCTTCACATAACCTACAATCAAGGGCACAACATCTTCACCTATGCTCTCTAGCACCTCAGTTTATTTTGGTTTTGTTTTTAAGTTGTGTTTTTGTAGGAGCAGGTTGATCAACCATAGGTTGCTTTTCTTCCCTAAGGGGAGGAACAGAAGGAACCACAGGAGGTTGTTCAACCACTTTCTCCTTGGCTTTGTAAACTTGTTTTATTCTAGGAGGTGTGACAGGGTTGTTTTCATTGTCTCTTGGTCTTGGTTGTTTGGTTCTTGTTTAGTTTGAAGCATGGTTTTGTCTAGGATGGGAGGTTCAAACATGTTTCAGAGAGATAATTTTTCTATCTTCTTTTCCTTGAACTTTTGATAGGACAAGAAAAATAAGTCTTCCCTTGGCTTGATAGGTTCCATGGGCTCAGGCCAAAAGGCATCTAGGGAAAATTTTCCTTTAGATGAAAAAGGGTTAAAGTTGCTATGGTGAATAGTGAATATCTCATTGTCGAAGGGAAACTTAAAGCATTTATGCACAACCGAAGGGACAACTTTCATATAGTGAAGCCATGGCTGGCCTAGCTTCACATGAAATTGGTCTGACTGCAGGATGATGGAGAATGTGACATCTAATGTTTTTGGTCCTATTTGCAATGGTAGGGTGATTGATCCTATCGTAGGGCATGCAAAGCCATTGTGTGTCTTGATCCATGCTTTTGTTCTATCATAGTCATCTTGATAGATTTCATGCAAAAGTAGGAATTCCTCGATGATCACATTCTCTCCACAGGCGGGATCTATTAGTATCCCATTAGTGGGCTTGTCATAGATACAACCAGCTATGTAGAGCGAACCATCGGGAAAATGTTTAAGTATATCCTTAGAGGAGAAAGTAATGTCAAGAGGACTCTTAGTTTGGCCCTTACGAGGGATGACGCCCATCGCCCCTATCATTTCATCTATAGGATTGATATATATACAATTATTTAAAACAAAAGCATTGTTTTCATCATTTGTATCAACATTCATCACATCATTCTTTGTATTTTCAATAGTTTTGACAAATGAAATATTATGTTTGGGCATTGGGTTAGTAAAAAGTTACAAATTTTGGTTAGGAGGGGCAGCAAACTTATTTCCTTGATTGCTAACACCTCCAATGGATAGACAACCATAATCAATGAGGTCTTGCACAAGACGTTTAAGACGCTTGCAATGTTTCGTGTCATGTTCATTTTGTCGGTGATAGTGGTAATAAGCATTCGATTTGAAGCTCGGGGGTAAAGGCTTATTAGGGTCAAGGGTTTTGATAGGTGGCAAGGTAATCATTTGTTGTTCTAGTAGTTGGGACATTATGTTATGAAGGGTATTGGGTAAGGGAGTGAATTGCCTTTTTTTATCACCATAACTAAAGGGCATCGTGGTTTTGACAACTACTTGGTTGTTGACATTTTGAGTTGTTTGTTGAGGGGGGTTGAATTTAAGGAACCCTTTTTTTTGTTTCCTATAAGGTTGGGAATTGTTTTAGTTTGCAGGTTAGGATTTCTCGATTCACCTAGAAGCGAATCTTGTATCTCGACTACTAATTGAATTTTGATAATCACGGAGGGCAGTGCATAGGTGCATGAAGGATAGGAATTTCATCATGGTCAACTTGTCTTGAAATTTACTTTGTAAGTTTTCTATGAACATCTTTTAAAGTTGTGGGTCGAGAACCTTGACATCGATTTGGGAATAAAGTGACTAATAGTGTGAGATAAAATTAGTTAGCTTTTCATCCTCTTTTTGCTTGCATCTCATCAAATCAGCCAAGGCCGTCTTGGGATTCATGTGCACTTGGAAATGGTTTAAAAATGCCTCGACAAATTCATTGAAGGAATGAATTGAGGTTTTTGGTAAGGAAGAGAACCATTCCAAGGCAGTATCTTTCAAGGATCTAGGAAAAAGTTTTCTAAGAGTTTATCGTCAAGGAAAAAGTCACTACATAAGGCAATGTAAGCATTAACATGGTTAGAAGGATCTCCCTTCCCTCCATACTTCTCAAATCTAGGCACCTCTACACCTTGTGGAATTAGTGTTCTCAATATCTCCAAGGACAATGGACTGTTTTTGAAATAATATAGTAGCTGGGCCATTTTGGTTTTGGTTGATGGTAGAAATTTTCTTTTGAAGGGATGGAATAGTTTGGAATAGTTGCATTATGAAAGGGCCATTGCTTGGGTTAGAATATGGAAGTGAAAGTGGTGATGGATTGTATATATTTGTAGGACAAGTGAATGCAATGCTTATAGATGGTAAGGTAGGAGATATAACTTGCGATGCCACATAGGAACTAGGGATGCTAATAGGAATACCCAGGGAAGGAATCACATTACTAACTTGTTGCATTGTTGTTGTGACTTGAGGATTGGTATAGGTAGGTATTAAGGCTATAGTTGTGGGAGGAGGAATTTGAGTTCCTCCTTGGTTTGTAACATTGTTTGTGGATAAAGGATAGCTAGTGGTTACATGAAGATTCTTTCCAAAGATTTGCACTATGTTTTTCACAAGGTCAAGGCCATCTTCATTTTCAAGCATGCGATGGATGTTTTCTATTGTAGGAATTGTAGTTGTGGAAATGTTTTCAAGGCTTATTTGATGTTGTAAGTTTACTAGATCCTCATGAATGTGAATTATGTTTTCTTCCAGGATGCTATCATTCCTTGTTTCAACTTGCATGCAATCTAAAGGCAAAGAGTTGCTAGGCATGTTATCCATGCCTAGTGTACTAGTGTCAATACTAGGAGTGGAAGCTCTAGATAACCCAAGATCCACAATGATTGTGTTATCATGGGATGACATGAGTCTCAAACTTCTCACTAAGGTATTAGCAATAGGACACCAAACACTCATGCAAAGGCTACTAAATGCAGGGTGAAAGCAAATGCAATGTAAGCTAACAAGAATAAATTGCTTATAACTAAAATTCTAGAAAGTAAAATTGAAATGCAGAAACAACAAGCAAAAACTCAGAAACTGAACTGTAAATGCCAGAAAATGCAGTGAAAAATAGGCAATGGGATTGATTCGCCCAAGGTGGCAAATGAGTCTAGGTACTATTTTTTTTTAAAAAAAAAATCGAATTTTTGAATTAAATTTTATGCTTTTTATATTTTTTGATGCAAATCTGAGATGCAAATGTAGAATTTGACTGTTTTTCAATGAAATTAAGTGCAAAAATGCAAGCTAAATGAGTTTTTTACTAATGCAAATTTGAAACCCTAGAATGCAAATTTAACAATGCAATGTTAACACAAGCTAAACCTAGGATGAAAATGCACTCCAAATCAGAAATATGATGCTCTATATGCAGGTTCACCAAAATGAAATGTATAAAATTGGGTGTGGCTTTCTTTCACTTCTAGGGTTTTGTACCTAAAAGGAGAAAAACCAAAGACCTATTTTCAACCACTTCACTCAAGAACAAACCCTTGAGATTTCAATGCAAAAGAGATTGAAATTTGAAAAAGGGAAGGTCCTAAGGATTGGATGATCTCTAATGAAGGGTTCACCACCAAAGTGTAAACTTGGAAAAGACAAATGTTTGAAAACACAATGTGATATGCAAAAAAATGTTAAATGACCTAGAAAGATAAACAAAATGCAATAGAAGACTATGAAACTAGAAATGTGCACCTGGGAAACTGAAGGAGGTAGAGTGGAGGTCTAGAATCTTGAAGAATTTGTTGTTAATGCTAATTGGGACTCATATCCCAAGTTGGGAAAATCAGTCCAGTTTTGGGTAAATTGTGCCAAAACAAGTTTTAGACAAATGGGTACCCAGATCTGCAAAATCATTGACAGACATGTATAGTGGGACTCATTCACCAATAGTGGCGAATCAGTCCACTTTTGGACTTTTGGAAATTCAAAACTGGATTATGTAGCTCTTAGTCTACATTTTTGTTCCTAATTCAGATTTGGGTCCGAAATTGCAAAATTCATCTTGTAGACCTTCTCTAAGCTTCTCCAAGGCTTGTTTACAACTTTGAAAACTTTGAATTGCTTTAACAACTTGATGATAATTTTTCCAATCTTTTTCCTTGATAAATTTGTAACCTATACTGGCAAATCACATGCAAAGAGAGGGGAAAATGTTGTGGGGTTAGTGAATAGTGGTTTTCCTTGGTCAAACCCCTTGTTGGTAATTAAACCTTGAAATAGAATGAAATATGGAAAGATAATGATGAATGAACAAATAGCAATGTTTCAACTCACCAAGCCCTTGCAATAAAAGGCTACAAACATGTAAGTGATGGCTCCAATGGATGTAGACTTGGACTCTTGCTTGATTGAATCATAAAACCCTACACCACAATTGTTAGCTCTAAAACAACATGATGCAAACAATCTTTGACATGATGAATGACACTTGAAGAATTCTCTAGAATGCTTGATAATCTGCCCTTGAAATTCCTTGAATGCTCTTGTGAATGCTCAAATGCTCTTGTTAACTCACTTGAATGCTTGGGGTGAAAAATGAGTGAAAGAACCTTGTGTTTATACTTAATTATGCAAGAATCCTCAAAATTACAACACTACAAGTTGACATCAGATCTAGGAGAATAAAATCCTGCTAGAAATTTGATTTAAATTTTAATTATGGCCACATGAGACTCATTCGCCCAAGGTGGCGGATGAGTCCCATCACACATAATGTATGGGACCAAAAATCAAAAGTGTTTAGAAATGTGTGAAACCTACATCGGGACCAAAAATACCTAGGTGGGACTCATTTTCCCAAGGTGGCGAATGAGTCCCAAACACTAAATTTGGGCCACACGTGCCAGGAACACCTGAATTGTGATTGGTTACTAGTTTATGTTGGGATTATCCTCAAAAAGATGTCGTAAATGAGGCTTGTGGATGCAAAATAGGGCCAATTAAAGCATAAGAAAGCCAAATTATTAATGACAAGCCTAGAGGAATGTGAAAGTGTGTTACAACACTTTACAACACTCCAAATAAGGCAAGGTTAAGATTAATTATGATTAAAATTATGTTTAGGTTGATAAAACCCTAGAAAAGTGTGAAAATGTGTTACAACACTTTTGCAAGGCACCATTAAATTCCATTAGTTCACAAGGGGCTAAGACCTAATGTGAATGTGTTATCCACATTACAACACTAAATCAAGGCAACATTAAGCCAAAATCCACAAGGAGGACCCAAACAAGTGTGAAAAATGTCAAAGGATCCTTTTTTTGACACTACTCATACTTGTAACGATCTGGGACTGACAATTGCCTCTTATTCAAGTTCTTTCTTTTAATCATGGGAGTAACGAATCTCCTAGTTCATTCATAATTAGTTAATACCGATGACACCATGTTACTGACTGGACACACCTGGTCTTAATCTAAAGCACTGTCAATATGTCAATATGTATAATAATCTAGTGTTAAACTTGATTTGAAGATTACTTCTTCATATTAAAGTTTCAACCTCTTTGTGTTATACCTAGTATGGCTTCATCCTCTCAAGATGCCATAATCATTTTGGTTATTCATGAAATTGAATATTTAATTTGATTCAATATAAAATCTTATGTTTATAGTAATATCCAATAATAATTCAGATTAATTAAGTTTAACTTTTGATAACTCAACTAAGAATCATTTGACTAATCTCTAATTTCCTCACGGTTCCTTCCAAGTTATTCTTTGCATAATTTATATAAGGTACCTACATTTGTAAGTACATAAACAATCGTATATCATTTCCTTCAATATGACACATAGATTCACATGTTTAAATGTATGAGAAGTTTATATCCAATCTAGAGAATATTTTTTGCTTGAGAGGAGTTTGTGCTTTTGCACCTTAAAATATCCTCACATTACGGATTTGGTTTATCAAGATGTAAAGTCATCTTCATTTAATATTAGAATACCATGAATAGGTATTAATAGACTCTTGGTAAAAATAGAAGATAGTATCATTCAAAAGATAATGAGGACATATTTACTCTAATACGTATTCTAACCCTCTTGCTGAAAAATAATATAAACTCATTAATCAAACATTATAAATACAATATTGTATTAATATGAATAATATCTTTTTACCCTATTTGGCTTCTCTTGCTACGCTATTCTAACTAGCTGGTGGTTTGGGTTACACACAGCTTCAAGGGAATTAACCTTCCAATAGGTCGACTTTCTTTCAACTATATTCATAGATAATGTTTAAAATCACATTACATCATAATCTGATAATGTAATTCAAGATAATTACTTATTATACTCGTCTAATTCTCTAATCTCGCTTATCTCTTGTATCTCTAATTTAGCTCTATGCATAGATAATCTAGCCATTTGTAAATGCACTCACACACTTTCTAATAGCTGCATTAATATGCACATAGTGATAGAACAAACATATTCAGACAATAGTAAACTTGGTTTCAAAATTAAAATAAGAGAGAGAGAAGTATTTTAACCATGCCTAGATTAAAATAGCTCCATTTATCTTTCCTACAACCCTTTCTTCAATGTACTCAATAGCTCAGTGTGTTGCCTCCTCTATTCTCAACTTTCCCTGCTTCTATTGCTTCAACTAATAACTACAACTTCCAAGCCAAAACTTAACTAAAAATAACAACCTTTCTCACTCTCTTCAACTTAAACACAAATTTCCTAAATACTCTTGAATAACAAATTACTCTCCTCACAATTCTCACAAATGCACAAACTCAGATTATCACAATGAATGGGCACCCAAATACTGTGCAACTTCTCTCTATTTATACAAAAATGGATAGAGGTTGTTTTCTAAAAGAAAGCTACATTTGATGTCACTTCTCAATGATAGCACAAACATATTCAAACAGTAGTAAAATTTGGTTTCCAAATTAAAATAAGAGAGAGAAAGAAGTATTTAAACCATGCCTAGTTTAAGATAGCTCCAAACAGTTTTCTTCTTCCCATCACCCAAGTATGGACTTTACACTTGCTACTTTTACTTGGTCAAAGCACCTCATATATGGGCTACACAATAGTGTTTTAGAACTCTATTTAACCTTTTCCTTTATCATGACATTTTTTCCACCTATTCTTATGCAAGGTTTGGTACCATTGTTGTTTTCCTTTGATGTTTTAAATAGCTATTAGAAATAGCTTTCTATCTTGCCATTGTGTGGCATATACATACCACCATATATGTGGCTTACTCACCATGTAATATGGCTTCCAACACATATTAAAAATAGCAATATTACGTTTATAATATTAATTATGTATATATATTATAATAAAATTTCTATTATAATATGAATATATCTTGATATATATGTACACCTATTTATATATATATATATATATATCAATTAAATATACATATATTAATATATATATATATATACTAGTGATTTAATTATATATGTACATATAGATTACCATTATTTAAACATAATAAATTTTATATATTTTGATATGTATATATACAATATATATATCCATGTGAATTTTCATATATGTATTATGTATTTATATATGAGTATACATAGGTATTTCTATCTATGCACACTCATACATACATACGTCCATATATATGTGCCACCACATTTATACATTCAATATATATACCTATCCATTATATACATATTTAAATACATAATATATATCTCATGCCTATCACAAGGGTTTTAACATTGTAACTCAAATTGACTAAGCAATCAAGAGGAATTAAAGACAACCATCCTAACTTTTATCAACCAAAAACCTATCAATATTGTTTAACACTTACCAACACAAAGATCATATTGACTCAACAAGATTTATCTAACCTATGCAGTGTGTGTGTGTGTGTGTACTTAGATAGACATACCAATGGTTCCCATACCAAACTCTTCTTTTGGGTGATACTCTCCCTCCACCTCTAGAGGGTTTGAACCTTTCCTACATCCAACTTAGTGCAACATGTACATAGTCAATTGATACATATAAATCATATTCATCAAATATTATAAGCATCATTAAAGTGTTTAAAAATAATTCATCATAACACATATTCATATATTACATTCATCTTGAAACATAGAAAAATAGGGTGCTTTATAAAAATGAATTGATAAAGGGGGTATGAAACACCTATTTTCCTAGTTTCTTCAAAATATGTGTTATGGAGGAAAGATCTGAAAACTAATAGAACTAACTATCAAAATGCAGATCTGGAAAGGGTAAAATGTCGTGTACTTGTCACCTAAGATGCTTTTTAAGACCTCACTGAGGATGCATTCGCCCTATGTCGAATGGGTCTTGGCTAGGGCTCCTGGAAAATGCTTTTTGGGTTCTCTTTTGCCAGGTCTGCACTCCCATATTCCAGTTGTTGACTATTGGAAAGCCATAAATAAAACCTGTATATCAGTTTCCAATGATTTGACAACTTTTCTTGCAACTTTGACAACTTTGCAACTTTCTTCAATTTTTTCCTCCAAATGATGCTCAACCTAAAATCTGCAATCACACATCAAAGAGAGAAAAATGTTGTTTGTTAGGGAATAGGGGTTTGCCTTGGTCAAACCCCATTTTGGTAATTAAACCTTGAAATGAATAAAAGCATGAAAGGAATGATGATTGAATAAATGCAATGTCACAACTCACTAATTGCTATTTGAACCTTGGATAACAAATTTGCAGTCTAGCATGAAGTGGCCTCAATGAATGTAGATCTTGATCATGAAATGTGATGTGAAACAATGACCTTTAATATGCTTGATTGATCTTGAACACTACATCACCACATTAGTTCAAACAACATGCATGATGCAATACATCTTTGATATGACAATGGAATCTTGATTGCTGCAATAATCTTCTATAAACTACCCTTGAATTCCTTCAAAATGCTCTTAAATGCTCTTGATCACATGAACTTGCTATTAGGACTTGAAAACTTGAAAGTATGAGATGAAACTAAGTAAAATAACCTTGTATTTATACATATCTTAACATTAATTCTTGAAATTCAAATATCACAAGCCGACATTGAATTGTAGATTTAAAATCATTAAAATACCACCAAAAACATATTCGAAAGAGGAGTCCTAGGTCTAAGTGAGGACCCATTCACCATATGGCAAATGGGTCCTAGGCTACTTACCTAAGACACACATTAGAAAATGTTAAACATTATGCAAAAATAGGGTCCTAGGACTAAGTGAGGACCCATTCGCCTTATGGGAAACGGGTCCTAGGTCACTTACCTAGGACACACATCTTCCAAAGTTAAGTGTTGTGTAATGGCATTTATGAATGTCGGGTTTTATCCCTTAGAATTTTCATTTAATTAGGCTTGGATTTGAATTAAAGGGGCCAATTAAGGTAAATTAGCCTCAATTAATTAATAAATCCTTAGATTGGTGTGAAAGTGTAAAGTTACACCTTACAACACCAAAAATAAGGCATAATTAAGTCCATTTTATTAAAAAGGGCCCTAAACTTAATGTGAATATGAAAGACATATTACAACACTAAATTAAGGCAACATTAGGCTCATCTTATTATTAAGTATTCCTAAATTAAGTGTGGAAAATGGATACTTTTTCCGACACTACATTTTCCCCCCACTTTAGTGAGAGTATGACCCCATGTCAAACTCACAATAAAGTAGACATTCGTGAAACTTATGTATACAACAATGACAAAGATACAATCATAGAACATCAAAGACTAGGAAGATCAAGCCTAGACTATCTAATGTGATGTGGAACACATCTAAGCTATCAGTTTGTGCTCACTCTGAGGTAGTGGAACTTCAGGATGTCCACTAGGTGAGTCTCCCAATAAAGTGGCAAAGTGAGAAAGTCATGCCTCTATGTCGACTCTCATTGTACAATGAGAAAGTCATGCCTCTATGTGGCTTCTCATCATACTAACCATACCAAAGCTATTCCTCTGATAATTTCAATAAGGTGCCACAAGGCAAGGATCCATAGGAAAGCAAGGTGTGTTATGCTAGGTGGCCTTAAATTTAGGGTTCGAGCTTCACAAGGTTAGCAAGTTGCGTTATGCCAAACACTTATGAACATTATATATATTTGTAGGTTTTTGTTCAAAGGGACTTTTCTTATTTTTTGTAAGGTCTTCTTTTTAGGGAACATCGTGCCTAATGTCTCCAAGAGAGGACAAGTCAAGGAGTAAAAGATTCACAACTTAGGAATGCAGTGTATCACATCACCACTAAGAGGAAATTTGTAAACTAAGATATATCACACTATTGGAGGACATCAAACCCAATGACACCACCAAGAAAAGGATGCATAAAAAAAATAAAAAATCACACCATGAAACATGAAAAATGTCAAAAGATATTATCGATGTATTTCCCCACTTTAAAGCAGTTGCTAATACCATTTATGTGAGAAATTGCTTTAAAGTAGCCAATATTCAATCCTAAGACATGAGAGCTTACTTAGAAAGCCCTATGCCAAGTCATATGTTTCTGAAATAAAGCTACATCACAAAAAAGGAGGGAGGGGTTTCCCCAAAAAATACATAAGGGATCTATGGATTCAGGGTCAATATATCTTTGCTACAATATTGTTATAGAGCTCAGAAATTTCATCATTCCCCAAATACTCATAGAACTGGAAGAATGGCACAAAAAGAGAAAATACAAAGAAAAAGCTTTTAGGTCAACATGGATGAGACCTAAATGTCTCAATGCCTTGCGTCATCCCCAAAAGAAAAACACAAGAAAAGTGAAAAGATAAAATGTTTACGACATATAGAAGAATGTAGGTACATATAAGGGATGCACAAAAAGAGAGAGAGATACACCAAATGAAACAGTACAGAGGATCCCATTATGCACATGCAATCACATAAAGAAACATGAAAAAGAAAACAATGCAAAAGACTAGTAAGGCACATGTGAGTCAACCTAAACCAGGTCATCCGCATCTCAATCTCGATCAGTAAATACGAAAGGTGGGAAACTAGGCAAAGGGACAACATCAAATTCCAAAACTAGGAAAAGGATATCTAACCCCTTGCCCTCACTAAGTGTAGGACTAGGATGAGCCAAGATAGGTAATGAGAATGAGCTCCTTGAGATAAAGAGAATGATTTGCAATGAATGTATAACATGTAATAGTGAGGATACTATGACCCTACAACTATTACATGGCAAGGAGCAAGGTGCATGCTTTAAGTCAAGGTGGATCCCTAGGGGATCTAAATTTCACTAATATTCCCTTTAAAACGTGACAATTATTGGTGTGATGTCCAAAGAATCTATGATAAGCACAATATGGTCTATTCTGATAAGTTTGACATTCAGTTAGATTTTCATGTTTAGGTGGAAATTCAATTAGTTTCCAATGTAAAAGGGTTTAAAAGATATTCTTAGTCTTAGACATTTGTAATAGATCATAGGAAGTTACAGGAATGTCATACAACTTTTGTAGCTAAAGTCTTTGATGTGCATGTAATTTCAGTTTCTTTTTCAAGGGTTGAATTACTATGTTGTCTTCACTTGCTTATTCTAAATGCAAACCCTTTCCTTTTTCAGAAAAAGGATGTATTAGGAGTAGTAAAGTGATCATAATTTGTTGTTTCTTTTCTCTTATTCATGGAAGATGTATTGGAAGGTGGTTGAGGAGGAGGCAAGTTTTGTTAAATGATATGGACCAAGGAGCACATGAATTATATCCCAAGTCTTTATGTATAAGCATCGTTCATGCATTCCCTATGAGAGGAATGGCATTACGAGCAATAGGTTTGGTTCTAACAAAGTTTTGTAAAATATTTAATTATTCATCTAGCCTCCTTATGTTGTCTTGTGGGATATTATAAATATAATGCACATTGTTTGTAGGAAGGGAAGTCATGGGAAATGAGGTATACATGTTATGATCCATAGGGGGTTGATTATCAACACTATTAGAATGAGAGTTAGAAAACCTAAGATCCATGGCGAATGGTGTATGGCGGGATGACATGATTCTTGGACTACATCTCACAACAGTATTGCTAATAGGACACGAAAGTTGTAAAGCTCATTCAAGTTTCACAAACTTAGTGTACACACCCAAAATGGAAAGTAGGAAAAATGCAATGCAATCATCTAGAATGCAATGTGTAAATGCAATTTTTAGATTCTAAACAAGGTAATTTTCTAATTACACTATGTAAAAACTTGAAAATGAAGTCTTGTAAATGCAATTTTGAAATCACACAATGCACTAAATTTACCAAATTAAGCTAGATATGATCAAATTGATGAAACATAAATTCTACAAACAATAACAAAAATATAAAAGCAACAAATAGAAATGCAAAAATGAATATTTTAATGCCCAAAAAATCAAAATGTGACCTAATTAGGGACTCATTCACCCTAGGGTGAATGGGTCCTAGATGAGGGTTTTGAAACTAGTTTTTATAGATTTTTAAGTGATTTTTTAGTGGTTTCCAAATTCTAGTTTGTTACACCAAGTTTCAGCTTGATTTTCTATAAAATTCAATTTGAAATGCAAGTGCAAAATGGGACAAAATGACAACCTAGAACACCTAATTTGATATGCAATTTTGTTTCAATTTTTAAATGCAAGTAAATGATATGCAATATGACTATTTTTTTGGTATTTTTTAAATTTAAAGAATGCAAACAATGCAATCCTAAAAACCTTAGATGCAATGCAAACAAGACACCCTAAATGAGACCTAATTCAATGTAAAGAGATGCAAATGAATGCAAAATCTAAATCTAGGATGAAAGAGGACTCCAAAATCAGATAATGCAATGATCAAACTTAGGTTCAAAAGGTCAGGTTCACCATAATGAAACATAGAAAAGTAGGGGGGTTGTTTAAAATGAATTGATAAAAAAGGGGGGTATGAAACACCTATTTTCCTAGTTTCATTCAAAATATGTGTTATGGAGGACAAATCTAAAAACTAACAGAACTAACTATCAAAATGCAGATCTGGAAAGGGTAAAATGTTGTACACCTATCACCGAAGATGTTTTTTCAGACCTCACTAAGGACTCATTTTCCCTATGGAAAATGGGTCCTAGCTAGGGCTCTTGGAAAATTCTCTATGGGTTCTCTTCTACCAGGTCTGCACTCCCAAAATCTAGTTGTTCACTGTCGAAAAGCCAAAAATAAAGCTTGTAGATTAGTTTCTATGATTTGACAAATTTTCTTGCAACTTTGAAAACTTTGCAACTTTCTTCAATTTTGTTCTCCAAATGATCTTCAACCTAAAATCTAAAATCACACATCAAAGGGAGAGAAATGTTGTTTTTTAAGGAATAAGGGTTTTCCTTGGTCAAACCCCATTTTGGTAATTAAACCTTGAAATTAATAAAAGCATGAAAGGAATGATTAATGAATAAATGCAATGTCACAACTCACCAATCCCTATTTGAACCTTAGATAACAAATCTACAATCTAGCATGAAGTGGCATCAATGAATGTATATGTTGATCATGAAACTTGATGTGAAATAATGCCTTTGATATGCTCGATTGATCTTGAACACTACATCACCACATTAGCTCAAACAACATGCATGATGCAATACATCTTTGATATGATAATGGAATCTTGATTGCTGCAATAATCTTCTATAAATCTACTCTTGAATGCCTTGAAAATGCTCTTGATCTCATGAAATTGCTATTAGGACTTGAACACTTGAAAGTATTAGATGAAATTAAGTTAAATAACCTTGTATTTATAAAAATCTTAACATTAATTCCCAAAATTCAAATATCACAAGCCGACATTGAATTGTAGATTTAAAATCATTAAAATTATGCCAAAAACATATTCAAAATGTTGGCAAGAGACACTGCAAATGCTTTTTGGTGTTGTAATTGATGGCAACCCTAGTCAGTGACAGATCCACATAACATCATTTGCTTATACTGGCAGTCAGATTGAGGATAGTCAGGAAGAATAGAACATCCGACAGTTTGGTGATCATCGATTCACTTGCAAATTTCCAGTTGTTATTTTGAGTTGTGGATCTCATGGAAGGTCTATCAGTACATCTAATGTGTTGTCTGGAAATCTCAGTGCCTCATATTAAGTCTTGTGTGATTTTGGAGATTCGGTTGGTTACTTTTTTGTTTATCTATATTTTGGGGCCGACTTAGTCGATAAAATATGTTGCGGATATTCAAGGAATGTTTATTCGAATATTTTTGTGATCGGTCATTATGTTTTGGGTCCAAGCTAAGTTGTGGATGAATTTTTTGGATGCGCATTGGATAACTCTTAAGATTTGAGTCAACAAGTTGCTAATATTTTCAAGTTTTATTTGGAGCTGCCATGTTGCGATTAAATTGCTAGTCACAAATATATATGTATGATCTCTTATATCATTTTGGTGTGTGTGCATGGTGTACCGATGTGTATTGTGAATACCAGAAGAGTGTTAGGATGATTTTATACATAGTTTCACTTGCACATAAAGATTTTGTGGAGCGATTCAAAGAAAAGCAGAGCAGAAGTTTAGTATCAATTAGAAGGACAAAATATTGACAACCGAGCTTAACCAAAACAGTAATCAAGCATTTGTAGATGCTATTCATTTAGTTCATTCTCTTGGATCTAATCCAAATCTTTGTAGGGCAGTGTGCCTTCCTATTTTGAGCAGTGAGCTCTAGATAGTGTGCCTAAATGCAAGTGCATTCCCATATTGTAAAGTTCTTTTTGAATATACTCAGATTATATTGTGGATTGGCCATCCACAGTGGTTTTTCCCCTAATAGGGTTTCCATGTAAAAATCCTTGTGTTATGGTGTTGTGGTTATTTTCTTTCTATTTTTGCATATTTCTCCTGGTTGAATATTTTAAGTGGGTTAATAATCAGAATAACATAGTAATTTTTTGCAGAACACTGATTCACCCCCTCTCAATGTTGCTTGTTTCCAACATAAAAGAGGGGTCCTAGGTCTAAGTGATGACCCATTCACCATAGGGTGAATGGGCCCTTGGCCACTTACCTAGGACACACATCGGACAATGTTAAACATTATGGAAAAATAGGGTCCTAGGACTAAGTGAGGACGCATTCCCCCTATGGAAAATGGGTCCTAGGTCACTTACCTAGGACACACATCTTCCAAAGTTAAGTGTTGTGTAATAGAATTTATGAATGTTGGGTTTTATCTCTCAAAATTTGCATTTAATTAGGCTTGGATTTAAATTAAAGGGGCCAATTAAGGAAAATTAACCTCAATTAATTAATAAAGCCCTAGATTAGTGTGAAAGTGTTGGAAACACAAGGGCAGACAACTGAGAGGGGGGTGGGTGAATCAATTGTCACATAAATTATATTTATTAAACTTATTATCAGATCTGATAAATAAACATGAAAGCATAAACCATCACCACATCAGAAACACACATAACACCAAGATTTTCTTATGTGGAAACCATGTTAGGGGAAAAACCATGGCGGAGGTTAGTCCACAAGATTATACTCTATTAAAAGTATAAAAGAATTATAAATGGGGAATGAACATGCATTCAGGCACACTGCCTAGAGCTCACTGCTTAAATACAAAAGGTTTACTGCCTAAAGGAAGACACATTGTCTTACAGAAACATTCTGATTACATCTGTAAGATTTTGAATTGAGAAAATAGCATCTGCTAATGCCTGATTACAGTTTTGGTTAAGCACATAAACATCTGCTCACTCGCTCACTCTTCTTCACACTCTACCTCTGCCTTCAAAATATTAGAACATTATTTGCACATAGCACTCACACATTTCTCACACCATACCATCAAATGATAGAAACAATCAAGCATATATATCTACAACTAAGGTTAACATCATCTCCATGTTGGCTTCAATAAAATATAAAATGTGTACAAACTGTCGGCCCAATCCATAAACAATTATCAATGTGAATCAACCAATGTCGGCCATAACATAGTAAAGACCCAAAAAAAATCCTTGAACATGAAACACCTTAAACAATTATGCCTCGAAGATCCACAACATGCTACAATCACCCTGTCGGCCATGAACATGAAAAACATGAATTCACAAAAGAAAATCACAAATCGCAAGCACACCGATCAATGTGGATGTAAAACACAAATAGAGCACAATCTAGAAAAATCCACAAGAATCATGAATCATGACAGAAGCATCCACAACAACTCAACTTACTAGAATCAAATTTTCTTCTTCTAGGAATACCAACTAAAGCAACAAAAAAACTGTTAAAACACAGATACTCATAACTCGATCAAATCTTCATGAGGATCTCTAAAAATTAATGTGGATAAACTAGATATAATAAACAACAAACCCTTTGATCCACAACCACTAATCATCAACATGTTGAGGTATCCAACATATTGAACTTCACTGCATCATCGACAACTTGCAACTTATTTATTACAATTTTCTCAATATCCTCAACATATACAGCCTTAAGACATTAATGCCAATAGTTTTGACATCAATGAGAACCACATATCAACAAAATCCAACAAAAAGTGTAAAGGTACACCTTACAACACCAAAAATAAGGCATAATTAAGTCCATTTTATTAAAAAGGGCCCTAAACTTAATGTGAATATGAAAGACATATTACAACGCTAAATTAAGGAAAAATTAGGCTCATCTTATTATTAATTATTCCCAAATTAAGTGTGGAAAAGGGATACTTTTTCTAACACTACACATCCATTGAAATTTCATCAAAATATAAGCATGCATTAAAAACATATTTACTCATAAAGGTAAAAGTAATTTGGTAACTTAGAAATAGGGTGTGACAGAGAGAGAGGGAGGGAGGGAAGGAGAAATATACATAGAGAGAGAGTAGAGAGATATAAAAAGAGGGAGTGATACAGATAGAGGTTGATAGGGAGAGATAGAGATAGAAAGAGGGAGATATATGTAGAGATATATAACCTAGGAAAGATAAAGGAGAAGAGAAAGGGAGAGAGCTAGGAAGAGAAGGAGAGGGTGAGGAGGTAGAGTAAGGGAAAGTGGGAGAGATAGGTAGAGGGTGAATGAAGGAGAGGGGGAGAGGGAGAGATAGCTAAATAGATAGAGGGAGACACAGAGAGAGATGTTCTCCTGATTCAACTTGGAAAAAGGTGTGAATAAGATCAAAGACAACAAGGAGGCCTTCTATGACAATTTATGATTTTTTTTTACTCTCTTTAGTACAAAAATATAAAATTTTCATTATTTTAACTTCTTCAATGTTTCAAGTTTTTTAAGATGATAGTTGTAAAAAAAATAGGGAAAAATTACTTTGTATGCAAGAATTATGAGCATTTAAAATTTTTAAAATTAAGGATGAACTTAAAATTATTACAATTAATTTTTGGTGCATAATCTATCAAAATTATCTTATCCATTGTGCAAATCTCTAAATCACCTTTCCAATGCCTATAAAAAATCAAAAAATTGTTGAGTAACGCAAAAGTTATGCCCCTTTTATTGAAGTGTGTTTTTTGGATTTTTCAAAATGGATATCCTTGTAGGGAACATATATCTATTTTGAAAACATAAAATTGAAGAAAAATACTTTTGAGAAACGAATATTTGTTAATAAAAGATATCCGGTTTGGGTTGGTATTCCCAAACCAAAATCAAATTTATCCCACCCATACAAAAAGTCAACTTTGTGTTTCACGATTTTGGTGAAGTAAAAACATTTTTTTTTTCTTATCACCACTTTTTGGCCCATCATGATCTTGCACATGCCCTATTATTATATCCAGTTTTTTAGCTAGCACAAAGTTGAGCTTATTTGCCTTTGTAGCCATGAATTTTGTAGATTTTGTTCTAAACAATTGTCATAGTTTGTTGAGTGGTATCATCACTACAATTTATAGCCAACAATAACATTTTCTCTATATATTTCTCTTTCAATTAGCTTTGCTTGCTATAGAATCTAGGAAATGATAAAACAACATAGGATGGCATGTTCCCACCAAATGATCTAATAATTTAGAGAGAGTTTTTCAATTCAAATTTATAAATACTAATAAGACTAGTGACACAATTATAAAAAAAAAAGTATTAAAGGAAAAAAAACAAGGTGATTTATGTTAATCTATAATTAAAAATGAGAATAACAACTAGCAATCGCACCTTGGTGTGCAATAGGTACACCGAAGAAGTGTGGAAGGTCAATTTGGAAAAAAAATTGGCTTATTTATTGCATGCAATTGTGCAATACGTGGGGTCAATTGGTACGCCATTTAGAAATGATGTTTATGCAACAAAAGTCTCAATTGAGAATTGATAGGTTCAAATCAACTATGCATCCACATATAGAGATCCAAACATGATTAAAACAAAATCTTTGAATCAAAAAGATAATCAGGCTCCACTACCAATAGGGCCATGTTATGTTTGCAATAGAGAGAGAGAGAGAGAGATAGAGATAGAGATAGGAAGTGATATATAGAGAGAGGTAGAGAGGGAGAGATATAGGGGTAGAGAGAGATGGAGAGATAATGAGATAGAGATAGAGGGAGAGTTAGAGATAACTCAATATAGAGGGAGATAGAGGTAGAGAAATATATGGATAGAAAGAGATAGAGAGGAGTGAGAAGTAGAGAGAGAAATAGAGAGATAGAGATATAGAGTACGAGAGATAGAGTGAATAAGAGAGAGAGGGAGTGATATAAATAGAGATATAGAGAGATAGAGGGATATTGAGAGAGATAGAGAGGCAAAGAGAGAGAGGGTGGGTGTATATGAGTAAGAGAGGGGGGAGATAGATATATATATAAATAGATAGAGATGGAGAGGGAAACATATAGAGAGGAGAGAATTGGAGAGATATAGAAAGAGGGAGTGATAGCCTAGATAGAGAGAGGGAGAGATTAGGATAGAAAGGAGACATAGAGAGAAATATAACTTGGAAAAAGTAGAGGGGTTGAGAGAGATAAATATATAGATGGAGAGACGGAAGGAGAGAGGGAGAGGGAGAGGGAGAAATAAAGATAGAAAGATGGAGACAATGAGAGGAGGAGATGAAGAGATAGAAAGATAAAGATGTAGCAAGTTATAATAGCGAGAGATAGAGGGAGGGAGGAAGAGAGAAGGGAGAGGGAGATAGAGAGGTAAAGCAAGAAAAAAGAGAAAGGAGAGAGAAGGGGAGGAAGTAAAAAAGATAGAGGAGGAGAAACAGAGGAAAAACAAAGGGATGGAGGGATATATAGAGTGAATAAGAGAGAGGGATAGATAATATATATATATATATATATGTATGCTAGTATATTAAATTAGTCTAATTTGTTTTCAAAAATAATATAAGAACAATTTAAAATTCAAAATATTATTTAAAATATTTAGATTTGTTAGTTTTAGTTTATTATCAATATAAATATTAATTAATTTTAATTTAAATAATTATACAAATATTTTAACTACATATTAAAAATATCTATATTTATAATTTAATTATTTACTTGAGCTTGTTCAATTATTTTTTAAATTTCAATCAAATGTAAAATATTATCAAGCATTAAATAATATTATAAAATAATTTTTAGCTATTTATAATTTTTTCATATATCAATAAGTAAGACAAATAATAATCCATTAAAAAATATTAAAAGAGGTATCTATTTCTTGATTTTTTAAGAATTTGAATAATATTTAATAAAAATTTAAATTAAAGATTTAAAATACTTATTCTTCAAATTATTTTTTTCCTTAATTGAACTTCCACAATTATTTAACCTAAATTAATTTATACTGTAATAATTATATTGATTTAGTTATAATTTTAACTAATTCAAATTGTTGAGTGCAGAGTACCTATAACAAGAAAATTGTTGACGGTTTGGTAAATTTCTATGAAGCTTATCGATGGAGTGTGTGATAGCTCTAACTTCTTTTTTTTTGTATTGATCAAAGCCAAAAGAAAATTTACAAGAAAAAGCTATCTGGGGTAGCAGAAAAACCTCAGCCTAAACAAACCATGTACAACAAAAATTAGGAACAACACAACGTTACAAAGGTTGTCAAAAAATCAGCCATTACAAACAAGAGACATATTACAAGCGCTGAATAACATTTTACAATGATTGACTTCATTGTCCAGCTGAAACTTCATTATTTGGTCTTTGATCTGCTGTAGCTGCTTGCGCATTAATGAATTTTACCCTCGACTTTGGATGTTTCTGCATTAAAACCACATAAGAATGCACCAAGGTTCATTTTTAAATGATGAAAATGAATACGAACGTCCCAGATTATTTTAATCGTCTTGCACCTCCTACAGAAATCTGAGTCATTGATCTCGAAAATCAAGTGGGCAATGTTCAAATAGGTAACGCCTACGGCGCAAAAAGTGGGAAGTTTTAAAATTAAAGAAAGATAGATTAGATTAATCCACATGAGGATGGACGATCTCAAAAAGAAAAAAACCATTGATGATGATGATGTTGACATTAAATTGGATAAAATGAACAAAGAAAAAATAACAAAAGAGAGTAGTAGACAAATTTGAGGATCCCCCCTTACATGATCCCGTTTTTGCTTTAGTTGGTGTTGTTTTCCCCTCTTTAACCTCTTACCAACCCAAGTACGAGTGGATAACGATAAACAAGAAAACCATCCCCACTATTTCCGCCAAACTCTAGAAGTATGTTGGATAACTGCCGCCGCCTCTCGAATGATTGTCCATGCTTAGCCCAATCAAACGCAACTTCCAACTCTGCGTTTATTATTATTATTATAATATAATTCTGTGCCCCACCCCCTTCGCTCTTCATTTGAGATGCTACTCACAATCAAAAAGCACATTTTTATTTTTGTGGCAGAAAAGAAATATAACACACCATGCGGCCCACAACCCTACTTTTTCCTGTCAAACCCTCCGCTTTCCATGGATAGCTCTTACTAAGATTATTTCATTTCTCCAATTAGAGAATGCATTTACGTTATAATATTTTTTAATTTTTATTTTAATTTTAGGTGGATGTAAACAATTAAATAACATCGATGTTGACATCGTTTTAATGGAAGGATTATATATTCAAACAAATTATCAAAAGATACATACAAATTTTTAAAAAAAATACTTCAGAATTAAATAAACAAAAAATAGATAAAAATAAACTAATATATTACAAATGTTAACATCTTTGGATTATGATATGATGTCCTTAAATCACAAATCATTTTCCTAGACCAATCATATTTTAATAACATAATTAAAAAAACTATAATCTGCACCAATAAATCTCTAACCCTTCGGTGATTTATTTATTGCAACGTGTCATACATCATTGCGCTTTCTTTGAATAAGCTTTGGCAATTGGCTCAATAAAAAAACACGCCCAATTTCAATTTGTAGTTGGGAACTCCATTTATTGGTTTAGTTTATTGGGCCAACAATAGAATGAAGGATTTGGTTGGCCGTTTTCTAGAATAGAAGAATCCAGAAACATTAGAAAAGGCTCGAGAGAACGAGTTGACTAAACAACCGGTGGACATTATTTTCCTAGGGAAACAACTGGCTGCCCCATTATTACTCACCTGTTTAAATGTCGGCCCCCAATCCGCCTTACAACTTGTTAGTTTTTCATTTGTGGTTGGCCTGATCATCTCTGCAAGTCTTCGCTGTAATTTTTCTTTCTTTATCCAAAAAATATTAATAATCTCTGCAAGTCCTGAATGGGTACCTTCGTAGGCCATGTCTTGCCAGGCTTAGGGTTTATGTTTATTGGGCTGTGGCACCTCTTCAATACATTAAAAAATTATGCTCAGGCCCCGTGGGACTTCCATACCAGCCCCTGGTTTTCTGTTAAATTTAGGGGCAGAGTAGTAAAACATGTGGAGCTGCTAGCTATTTTGGTGGGCGCTTGCCTTTCAATTTCTGCAGAGCTTTTCATCGGGCCAGAGCGACACCAGCCTCTGGCAGATGACTGGACTATTCCTCCCGAGCACCTCAACAACTTCGAGCACTCTTCTATTTCGTTGTTTTTTCTCATCTATGCCGCTGTGGCTATCTACGTGGACAACCATGACATCCACGTGCCACACGGGATGCTCCACGTCATTGCCGCTCTGGCGTTCAGCCAGGAGTTATTGCTGTTCCATCTGCACTCCGCTGATCACATGGGGGCCGAGGGGCAATATCACTGGCTGCTACAGCTTATAGTAGTTATTACCCTGTCCTCCACTATTTTAGAGATCCCTTTTTCCAAGAGCTTTTTAGTGGCCATGGTGAGGTCTATGTCGATTTTGTTTCAGGGAATATGGTTTGTACACATGGGATTCGTGCTGTGGATTCCTATGTTTGTTCCAAAAGGGTGTAAAATGAACGCAGAGCACGGTCATATGGTGGTGAGGTGCGGTGACCAGGGGGCTAACACGAGGGCCAAAGCTCTGGCCAATCTGCAGTTCAATTGGTACCTGGCCTCTCTGCTTGTCTTCACTGTTGTGCTCTATGCTAAAATTATGCAGTATTATGTCCGAGAAAAATCAGTTCCTTATTTTACAATAGAAGACAACAGCGATGAGAAAGATATAGAGATAGGGAACGCCGCCAAATATAGCAGCCCTGGACACAGGCGGTCAACGGACGGGTCACAGAGCTCCATGGACATGGACACTATGCAGCCTCTAAATCTAGAAAGATAAAAATAAAATACAAATCTTGTACTTTTTACTTTTTTTATTAATTTTTAAAAATTATGTCTGTATCTACACAGTAATGACGTGGATTTTACAGTGTGAATAACCGCCACGGATGGGTTGCGCTTGAGATAGGAGCCGGTTTATGTACAATTATAGTGAAGTTTCTCTTTATTCCTGTAAAATTTATAGTTGCGCCTACGAATTTGATGGTGGAACATTTGGATCAAATATAAATTGTCTTTATTATCTTTAAGGCGGAGAAACAATGTCAAGAACTTGTCAATTTTACTGTCTTGTAATTTTCAATTTGCATATTTTTTTAATTCAAGAAGTTAAATAGTTATAAATAAAGGGGAGAGGTAGGCATGTAAAATTGTATTTGAAATTAAATGTTGCAAAACATTCGGTATAGAGAAGTAAATGAAATGATAGGAATGGAATTGGGAATTTGTTTGTGGTGGAATGCATTCTGTGTGGATATACAGACAAGGAGGGTGGACGTCAAAATTATGTTGCACTAAAGGCAAACAGAAACAGGACAATTTTGTGACACGGTGGATTACACTTGTCACAAAGTTCGGCATTCGAAAAAGTTTATGAAGGCAATTAGTTGCTAAGATAGGATGCAACTTTCCTTATCTGCTAAGCTCTAACGGAAGCTATGTCAACGTTTATCCTTTGCAAAGCACGTGAAAAAGCTTATGCACGTCCAAAGCGTTAGAATGGGGATTTTGTGGGTAAGGACAAACACTTACCAAATTGTAGGCTAGAGGCTAAAGGATTTTCATCATCTTGAGTTAGTTTTTGACTTAGAAATAGTGTTTTGTATGATAAGTATGTTCGTGTGTGTTATTTTTTTCTATATGTCAACAATATTAAAGATTGTATATATCGTAAAGTTTTTTTTTGTTGAAGGTAGGAAGGGATCTAGTGCGATTTCAATAAATTGTTTTTTTAGTTCTAGGGAGTCTATGGATATTGGAAATTATATCGTTTCGAAGTTCATTAGACAATTTCATGGAGCACGATGGATGTAACTTGGTATGAATTGTTATTTAATAATTCAAGAGATCCATGATTTGGTAGTTTGGGGATATGGTAATTTGGGAACTCAAGAATTTAGTTTAGGGAGCCACACTCTTCCGAAGGTTATGGGGCAACTTGATGGAGTTGTACCTAGTCCAAGAATTATTTTTTTCTAAGAAAAAATTCTCAAGAATGTGTATTTGTTTCTTTCAATTAGCATGTTTTGTTGTATGTTCTATTTTTGTACCATAAACCTTATGAGGGGGTGTTGGAATATAAGGTTTATGTATTGTAATAAAATCACCTTAATGACTTTGTGATTATTATAGTGAATATTATTGTTAAAATAACTAGTTATTTTCATGTAGGTTGAGGTAGTTTGGGAAGCCATCTTGAAAAGGCTTTATAAAAGCTATATTATAATGAATCAAGAGGACACCCTAAATAAAAATAAATATTGTTTACACATTTTTAATATTTTCTATAAAAAAATATGATTTTATACTTGTTATATCTCATGCCTACAAATTTCATGACTAAGATTAATCCTCTCAATGAGCCTAACACTTCTTGGGAAAATCAATGTCCCTCCTATACCCTATCATCTTAATAGGTTGATGGATCACATATGTTATACAATTCCTAGCCAAAGAGGGAGTTGAATGGCCTACAACCCCAACAAAATAGAATTCCTTCTTTATTCTCTTTGGCATGCCATTATAATTGGACACAAAAATAAAGGGTTAAAAGGATTTGGCATCAAAATATAGTGGCAATGACCCTACTTCACCCAAAATCAATTCACAACACACAAATCATTAGTTCTTCTACCTCTTTTTGCTTGTCTTCCATGTGATGCACCTTCAAGGATGCACCAACACCCTTCAACCTACAAATGTGTAGAGAACCAAAATTGAATGACATTTACTGAATGAAGTCCTAGATGTTATTGTTGAATATCATTAGAGATATGTTATTTTCTTCTTTTGAGAGTTGTTCCAAATCAACTCAAATTTTATAGATGGTCCAAGTCAAACTAGGAAAAAAACTCTTAAAGTACATTAGGGTTTCGGAAAGGGTTTCATTTCATGTGTGTTTGGCTCAATTGAACATGCATGTGATGTACTTAAATATGGTTTATGGATATTCCATGGTCACATTTATTAGATGTAGGATTCAGATTTTGAGTTTCATTATGAAGGGCCTTCTAAATATAAATTAACATTATGGATGAAATTTCCTTTCCCAAACCTAGCATTTCATCCATTTTTTAAAGATATATTTGCTTAGATACGTTGTTTGTTTCAATTCAAAAATAACGCCAACAATCTTGTTAGGTTAAGATTGCATCTTCATGCTTGTGTTGAATTAGGCCTATCAAAATCCCTTCCTAAATCAATTATCCTTTTTTGCCTCGATTTAATTATAAATGAACCTATTTCTTATCTTAATACACCAAATGCATGTTTACGTAGGAAACATGATGACCACTTGATTAGGGATTATCATGCCCATAAGCAATAGACCTCCTCTCATACCACATTTGTTACCCTTAATCAATTTAATATAGAAAAACCTTCTCTTCAACCCATGTTCAACTGCCTCATCTAGCCAAAATCCATTAATAATCCTCCCTTGCCCTTGATCTTTATTTATCCTTTCCCCTTACAAAACCACTCATCCTACTCTTCCACCATCCCACTCAACTCTTAACATAGGCCTTGCCTTGCTATTCATCCACCTTTAGACTTGACATCTCCTAAAGCTATCTCTTTTAGATGGATGGCATATATCACGTCACAAAGAAATCTCAGTTTCTCAAGAAAACAATCCAACCTTATGGAAATGATGCCTCTTCCACCCCCCCCGCCCCCCGCTCCCCCAATGCCAAGTTAATCCAACCTACGACTTCTTGGTCCCGGTAGAGAGTATATTGCCACCTTGTGACTTGTTAATAGAATTGGTTCCATAACACTTAAAAACTTTTGTTAGGGATAAACAATACTAGGAGGATTGAGGAAGAGAAAATTATCCTTCACTCCCAATTAAGTGTAAAATAATGTCATGGAATGTGAGGGGATTGTCAATCCCCCTTTGAAGAGGCACTGTCAGACGTGTTTTTGTAGATCCACTTGCCACACGGGATGCTCCACGTCATTGCCGCTCTGGCGTTCGGCCAGGAGTTATTGCTGTTCCATCTGCACTCCGCTGATCATATGGGGGCAGAGGGGCAATACCACTGACTGCTACAGCTTATAGTCCTGGTTAGCCTGTCCTCCACTATTTTAGAGATCCCTTTTCCCAAGAGCTTTTTAGTAGCCATGGTAAGGTCTATGTCGATTTTGTTTCAGAGAATATGGTTTGTACACATGGGATTCGTGCTGTGGATTCCTATGTTTGTTCCAAAAGGGTGTAAAATGAACGCAGAGCACGGTCATATGGTGGTGAGGTGCGGTGACCAGGGAGCTAACACGAGGGCCAAAGCTCTGGCCAATCTGCAGTTCAATTGGTACCTGGCCTCTCTGCTTGTCTTCACTGTTGTGCTCTATGTTAAAATTATGCAGTATTATGGCCGACAAAAATCTGTTCCTTATTTTTCACTAGAAGACAACAGCGATGAGAAAGATATAGAGATGGGGAACGCCGCCAAATATAGCAGCCCTGGACACAGGCGGTCAACGGACGGGTCACAGAGCTCCATGGACATGGACACTATGCAGTCAAGAAATCTAGAATGATAAAAATAAAATACAAATCTTGTACCTTTTACTCTTTTTGATTGATTTTTAAAAATTAATGTCTGTATCTACACAGTAATGACATGGTTTTTACAGTGTAAATAACCGCCACGGATGGGTTGTGCTTGAGATAGGGACCAGTTTATGTACAAATATAGTGAAGTTTCTCTTTATCCCTGTAAAATTTACAGTTGCGCCTACAAATTTGATGGTGGAACATTTGGATCAAATATAAATTGTATTTATTATGTTTAAGGCGGAGAAACAATGTCAAGAACTTGTCAATTTTACTGTCTTGTAATTTTCAATTTGCATATTTTTTTAATTCAAGAAGTTAAATAGTTATAAATAAAGGGGAGAGGTAGGTATGTAAAATTGTATTTGAAATTAAATGTTGCAAAACATTCGGTATAGAGTAGTGAATGAAATGATAGGAATGGAATTGGGAAATTTTTGTGGTGGAATGCATTCTGTGTGGATATACAGACAAGGAGGGTGGACGTCAAAATTATCTTGCAGTAAAGGCAAACAGAAATAGGACAATTTTTTGTGGCACGGTAGTACAAGTATGTAAGGGATTGCACTTGTCACAAAGTTCGGCGTTGGAAAAAGTTTATGAAAGCGATTAGTTGCTAAAATAGGGTGCAACTTTAGCTGCGAAGCTCTAACTGTCCGATATCTGCGGAAGCTTCCACTCCAATAGAATCATGTGACATTTAGTCGCTATGACAACGTTTATCCGTTGCGAGGCACGTGAGAAACCTTAGGCACGTCCAAAACGTTAGAATAGGGATTTTGTGGGTAAGGACTAACAGTATCAAATTGTAGGCTAGAGGTATTGGAGGCTAAAGGATTCTTATCATCCTGAGTTAGTTTTTTAATTTAGAAAGGGTGTTTTGTATGAGAAGCATGTTTATGTGTGTGTTATTTTTCTATATCTTAATATTAAAGATTTCATATATAGTAAAGTTTTTTGTTTTTTTTTTTTTTAAAGATAGTAAGTGATTTAGTGTAATTTTAATAAATTGTTTCATTAGTTCTAGGGAGTTTGATGATCTTGAAATTATATTCTTTCAAAGTTCATCAGATAACTTGACACTGATGTAGGCTTGTGATGAATTCATTATTTACAATTCAAGAGATCCCACCTGGCAGTTTGGGATGATTTGGGGAACCCAAAGTACCTAGCTTGTGGAGTACACTCTTATGAGAGTTATGTATAACCTTGATGGAGTTGTATCTAGCTTCAAATAATTGTTTTTCTTCTAAAGAAAAAAATCTCAAGAATGTGTATTTGTTTCTTTTTCCAAATAGCATTTTATTGTAAAGGTTCTATTTTAAAATTTAAAACCCATGAGGTGGGTTGGAATATGGGTTATTTTACATATTGTAATAAAATCACTTTAATGATTTTAATATTATATTAGCACATGTTAAAATAACTAGTTATTTTCATGTAGGTTCAGTAGTTTATTAGCTTAGGGATGAATTATTATTTAATAATTCACATATCCATGATTTGCAGTTTTGGGATGTGGATTTGGGAACTCAAAAATTTAGTTTAGGGAGCACACCTTATGAGAGTTATGTAAGTAAATCCTTTGATGGAGCTTGTATCTAGCTGGGCCACTGCTCTTTTCTAAGAAAAAAAATCTCTTAAGAAATGCATTTGTTTCTTTCAAATAGCAATTTTGTTGTATGTTCTATTTTTTAAAATTTAAACCTTATGAGGTGGGGTTTTAATTATATATTTTATATATATTGTAATAAAATCACTTCTTAATGATTAAGTAATATTGAGCATTGAATATTAAGCATAAAATAACTATATTTTCATGTAGTTCTGTGTAGTTGGCTATTTAGGATGAATTCATTATTTAATAATCTTATGATCCATGATTTGGTAGTTTGGGGATGTGATTTGGGAACTCAAAAATTTAGTTTAGGGAGCACACTCTTATGAGAGGTATGTGGCAACTTGATGGAGTTGTATCTAGTCAAATAATTGTTTCTTTCTAAGAAAAAAATCTCAAGAATGTGTATTTGTTTCTTTCAAATAGCATTTTTGTTGTAATGTCTCCATTTTGGTACCTTCGTGAACCCTATGAGGTGGGGCTGGAATATAAGCAAGGTTTATATATTGTACAAAATCCTACCACATTTGGCACAGGTTGGAATACACAAACAACTGGCTATTTCATGTGTGGTTCAGAAGCCTATTATTTAGGATGAGAATTCTATTATTTAACAACTCACATCCTGCTGATTTAAGTAGTTTGGGATGGATTTGGGAACTCAAAAATTTAGTTTAGGAGCACACCTTATGAGAGCTATGTGTGGCAACTCTGATGGAGTTGTATCTTAGTCAAATAATTGTTTCTTTTCTAAGAAAAAATCCTTATGAATGTGTATTTGTTTCTTCTAAATAGCATTTTTGTTGTATGTTCTATTTTTGTACCAAACCTTTATGAGGTGGGGTTGGAACATAAGGTTTACATACATTGTAATAAAATCAGCCTTTAATGATTAAGTAATATTATATTGAATATTGTTGTTAAAAATAACTAGTTATTTCATGTAGTTCTGTGTAGTTTGGCTAGCTTAGGATGAATTCATTATTATTTAATAATCCAGAGATCCATGATTTGTAGTTTGGGAATGGATTTGGGAACCTGCAATTTAGTTTAGGAGCACACCTCTATGAGAGCTATGTGATTTGTAGATAGATATTGTATCAAAGTCAATTGTTTCTTTCAAGAAAAAAAATTCAAGAATGTGCATTTGTTTCCTTCAAATAATAGCATTTTTGTTGTATGTTCTATTTTTGTACCAGAAACCTTATGAGGTGGGGTTGGAATATAAGGTTTACATATTGTAATAAAATCGCCTTAATGATTGCGAATATTATATTGAATATTGTTGTTAAAATAACTAGTTATTTTCATGTAGGTTCAGGTAGTTTGGCTAGCTTAGGATGAATTATTATTTAATAATTCAAGAGATCCATGATTTGGTAGTTTGGGGATGTGATTTGGGAACTCAAAAATTTAGTTTAGGGAGCACACTCTTATGAGAGTTATGTGGCAACTTGATGGAGTTGTATCTAGTCAAATAATTGTTTCTTTCTAAGAAAAAAATCTCAAGAATGTGTATTTGTTTCTTTCAAATAGCAATTTTTGTTGTATGTTCTATTTTTGTACCAGAAACCTTATGAGGTGGGGTTGGAATATAAGGTTTACATATTGTAATAAAATCGCCTTAATGATTGCGAATATTATATTGAATATTGTTGTTAAAATAACTAGTTATTTTCATGTAGGTTCAGGTAGTTTGGCTAGCTTAGGATGAATTATTATTTAATAATTCAAGAGATCCATGATTTGGTAGTTTGGGGATGTGATTTGGGAACTCAAAAATTTAGTTTAGGGAGCACACTCTTATGAGAGTTATGTGGCAACTTGATGGAGTTGTATCTAGTCAAATAATTGTTTCTTTCTAAGAAAAAAATCTCAAGAATGTGTATTTGTTTCTTTCAAATAGCATTTTTTGTTGTATGTTCTATTTTTGTACCAGAAACCTTATGAGGTGGGGTTGGAATATAAGGTTTACATATTGTAATAAAATCGCCTTAATGATTGCGAATATTATATTGAATATTGTTGTTAAAATAACTAGTTATTTTCATGTAGGTTCAGGTAGTTTGGCTAGCTTAGGATGAATTATTATTTAATAATTCAAGAGATCCATGATTTGGTAGTTTGGGGATGTGATTTGGGAACTCAAAAATTTAGTTTAGGGAGCACACTCTTATGAGAGTTATGTGGCAACTTGATGGAGTTGTACCTAGTCAAATAATTGTTTCTTTCTAAGAAAAAATTCTCAAGAATGTGTATTTGTTTCTTTCAAATAGCATTTTTTGTTGTATGTTCTATTTTTGTACCAGAAACCTTATGAGTTGGTGTTGGAATATAAGGTTTACATATTGTAATAAAATCGCCTTAATGATTGCGAATATTATATTGAATATTGTTGTTAAAATAACTAGTTATTTTCATGTAGGTTTAGGTAGTTTGGCTAGCTTAGGATGAATTATTATTTAATAATTCAAGAGATCCATGATTTGGTAGTTTGGGGATGTGATTTGGGAACTCAAAAATTTAGTTTAGGGAGCACACTCTTCTGAGAGTTATGTGGCAACTTGATGGAGTTGTACCTAGTCAAATAATTGTTTCTTTCTAAGAAAAAATTCTCAAGAATGTGTATTTGTTTCTTTCAAATAGCATTTTTTGTTGTATGTTCTATTTTTGTACCAGAAACCTTATGAGGTGGTGTTGGAATATAAGGTTTACATATTGTAATAAAATCGCCTTAATGATTGCGATTATTATATTGAATATTGTTGTTAAAATAACTAGTTATTTTCATGTAGGTTCAGGTAGTTTGGGAAGCCATCTTGAAAAGGCTTTATAAAAGCTATATTATAATGAATCAAGAGGACACCCCAAATAAAAATAAATATTGTCTACACATTTTTAATGTTTTCTATAAAAAAAAAAGATTTTATACTTGTTATATCCCATTCCTACAAATTTCATGAGTATGATGAATCCTCTCAATGAGACTAACACTTCTTGGGAAAATCAGTGACCTGCCTATACCCTATCATCTTAATAGATTGATGGGTCACATATGTTCAACAATTCCTAGCCAAAGGAGTTGAATGACCTACAACCCCAACAAAATAGAATTCCTTATCTATTCTCTTCGGCATGCCATTGTAATTGGACACAAAAATAAAGGGTTAAAAGGATTTGACATCAAAATATAGTGGCAGTAACCCTACTTCACCCAAAATCAATTCACTACACACAAATCATTAGTTCTTCTACCTCTTTTCGCTTGTCTCCCATGTGATGCACCTTCAAGGACACTAACACCAACACCCTTCAACCTACAAATGTGTAGAGAAACAAAAGATTGACCTTCCAACTACGTAGATTCAATTGAGGGAAAACCTTTGAATGCCATTTACCAGATGAAGTCCTAGATGTTATTGTTGAATATGATTAGAGATATGTTATTTTCTTCTTTTGAGAGTTGTTCCAAATCAACTCAAATTTTATAGGTGGTCCAAGTCAAACTAGGAAAAAAACTCTTAAAGTACATTAGGGTAGTGGAAAGGGTTTCATTTCATGTGTGTTTGGCTCAATTGAACATGCACATGATTTACTTCAATACAACCTAAATAGATATTATGTGGTCAAGTTGGATTTTAGAGTCTATCAAGGGTCTTGGAAAGGGTTACATTTCATGTACCTTGGGCTCAATTGAACATTCACATGAGGTACTTAAATATGGTTTATGGATATTCCATGGCCACATTTATTAGATGTAGGATTCAAATTTTTAGTTTCATTATGAAGGGCCTTCTAAATATAAATTAACATTATGGATGAAATTTCCTTTCCTAAACCTAGCATTTCATCCATTTCTTAATGATATATTTGCCTAGATAGGTTGTTTTCTTCAATGCAAAAATAATGTCAACAATCTTATTAGTTTAAGATTGCATCCCCATGCTTGTGTTGAATTACGCCTATCACAACCCCTTCCTAAATCAATTATCATTTTTTGCCTCATTTAATTATAAATAAACCCATTTCTTATCTTAATACACCAAATACATGTGTATGTAGGAAACATGATGACCACTTGGTTAGAGATTATCATGTCTGTAAGTAGTGGACCTCTTCTCATACCACAAATGTTACCCTTAAGAAATTTAATATAGAAAACCCTTATCTTCAACCCATTCATCTACCTCATCTAGCCAAAATCCATTAGTAATCCTCCCTTTCCCTTGATCTTTACTTATCCTTTCCCCTCACAATACCACTCATCCTACTCTTCCACCACCTCACTCAACTCTTAACATAGGCCTCAACTTGATATTCATCCACCTTTAGTCTCAACATCTCCTAAAGCTATCTCTTTTTCAAATTTAGTACTTGAAGATAGATGTCATATGATCACATGTCACAAAGAAATCTCAATTTCTCAAGAAAATAATACAACCTTATGGAAATGATGCCTCTTTCCACTTCCTTGTGCCAATTTTATCTGGAGCCTACTATTTCTTGGTTCCAATATATTGTCACCTTGTGACTTGTTAATGGAATTGGTTCCATAAGTCTTAATCTTCTGCTAGGGATAAACAATACTAAGAGGATTGAGGAAGAGAAAATTATCCTTCACTCCCAATTAAGTATAAAATAATGTAATGGAATGTGAGGGGATTTTCAATCCCCCTTTGAAGAGGCAATGTCAGACATGTTTTTGTAGATTATAATATGGAGGTTCTATTTAGGGGCCCCAATCCTACTAAAATAATAGAGAACATACATCTATAATACTATATTAACAACCCAAGGCCAAGTGGGTAGTAGCTGGAATCAAGAAAACCCAACTAGGAAAATATATTGCCCATAGATGATCAAAATTATATATCATAATATGCAACAAGAAAAAAAATTCTACATAACCCATAGGAGAAAAACACCAACCAAAATAATATTCATAATTAATAACATTAAGGGATATTAGACACTCTTGAAGACCTCATTCCCATACCTCATGGGGGAAATTTCCACCTTTCACAAGCTCTGCTATGTTCACCATCCCTAATCACATTTAGGAACTATAAAGGAAAAATGTGTGGACCCTCTGCATCCTCTAGTCCATGAAATTTAGTGTAAGAGTCACATAATAGACCCAACCAACCAAGATCACCTATAAAATAAAAAATAAATGTGTACTATTGTAGCTCTAGAGTTGCTATGGTCATATACCATCTTCAGGATAATTTATTATTGTCTAGGAGCTTGTAACATGTTGTAGAGATTTCTAGATCCATGATAGTAATGTAACCACTTGCAATAACTATGGATTTGTAGAATAATAGAAAAGTGTTAACTGAAACTTGAGTTTTCTACCCATTTGAGAATGTTTCTCTAGTAGTATTCATACCATAGAGATTGGTATCCATCTTTGATTCTATTGGTGCAAGATTGAAGTAGTTTGAGAGTTTTACATATAAATTCATCTTTCCATGACTATCTAGAGTGTAGTATAGTTGCCATATGGACCAATTATAGTGCTCTTAATGACATAAAAAGCCTACAAATAGCTTATTATTATATGAATATATCTCATGACATCACCATATCTAGATCTCGTCATCACTTATCCCTATAGAATGGTCTTGATCCCTATATTCCCCATTCATCAATATAAATTAAGTATAGACTTTTGACCTAGGTCATTTATGTAGTAGTGGGGTATGTGCAGGATCATGATGGGCCAAAAAGTGGCAATATATAACTGATATGATGGCCCATGTGGCTGACGACTTTTTTTTACCCAAAATTGATAAAATGAAAAGGGTTTTTAAAGGAGATTATCAACTTTCCACCAATATAAATTATGCTTTACTTTGAATTTAATAAATAATTATTATTATTTTTCTATTTGAATTATGACTAAAGTCCTAATTGATAAGCTGATTGAAAAACATCTATAGCTCTCAAACAATATCACATTTTTTGAATCCGGAACATGCGTCACATTCTATGCTTCACATACTATAGGATTAAAAAAAAAATGAATTATATGAAGTTTTGACCAAGTTAAGGTGGTCAGATATACTAGTTTTTATATTTTTAAAAAATTTGTAATAAAAAATTCATAATTAATTATTTACTTGAAAAAATTACAAAAAATGCATCACATCGACATGAGTCCTCTACTTATATCTAAAATATTATAAAATATTATCATTTTATTGTGGTTAGGTGGTCGCACACCTACTTCTTATTTTTCCCTCGAAATTTAAGTACTAATCATTGAAATTTCAAAATTTCACCAAATAGATTTTTTTTAAAACCTAGTAGTTTAAAAACTACATTCAATTTGCTATAGATTCTATTCTTACATATTTTTGAAATAATATAGATAACTTATTCAAATTTTTACCTCAAGTTGCCTAACTCTGATTTTTTTGATTCTTTTGCCACTTAAGGGCCTGTTTTTTCCATGATGATCCTACACATACCAAGTGGATTTAAACCTTGAAATTTTAAAAGTTAAATTTGAAATAAATCCCTTTGACTTCCTCTTGCTAGCCTTTATAGGTTGACCTAGCATATGTTTGTGTTCTTTTTTTGTGTGAAAATACATTTATTGATTGATTTTAAATTCATAAGAGCAAGGTAAGTGAATTATAATAGTAATAATTCTTGTAGTTCATTCTTTTATATGTATGTTGAGGTGCATGTGACACTTCACTTTCATAAGTAACAAGATTAGATCTATAGGCATAGAATCATAGGCGTGGATCTAAACCAAACTAGTATCTACAATTCGCTTGTAGAGTCTAATACATTTATATGGTTTGATACTAAAATACTAGCATTATAGTAAATAAATTTGGTATCTTCAACCCTATCTATGAAATCTAGTTATATAGTCCATTTAATTTTTTAGTAGTCAACATTTATTATTTTGAGCTAGGTATATCATTTATTTTGCTAATTTTTTTATTTAATTATACTAGATTATTTTTTGTAAGTGGTTGATTTTCGCTAATAATTTACATATTTTATTTTGTTCCATTTAAATGATCAATGAGCACTTTCTCTTATTTTAATAGACATTATTTGGACGAGAAACTATGGATCAAATCTAAACACCATTAGATCACTGTATGGTAGCCACCAAAAGAAGACCATGCAAGTATAGAAGCTAAGAAGATATAATTATGAAGTGACAGTGAGAAAATAAAGATAAGACAAGAGACATGAAGTTTCAGTTGCAATCTAAGAAGGAAAAGACCTAAAGAACATATTGTGGTAGTTTAATCAAGATATGCCTCTTAGTTAGATATAGGTCCTTGGAATTGTATAGGTTATGGTGAGTTTAAAAGGCCTATATATTCATATTAGGACTCTCACAAAGATAGTATTAAGAACAAAAATATGAAGAACTCTGAAGACTCTATGAAGCATTTGGTATATAAACAATTTTCATGACATAAACCCTTAGAGGGGATATCAATGAATGATAGATGTGGAAAAATATTGTTCTAGAAGATCTTCCACACCCTCCTAGGGAATTTAATGATCTTCAAACCTCTCTTCCACGTGTCCTAAAAGCATACAAGTAAGGTTGCGGTAATTTGGAGGAGTAATGACAAGTTTTGTGGAGAGAATCTAGGAATAGTTTGATTGATTGGACAATACTTGAGTATTTATAAGAGGTGGTTTAAGCAAGTCAAGCAAACCTCAAATCATATAGGAGTTATTGGTGTAGGGGCACCATTTAAAAATGTTTATCCATTTAAGGTTGTTAGGTCTAGGTTGTAGATTTTAAGAGAATTTTGTCCGAATGAGGTCCATAAGACCATTTTATGATGTAATTTATTAGTCTTGAGTCATTTTAGGTGTTTATATGGTTTGGGTCTCAAAAAAGTGCAAAAATGTTGAAATATTGCAAATTGTGCAAAAGTTGCATTTTTGAAATGTTGTCAAAAGAAGACCAACAGTTAGAATATTTGAAAAGATAGTTTGGGAAGTTGAAACAATAGGATCTTGGTGGGATAAAGCATAAAAAGGATGGAGGCCACGTTGTGAAGGTTGATTCTTGAAGATTGTAAAAGATTTCAATAAAGATAGCTCTATTTTTCTTACATTTTATGTATTTTTTGTTGTTTACAGCACCTGTACGGACCGTACATCTCCTTGGATCAAATTGTTTGGGAAAAACATAGAAAATTGTTTTAACTATCTTTTGGTT
Source organism: Sequoia sempervirens (assembly GCA_007258455.2). NCBI lineage: Eukaryota > Viridiplantae > Streptophyta > Pinopsida > Cupressales > Cupressaceae > Sequoia > Sequoia sempervirens. The sequence goes on from VDFB02058242.1 coordinate 627,870,189, forward strand.
CCATTATGAAGGTTTCTTATTGAGTTTGGTGTATTTTATTGCCAATTTTTTTGTAACCGGGTTGAGTCTGCAAGTTTAAGGGTTTTGTGAGTTTCAATCTTGATTTGAGCCCATTCCACCTTCTATCTGATTTTTTTCTTGATGGAATGGGTGTAATTCATGAAGGGAAGGTTTGTAGATGGTTCATTTGTGTAGGGGAGGCCTAAAGGTGTGCTAGGCATGAAGCCTAGGGTGGAAATTTGTGTTTTCTAAGAGTATTTGAGAAGTTATAGTATGTCAAAGTGAGAAGTTGTTTGGGGAAGTGTCAGTGGATGTTGTATTGAGTGGGTGCAGACCTATTTTGTCCTGTGTGAAGTGGTTCTAAGATTTTTTGAGGGAAAGAAGTGAGTTTTTCAATGAAACCCTAGATTTTGGGCTTTAAATGAGGTTTTTTGAGTTTGGCACTTGGTTGAGTGCATTCCTATGAACTAATTGTGGATTCCTAGGTTTTGACATGTGATAATTGCTTCCCCAAGGTTTCGGGAGGTTTGGATAAGTTTTAAGGGTGGTCTCTTTGGAATAGAGACCTAGCTTGAGCCCTAAAAGGCATAAAAGCACTGTTTTAAAGTAAGTTGTTACAAAGTGATCTATGGTGGTTTGTTAATATGTTGTTGAGCACCAAAATGGGTCTTTGAAATGGCTCATGAATTGGTCTAATAATATTTCAATGAGAAGTTATACCTGATTTAGTGGGTTTGTAATGCTACAAGGAAATAGAGGGATTTGGTTGAGATAAAGTGAGTTTGAAGATTTGGTGATTTGATAGTGGTTTTGTTGATTGATTTTTTGTTTGAGTGTGTGGCAGGCCTCCCCCATTGCATCAATTATTTTAAGGGAGCATCTTAAACAACCAACATCATAGAGTAATCTAAGGAGAATAACTAGGAAAATGGTCAATTGAGAACCCAAGGAGAGCTCTAACCAAGAAAACAAGGAAAGAAACATGTCTTTCATCTTTCATTACATGTTGCAAAAGTTTAGGAAATATTTGGATAACATAAAGGGATTCCTAAGGTAGTATTCTTTTAGTTTTGGCTCTCTTGACTAAGCATTGTAATACGTAAATTAGTTGCTTTTGCTCTTGTAGTAGCATTGTAACTCAATTTTCTCAAGGAGAACAACATTGTAACACTTTATTTTCATGAATAAGAAAGCATTTCTAGATTTTTACTACTCTAAGAACACTCTTTTCTCAATAAAATTGAGTAATTTTTCCTTCTCAGTGAATGTTACTTTGTGTGTTTAATATGATGATTAATGCATGATTTTTGTGGTTTTCATCAAATTCTCAAACAAATCTTATTTATAACACCTTTAAATAGAAAATAGATACATTTATGAAGGTTGTTAGTTGTGTAATGAGTATGATTATTTTTTAGTTGTGAGAAACTTATTTTCCCTCAAGAATTGTTGAAAATTCAAACCTTCTTGCAAAGCACTTATGCATAAATATGTAAAAGCCTTTGATTTTTGCATTAAATCAACTGAGTTATGGAACATTATGTACATCAAAACAGTTGTATAGGCTCTAAAAAATACATTAGCATTTAGATTTCATTTCATGTCACTTCCTATCTCTTTTCTCAGAAAGCAATTATAGCATAGGTTAAATTAGGTGAAATATCAAGGGAACCAACCCTCTTTGGAGGTTGACCTCTAACTATCAAATTCCACACTTTGAGAGGTCTTCCCATGTTTCACTAGATAACTGAGTTGATAACTCGACAAGGGTGCATATCTAGTTGACAACAATAAGATAAGATCTAATGCCAACTAAGACTTCTAGAAATATTCTTAGGACCTAAGTAAACATGTTAACAAAACCTTCTAGGTGAACTAGTTAGGTAGAACACCTTATTCACACAAACAATCATTGATCAAATTTGCTAGAATTCTTCAATGAAATTTGTGTAATTTATGTCATTGTGGGTTTTCAATCTACTACCATATTTGTGGAAAATTACATGTGAATCACAATTCTATTTTGATCAACTATTTGGCAGTTTCAATAGATTTTTCTACATTGCAGGAATCGTGACATCATCTAACCTTGCAGAGATTTCATGTGTATCTAAACATTGTGGGAACTTTGGCACCACTTATCTTTTACAAAAGTCTCATGTGCATTAGAATGTTTGTGGGTAATCCCTATTAAACTAAACCTAATGATGTAATGAATTAGCTATGATGAATAGTTCTGCCTATGATGCCAACATGACTCCTTGATAATATATCATCCTATACAGATCATAGAAAATTACCATCGAATTGAACCTGAAGTAGAATTTTATATTTGAAGTTGTCAATTGTGGATTTTCCATTTGCTTCTACACTTGCAAACTTTTTGTCTTGCTATTGCATTTGCAAGTTTTCATCTTGCTATTGCACCTTGCAAGAACTTTGAGTCTATTTGAACTTTTTGGACATTCGATCTACATCTAAATTTCATTTTTATTGTAATGAACTGGTGGTTTTAAAGACCAATTAAAATCCGATTCAAGACTTTCATGGTTGTTGATGGATAAAATGAATAGAATCACATTTTCTTGTGATCTTTTGACGAGTTGCAAAATGGTCAATTATGAAGAATATCAATTTGAATGTACTCTTGTGATAGATTCATGATGCCAGATAATAAATTTATTATTCATTTATTTTGTAATCAATTTTATTTTTGTTGAATAAGGTGTTTGGCTGTGTGATTGGATAATTTGATAGAATTCCTTGACCACAACTGTATCACATGATATAGAGACAAAGGTGCAGAAGATATAATTTTTTCATTGTAAGTACAATAGAACTATTGAAATAGATTATGTGTTCATGTCAAGGTAGAAAGTATTTCTAGAATGAACTCCCTTAGTAAGCACCATGACACCATAAAACATTGTGCCAAGGTTCATTGTTGAAAACCACTTACACCTTCACATTATTCATCTTGCTTACAAATAATACGTTTCAATCCAAGCTTAGGATGTGAAAAACTCTAGAGAGGTTTTTATCCTCCCATCACTTTAAAATGAATCCTAACCTAACCACGATCAACACTACTAAGGAATGTATTTTCACCACAATAGACCTTTGGACCATTGATATTTTCATACTCAAAAGGCCACTCCTTATGGGGGGTCATGTGAAAAGAAGTGCTAGATTCAATCATCCATGCATCTTCACATGCACATGTAGCTATGGATGTACAATAGAAGCATCATAGTCATCCTAAGATTTCATGGAGTTTACATCATCATTTGATTTATTATTTTCTTTCTTTTTCTCTTTCAAGTCTTTTCAAAATGTGGCCTCTCCTATTATATTTTTAAAATTTCAATTTGGGTTTTCCAAGAGACTAAGATCTCCCATTAGACTTAGATCTTCATTTATCTTGCTTCTTGTTCATGTTCTTTTGTTTTTTTCTTCAATCTACCACTAATAACCAAGGTACCTTTGATGGTGTCTTGAGTTTTCCACCTCGTCTCATTTAAAGGAGGGTACCTACAAACTCTTCAAGTGTCAAATTATTGGTAGTGCTTTTGATGGGCATAATTAGGATGTCCCACAAATTTGGCAAAGAACATAGAAATGTGATATTTTATTCCTTGTTGTCCATCTATATACCAATGAAATTCAAATGGATAACCACAATGTTGAATGCATTTAATTGTTTAGAAATAGAGACACCATCATCCATCTTCAATGATACAACTTCCTTTTCAAGAAAAGTTTATTCATGGCTTGATAAATTTTTCTCAACTTTGACCATAAGGAACTCAAGGTGGCTTCTCTCGAAACATTTAGGAACATTGATTCTTTAAAGAAAAACCAATTTAGGCTCTTTTATTTTTTGTCTAATACATCTCCATTTTCTCATTACATAGTTATAGATTTTTTTCCAATGACTATACCTCATAGATTGTAATCCATCGAAAAATTCTGAGCCATTTTGAACTCTCATAGCTCAAAGCTTGTGTCATTAAACTTATTCATATCTACATGAGGTGTGCTCACCATTTTCTTTATAGAAAATTGAATAGAATCCAAGGAATATAGATGTTACATAGAATCCATAAGTTATATTTCTAATCCCAAGATAATCCAAAGTTCAAAACCATAACATAATTATTCAATCTTCAAACTTAAGATTAAATGCACTTTATTCACTTGAAATTTACTTCTAAATTAATATTTAATATAAAATTACATATATCCACAAATATATCATTTATTAGTCTAAATTAATTTATGATCTAGAATAAGCTTAAGAACAATGTGTCTATTAATAATAATTATAAAACCCCTTTAACTTTTTCAATTTACTATTTAGAATTCTTTACTATTTTAACGAGGTTAAGAGACCCGTTGCAACATCATCCTATTGAACTGGTCATCCTCAAATGTTTTACCTAAAAACAACAAATGAATGAATGGATGTTATTAATTACATCCACCACACCAGCCAATCTATTGGACTCACGAAAGGAAACTGAAATTGTCTTTGCCAAACAACAAAATAACCACTGACCCCACCAGTTATTTCTTATTGTTTTCTAACTCTTTGCTGATTTTGTTTCTTCTGCTATATATTTTGATTGGGTAACTTCTTGTTTTAACAATCTTCTTCTTTTCAAACAAGACTGCTATAGATTTGACTTTTTAACAAAATGATGATCCAGCGGCCAGCCATTCTTTGCTATCTTCTAAAGTTCAACTCATTTAAATAAACGACTACCAAAGCTGGTCAAGAACATAATGAACATTCACACACTAATCCGTACATCGACGTGCAAATCAATTTCCAAGGAGGGCCGTTGACTGCCATTACTGCTTATCCCTGCTCAACTTGAGTGTTGTCCTAGGAAACAACTAAATTCTTAATTATGGCTAGTGACCAACATGTTTGACTGTGGCCATGGAAGCGAGAGACGCTGCTTGTCGCCCAAGCTTTCCTCATGGGAAAAACAAATTCCACAAACCTTCCGAGAACAAACTGCAAAACTGTGGGCAAATGATTTTCCTCTATCCATTCCTGGCTACGATTATTCGATCAGGATTTGCTTAGTCAAATAATTGGGCGTGATGGTATGACCCATTTAACCTTTTATTGCCATGTGTTTATTTTAATCTAAAAGTGTTTTTCTAAAATTGAAAACAGATTTGGGCAAGTAGTTGTTTGATGCAATACAGACTTCGTGTGTTTGAAAGGGGATAAAAAATGTACACGAAATCCAAATCGATGTTCGTATGCGATGACAGAAGCGAGAGAGCCTTCTTGAAGATTACGCTTTCTTACAAGCTAAATTCCAGCGACTGTGTGGGGTTCTTTAGATATATATATATATATATATACACAATAGGTATACACCCAACGTATACTCATCGAAATTTCTATAGCTAAAATGGGCACCTTTATTGGCCATGTATTGCCTGGGGCGGGATTCATACTTGTTGGACTATGGCATCTCTTCAATACAATAAGAAATTACGCACGATCTCCAAGGGACTTCCACACCAGGCCGCGGTTTCCCGCTAAATTTAGAGGTAGAATATTAAAGCATGTGGAGCCGCTAGCTATTTTAGCGGGGGCCTTCCTTTCAATTTCAGCAGAACTTTTCATCGGGCCAGAACGACACCAGCCTCTGGCAGATGACTGGACTATTCCTCCTGAGCACCTAAACAATTTCGAGCACTCCTCTATTTCCTTGTTTTTTCTTATCTATGCCGCCGTGGCACTCTACGTGGACAACCATGAGATCCACGTGCCACATGGGATGCTCCACGTCATTGCTGCGTTGGCGTTAAGCCAGGAGTTATTGCTGTTCCATCTGCACTCCGCTGATCACATGGGAGCTGAGGGGCAATACCAGTGGCTGCTACAGCTTATAGTTCTTGTTAGCCTGGCCTCCACTATTTTAGAGGTTCCTTTTCCCAAGAGTTTTTTAGTGGGCACGGTGAGGTCGATGTCGATATTATTTCAGGGAATATGGTTTGTACACATGGGCTTCATGCTGTGGATTCCTGCGTTTATTCCAAAAGGATGTAAAATGAACGCTGAGCACGGTCATATGGTAGTGAGATGCGATGACCAGGGGGCTAACATGAGAGCCAAGGCTCTGGCCAATCTACAGTTCAATTGGTACTTGGCCTCCCTAATTATCTTCACTGTAATCCTCTACGTTAAAATGATGAAATATTATGGCGGCGAAAAATTAGTGTCGTATAGAGCTGTGGAAGGCACCAGTGATATAGAGATGGGCAACGCCGCTAAGGGCAGCCGCCACGGGCTCAGGCGGTCACCGGATGGTTCGCAAAGCTCTATGGACATGGACATGGACAGTATGCAGCCTCTGAATCTAGAAAGATGAAAGCGTATGTCTTCCACCGTTTTTTTTAAATTGGGGTTTTCTTTCCTACCTACAAAGTTATGGTTGTGTTCTTTCCGGTGTGAATGGCCGCAAATTTGGTGATGGGTGGCTCTTTCACGAGGTGAGGGACAGTAAATTTGGGAATAGGGTACTGATTTCTGGTATTTATCCCCTGTAAGGTTTACAGTTTGCCCCAGAAGCGTTTCAAGAAACATGTACTGTAATTTTTTTTAGTAGGATTGTTAAAAACATAACTTTCCTTTTACTCATATCCAAAATTTCATCTTGAGCTTGTTAAAGCATGTTGGTCTCTCCAAACACAATGTTGTTTTATATTTCTCATGTTTAATAGTTAGGTTGAGATTAATCTTAAAAATATTTTTTTTTAAAATATTTTGGGTGTTATTTTAAACTTTAAGGATTACATATATTTAATAAAGTATGGATGTTTATTTTTTGTTTAATATCATGTCACGTATTTATTTATTTTTATATCTATACATGCAAGAGATTATGATTGAGTTTTTACAACTGGAAAAAAAAAAGTTGTGTTGAGTTTTTTTATTTAAAAGAGTTTCTTTGTTGAAAATCGTAAGGAAGTAAGGTGTGGAGCATATACATCCAACATTAATCTTAAGGAGAAGATAAGGAAAATAATTTTAAAAGGTGATTTGACTTAGAATAAGTAGAGAAACACATAGAAGGTTGGAATAATAATGAAACCATGACATAGAGATTAACATAGGAAAAAATTGAGACAAAAACTTAACTTTCCAAAACCTACACAATATAGTATGAATCAGATAAAAGATTACAACACAGGTACAATGCAAGTCTTCAAATTTTGACATCTATTCCATAGCATATCTATACTTGCAAACTCAACATATAAACTACTATCCCATAACCTCAATATAAAGACAAATAGAAAACAAGATACCATAAATATGATGTCCACACCCAAAGTAATCTCCCTTATTTTTAACCTTCATAATTGTTATAGAATATGTATAACATTCTTTAAAATAGACTTTTTGTATTAGACCACCAATAAACATCTTTTGACAATTAATAACACTTTAAAGTCAACTATAAAATTCCACACCCCATTTTGATGAAGCACAAATATTTAATATTATATAAATGATGAATATATTATTATAATTTAATTACATATTTTTGATGCTCTTCGGTACCACAAGTTTGGGGGGAGACAACATGATGCTTTAGCCAATCAAACTAGACCCCCCACCCCTTCTATAAATATAATTTATTATTAATATAATATTTAATTATTTGAAAATAAGAATTTAAATTTACCATAAATTACAACAAATAAATTGTTTGAAATCATCTTAACCATTTTTATAATTAAAAAGACGTATCTCCATATCTAATACATGAATAAAATTTTATTATAATATTTTTTATAAAAAAACATAACACATATTATATTATTAAAAAAAATCATACTTTTAAGTTTAGGTAAAGAAAACCTAATAATATTTGTTGGAGGTGACCCAAAAGTACATTTGATTTGGCGAAACATCCAATATGAGGTGAAAGTGGGTAAGACAAGAAAGAAAATATTTCCAAGAAGATATGTTATATATTGAATTATAAAGTCAAATTTTGGAATTTGTTAATGGTTATGGTCAATATATTTTCTCTTGCCATTACAAGTTGGACGTCAAATTTGTGGTCCTATAAATTCTAAGACCATGACACTTGACAAAGTAGTGCAAGTAACTTTATGGCCAAGCAAGCTCTGAATTTTTTAAGATTAGGTCTTATGAATGTTATAACTAATTAATAAAAATTTAATCATTATTGAAAATTTAATCATTTTTTTGAACTCTTAAAAAATATAAGGAAATTTAAACATTTAATTAATTAATTATAAAAATTTAGCAGAATTCAATGAATGTTTCATAAATTATCTAATGAACAAAAATTAGTAAGGGATTGAACGCGATATATTTTTGTAATATTTTTTATATCACATGTATTAATTACTCGTCATAAAAGTGATTTTTTTTAAATGATGGGATAAGTGTTCTTTTTCAATACACAACGAAACGTTTGGGGCGACAATTAAAGAACCTACCATAAAATTATTATAAACACTTAGATAAATATAAATTGTAGAAAATAAGCTAGCTTTGAAATACCCTTGCACAAGCCATACAATAGAATTGTGAACATCCTATCTCTAGAATAAAGGAGCCATCCTCTTGCTTGACCAACACAACTTGCTTGGGAAGAACTTTGATAGTCATTTTGACCTTGGCCACATTGAACCTCTCTTCCACATAAGGGTGGTTACCTTCTATTCAATAGTCATCCCTAAAAAAGTGTTGAATTGAGGCAAGTTCCTTCATCACAATCTTTATGCAAGACTCAATTTCCCTTATCATCTGGATAGAAGCCAACCCATAAAACCCATATTGTGTGCATGGGAATGACAAGAGTTTGACTAGATTTTCTCTATCCATCATGTCTTATAACCCTATCGTAACTTTTTCCCAAACATATAAGGTTCCCCCCCACCCAAAAGCTTTTGTTAACTCCCTATCTCTATCTTCAATGAGCATGAGCACATTACTAATAAAGGTTGAAGAGATCTTAGAATTAACATGATGTATTTTATTCTTAATAAATCTCTACTCAAGGATTTCCTCAATGGCTTCCCTTACACACTCTTCTTGAAAATAAAATTCTTTGCAAAGCCTAGTAGAGGAAATTTCATTGATAAATGTCATATAACACATTGTGGAACCTAGCATCACCACCTTTACTTTTGACATTTCGCTCTATAAAATCCATGTGCCTACCACGAGTTGAAGAGATAGTATTTTGAGATGAAATAATAACACTTCTATCATAAATAAATTGTACTCCCTACACTGAAGTTAGAGCAAGGCTTTCTTTGTATTCGTAGTATTATCACATGAGTTCTAGATCATACCACCTTCCTAAATAACTACTAATTAGTATGCAATTGGGATGATCAATCTTCCAATTTCATAACTGATCAATCATTATATCCCCTTCTCTAATACAATGTGAAATAAAGTATTTCTATAGGGATTTTAGAATTAGTAGAGCTTCATTTAAAATATTATGTAATATCTAGTTCATTTAAGACCTCTTTTAAAGATATTGGATAATTACCTATGAGTCTCTCTATTATTTCCTTATTTGAGGAGCAAGATTTAAGCAACTATAAGCTAGGTAGGATTTCTTCTACCTTTGCTCAATAGTTCATCCCTAGGGAAATTTTCTTAGAGGAAATTTAGATTCATGAATAATAAACCTTGCACATGAGGGACTGATGCAGAGGCAAAGGAAGAAACAACAATACTTCAAACAATTCAATCCTTTACCAAAATCACTTCAATTTCCTTGAATTTCTTCATGGCTACAAAACCCAACTCTTCAAAACTTGAATCTAAACCTTTATAAAATTAAAATAAGACTCTCATACATATTAAAAATCATTATTTTGACAGAAATAAACCAATTACACAACCTTATTTCTCTGTTTTATCAGATTTACCAATTATTTGCACCAAAAACTCAAATTTTGCTTCAAGGGAATCAAAACACTAAATCAGGTGTAATTTTCAAACCAGATTGAATCTCAAAAAAATAAATATATTTTTGAGCACCCATTTAAGCCATTAAAAACATATCTCATTTTTAGGTATACTTGTTTTGGAACACAGGCTTGCTGTCCGGACTTCTTTGTTACAAATTAGGTTGAAATAAGCAGATATGCATGCAAGCAGTCACCCATAACTTTCACATATCAACAAATTAATCCAATCTCTCCGGTGATAATTTAGAAGATATCATTATGGACATTTTATCCAATTTTTAGAAAAATCCAACGGTTAAATTGTGAGAAACATGAATTTTACTGCAAACTGTTACCCTAGATCAGAATTTAGAATGTATTTACAAAAATTAGCATAACTTCTTTAAAAATGAACCAATCTGCATGAAATGAATTGGAAATGGAAGATGATTGTTCCCTCTAACACTTAAAAAAAATTATTCTATCATTTGAGGCCGTACAAATCCGTACAAAGTCTGGAAACTGTGAATTTTCTGAAGAAAATTACAGAAAACTGTGCTTTCCATTATTCCATTTCAAATTTTCAATCACCCACAAGCTTATGAACGTACAAAGAGCCTTTTTAAAGACATTACAACATGAATAATCAGTTTCCAACTGATTTCCAACTTCCCACTAATGTTTAGTCTCCCTAATGACTTTTTTTTAACTCCCTAATTCTTGTTTTATGCAACTCTTACATTGTTTTGCAATTTTGACATTATTTGTTGACAATTTTGCATTTCTCAAATTGACAAGACTTTAATACATTATAAATTACTTTAATGACCCTTATTACAAGGTGAAATATCAAATTGAACTAATTTTTCAAACTTTCCACTAGGAAATAAAATTGTCTCAAGGTGCTCCTGCACCATACTTCCGGCCAAGAAAAAGATCCAAGTCCACTTGGATTGATATTGCCAACAACCTTCATGTTTGGTATGCCCTGCCTCAGATTGACCTTGCTCTTAATCACCTTCATCTTCACCTTTGATTTAAACTTTTCCATGCAAATTAGTGATCTACCATGCTTCCCTTTTGAAATCATATGCCTAACTCCTTCATACATCTCAAAACCATGCTTTTTCCTTTGTCCTTCAACCTGCAAACAATCCTTTGTCCAAAGCATTAGTAACACAATGAAATAATATAAGGTGACAATCATGATACCTCCATCATGCTGCAACTCCTTGCAAACCTCTATGAACAATTCATCCATGATCATTCCCTTAACCAACTCAATGTCCTCAACCTCTGGAATCAAGTATATGCTCTTGATCTTCTCTTCATCTTCATGACTTGGATTATCTACAACTTCTTCTTCAATGAAGTATTCCCTTGCATCTTCAAAGGATTCTTGTTCTTTCATTCTAATTTCCCTTCTCCTCTTTTTGATTATCTTGTGAATAGGCCATGAAACTTTCTTGTGTATTTTCAAGTGCCAACTCATTAAGTGTTTCATCTGTTGTTCTATCTTCTTTATGGATTCTAGGAACTCTCTATCCATCCTTTGCATATCTTGTTTAATCTCGGCAATCTCTTTATCAAACTTGGATTGTCTCTTCTTCTTTCTCTCTTCCTCTGCTTGCAAATGCCTTCTCAAGTTCTCCATCCTCTCAAGCAAGATTCCTCCTTGCTTCACAACACACTTTCCTGCAAACAACCACCAAACACACAACTACAAACCAAAAACCACAACCAACTTATCAGCCCATATCTTTCCCAGGCTCTGATACCAATTTGATGCAGAGGAAAAGGAAGAAACAACAATACTTCAAACAATTCAATCATTTACCAAAATCACTTCAATTTCCTTAAATTTCTTCATGGCTACAAAACCTAACTCTTCAAAACTTGAATCTAAACCTTTATAAAATTAAAATCAGACTCTCATACATCTTCAAAATCATCATTTTGACAGAAATAAACCAATTACACAACCTTATTTCTCTGTTTTATCAGATTTACCAATTATTTGCACCAAAAACTCAAATTTTGCTTCAAGGGAATCAAAACACTAAATCGGGTGTAATTTTCAAACCAGATTGAATCTCAAAAAACTAAATACATTTTTGAGCACCCATTTAAGCCATTAAAAACATATCTCATTTTTAGGTATACTTGTTTTGTAACACAAGCTTGTTGTCCGGACTTCTTTGTTACAAATTAGGTTGAAATAAGCAGATATGCATGCAAATAATCACCCATAACTTTCACATAACAAATTAATCCAATCTCTCTGGTGAGAATTTATAAGATATCATTATGGAAATTTTATCCAATTTTTAGAAAAATCCAACGGTTAAATTGTGAGAAACACGAATTTTACTGCAAACTGTTACCCTAGATCAGAATTTAGACTGTATTTACAAAAATTAGCATAACTTCTTTAAAAATGAACCAATCTGCATGAAATGAATTGGAAATGGAAGGTGATTGTTCCCTCTAACACTTAAAAACATTTATTTCATCATTTGAGGCCGTACAAATCCGTACAAATTCTGGAAACTATGAATTTTCTGAAGAAAATTACAGAAAACTGTGCTTTCCATTATTCCATTTCAAATTTTCAATCACCCACAAGCTTATGAACGTACAAAGAGCCTTTTTAAAGAAATTACAACATGAATAATCAGTTTCCAACTGATTTCCAACTTCCCACTAATGTTTAGTCTCCCTAATGACTTTTTTTTAACTCCCTAATTCTTGTTTTATGCAACTCTTACATTGTTTTGCAATTTTGACATTATTTGTTGACAATTTTGCATTTCTCAAATTGACAAGACTTTAATACATTATAAATTACTTTAATGACCCTTATTACAAGGTGAAATATCAAATTGAACTAATTTTTCAAACTTTCCACTAGGAAATAAAATTGTCTCAAGGTGTTCCTGCACCAGGGACTAAGCTTCCCTTGGGATGTGTCATGGAAATTAAACTTCTAAATCCCATATATGTGGGGATCTATTTGATCTTGGATTTTTCCATAGGATTACAAATTGATTTAGGAAGCCAATGAATGGTAGGAAGTTTCAAATTGATCTAATTGACCAACATTTCCTTATCCCAAGTGGAGAGCAATATTTTTTGTGATTGTGTTTCTACCTTGCTCATATTGACCTCTAAAATTACAATTTCTAGTTGAGAATTCATTGAATCTCACCCACTCTCTTTACCTTCAAATATCCTCCTATTCCTATCCTTCCAAATTTTCCATACAATAAAATATGGACTTGTATTCCATAGACTTGAGACAAATAACTTTGGCTTACCTATCAACCAAGTCTTCAATAAAGCCATGTAGGGATTCCAAAAGAGAGAATTATTCTTTTAGCTTATTGATCAACCAATTAAAAAATAATAATATTAAAATGGCATTTGATAAAGTTCATTCATTTAATTTTCTTGAAGACAAAGGACCCATCTGAAGGGACTTGAAAAAACAAATTTTTGCAACTTATCTATAGTGAGGATTTTCCTTTTGATGGTAGCCCAGGTAAAGGTATATACTTTGGGTAAACATTCCTTATGCCATTATTTTATTTTTTTCCAGTTGGGATATTTTAGATAAGCTAAAAGAGATTTGTAGCCAAGTTTGACCAAGTAAGTTCCTAAAATATACAACATATCCATTTGAGTTCATCCTCCTTTTTTGCGATGTGAATTTTGAGCTATTTTTAAAATAGAGCCTAGATTTCCACTCACACTTCTAAATAAACAATGTGATGCATAACTTTACATGTGTAGTGTATTATAAGGCAATACATAGTGAAATTTTGAAACCCCACTATTGAACCAAGTGATTTCTAATTCAGATTGAAAAGTCACCTCTCTCTGTTAATGGATTGAGTCATCCCAAAAATGGGATTCATATTCCCATCATTTATTTCCCAAGATATATAGTCAAGAATAATATGTTTACATTTTAGAATGAAATTCCAAACATGATACCTAGATGGAGGATTTCTTGTTATAAATATTTTGGTATCATCTATTAAATATGTAGAATTTACTAGAATCTCTGCATGGAATGCTAGTATCAATCAAGCCAAAAATACCAAGAAATTGTACACTTTAAACCTACAAGATGAATTGAAACTAAATAAATGCAAGCAAAAGAGAGAACACATAAAAATGAAAACATCGGCATATTAATTAAGCCAAAAAAGGAGGTGTACATATAGCAAGGAGAGAAGCAACCACTATCATGATTAGTGGAGAAGACTAGGAAGTTGACTCCCACTAACAAGGAGTGGTGGTGAGTTAGCTTCATCTAAACGCACAAGAGGTGGTCAATTAACAAGTTATAACTAAGAAAAATAACTAGGTTTAACACCATGTATATAACCATGTGCTATAATGTATATATACACTAACAACCCCTCTTAAGCATACCTTAGGTGGCTACAATAAAACTAGGTCCTAACAACTAGGCCTGATGAGGTACCCAGATATAATGCAATCTCTAATAAAGTGAAGAAAGGGATAAAACCTAGTGGAAAAAATTGGCCCTCCAAAAGAGAGAGAAGAAGATGAAGAAGACTAGAACTCCCCCCAAGTTGATGTTGATGTTGAAGTAGATCACACCCAAGAAGGGCTCATAGATGAATGAACTTGCTCTTAGTATTTAAGGTTTGGTGAAAGTGTCATCAACATGCTCTAAAGACTAGAAAAAAACTAAGGTGATTATTTGACTATTAATGTTATTAATGTGCTCCCAAATGTAATGCATATGAATCTCTATGTGTTTTGTTTGCTAATTCTAGAAAGGATCCCTACATATTTGGATGGTGCTTTAGTTGTCACAACAGATGATTGTCGGCTTCCTAAAGGAAATGTCAAACTCAATGAGAATTTCTTGAAGCCAAAGAGCCTCAATATTTGCATTAGCATCTCCTCTATACTTTGCCTCTATGGATGATAAAGCAATAACATTTTGCTTCTTGCTAAACCAATTGATAGGACCAGATCCTAGTGAGAAATTGTAACCCAAAGTGGACTTGCAATTTTGAGTATTACCAACCCAATCAAGATATGTATATACAACCAAGTCAATGTCTATGCCAAATCTATAGTGAATCTAAAATTTGAGAGTATCCTAAAGGTAGTGAAGGATATTCTTAGTTGCTTTCCAATGCAGCTCATGAGGCTTTTGGATGAATCATGAAACCATTTCTACTACATATGAAATGTCAGGCTTGGTATGAGTCAAATAGATGAGACTAGTAACAAGTTGTTGATATAAGGTGGCATCAATTAATTGTGTAATATAGTCAACCTCAAGCTTGAATTTAGATAGAAAGGGAGACAAAGATAGCTTACAATCAACCATTTGAAACCAAGCAAGTAGATCAAGAGTGTACTTAGGTTCTGTAAGAGTGATCCCTGAGTCAAATTGTGAAATATTAACACCAAGGAAGTAATGCAATAAATCATAGGCTATCATGTCAAATATGTCCTATAAAGCTAACTTCATTGTTGTAATAGCAATGAAGAGCTCTTGATGCTCAAAAGATCATTAACATAAAGTTCTAGTATTAATAATGAATAATTATATTACAAGAGATATACATTAGGATTCAAATGGTATTGAGTGAAAACCAAAATTGCACCATTGAAGGGAGTTAGAGGAGGCAAGAAAAAATTGACATCATTCTAACATCATGTTGATTTCAATAATTAAAAAAATAAATTGCTCCATGTAGTTTGTCCAACAACTCATCTATTTGTGGAACAGGATATCTGTTCTTCAATTGTTTTTTATTCAATCTATGATAATCGATACACATACGCATCATGCCATCTTTTTTCTTCACAAGCACCACTGACGAAGCAAATGGACTAGAGCTAGGCCTAACACTATTGAATTTGACTCCATTTTCTGACAAATGTTGGTCGGTAGTTCGACAAACATTTGTCGGACAATCGACGAATTGGCAAAAAAAATTTGTCGCTATTTTTTCATCGAAATTCTGACGATGAATTAAACGTTGAAATAATGATGCAGATTCGTCGATCGTCGGCATCATAAAATGACTCAAATTTTTGTCAGAATATTGATGAAAACTTCGTGTATCCACCGAAGAATTACAACCAAAATGCAATTGCAATGGCTCTTCTGAAGTGTCGAAACAACACCAGAAGTTCATCACCATTTCGACAAAATGGGAAAGGAGTTACAACGAAGCCTTCATCATAGCTATAACAACTTCGTCGGACCTTTTCGGTGATTCGTCGGTGGCCTTCATTGAAATTGCGATGAAACAATGCAATTTTTTTAAAAAAAATATTCGTTGAAATGTACCATCGCGGAGACTCTTGGCGATGACCATCGAAGCCAACCCATCGGTGAGAGATCAATCATCGGCACAAGATAGAAATCTCACTCTGATAGTTCATGTCTTGTCGATGACTTTTGTCGCCAAGACAGATACAATGTCACACCGATCTGACCTCTTCAGAAGTTTTAAATAGACCTACACCATGTCATTGCAAAGACTCTTAGCGATGACCACCGAAGCCAACCCATCTGTGAGATATCAATCATCGACACAGGATAGAAAACTCACTCTTATAGTCCATGTCTTGCCGATGACTTCTATCAGCAAGACAAATCCAATGTCACACTGATCTGACCTCTTCAGGAGTTTTAAATAGACCTACACCATGTCATCACGGAGACTCTTGGCAATGACCACCGAAGCCAACCCATCGGT
Organism: Sequoia sempervirens; assembly: GCA_007258455.2. NCBI lineage: Eukaryota > Viridiplantae > Streptophyta > Pinopsida > Cupressales > Cupressaceae > Sequoia > Sequoia sempervirens. The sequence goes on from VDFB02058242.1 coordinate 627,886,928, forward strand.
GAGAGATCAATCATCAGCATAGGGTAGAAAACTCACTCAGATAGTCCAGGTCTTGCCGATGACTTCCGTCGGCAAGACAGATCTAATGTCACACCGATCAAATGACCTCTTCAAGAGTTTTAAATAGACCTACACCATGTCATCGCGGAGACTCTTGGTGATGACCACCGAAGCCAAACCATCAATGAGAGATCAATCATCGACATATGATAGAAAACTCACTCTGATAGTCCATGTCTTGTCGATGACTTCCGTCAGAAAGACAGATCCAATGTCACACCGATCTGACCTCTTCAGGATTTTTAAATAGACCTACACCATGTCATCGTGAAGACTCTTGGCAATGACCACCGAAGCCAACCCATCGGTTAGAGATCAATCATCAGCACAGGATAGAAAACTCACTCTGATAGTCCATGTCTTTCCGATGACTTCCATTGGAAAGAAAGATCCAATGTCACACCGATCTGACCTCTTCAGGAGTTTTGAACACTATTGGTTATCAGTAAGACATTCTGAGGGTCTCGTCGATTAAACAAGTGTCTAAGAGCAAGTAAACAAATGGAACCTATTAATTTTCTTATTTTGGGGTTCTTTAAATCATAGAATAGATACCATCTTCTTGTGTATAATGTACTTATATTCATATTTGAATTTGAGACCAATTGTCATTGCACATTCCATTTTACTTGCACAAAGTATTCTATAAGTAATATATTGATAATGCCAAATGATTTATGGTGTTGTACAACTCTACCTATCATCATAGTTTTGTTGTTCCCCCCTAGAGAATCCTGCAAAGACAAGTTTACTATACTAAGTCAAATAATATGAAAAAGACTTACTTCCATACAAATTAAATGATTATTCTCACAATGGCAATTGTCTAATTACAAAAAAAATTCCATGAAAGGTTATCCATGCTTCATAAGAGATGACTGATCATACATATAGACTACAAGATGCATAGAAAAAGAATTACACTTGAGAACAACCAAGGGCTTACAAGGGAAGGAGTTAAGAAACATCTGGATTGAAGAGAAAATGTGTAGGGAAAATGCTGAGCAGTGTCAAGAGAACAGAGCTTGTAGAACATATTCTTGACCTAATCAAGCTCTTGAACAACTTAAACAAAATTAAAATACTAACACATACATGAGACATGTAATGAACTTCCAATATCTACTATCTTTTTCATTAATGTAGAGGTAGGTAAGGAAATAATTATAATTGTAACACTATTCATAGTCCAGTAAATTATGTTCATAATTTGTGTTCAATGGACCTTAGTTTTATAATTATACTGCCCATCTAATACCATATTTTAATCCAGGGTTCAACTATCTCAGATCTAAAGAAGCACCTTCAATTAACCATTTAAAGTACTATAAAATAAGGTAAGACTTTTACTTGACAAAGATTGGGTACACTTGTAGGATTAAAGTTCTCACAATCATCAGGATTTATTGGCACACAGACACAACCTGCAACATATAAAGTAATGGATGACTACAAGTTAGTGAAATGGTCCTTAATATGTGACTGGTTTGCAAATTTATTGGTAGAAAATAAGGTTACAAACAGATCTACATGAAAAATTATGAGGACAATCTACTGTAATCATCAAAATAGATGAAAAGTGCAAAGGAAAGAGTCGAGCTACATCTCTAGAGCCTAAAAAAAATACATGCAAGAAACATAAAAAAAAGAACAAACCAATTTTTGGATGAATACAAAATGGTGCCTTCACAAGTGATTCATATGCTTTCACACCTGATAGGACATTAAGAAGATTTTAGTCTTTCCTCGTGAAATTAACTACTTCGAAAAAACCCGAAACCAATATTATATCTGCCATGTCAGCGAGGGTAGGTATAAGAGAAAAAATTTCAATGCAATGCCAAAAATATCAATGTGTGTGTAGGTATGTATTACTCAAAATATCATTTCACTGCCTAAGGAAAAATACCAAAGTGATGTTTTAAATTTCAATCTTCACATAGGCTCCCTTATTGTTACACATGCATATACAAGCATTATTCGAGCTCTAAACTATTCAAATATTAAGGATTTAATTAGCTATAATATGGAAAGTTGTTGTTTAGACATAATGCATCATCTTTTACATATCTTTATTCACTCCTAGCACTTCAGATAAATTAGTGTAAATGAGATAGAAATGTGAATATTTTATGACAAAGAAAGTTTTTAAAAGGAGTGGAGAGAGAGAAAAGGGTAGGGGGCAAGAGAATGCTTGAATGTATAGCAAAGTATAACATTTTGATCATTATAACAATGAAACGAATCTTAAGTTTGAAGCATTAATATCATTTACAAAATTTATGATCAAGAATGAATGTAAGTAGAGAAACTTTTGCATACCTGCAGATGGTACAAAATTTCATGGTTAAGTGGAAGCCTCCCATCAACAACAAGATCCAAATATCCATGTATCTATTTCAATCGAGGCTCTAAACCCTTCAGAGCTGTCAATTTTTCCACTAACTTGTTATGCACAAAAGTCAAATTTTAGAGTTATGTTACCACTAAAAATAGAAGAAACAGAGCTTTGAAACCAAATCCACACAAGACACAATGTGGTATTCATACAAAGGCATACAAATAAACTAAAATCAGAACATTGGAATGGAAACAACTTCAAATTATGATGCAGAGCATGGATTCAGGGTATAAAGAATCATTTTTCTGCCACCATAGTGAAAAGTTAGCACTTTCTTTCATCTTTGCATATTGGTTTGATGCTTCAAACGATGCATTTCTTATATTGAAAAGTGCATTACTTTATTGAGCTTCTCTTTCTTTCGAGAATAGTTTAATAT